>CM067511.1:13858736-14144221 GCA_034509495.1 Acestrorhynchus altus | reverse complement strand
TGTGTGTGTGTGTGTGTGTGTGTGTGTGTGTGTGTGTCTTGGGTGTTGAGGAATCATTGATATGATGGATCTACATAGGCATGGAACCTGGGAGGGGGTGGAGTAACACAAAAGGTGGTGGGGATGCGGCAGTGATGGAATAGTTAGACAGTGGTTGGAACAATGATGGGCTGTGGCCAGGCAAGAGGAGGGACCATGGTGTGGAGTAGCCAGGCAAGGTGTAGAATAATGATGTAGTGTAGCCAGATAATGGTTGTCGGCCATAGTGAGTGGAGTCAGGTGGGGTTGAAGTTCAGCGGGGGGTGTGGCCATGAAGGTGGAGCCAGGCAAAGGGTGCTAACAGGAGGATGGAGGATAGGAACTGGTAGGAACCAACTAGTAACTCACAACCCACAACCACAACACATCTGGACTTGGTAGGGATCAATAAAGTTCTATCCTATCCTATCTCAGTTTCACAGATTCACAAGCAAGGATGGGGTGAGGTTCACCACTTTGTGAACAACTGCATGAGCAAACAGTTAGTTATAAATAGTCCAACAGTTTAAGAGCAATATCTCAATGTATAATCTCTATAATTTCATCAAAGGATTCTGAGAGTCTGGAGAAAGTAGGCGACACTGCATTAAAAAACTGATATCATTCTGTAATGATATTACCACATGGGCTCAGGAAGACTTCAGTAAACCATTCTCAGTGAACACAGTTCATCATTCCATCTATGAGTGCAAGATAAACTCTACCTTGCAAAGCAGGTAGAAACGCCAAAAACGCCACTGGTTTCTCTGAGCCCAAGCTCATCTGAGATGGATGGACACAAAGGGGAAAAGTCTCCTGTGGTCTGAGAAGTCCACATTTCATATTGTTTTTATAAATCCTCTTGGCCACAGAGGAAAATGAGTGTCTGGATTGTTGTCAGCGTAAATTTTAAAAGTCAGCATCTCTGATGATATGGGGGTGTGTTAATGCCCATGGCACATCTTGCACATCTGTGAAGGCATCATTAATGCTGAAAGGTACATACAGGTTTTGGAGCAACATTTGCTGCCATCTTTTTCAGGAACATCCCTGCATATTTCAACAAGATAATGCCAAGCCACATTCTGCTCATATTACAACAGCATGGCTTCATAGTAAAAGACTGCGGGTACTAGACTGGCCTGCCTGTAGTCCAGTCCTGTCTCACATTGAAAATGTGTGGTGCATAAAGCAAGCAGACTACAAAACAAACTGCAAACAAACCAAACTGAGGCCTTCTTGGTTTACTATCTATGTCTTAGTGGTGAACTGTGGTAGACTGGTATCAGTTGTGTATTTGATGAAGCCCAGTAAGTAGTTGCGAACCATACTGATCTGATTTTGATGTAAATCCAATAAATATATGCAAACCTTGCTTTCTTAAATTGATCCTGTAAATTGTTGTTACTCATGCTGGTCTGGTATCAGTTGTTGTCTTGGAGCCAGATGTGAACAGGGCTTGTCTGTTCTCAGTTGCTGTAACTGTTGTGAATCATGCTATTTATATTTGGTCCAGTGTCTCATAGCTGGTGATGAACATTTCTTGTCATTCATGCAAATCTTACTGCCTTGTCACTGTTTGCAAATCATGCTCAGTTTGACTCCGTCTGCTTTGTGGAGGGATTAAACTGTCGCTGGGTCACATGGATAGGAGCCCAACCTTTATGTGCAGATGAAATAGCGAAAGAAAGGGAGGGAAATCGAAGAGAGAGAACAAGTGAAATAGGTTAAAAAAAATTCTGTATGCCTAAGACCCCCAGTGTTACAATCAGATTACAGAGAGCAAATTGAGTTTTTGTGGTTGCCACTGCATGGTTCCATATGGCTGCCATGGAGCATTATTTCATTTCATCCACCACACAATATGTCCCAAATAAATCTTTCGGGAGGCAGATTATTATCAGAGTTTCTCATAATGAAATCCTCAGTCCTCATGACAAGATCATTCCCTCCTGCCTCCAACTGCCTCAATACATTTAGGAGGATTTTCTCAGTGCTGCCCACAGTGCTACTTCAATTTAGTCTTGTATTGGGTTGCTGCTAGTCTGAACTCCCCGTCTCTGTGGCTTTGACATCCAGACGCTGGTGGATATCATGTTGCTCTGACATAATTGATCAAGGACCAACTTCTGTTGTCCAAAGTGTAACCTGAAGAGTCATTTAACAAAGAAATGCTAATATGTCCATTGAGTTAAAAGGCTAGTGCTGCTGGGTTTTCAAGTAATTCATTAAAATCCACAAAGCTTCCACAGTTGCTGTTCAGCATTATTTGCCATCACGCAATCTGACCTATCTAATGGTGGACTATCAATGGATTAAATTCACTTTTTTTCCAGCTGAAATGAACATTCTCAACCTGCATTCAGACTCTGACTGATCAGTGTGAGGGGGCATGGCTAATTATGTCATTCACCCAGATATTTGGTTATAAATTAACATGAGAAAGGAGATATAATTTACAAAAAAGACTTCTGATGTTATTTACACAATAAGGACATTCACTGTTTCTTCTGCAATCTGAATTATCTTTTAATGTAACCATATTTACTGTTCAGGCAAGGATTTGGGAGCACTTGAATGCATTTGAATTGGGGGATTTGAATGCATTTAGTGAGATCAGGATGTTTGATGACCCACATCCCACCTCAACTTCAACTCTCTAACTCATCCCATAAGTATTAGATGGAGAACCATCATTCCAGAAAGCATTCTATTCCAAGCATTCTATGCTTTATACCCCTCTGTGCCCTACCTGGCATTAGGCATGGTTTATTTTTATCTGATCCAGAGAGTACAATTCTATTTGCTGTGCTTCTTTACAAATATTAGATTTATATTTATTAGATAGGGTGTCCAGAAACATTTGAACATATAGTACATGAATTTGTTATATTAAAATACTGCCTGACCAACTCAATCACTTTCTAAAACAAGCTATGGGGACATACTTCAGTTTACTGAATCCACATATATGTAAATTAGGTTTTTTTATGACCTATTCATGACATCTCCAGTCATCTTTATGAATGTTGAAATAAATTTGAAACTGAAAGCATTAACCTGTTTTTTTTTCTTTACAAAAAATATAAAGAAATTTTGGTTTTCCACAATGTGGCCTCCTTAATAGTATAGACAGTAGTAAAATATAATTTAATTTAATAACATAATTCCAATCAATATTCTCAAACTGCCACCTTCTTTTGGGATTTTTATAGCCATGCCTCTGAAACCAAGCTGTCTCGCCATTGCCCTTCACACACTGTACTGAAGAACACTTTCCCTGCTCATCTGATTAAAATCCTCTGATTATTATGAAACCCATCATTTAGCAGATTGGGAAGGCAGACGATCACCTTGATCATGTGGTTAATTATTCTGAGGTGTTGCACCGGCATTACAGAAATGACACAGAAATGAGAGTCATTTTCTACTGTAATTCATTCCTTCTGAGTCAGTAAGCTGTCTGTAGAGCTTTGACCATGCCCTCTTTCGCCAGACTAAACAGGGCTTGGGGGAAGGGAGCAAGTGAGTAAGAGAGGGAGAGAGTGAGAGAGGGGAGAGAGAGAGAGAGAGAGAGAGAGAGAGAGAGAGAGAGAGAGAGAGAGAAAGGGGGTGGAAATGAGAGCGTGCTTGTGCCACTGGTTTTTCTGTGACTGAGTTAATCCATATGTTGGTGTTTGTGGTGAACTCAGGGATTTAGCCTTGTATGTTAACAGTATAGGTATCTGATCTCCCCTTACTCATCATAAACATGCCACTGGAGAACAGATAAGTGCAAAAATAATGAAAACCACTGAAACTGCATGAGATTTCTGACAGTATATCATGAGTTTATTCATTCCACTTCTACATTTATTTGTGTTGTGTTCACAATCCAATGTTTTATCTGAAATCAAAGGTAGTAATAGTTGGTTTCCATTTGCTCTAGAGAAAACCTCTGCTTTTCTGTAAGTGCTTGATACGAGATGTTGTGTGAGGGTTTAATTGCATTCAGCATGGTGAGCATTAGAGAGATACAGCTAATCCCATAATTTATTCCAGAGAATTCTGTTCCATTGCTACACATCTCAATGCTGGTGGGCTTTTATACCCGTGTAGCTAATTCTTGGCTATGGTCATTGTGGCCTTAGGCTCATGTGTGGCTAGTCCAGTCTGTGTGTTAATTTTTACATATCTATTTTCAAAAAATGTTTGTACATTAGATTTAACTGGATTACAACTGGATTTGTTTCTGATCCTTTCAAACTGATATATGTAAATGAGCTTGGTTCTGATTGGTTTCTCTGTAATATACATCTTTCAGACTAAAATACTCTTTATAATGTCAGTATAAATGGCAGAGCTAAATTCCAGTAGGCAATATTGGCAGATTTTTGTAAATATACAATTCGCCTAGGTTGGAAATTGCATTTGACATGGCATAGCTGAAAGGAGAATTTGGTATCTAGAATTAATCTGCTGTCAACCTGTCTTGTTATTCAAAAGCCATTTGTGCATAAATAAACCTGGGCTGTAAACCGGTTAATTCCAATTAATTTTTGGTAATTTTATGTCTGTATGCCCAGATAGGGATTGGGACCCCATAGTGCCCATTGTTTCCAGTAAAATATATGTGTATCTGCTGTTTCTCACCAATGTATGTTGTTTGAGTGCTGACTGATTGCATAAGTGCTTATTGTAAAACATCCTTGGGTACCAGCATTTATTTCAACCCAGAGACCATTTGACAGGTGAAAAATTGGATAATTAATACAGGGAATGGGCTTGGGCTAATAAATGTAGGATAGAATGGTTGGGTGAATCCATAATGAAATCAAAACATTTTCCTTATTAGTAATGGATGACACCACCTAAACTATTTAATTAGCCGCTCTAAAGTGTTTAAAGTGATGCTCTCCATGAAAAAACACAATGCAGGCCAAACATTTAGAAGCAACATTAACCTTGTACATATAAGTAGCGAAGTAAAATGTTTATTAACACATAAAAACAGGTTGCCTAAATGTGTGCTGTAATTGTTATCCACCTGATGCCCAAAGAAATTTAATTAACTCAAGTGTGTCACATTAAAGCAGCACTATGTGAAAATTGCTATTTTTTTGCTACAGTTACAGGGAAGTGCATTTCATGCTTTGAGCAATCCTTCAAGAAGGTCATGCATTTTACATGTGTTTCAGCTTACATGCATTTCTAGACAAGCTGAGAAATACAGAGCTGGCATCTGAAAATGGACTAACAACTTAGAGTAGTGTTACAGGGTTTTACATGAATACATTTTGTAGAGTTACGTAGTTCTTGTGAGAGTTATCCTGCTAATTTCACCAGAGTTGCATAGTGCAGCTAGCAGTATGCCAAGCCCATGTAGATGCTGTTCTGCTTATTACAAGTCAGTGAAACATTCAGGGATTTTGAAGCTGTTAAGGTAAAAATGATTTCAACATCATGCAATATATATATGATGCAGATACAGATGACATTACCATAGCAATGTAAATGATGCTATGATTATAGTTGATTTACACAAAACATAATGAATTTGTTAGAAATGGTGACTTATCTTGCACTATATTTAGGTCTTCTTTGGCTGCTTCTTCCAGAATTTCACATTTGCATGGTGTGCCTCTGCTGGATTATTATTATTATTATTATTATTATTATTATTATTATTATTATTATTGTGTTTGTGTGTGTGTGAAAAGGATACAGATTGCCTTGTCAAGAGATGTTAAAGCAGTTTTGGTGTGGTTGGCTGACAGTGTGAAACGCTCATCATGATTAATCAGGTTGATATGCAGAAACATTTATAAACAGGGTGAATGGTTTTAATTAACTGAGACTAAAAGCTGTCAGTCGTCCAAAAACACTTTTATTCTCCTGTAACAGTTGATTGGCAGTGGATATGGTGATTTAAGGTTTATGTCAGTGCATTCCTATATCAGACTTTTCCTGTGGACATTAGACAAGCTCTGTGTGCTACATTGAAAGTCTTAATGTGTGAGTTTAATAATTTTGTCTTTATTTACAGACAGTGAGAGACCAGATCACCCATTGCACAATGAAGCTAAGGCAGACCACAGGGATGATGGAGTACTGCCTGGAGGTCATCAAAGAGAACGATCCCAGCGGATTCTTACTGGTAATGACTGGAGGAGGGTGTCAGTTCTAAATTATTTGAGCTCAGTCAAGCATACAGTGGCTACACACAGCTTTGACTGAACATGAAGAATTCAGCATGTAGAGAATTTAGCATGTACAGTCATGAATTGCACAAATTTTTTTTTTTCACAAAGTTTGCTGCCTCAGTTTTTTTAGAACCTTTTGTCAGGTGTGTGTAAAGTACAATTATAAGCATTCCATACGTTTTTTTAACTTTTCATTTACAAATACATCCAGTTTAAGCAAAGACGTAATATTTACAGTTTTTACCCTACTTCTTTAAGAATTTCCTTGTCGTGAACTCAAAATTTCAATGTTTTGTTCACTGAGCCAATTGGTTATCACTTGTCCAATAACAGGCTAATATATATTTGCCCATTTAAATATTTTGGCCAAGCAGTGTACAATGCATATTTTCTGTTAAGTTGAATAGTTACATTGGTTTTAATAGCCCATTAACAGACAGCACTCAGCCTTCACTGTGATTATGCTGTTACATTACATTTTTAATGTACTAGAACTGCTTTGGAATTTGATTAATGTGAAACTACCTTTTCATTATTTCATATCAAACTAATCAGAAAAATCCTAAACTACCAACAGTAGCACTCCTGTTCACAGTGCAAACACTATGTGATTTTATATGTATTCAACAATCTGATAAATGTAGAAAATCAGTCATGGGAATCTCCAGGTCTACATTTATTGACATTTACACACATGAAGTCCAGTAGTAAAGGGGAAAAAAGTAATATAAATAAAAAAAAGTGTAATTTGTTAAATTATTTACAGATGGTCTGTAACAATGAAGTAAATTAAGCTGGTTGCAAATGGTTGATTGTCTGTTTTTTATACAGACAGTTAAATTTTCTGTATAAAAGGAGTTTTGAAACACACTGTTACTGCCCTGCGTACCATAGACAACAATTAAATTTTAGTATGCTGTTTACATGACCTCAGATAACTATAGACATACGATTATGAACAGTTTATTGAGTGCATGTAAACACATTCATTGTCACCCTGATTATTTATGTAAATTTATTAAAATAATATGTTTAAATATTTCAATTCTCCATTCTGCAGAAACTGAGCCAAACTGACTAATCCTAGTTTGGATGTAAATGCTTTAAATCTAATGGTATCAATTGATCAAAAATTTTAAGTATGTTAATCATGACAACATTCTTTCCTAGTAATCTTCAGCAGCAGCAGCAGTGTGTGTGTGTGTGTGTGTGTGTGTGTGTGTGTGTGTGTGTGTGTTTGTGTGTGTCTGTGTGTGTATATGAGAGAGAGGGTGGGGAGGCTAGGCTTGGGGGGTGTACACGCGTTTGTGAGAGAGAAAGATAGAGAGGAAGATAAGTTAGTGGGAGATAGTTATGAGATTTCATCCATATTTCAGCATGAATAAAATGTAAGAACTCAACAATAGCCCCATCTTGATGTCCATCTGTGATGCACTTTGTGATACACTAGGAAATATATTGATATTTATATTGATATGAGTATAACAGCATAATATAGGCTGATGCAGTATCGTTTATATCAGGTTTTACAGTTTATAAATAACATTCTGTTTCAGTTTTGCAGAAACCTTTTTTCTGCTCCCTCACTTTGCTCTCTCCCCTGCTCTCAGCTCCTCCTCTACTCTACTCCACACTGTGGAGGGGACATAAGACTTTGTGTGTATAAAGATGAAATGAAAGTAAAAAAATTTAATTACGTTATGGTTAAATATTGTAAAAATGACAGAAGAAGGATTTAATATATAATGCTACTCAACATATGCTATATATGAGTTAAAATATATATGATTATTGTTCATATTGTCCAGCTCTACTAGTACTAATACTAACTCTGTATAAAGAGTTAAAGAGTTAATTATGGGAGGAAGTTGAGGCCAAAGTTGGTAAAATGTGTTAAATATTGTTAAAATATGGATGTTTTTTTTCCATATTTAAATTATATTCCAGATTAATGTTGACAGTGCTAGTTATATCTTGTATTAAATTATATAATTTTACGTAATGATGTATTGATATAGCATATATCAAATTCATATTAACATGGTAACAGCTATAGATCTCTGATAATTTTATTAGATTATAAAAGTAATATTTCTACTCACACATCATTAGACTTTCATCAGTAATAAAGGTGAATTGGCATGCAGGAGAAAAAAATCAAGAAGTTAATCAGTGGCTTCTTTTTTTGTACTGAATGCTCACCTGTTAGGCTGGGCTTAGCCCTCAGCCATTATGCTGTATAAATAATTCATCTTTAATAGAAGCTATTGGATGGAGATGAAATAGATCTGAAAGCCACTCTGGAGGATCGATGCTTGCTTTCCAGTTGAAATTTTTATGAAGCATCGATTCTTCCCATTTCTCTAGTCTCTGAGAAGCTGAGCAGTTTCTCTATTATCCCAGTGTTTCTGAAGAGTATGACTGCAGCTCCTGTGTGAAAACAGTTCTACAATGCAAAATGAAAAGGCCTGAAATTAGAACTTTTGTCTTGACAAGCGAGTAGAGAACTATTCTGAAAAACTTTGATGGTCTAAATTATTTACTTTTTAGTACAGGGTATGTAGAGTTTTGTGAGGGTGTCTAGAGCAATTACCATCTGAAGTTGCAGAAAAGGAGCCTGTCAAGGGTGTTTGGGATTCTTGTGCTTAATATATGAACAGAACAAAGCCACTCTACTGTTTTTAAATGTGATCCTTTGGGGTCTATCTCTACACATGCACAGGGTAAAAAAACAACCAACACTGTCTGACATTCATACCAGCACAACACACTACTACTATGCTACTATCATATCAGCTTCATGGCTGTACCTGGAATAGTCCACCACCCTGAGACACATATTTACAGCATATTGTATTTTTTTAGTGTTCTCAACTAACATTGTTAAAACATTCCCCTCCCCATGGACCTCACAGACCTTACATGATTCAAATGTAAGACACTTTAGATGAGTGTCACCTGAAAGACATGAATGTAATTATCTTTGTTGTACAGTTCAGAAGTAATTATTGCTTCACCCTGCCCTTTTTTAAAGAAGTGATCGTCCCCATCAACCTGTCCCCTCATACCCTTTTATATTTGTATTGAAATGACTCACTCCTATCTTTGAGGTGATAAATGCCACCCGTTAATCTGTGCCATTACACCCCCTTCGATATTCTCATTTTCCTTACCTTAATCTTTTTCCCTTTCTCCATCTTTCTCAACTGTCACCAGCCCCCTTCTTCTCCTCCCCCTCACTCCCCTCTCAAACCCCTCATCATCTGTTTACTCCCTCCCCCTCATTCTTAGAGTATAGGAATCCCATTGGACTGAACTAGTCTAGGCTACTATCTGTCTAGACCTTCTGACTATCTGTCTGCACTTGAATGAAGTTGTGAATAAAGTCACAATCTGAAGATCTGTCTAACAACCCTAATGATATCAGGATTGAAGAGAGCTCCTGAATTGTGTGGCCACAGAATGGTTACTACTACTGGGCGATAGATAGTGTCATTAGTACACCAGTATGTCAGTGTTGGTGTTGTACTGTCATAGTCTTCTTCAGTTTTAGGGAACCTAAATCCATGTTTTTCTCCTGTGAACACACAAAATGTTGTTGTATGCAAAAGTTTACCCCAGTCAAATTATATGTGTCAGTTTCCAAGTTTATATCTGTAACATAATCAAAATGAACCAGATGTTTGTGGAAATTATGATAAAATGATAAGTTGGTATGAACAAAGGGCTGTTAGCACAGTGAGAGGCATGAGTGAAATCTAAAAATGAAACCAAGACCAAGCCTGCGTCAATACCAGAAAACAGACACAAGAAAAACAGTTACAAAAAAATGGGAATCCAAAAGCAAATCCAAATCCAAATACAAAGCCAGGTTCTAGTAAGCAAACACGGAGAGACTACTTGATATGCAGGGGACAGTGAAATAAAGATAAAGGGTGTAAAGATTGTGTTCAGGCTGCAGGCAAATCAGATTCTTTTCTCAAATCATATCAGTTGAAATGACTGTCCACATTGTTATTTGCAAGGGATCAAGATCAGATTTGATAACTACATATCCACATTGGCTAATTGCGCTTAAAATTGTGCTTGGATCTCTGCTCTTCCGTCAATTTGTATTTGTGTGGTTACTGATTGTTGCATTGCAAGTGACTCAACAGACACTCTGAAATCTCATTTGTGCATCCAGAGTGTCCAGACTGAGACACATGTGTAATCACATTACAAACTACATCTAAATGTGAATTAGAGACATGCTAAAATCTGATTTGAACTGGCAGTCTAAACAAATGCAATGCAAACAGGTGAAGTGAATCAGTATACAGGTGACAAGGAACAGGAAAACAGTTTGTAAAGAGATGGGAGCTGATCAGGGATGGATGTGGAGGACTGCATCAAGAGCATGGTTTTATGAATTGTGTAATGGTTTTCTGGAATGTGCAAAAATATTAATGTGTGTTTCTTGTGGAGAATTTATTAAAAATCAAATAAAATTTGTCATTTGTCCAGGGACTCAAACCCTTGCATAAGAATGTAGTATGTACATAGTATACTGTACATCAGTCAGGTCATCTGGACTTTTTTTTTGCATTCTGACATATTGATTTGCATAAATCAATATGTTTAAAATAAATGATTTAAAACAAAAGTCAGAATTCAGATGTGCAAATGTTAGCTGATGTACTACTGGTCAGCCACTGAGCTCTGTAACTCCTTGAAGTTGATTATTGTTCTCTGTGTATTTGTGTATTTTCTGTTTATTTAATGTTTCCCTCACTTGTTCTTTGATCTTCATTTCTGTTGCTCTCTGTCAGATCTCAGATGCATTAATAAAGCGAGTTCAGGCATCCCAAGAGCAGTGGGTGAAGGGGGCATTGGAGCCCAAGGTTTGCCCTGAATTTGCCCTCAGCATCAACACTGACCCATTAATGCAGAGCATCCTGCAGCTGGACTTCACCCAGGGCAAAGGTAACAACCCTACAGACACATCTAACACTTGCCTAAGACCAGTATTAATATAAAATGTTTTTAATGGAAGAATTGGGAAGATATGAAAACTTCCATATGATATGACTGACCTGAATGAGTGTTATTACTAGTTTAATTTTGTTTAGTTTTTTTCTTTTGGTGTATCAAAAGGTATATTTTACCACAGATATATACTTTAACCTATGTTTCTTTAAAGCACAGATTATGCAACAAACCACTGCAATATTAATTTGTAAATTTACAGATTTTTCCAAACTTTATCATTTCTTTTTATATTTTAAGATGTATGGAAAATCAGTTTGAGAGTGGTTTGGTGCAAAATTCCCTGTTTGAGACAAACATACCGACTCAGGGTTGTTCTCAGTGGTTGTAAATGGGATCAGATCTATGAAAATGTAACACCTCTAAATATAATATAATATAATATAATCCCCAAAGAACATTACCAGTTTTTCATATTTACTAGTATTTTACCATCATTATACTTTAAACAAACCTGCTTAAACCTCCAAAATAAATATCCCCTGATTCCTTAGGTCAGACTCTCTCTGCTCTAAGACTCATACATGCCACACATGTTGTCCAATATCATGTTTCAGATGGTCAGAAGCCTGCATTAATGAAACAAATGCATGCAGGGGTCCAGACAGAAATGGAGAGCACAGGAGGTATTTCAGAGATGCTAAGTTTCCCAGAATGTGTTTGTAATACCCCCAGAACAGCCCTTTTACCTGTCTTGTTTAGGAAGCTGTGCATTTCAGGATATTATGTTTCCCTGCTGTGCTGATCCAGACTTCATTGTCTAGAGCCTGACCTTAAAGTGGATTATTTTGACAAAGCCGTGTTAATCTGAGTAATATACAAACAGCATAGCTGGTCATTTTGCCAGTTAGCTTTCAGTGACTGTTAGCCATGTATTCCTGGTTAAACTGTTCATTTAGAAAACAAATTTCAAATTTATTTTGAAATGCATGTTACCTTTCAACAGTGTCCAATGAAAAACAAATCATTTTCTGAACACATGTTTTTTGATGTAACAGGAGATGTATGGTGTATGGTGACAGGTGACTGCAAAAACAACTGTAAATAACTGTTCACTAAACAACAACAAAAACAAAAAAATGTAGTTAAACTTAGCCAGTTATCATCACACCATCAGCACACATTGTTAACTAACAAACATCCTTTTTTGTTAGTTTGTGTGATGCTGTTTGGATGCACTTCTGTTATTTGGATGTTATAGGTTCCGTGTTAGCTGCGTTAGTGCCGAAACTAAAGACCCGTGTATGTTTTGTCTGCCTGGCTATGTTAGGCATAAATCATGTAAATTGGGCTAATTACTGTTTCTTAAACCTGCAGAAATCATTTAAGATCAGCACAGAAGGGCGACCCACACTGTCAGTGTCTGAGCCGATGCTCACCCTCATGCATGTTACGTTGCAGCACTTTCACCTCCCTCTGTTCCCCTGTTCAACAAACTCTGTCTCACTTCTGTCTCACTTTTAACCTGATGAGAAGTGCTGTTCTGTAGGAAATCATTTTCATTCTCAACAGACACCCCAGCGGTTCCTCCCGCACCTCTGCTGCAGCTGGAGAAATGCTGCATGCGCAACAACAGTGCCACGCTAGCCTGGAGGATAACTGCAGTGCAGGCGCTGCCTGTGGACGGCTACATTCTGGAGCTGGATGATGGAAACGGTGGACAGTACCGGGTATGGATCTAGAGACATGTGTCTTTTTAATGGAATCAAGCTAAGTTTTAAATGAGAAGTTGCTTTACTTTTTCCTGGCCTTCCTCTTCAGTACTGATGAGATCTCTGGACCAGACTCGGGTGTTGTTGAATTTTTACAAAAACATTAATCATTTAAACTATTAAACAGGAGATTGTCTGAGTTCCATGTGTTCACAGAACACCTCAGAATGACTCAGTAGTAACAATGCAATTTTTATTCTTGTATAAATATAAAAAACTGAAAATGATTTGCTAGTGTGGATCATGCCCCAGAAAATGCACAGGGAGGGTGTCGTATGACACAAAGATCAGTTGTGCAGCAGTAGTTTATATGGGCAGGAGAGGAGGAGTTGTGTCATGGTCCATCTCTCAAAATGAAGATATGAATAACTCCCCTAAAGTGTAAACTATTTGAATATAGGTAATAAAAAATTGAAAAACTATAGGAACTCTAAATGTTATTTACCTGTTTTTTACTTAATTTACCATAATGTAACTTACTTATGATTTTTCATCAATGAAATAGATGAAGTATTTTCTTTCTACCTCAAACTTTAACACACTATGTCATTTGATCGGAGTGCTGAACTTTTCCATACAGCAGTATATCTTTATTCATTTTGTAAGATTTTTTGTTATAAGTTTATTATGGAAATTGTCAAACTATTTCATAAAAATTAGTATTTATATTTGATAGTAATCTTTAGATAATAAATTATGAAGTAAAATTTTAAAGACATAAGTTTGCCTGATTAAAGATATGTCTCTGTTCAGTAAAGGTGTCTTTCTGGCAGTAGACTGGAAATGCTTGAGGGGACTTATCTGGAATAGAATTTGGATTTTCATATGTGAATCTTTATTTTGTAAAGGTACAACAACAACAAAACAAAAATAAAAGTGAAAATTGAAATTGAGAAGGAAATCTATACAATAAAAAGATTTAGTATGAAAGGATGTATGTATATTGGATTGTGGATAAATGGAATGCACCCTACACTATAATTGAAACTAATACGTGTAAGTAATTGGTTATGTATGAGGTAATGAAATACTATGTAACACTGTTTAATCTCTGCTGCTTATGAAATGTCAAGCAGTAGTTGTTGTACTGAAACTGCTTGACAGACTTTGTTTTCAGATTTGCCTGCCCATATTTAGACCTGTTTGTTTTATCCATCTGTAGTTTTCTGGTAGGAACAATGAAATCTGGAAAAAATGAATGTTTCAACAAATATATAGAGTAGGCTTCCCAGACACAGATTAAGCCTAGTCCTGGACTATATTTATCTTTACATAAAGAATTCAGAATGCTATGAAGTAATGTCTAGACATTGATTGAATTATCATATCTGGCAATTTGCAAATGACCAGATTGCAATTGTGACAACAAATGTGAATGTAGCCATTTCTGGAAAATCCTGAATATTACTTTAAAACTCAATGGGATAAGCCAGGTATGGGGTTTATTAGGTCTATTATTGTATGTTATTATTGTTGCTTGATGTTGTTTAAATGTAAATGTGTAAGAACATAATCATATATCATTAGTTAAATAATAATCATTAGTTAAATAATGAATTACATTTACATTCGATTCAGACAACAGGTCTAAACCTCATATTATTTCTTTTATGCTAAACGACATGGTAGGAAAACCGTGCTGAAGTTTATGATACATTACAGTGTGTAAGAACGCGCTCTGGAATGCTTAGTACAGACGATTCTGTTTTCAGAGTTTTCAGCTCATCTTTGCATTTATAATTCATGACAAACATGCTGCATATCTTCACATCAGACCAAATGTTTACCCCATCTTCCTTAACTAACACTCTCTCTCTCTCTCTCTCTCTTTCTCTCTCTCTCTCTCTCTCTCTCTCTCTCTCTCTCTCTCTCTCTCTATTTCTCTCTCAGGAGGTATATGTAGGGAAGGAGACGTTGTGCACCGTGGACGGTCTCCACTTTAACAGCTCCTATAATGCTCGAGTCAAAGCCTACAACTCCATTGGCCTTGGAGCTTACAGCAAGACTGTAGTCTTAAAGACATCTGACGGTTAGTGACTGCCTCACGCCCTTTTTCATTCCTTCTCACTTTCTGTGTGCACTCTTTTTGATTGCCCACACTGTGTCTCTGTCACTTTGTTCTAAACCGCCTTCCTCTCTCTCTCTCTCACTCTGTGGGGTCCACCTCACAGATCATGAAAGTGAAGGACCCCTACTGGGGAGGGCTGGCATTAATCAGCGCCCAAGGAAAAACTCCTCTCATCCCATCTTATCAGTCCTGCTGAGACTGAAACATCTGCTCTGTACAAACCTGCTGAGAGGCTAAGGATCTTTAACTTTTGAGCGGAAGATATAAAGTATAATGATTGAATAAAATATAGCCTCTGAGCCCCACAGTTTCACACAGTTAGGTCATGAATTACTTTATCATAATGGTTGGATAGTTAAATAGTTAATAGGACATATTAATTTATAGTAGTACCTGAATAATTTATAGTTACATATATACAGTGAAGGAAATAATTATTTGATCCCTTGCTGATTTTGTAACTTTGCCCTCTGAGAAAGACATGAACAGTGTATAATTTTAAGGGTAGGTTAATTTTAACAGTGAGATATAGAATATCACAAATAAAATCCAGACAATCACATTGTATAAATTATATACATTTATTTGCATTTTGCAGAGAAAAGTATTTGATCCCCTACCAACCATTAAGAATTTTGGGTCCTACAGACCAGTTAGACACTCCTAATCAACTCTTTACCTGCATTAAAGACAGCTGTCTTAAATTGTCACCTGTATAAAAGATTCCTGTCCAGACTGTGACAGACTCAATTAATCAGTCAGACTCTGACCTCTACAACATGGGCAAGATAAAAGAGTTTTCTAAGGATGTCAAGGACAAGATCAGATACCTGCACAAGCCTGGAATGTGCTACAAAACCATAAGTAAGACACTGTTTGGGAAGAAGACAACTATTGGTGCAATAGTAAGAAAATGGAAGAAATACAAAATGACTGTCAATTGACATCGATCTGGGGCTTCATGCAAAATCTCACCTTGTTGAGAGATCAGCCTAAAACTACATGGAGGAACTTTTTAATGATCTCAAGGCAGCTGGGACCACAGTCACCAACAAAACCATTGGTAACGCATTATGCCGTAATGGATTAAAATCGTGCAGTGCCCATAAGGTCCCCCTGCTGAAGAAGGCACTTGTGCAGGCCCATCTGAAGTTTGCCAATGAACACTTTGATGATTGTGATTGCGATTAGGAGAAGGTGCTATGGTCAGATGAGACAAAAATTGAGCTCTTAACTCAACTTGCCATGTTTGGAGGAATAGAAATGCTGATTATGCCCCAAAGAACACTGTATATGTATTAAAAAAAAAATTAGGACAACAATGCAAAAAAGATAAAAATCTAAGCTTTAATTCAAGTGCCTTTATTTGGTAGGAAAAAAAATTAACAAATAAATCTTTTTAATGAAATCATGTGTGCCACAATTAATGGCACCCCTGGTGTTAGTACTTTGTACAAACCTCCTTTTGCCAACAAGACAGCACTTAATCTTCTGCTATAACTGTTGGGATGGGAGAATACAGACAGAGCATAACCATTCCTATTTACACAATCTCTCTAAATTGTCTAGACTCCTGGGTCTTCTCCTATGCACTCTCCTCTTCAGCTCACCCTTTTTTGCCTTGTGAACCATTTGTGAGTAGATCTGGCCACATGTTTAGGCTCATTATCTTGCTATAAGATCCAGTGACGACCCATCTTCAGCTTTCGGGCAAAGACCACCAGATTCTGATTCAAATTGTCTGGATATTTCAAAGAGTTCATGATCCCATGTATCCTTACAAGGTTCCCAGGTCCTTTGGAAGAGAAACAGGCTCACAGCATCACCGATCCTCCCTCATACTTAACAGTGGGAATGAGGTGTTTTTCTGTGTACTCATCCTTGGGGATTTCCAGACCCACTTACAGAGTGTTTGTTGCCAAAAAGCTCTATCTTGGTCTCATCTGACCAAAGCACACAGTCCCAGGTAAACTCTGCTTGGCAAACTCCACTCGTTCGGCTGAAAGCTCTGAGACCCATGGTACTCAGACGGGCAGAGGGGACAGAGAGATGGATGGAAGAGGAGGATCTGAGCGAGCGGAAAGAGGGTGCGATAGTGAGGAGATTAGAGAGATATAAGGGGGCGAGATTATGGATGGCCTTGAATGTATAGAGAAGTATTTTGTAGTTGATTCTATATTTAACCGGAAGCCAGTGGAGTTGCTCAAAGACAGGTGTAATGTGATGAGAAGGAGGAGTTTTGGAAATGATACGAGCTGCTGCATTTTGAACCAACTGAAGCTTATGGAGGGATTTGTGAGGCAAGCCTAAGAGAAGAGAGTTACAGTAGTCAATACGGGAGGTGACAAGACTATGGACAAGAATAGATGCAGCATGGGGGGTGAGAGAGGGGCGTAAACGATTGATGCTACGGAGATGAAAATATGCAGACCGGGTTATATTACAGGTGTGAGAGTGAAAGGATAGGGAGCTATCTAGGATGAGTTTTGAACTTTTTGATGATTGCTCTGACTGTATATAAGGGCATCTGCGGGTGAGTGGCTATTTTCTTGTAGCCATTGCCTGATTCATGAAGGTCGACACATATCTGCCTTATTTGAATAGTGTGTTCTCTTGTCTTTCCCATGTTTAAAAGTGAGTAAGAGAAATAGGCCTCTGTGGAACGCCATATTTTTACCCCAGGGAAACAGGAAGTGAGTAATTACTAATTAAAGGTTACTAGATACTTTGATCCACTTTATAAACTACAGTAGAAATGGTTCAAATACATTTATTTCCAAGAAATTGTTAAGGGTGTGAAATAATTGTGGAACAGGTCATTTTATGGGAAATAATTATTTCTTAGTCAGGATTTTTTTTCACATGAGCTTAAGGTTCTATTTTTTTCAGCTTATTTTCAGAGTGAGATTTTGCTTCTGCAATAAAAAAAATAATTTATTTTAAGGCTTTTAACACATTTTAATTAGGGGTGCCATTAATTATGGAGGGCGCTCTGTATGTGATATATGGAGTTTCTCACATGAAGGACATGGCTTGGCAAACCACTCTTCTTAAAATAGAGCATTTTTGGGGTTTTTTTCACTGAATCAAACTGACTCACTCGCCTTTCTGCTCGACTCTTCGATCTGAATCTTGATTCAGGTTCATGCACACTGTGGCTCGGCACGTGATCCAGGCTGGTAGGGGGGTCGCGAAATTTACTGAAGCCTAAAAGGGGGTCACACAGTGAAAAAGGTTAAGAACCTCTGGTATAGCATAATGTAATATAGTGTGTGATGTCACAAAATGTTTGGGCACCTCTGATAAAAAATATGTATTACTCTTAAATAGGGCTGCCACTATGATTATTATTTATTATTGCCACTATGACTATTTTAATTAAGTGACTAATAAACAGCAAAAGAAATCAAATTTAATTTCTCTTCATGTTCCTTTTATTTTATCAACAATTAATGGAATTACACAACATGTAATATAGAATGTCCAAGTGTAAACAAAGGTTTACATTCTGAAGTGCAAAAAAAAAAAGAAAAAAAAAAAGGATGTCAGGATGGTGTGCTGAACAGATGAAGACTAGGGAAGTGGAGGTATATAAAAATAAAAATATATAAAATAAAAATATATAAAATAAACAAAATACCAAACTAATGGATATAAACAAACACTAGGTAAACAAACAAACTGACTGACTGACTGACTATAACTAACAAGCACATACATGAGGACAAGGACTCAAAAAGACTGAGACAAAGAGTCTTAAATACAACCCAACATTGGACAATCCTGGAACAACTGATTATGAAGGGGCAGGGTTACAAATCAGACACTGATGGGAATGGGTCGGAGCAAGACACAACAACTGAGACAAAAGGTGATCAGGACCAGAACACAAGAAAGGCAACTACAGCATACCAAAAATAAACAACAAAAACATTCTGAAAGTCAGCGTTTCACTCCAGAAGAAATCCAGATTTCTGTTTAAAAGCATAGTTAATTTACACAAAAATGAAAGGCACTGAAATAAAAGTTTCTTCAAAATACATGACCAGTAATAAACCCCCTTCTTAGAAAGTATCACAATTTTTTGTTGCCAGCTAGTCTTTGAGTTCTTGTTTGGGAGATTTTCTTCCTTGCAAAAGAGTTTCTTAAGCTCTATTTGGATTAATTTTACACAGGGAGGTAGAGTAATGGAATTAACTATAGGATTTTTGTAAAATTTATGACTGGTTTTTGTGGGATAAGAAATTTCAGAATGACTGAGATGAAAATAGGTACTGGATTTACGCACTGCTCTCACTTCCAAAAAAGGTGTGTAATATGTGGCTTGACTGCTTGCAAAGTGTTGTATAATAGTTATTTTTAAAGTAATAATGAAATTTCAGTTATATATATATATAACTGGACACTGTTTGCTGTGTGTGTGTGTGTGTGTGTGTGTGTGTGTGTGTGTGTGTGTGTGTGTGTGTGTGTGTGTGTGTGTGTATGTGAGAAGAGAGGGGAGTGGGAGTTACCCCAGCAGTAAACACTTCTGCACTAAGACAATAGCAATGTAAAAATAAAGTTGTGATTGTTAACTAACTTGCTCACCCAAGATGAAGAAATATTTTCCTTTCAGGTTTGTAGATCTTGCACATTCCCATCAAAATTGATTCCATAAGTGTTATGAAATTAAACAGAATACACAATTTCAATACCATTTCACCCGCAAAATTGGCATTTTATGGCCACTGTGAAAAGGGGCTACCTGCTTAAACGCCCACTTTGTCATTTCTGTTCTATTCCCATGCTAGTCTAACTCAGGAACTGATAAGTAAATATATGCAGTTACTGATTAGGGTGTAATTTAAGTCATGGAGCATAAGGGGTTAAACTGTCTAGTAGAATGTTTCATCTTTAACCTTTCAGAGGTCATCTTCTACTCTATTCACAGTGAAATAATTAACTCTCATTACAAATTTGTTTCTGCTCTTCTCTCTCTTCTGTCATGGTCTCTTTGACAGTTGCCTGGTTCACCTTTGACCCTACCTCAGCACACAGGGACATCGTCCTGTCAAATGAAAACCAGACTGTGAGCTGCAACAGCTATGATGACCGCGTGGTGCTCGGAACTGCTGCCTTTTCCAAAGGTGTGCATTACTGGGAGCTTTGCGTAGATCGATATGACAACCACCCTGACCCAGCGTTTGGTGTGGCGCGTATTAATACAATGAAGGACATGATGCTGGGCAAGGACGATAAGGCCTGGGCCATGTATGTGGACAACAACCGCTCCTGGTTCATGCACAATAACTCTCACACCAACAGGTAAGACCAGAAAACTCCAGTCAGTGTCAAAATACATATTACACACACTGTACGTATTACACACACACTCGGCTGACAGACAAAAAATTCTTGGTAGTGACTTTATTCACATTCTTGATTATAAAAGGCATTCTATGAGTTTAAAAACTCAGACTTTTACAGTCACACAGATTAACTTATCTACTGTTTCTAGAGTAGCTTTTTGTAGTTTTTGTGTATCTGAGTTGTGCTGGGACCAACGTTTGAGTACCATCGACGGAATGGTAGCAAACACTGATAAAGTAATTTCTGTAATGGAAATATTCCAATTTTTAATTTAGTTACTTCATTGGCAAATTTGTTTATGCACTGTACATTTATTTATTCCTGATATTTTTTCACAATTAAACAAATTTAAGCCATGTTGTTCCAGTTCCAGCAAGCTAGGTCAATAGAACAAATGAACAGAACACTGGAATGAACACTGGATGGTATAATCTATATAGACTCAGCAAAGCCAGAAGTAAAAAAAAAAAAAAAAGTTAACAAATAATTAAGTACTTTTACTCAGAAAAAAAGCTGACTGCAGAAGTCCCCTGCAAAGTGTCAGCCATGAGAAAATGATTTCAGCATCTTGAAACTTGCACAGACCTTGAAATGAGCATGGATTACTTCTCTCGACAGCTCATAACAATACACCTCATGTTCATAATCAAACAAAGGACATTGGTTATGTGTTCCAATTATGCAAGTAGCTTTTGTTAAACTAACCAAAAAGTCCATGAAGAAGAGAATGAACTGAATCACAACTGGAACATGAGCTGTGTTTGAAACTGGAAATAGCTGGCTGACTTGATGCCTTGAGGCTTGCGTTGTCTCAAGGTAAAGCAGACAGCATTTCTTTAACACATAAATATGTAGACCAGGGGTGCACAACTCTAATTCAGAGCTGATCTCCTGCATTGTTTGGTAGTTGCCCTACTCAAAAACACCCCATTTGCTGGAGAGTGACCCTCCAGTACTGGAGTTGCACACCCCTGATTTATTTTGCCTAACAAATACTGGTGAAGAAAAAACAGAACAATATTTTAAAACTACATGTATTGAGATAAAAACTGTTCAGTGCATCTAGACATTTAAAACATATCTAACAGGCATCAGATATGAATTTTGGTGAATGTCTCCTACAACATCTACAATTTTACACCTATGACACAGAGGTAGCTATGAAAACTAATATTAGGTCACCAGCCCAGCTGAAACAAACAAGTAAACAACTTAAACAATGTAAACAAGCAAATAGGATTCTTTTAAATATATTTTTATTTTATCTTATTTACACCACTGGATACATTTCACATTGCAGGTTTCCTCAACCCCAAGTTTCGTAAAGTTTCCATGAGCAACCTTAACCTCCTTATTGAGGACATACCCTTAGGTATGTACTAATACTGGATTTCTATGTCAGTCCACTTCAAAGGATTAGGAGTCTGTAGGTGATGAGCAAGGACATGTGCTACCATGCTAACGCACTCGGAATTCTTCCTGCATGCTATGTGGAGGCATTCACAGCAATACCAATATAGTTGTATATCATACAATTAATTTAA
Source organism: Acestrorhynchus altus (assembly GCA_034509495.1). Lineage (NCBI taxonomy): Eukaryota > Metazoa > Chordata > Actinopteri > Characiformes > Acestrorhynchidae > Acestrorhynchus > Acestrorhynchus altus. The sequence goes on along the minus strand of CM067511.1, from coordinate 14,122,320 downwards.
CACATTGAAAGAATTTTCCCAATTGTCAGGATCAGGTGGACAGAACAGATGACTATGGAGTGGAGGTAAATGCTGGGGTTTAGGATTTAATGAAAAAACACAAGGTACAAAACAAATGGAACACACTGATAAATACTGACAGAAACTTAACAAGACAGAAAACAAACCAGGATGGAAACAAACTGACAGCATTTCTACACAAAGTTGGAAAATGAAGCAAGACAGGAACAAACCATGAGAGAAACAAAAGTACTGACAAAGACAGGCTGAGACAATGGGTCTTAAATAGAATACTACATTGGACGCACCTGGAACCATTGATTACGAAGGGACAGGGTTACAAATGAGACACGGATGGAAATGGGCGCAGCAAGGGAGGAGACAAGACCAAAACACAGAGCATGTGCTAGGAGCACATGGGAAAACACAACAACTGATACAAAAGGTGAACAGGACTAGAATATGACATGACACCAATTCTTTAATTTCAATGTTTTTCTTTATTGGAACACCTACAAATACATGAGCTTTTATGGCATCCTATTCCAAAATCATAGGCTTTAATGTGGAGTTGCCCTCCCCTAGGGACATTTCATTTTTCTTAAAAGGCTTTCTACCAGATTTTGGAGTGTCTGAGAGAAGTCGGAAGAGAATTTGTAAGATCAGATACTGATGTTGGACGAGAGGACTGGTCTCTGTGTGGTCAGACACATCAGAATCACCCAACCATGCTTTTATGGACCTTGGAATAGAAAAGGACTTTCTTTGGGAAGCATACAATAGTCCAAAATATATCTGTATGCTAAAGCAGTGGTCCCCAACCCCTGGGCCGCGGACTAAGAAAGTAAACAGATTAATCAAACCAGCATACCACAGCAGTTCTCAGAACAATGCATTAGATCTTAACATTACTGAAAGTGTTTGGGATAATGAAAGGGTCATTAGAAGCACCACTAATTTCTAAAAAATGCTGAAAGTGAGTATTATGAGAAGAAAAATAGGAAGGTTTAGTGAAGGTAAAGATGGAGACACTAAATGATCAAACATCTGTGTGTAGATTTAGTTTTTGAGGCTTCTGATTAATTTTCTGTTAAATATGTTTTTACTGTTTTTCCTGACTCATCTTTTAAAATATAGGTCTGGCTAGAGAGGAATCACTTGAAAGCCTCAGTTATTGCTGTATAAAGGAGCAAGAAATCTAAGTTAAAAGAAATAAATGTGATGGTGTTGCAAATAAATTAATAAAAAGGGAAAAGGGGAAAGTTCTGAGCCACAAGAAAGGAAAACTAGGTCATATTTAATTGTCATAATTTTCTTTGTGGGTAAATATAACGCAGTCACTCCCACCACTTCATAAGAGCTCATAGTTTGATGGTTTACTGTCAACTTGTAGCTAGAGGTTCAGACACAGCCTGCCTGCAAACACTTTATATATGTAATATGCATTGTTTTCATCTCTGTTCTCTGCTACTTCCCTCTTTTTCTCTGCATTCAGAGCTGAGGGTGGGATAACAAAGGGTTCCACGGTGGGTGTTCTATTGGACCTCACCAAACACACGCTCACATTCTTCATCAATAAAGAGCAGCATGGGCCTGTGGCCTTTGAGAACCTGGAGGGAGTGTTTATGCCCGCGGTCAGCCTGAATCGCAACGTACAGGTATGTAGTATCTGCTGCTGGTATGAGGTGTCACCATGTTTTATATACAATTAAAACATATTATATACAAAATGGTACAGGCAGTGGAAATGAGCAGTGTAGTAAGAATCAGTGCAGTGAGTAAGATCAGAAAAGGACAGTTTAGTAAGGTGCAGTATGACCACTGTGGTGACCCCTGTGGTTGAGTAGAGATATAGCTCTGGGGAAGAAGGTGTTGGCATGTCATGTGCTGGTTTTGATGGTCCTGAGTCTTCTACCAGAGTTTAGTGTCTGGGAGAGGTGATGTTCAGGATTAAAGGGGTCAGCTGTAATTTTGTCAGCATGCTTCCTCACCCTGCTGGTGTAGATGTCCTGAAGCATTGGCAGATTATATCCAATGATCCTCTCTGCTTTCCTGATTGCGCATTGTAGTTTGGTTTGTTCTTGAGGTGGAAGAACCAAACCAAATGACAAGGATGGGAGGCTGATGATTGCTGTGTAGAAATGGATTTGGCAGGTTGAATATCTTCAGCTATCTCGGGAAGATCATTCTTTGCACTTTCTTGGGTGAGGAGACAGTCTTCCTGTCTGTCAGAAAATCCACAATCCATCGACACGTGGAACTGACAGCTGGGACAGTTTGACTCCTATGTTTAAAATATGTTGTATGTATTAGGAGTGTAGTTTGTGCACTTCTGGTGCTGGTCCCAAGCCCAGATCAAAGGTGAGGGTTGCGTCAGGAAGGGCATCCGACGTAAAAAACATGTGCCAGACCTATAATGCGGATCATAAATATGATGATCCGGTGTGGCGAACCCTAAAGGGATCATCCCAAAGAAGAAGAAGTATGTATTATTATTTGATGAAGCTGGGGGGATTTAAGCTGATTGTTGCATAATGTTCAAAATCAAATCAAATCAAGTTCTGCATTGAGTATTTTAATCCATCAGATGGGGCAGTACTAGTAAGACCCAGCCACAGCAAATACAGTATATCGACAGAAGTATTGGGTAATCTGCTCATTCGTTGTTTCTTTTGAAATCAATGGTTTTAAAAAAAATATTTCTCATTCCTTTGTTGGAGTAACTGTCTCTATTGTCAGGGGAAGGCTTTCTACTAGATTTCTGAGCATTGCTGTGACATTGACAATGTGTTGGTGACATCAGGATATTGGATGATCACCATTGCACCTCACTCCCAAAAGTATTATACAATAGACACAAATACACAAATACAAAATATTTAAGCTAAACTATAAGCTAGAACTATAATATCACCCTAATAACACTTTGTTTTGTAGTACTATTGCACTTTTCAAATGGACCATACATTGTGTTCCAAAACAATTCATAATTGTGTTTTGAGCAGGTTAAGAAACATTTTCGGACTAGATTTTGTCTGGTATCTGTTGGCAACATTAGCCTAGCATTTTTCTACTGAAATGTGAAAATGTCATGTCATGAAAATGTGTCACCTACAGCAACAAAATATCCATCTCTACCTGCTTCAGAAAGTCAGAACACAATTGAACTAGTTGATTCATTAATTATTAGGGTAACTAGTATGCATTATGAATGTGAAATATACTACAAATATATGTTTATTTTTCATTTTAAACCTTACTCTCAGTCTTCACTTGAACATGTCTGCTCTTGGTCTTGCTATCTCACCCCTTCACTTGAATTGATATGTCCATCATATCAGCCATGAAATGGCTGTTCAGCCCCAGCAAAGTCCACCTCACCCCTGGGAACCAGCAGTTCCCCAAACTGTACTGTGCAGATCTATTTTTTAAGCTTCTATTTTAAGCTTGGGGTGAGGCACCTCCAAATTTTAAGAGCAAAACTCGAGCAGCCGCATTTATTCAAAATGTTCATCATTCTCACATCTTTATTCATAAACCATCTTTAAAGCTTAGTGTTGCAGTGCTGTCAGGTACTGTCCAGATTACACCAGTGTCTTTAAGGAGATCCTGTCCATTTCAAACCATTCTTCTGCCCTCAGTGTGTGGCTTGTTGCAGCATTTAGGAATGTCTGGTGATTTTGGTGGTCAGTCAGGGATGAGTTTTTGGACAGTGCTGCAATCAAAACCATTAGGATTGAGAGAGAGTCAAGAACAAGAAGTATTCAGCGATCTGAGGATTGCAGGTTTGAATCCTGGGTCATGCTGCTTACCATTGGCAGCCGGACTCAGAGATAGCAAAACTGGCCCACCTTCAGTGTGATGCTGGTTGGCACAAGTGGAGACCCCTGCACTTTCCTCTGAGTGCATTGGCAGTTTGAAAAAAGAGGTGGTGGCTTCACATGTATCAGAGGAGGCATGTGCTTATCTTCAACCTCCTAGTGTCAGGTCGAGTCCTAATGGGATTGGGTGATTGGCACTTCCATATTGGGGTGGGGGTGGGTGAATTAGAATTCACAATGAAAGATCCTGTTCCGAGATCCCATTCTGAGCATCTGTTGAACATGCCAAAATGTGACAGTGGCAAGGAAAACTCCCACATACTGAAAAGAAGAAACATTGAGAGGAATCAAGACTCAAAATGGGAAACTATCCTCTTCTGGTCAACATTGGATAGCACAACAAAATAACAGAGGAAGACAAGTTACTGGTCAGAACCTGTAAGATAATGAGTTCATTTAAAACAATAATTAAGTTGTCTTGGTTCAACTCTGCATTCTGACTTTGGAAGAAAGTGGTTAAAGAAAAGTATAATAAATTCAACAAAAGTCGGTTATTTTGCACAAATAAACCCTTAACATAGTTTATACCAAACATGTTCTTAAAGGACATCCTTTTCTGCACATTTTGGTGATTTTCTCACTACCTTCAACTCATGAAGGGCTTGTTGGGAGCAGGATGAACACTAAAATGAGTTCTCCAATTTTGGGTACCACTGAATTAACCCAAGTATTTTTAATATTTTGAAGTATATAGCCCAAGTTTAAGTGCACGTTCTGTTTTTGTCTTTATAGGTGACGCTAATTACAGGTCTGGAAGTGCCAAAGAACATCAAGTAATGACCTCTGACCTGTGTGGACGATCAGCATACTGGGTCAGACAGCTAACTCTTTCTCCTCGTGAAGCAATCTGCCGCACAACACTGTTCGGTGGGAGATCAAAGAGGACTTTTTAAGAAAATATATATTACTTAATCTTTATCTGTTCTTTTTTTCCACAGTTTTAATTGCATCTCAGTGTATACAATCAAAACTCACATGTTTACAGTCAACTAACCACAGGGAGCCCATTGGTAATAATAAGTGGGGTATGAAGGACAGGTTCACCAGTTTGTTCAAATGTCTACCCGAACAGCCAGCATGTCTCCGCTAAGCTAATGTTATACTTTTGAATAGCTCTCATTTAGAGTTAATAATGTCACAAGTCAAAAATAAGAAAACAATTAACAACATATAATACATAAAAGCATAAAATCGTAACCCCTATTGAGCAAATCAAAGGGCTTAATCCATTTTACTATTACTTTGCTTATATGGAACACTGTGTATAATTTTAAGATTGTTATTCCTTAATCCAAATCAAAATTATTGTCATTTTTGTTACATAATTATTTAATTTTCTGAAAATTTTTATTGACTGGTCATTGTTTAAAATGTGGTAAAAAAAAAAAAAAAAAAAAAAAAAAAAAAAAGATTTATAAAAAAAGGTATTGATTTTGTGCCATGTATGAGGTCTCACTTATGAACTTACCACAATAACAACTTATATAGGAACATCAAAAACACAGTCTAGTTACATTATTATGATAATTATTACACTTTGTACACATTGTAGTAAACTTCTCTTAACAGTAGCACTTTATTTAGCATGTTATATAATTATAGACAGTAGTCCAACTGTTAGTCTGCATACTTTGTTAGCCTCATTCCACCCTGTTCTTCAATGGTCAGGACCCCACAAGCCCACCAAAGGGCAGGTGGACTATTCTCAGTCCAGCAGGGACATTTAGGGGTTTGAACACTGTATTAAATTGTGTATGAAATGTAGAAACAGGTTGTCATAATAAGGTGAGTTAAAGGCACTTCATTATTTAAAAGTCTTGACACATCATCAGAAAAAAAGACACAACACAACACAAATCAACACAAATCTTTCTCTAGAGACCCTGTAGGATTGGACTAGCCAAAGTGGGCATGTTCAAACAGATGTAGTGATGGTGACATTTTTAATTTTGGCTGCACTGTTCTTTTAAGTAGCACTAGTTAAATGTTTGAGATGTGGAAACTATATAATGCCCAGATAATGCCTTATGGCCCACTTTCACTGAGCAACAATACTGTGCTTATATTTCTTGTTGCCACTATGGGAATGTTTGGCTCATAAGGCTCATAAGAGACTTCCACTTTTGTGGCTGAATTTTGAACAAACAGGTTGAACTGCCCTTCAACTGCTGTCCAAGAGTACCATATGGTTATTACATTACATCCACTGCAAAAATGATATCAGGGCAAGTGGAAGATGCTTAATTGTAGCCATTTTCTCTAATGGACAGAATATTCATATTCTAAAAACAAGCACATAAATAATATCAAATATTGGATTTCTTGACAAAGATTGAAGTAGCTTTCACTTGCCAAGATACCTTGTTTTGCAAAGTCTCAGGTTTAAATTCTCAGTTGGCTGGTGGTCCAGACACAGATTAGATGTTTTACACTGCCAGTGGAATTCATTCTCTGATGAAATGTCCCTTTAGTTCAGTTCTGAGCTCAGTCTGTGTCTGGAAAACTGGCCCTCACTGCAAACTATGTTCATTTGTTGCAAGTGAAATCATCTTAAAGGTAATGTGTCTAGTATTTTTCATTATAATGTTGCTGTAAATATACAGTCCTTATACACATGGTAGTCATGGTGACCCCTGGTTCCTGTCAGCACTCTAAAGAATCTGGGTGAAGTTGCTCTACAATGAACTACAGTACCAGTCAAAAAGTTTGGACACACCTACTCTCTTCAGCCCTTAATGGAACATCTTGGAAAAATAATATGCCTGTCCTGTCCTGTAAATGACAAATAGAAATGTTTTGTGTATTTTACTGTGGGGAAATTAAGTATTTGATACTTGGTAAGTGTTCTCATCTACAAAAAGAATGGAGAGGTCTGTACATTTTATCATAGGTATGCTTCAACTGTGGGAGACAGAATCTGAAATAAATCACACTGTGATTATTTTTTGGAGGAAAAAGTAGGATGTGTTAAACCCCAAAAACATAGTCCCAACCGTGAAGCATGGGATGGAAACATGTTTTGAAGACTGCACTCTACTGAAGGGATGATGAATGGGCCCATGTATCACCTCCTTCCCTCAGTAAGAGCACTGACGATGGGTCATTGGCTGAGTCTTTCAACATGACAATGACCACACAGCCAGGGCAACTAAGGAATGGCTCTGTAAGAAAAATCCCTGCTGCAGTGTGTGCAAACTTGGTCAAGAACTACAGGAAATGTCTGTAATTGCAAGCAAAGATTTCTGAACCAAATATTAAGTTCTGTTTTGTGTATTGTATCAAATACCTATTTAATAGAATAAAATGCTAATTAATCATTTAAAAATCATACAATGTGATTTTCTGGATTCTTTTTATTTTTTAGATTCTGTCTCTCACAGTTGAAGTATGCCTATTATAAAAATTACAGACCTCTCTGTTCTTTGTAGGTGGGAAAACTTGCAAAATAAGCAGAGTATTAAAAATGTGTGTTGATACAGTATATTTACTGGTATTGGGTATACACACCATATTGACATTTCCAAGCAAAAGGGCCTGTATGCTGACCTCACTTTCTCACAGTAGAAAACCTTCCCTGAACAGCAGGACAAACTCTTTCTAATGTCCTTGATTTCAGAATGAATTAGAAGGTGTCCCAATATTTTAGTCCATATACCACATGTTGTAACATAAAGTATTCAATATCAATATCTAAAGAAGTAGCCAAGTTATGTACAAGTTATAATACATTGTCAATGTATCCAAACTTTTGACTGTTACTGTATTTCACACCAGACCCCCAGTCTGAATGACTGTTTACATCTCAGATTTTATATATGCAGACATTGAAGGTGATTTCTTTAAGATGCTTTCATTTACCAGTATATCAGTTTGTATGCCGCTGATCCATACGTCACACATTCTGGTACTCTGACAATGTACAGAGCACAGCTGCACAACTGTCCTGAGTCTTGGAATGTTTACATGACTCTTGCCAAAAAAATCCAACAGGATGAGTGTGAAGCTCACAAAGGAACATGATGACTTACTTTTCCATGAAATGAAAATGAAAAAAGACAGAGATTGCTTTGCTGCTTAAAGTTCTATGCCATATCCAGTCAACGTTTTGCCAGCATTCAAGACTGAAGTCTTTCACACTGTGATACATATTTAAAAGGTGAATAGCATTCCATAATAGAGATTTATCAAGTTATTGCAGATGTCCTATATGTTAACCACTGTATTTTTCTTTGAATATTCCCAACGTGGTTTCCCCTTGAATGATTTCTGAATGGGATAAAAATGTTTTTGTATAGTTAAAAGGTATTGTGAGAAACACGCCAAGGTTGTTTTCTGCATGGTATACAGCTGTAAATATGGACAAACCAGTGGAGCCAATATGCCCCCAGCATGAGGTTTACAATCTTATATTAAACTTGTGTTTGTATATAGTGTAACCAGTAATCAAACTGGAAATGGAGGGGTCTGCCCTCTAGTGTTTAGTTTAGGGTACTGCAGTAACCCACATTAAGTTCTGTAGTCAACTACTGAAGCAAATACTGCACTCTTTAGTCCATCCAAACAGCATAAATTATATATAAACAATGCAAAGTTTTATTGCTAGTTCTAATACCTCTTCTGAGAAAACGGAACTGCAGGGACTGACAATATCGACAGCATTGCCTGTTTAGGAGTCTGTACCTAGATGTGTTTTTCAAAATGGGATTTCTCAGTTAGCAAGATAACTTAAGGTAAAAGTTCAGGACTGCCCAATAAGAAGATTCCTTTGGTCTTCTACCACTGGACAGGTAAAACCTTTGGCTTAATGTATCTGGATAAACCAATGTCCTGCTTTGTGATATAGACACTTAGTTATAATAATAATAATAATAATAATAATAATAATAATAATAACAAACTACATATGTTACCTACAATACATGAATTTACAAAGATAATGTGAACTGTAAATAATTTTATGCGATATGTGTTTTAAACTATAAATATAAAAATGACCACTCTTCAGGCTACTCAGCACATTGGTGTAATCAGAACAAAATTAGAGGAAAATATAGTTGCAATAAAAGAGTTCTGGCTGAAAGACAACTTCTGAAACTTCTTTGCCCAAGCTAGCAAAAGCAAAGACTGTTCAGACCTTCAGCCCAAGTTAAACAAGTTCTACAATTTTGTAATTGCTCCTCAAACCACAACTGATTAACTGATCATGTGGACTGGACTGAAGGATATGCTTTAAAGGAATACTCAGAGACTTATTTGACATGTTTCCTTGTAGCTAGAAAAACTCAAAAAAGAGAGAAAAAAACATGGTAGCAAGTTTCGGTCCATCAGTATCGGGTCTGCAACCCGCTGACTTTCCCTGCTGGTCTACCCTCGGACCACCAGAATATTGTCCTGCGTAAAAGATCTAATTTTAGAAATGTAGTTTTTAAACTAGATTTTAATTGCACATACACTTTTATAATAATTGTTTAAAATAAACAAAGACAATTATTACAAACAACTGTGTGGAATAAGTAATGACAAGGTCTGATTAAATTGTTTTTGATGTGCTGGACAAATATTATTGACTGAACTAATTTACAACACTGAAAGAATGAAAGATACATGAATAAATTGGGCACTAAGTGAAAACTGAGCAATGAAAAGTACAATACTCCACTGAACCACTGGTGGAACCCCAGAAAACACTGAGGAAAAAATGCCAGAGGACTGCCACGTTTGCCATCAGAGGACCAACAGTGGTCCACCATTTTCTTGCTATTAGGGCAGTGGGCAGTTGCTTCTTTCTATTGACTTTCTTTATAATCGTGTTAAATGACTGTTGATGATATTATTATAAGTGACTTTAGCAACAATTTTATCATGTATTAATGTTCACAGTAATCAATGATGTAATACAGAGGTAGCAATTCACTTATATTGTATGTCTGAATACATAGAAACCTGAAGCATCTGCCCATAAGCTTCATTTGTAAGTGACTGATTTTTGTTGTTTTCGAGTTACAGGAAGATGTCAAATGGATGGTCTGTGGTTCCCAGTGCTACAGAGATTAGGATAGAATGCTGGAATACTCCTTTAAAGCATGTCAAAGTTTCATATTTCCAAAACCTCACTTGTGCACAGTCTGACCTAAGCTAGCTTTCTTTCAGACACTGAAGTGTCTTAAAACATTTTTTGGCTCAAGTTTGGCCCAAGACACTAGAGATGATTATACAAAGTGAGAGCTGGACTGAGGGTTTTGATTAGCAGTCCATATGGTCTCTGAGTGCTGGGACACATCAGCATCCCAGTCTCAGTAGGTGGTCAAGGAACTAGACAGCAATTCATAGACACCCAAGGCAGAGAAATTGAGGAAGATTAAATAAGTTTAACACTGAAGTCACAGCCTAGATTTTACCAACCACTGAATATTTTAAGGTACTGAAAGCACACTTGCCTTCCGTCCTGTAGAAAGGGACTGAGAGCATGATATAAATTCACAGGAACGGTTCAGAGCTTCCGCAGTGACTGTGAGCAGCAGGAGTGTGACCAGACTGTGCCAGAAATCAGAAGTGCTCTTTCCCTAATTATTAAAGTACAAACAACACACAATTCTACTGATTCATGGTGCTGGAAAGACACTGCTGACTACAGATGATGTCAAATTTAGTAATAGTTTGGTGAAAAATCTAATTTATGCAATTTCATTTTCAGCATACATATAGTCAGGTGAGATGGATGTGTTTGGTGTCTGAAATTTGCTTCCTCATGTGGTTTGAATCTATGACGTTAATGTGGATAACAGGCAATGAAACACTGTAAATGACACACACTCGCTTCGAACTGTGCTGAATAATCTGAAACCGATGTGCTTATGTTGCTTCTGACATTGTATTGCATATTTATCAGTAAATTATTAAAGTACATTAGCATAATAGTAGCAGCTATATTGTAGGCTGAATTTAAGTAGTCTGTGCTTTTATCCAAATCTAAAGAAGCAAACTTTAGACACTTAACCTGTCTGTGCTGACTGACTATGTTTGGTATGAGGTTGGAAATTCGAAATTAAAATTTTCACCAGACTTTAAAGGGAAATTCCACTGATTTCAGACCTGTCCGAATTTCTGTATAATGAAAAGGTTAGAGTGATAAGAGTCATTCAGAGTGGTTTGATGTGTGGAGATGGTTTAACGTCCCTAAAGGCCGTATCACAAAGTTATTATACCAATTCTGAATACACTGCCTTATGTCTAAGACACTATAATACAATAGTTGGGTTTAACCTGAAATGTATATTTAAATATTTTTCTGGTGGGTGATATGGCTGGGCGACAAAAAATCATATCCTGGTATAATTTTGCTGAACATAAACAATATATGATATGAAAAATACAGTGTGAAAAAGTTTGATTTGAATTTGATTTCTTCTTTAGATACATTAAGTTGTCTTCAATCCAGAGCTTGGTCTAATGCCCATACATGGTGTGTGCGTGAGATTGTGAGGGGATGGAGTTGAGCAAGGTAGCAGAAAAGGTTTTCCACAAGACTGAATGCTTTTTTAAAACTTTAAAACTGAATATAAATGATATCACCTCAGCCCATTTCGTGCTGTTTATATCCTGATATAGGTAGAAATATCAATATATCGCCCAGCTCTAATGGATGGATACATAATTACCGTAATTGTGTTTTTGGACAGTAAGCAGGGTGGCTACACTTGGCTATACTTGTATATATACAGTCTATACATTTTTCTATTGGAAACCATTTCACTCTGAACTCCACTCTAAATAACCATAAGCATCTCAACCACTCAGTTATACAGACATTTGGAAACATGGGTGGAATTACCCTTTTAAAAACGTATTGATTTTAATATGTACATTATACATATGAACTACATTTTACATGTGCAACCTGAAGATTTGTCTGACTCTGCAGTCTATGATACACCATGTGAGGACCATACAAGGTTTAAAAAAGATCTTTTTCATCCGAAACATCAGACAAAGCACATGCACGGCCCCGGGGAGCCGCATAACCTCTCTACGTACTGCACCGCAACAGAAGTAGGCCATTAATCTCAACACAGTAGTGCTGAGCCCTCTAGGGAAATACAAGTGTGTGTGTGCGGGTGTGCGTTTTAGATGCTGTGCTTTTTTTTTCTAAAGCTACTGTATGTGGTTTCTCCTTTCCTCCTGCCAATGTGAATGTTTTGTACTTCTCTGTGGTTTATATATTAAAAAAAAAAGAAAATATTCCAATGTGTGAAAGGCATCTCCTTTTCATAAATGATCAAAACTGTCATTGCCTAACAGCACATCAGTGTTTCTTTGAGTATTAAGAAATACTTCTAAATGTATTAAGAAATGCATTTATTTATACTTAGTATTGTATCACACAAATCGAAGCATAATGCTCATGCAGCTCTCATATTCAGATTATAAAACATGCACTAAATCATTTATTGCAGCACATTGTATATTTCCATGGCGATGAAGGTCCAAGTAGTGGAGCATTAAGTCCTCGTGTAGCCTCAGGCACATTCACGCTGGTCAGTGGTGTGGGTAGCTTTTCTTCACTTTTTCACTGTGACTTTTAATTTTTGAATGTCTTTGTTGCTCAGGACCAGCATACCATTCTTGAAGCGTCCAACTTGTCCTGCTGGCTCGCCACCAGAGCCAGACTTACGCTTCTCCACCCTGTAAACCAGGCAAAGGAAATGATCACCAAAACACATATAGAACTGTACACGTCACTGCTTTAAGAACATTACTTTTGTCAAATAATGACATTCTTCAGAGCATTTCATTCTATCAAAGCTTTTTTTTATGGAGATTATAATTTTCCCCTTATTTTAAATGGTCTTTCTTTATATTGTGTTGAGGTTTTAATATGAATGGACCAATAGAAATGATCCAAAATGATTTAGACTGAAATACTTTGTATTAACTTCCACTAAATGTTTAACACATTTTCCTTCTCCAGTGAAGTAACAATTTCTGAGATAGGAATCAAGATCAGCAAGATACAAAAAAGTTTTTTTAAAGCATCAAAATAATGTAGTAATAAATGTAATCATGATTATTTTTACCCAACCCACAAAACAAAATGGAGGCCAGTGTGGACAAGTAATAGTCCACCAATTTACCTCATGCAAACTGCATAAATCACATAGGTCTCTTAACACCAATCAACATATCAAGCAGCATTCATGTCACAAAATGGGTGATATATGCAATGGTGTGCACCCGATTTTAAAATGTAAAAAATATTTTAAGTGACAGTCTAAAAACAATGCAAAATGCAAGACATGGCTTAATATGAATTTTATATTAACAATATCACCTTATGCAGAGTTTACAAGAAGGGGTCCCAGAAGTAGGTTAGATGAGCACAGAATTTTTGGTCAATTTATTATTATTTGTTTCATTTTTAGGGCAATTTAAACACTTCTAATTCCCACTTATTAGCCAGGTCTCCCCATCACATAATGTTACCAGTACTAGGATGGAGAAGCTTCCTACAATACATAACATGCAATCACATCTTGCTGAACTGCTGTTAATGCAACATCACTGGACATTAAAAATGCAATATATAATTATACAACTTGGTTTAATCAGAATTCCTTAATACATACTGTTCACCACACCCTATCAAAATAACCCCATAAAATCACAACACCAATAATTTAAATTTATTTTAAGAAGCTCAGTCATGTAACATGGGTTAACCCAGTTGTCTGATAGATTTCACCTATCGACCAGTGTTTCCACAAATCAGCACACGAGAGACCCTCATAGTAGGCCAGGTGTGTTTTAAATGTACATTAATGGTTTCATATCCATACCCTTGCATACACATACCACATATTTAAGGTCTGCAGTGATTTGAAGTTTGATTTATGAATGTAATTTACTCGCTGCCAGTGCCAGAAATATAAATGTTTAGTTCCATTAGCTTCATAGCTCCAGTGCAAAACTAAAGGAAATTTTCAGATGCTGAGAGTCTTCGCTGATCAAATACATTTAGGGTTAATTAATTTCTTTTGCATAGCCATGTTTCACTGTCATGTAAAGTGAACATTAAAGAGTATAACAGGTACATTTCAGGTGAAATTGTATGAATAATCTAATAACTAATCACATCTGGCTTCATCATCATTATAAAAGCCCATGATGATACGTCACAGACCCTTTTCAAGAAGTAAAGAGACGTAGCACATTGTCCTTCACTCCAAGTCTCTGAGTGTTGACATATACTGAACATCCTAAATCCATCATAGGACAGTTTATGAATGTGTGAACCTGTGATCTAATATAAAACAAAGGTGCAGTTTAAGTGTATTTTTCTCATTTAGTAATTCAAACATAAAATGTCATATTACATTTAACCCATTCTGACCCCATTTCTACCGTTAAATGATGGAATGCAAGTTGAAATTGTTGTGACATGTACAGTCAGTTGGCATTTTAACCTTAAATATTTACCCCAAGGATTATTATGATCAATATTCAAAACTAGGTCAGCAGAATGTTCAGAGAGAAGGTCTTTAATAAAAACATACTTCTGTTTTTCAGACTTCCCACTTTTTTTCTTCTTTCCATTGATGTCCTGAAAAACATCACAATTTTTTTTTTTACAATCATATTCAAATTCCTTTATCCACACAGTATTTCACACATATGAAAAGTCACTGAGTGCAAACTGTTTGTCAAACTGTAACTTACAGGGTTTGTCTCCTCCTTTTCTTTCAACCTTTTCTCCTTTATCATTTGCTGATACACTTTGTAGTTTATATATTCCTTCTTGGGAGGCTGGAAGGGTGAGAGGGAAACCACAGCTGATTGTCTAATGAACACCAAATTAAACTTGCCAGACTTCAATCACACACTTCAGTGAGAATAAACACTTTAAACAGTGAGAAGCACTAGTTGGAATTAGTCGAGGCTGCATCATCTGAGCTTGAGTAGTCCTACATCAGACACATAAAAGTGTGGAAAATATTGATCTGTTCTTGCATCAAGGATCTGAAGGAAGTGACTGAACTGCATTCATTTTAAACAGATTCTACTGTCATTCCAAGATTAACTGTAGAAGAAGAAGACACAGAATACGACGCCTTTGGACTAAACAAATTACAGTATTTGTCTTCTCTTCACTCCCATATGAAAAAGTAAGGGAAGTCAACAAAGTAAAACCAGATAAAATACTTGCACTTATTGGCCATTTCATCTGGTGCACTTCCTTTAGGTACACTTTGTAAATTAACAAATACTGACTATAGCTCCTCTCGTTTACTATTCATCAGCTTCCCTCAACCCCATTAAATAAATTAACCAATTAAAAAAGTGCAAAAGATATGTTTGATAATTTAGAACTGTTGACTACAGATGCAAATGAAAATGCCTTTGTTATCAGGGTATATCATCAGGGTATATCATAACTTCATCCAACCTACCCTGGCTCCCAGCATTATTGCCCTATCCTGTTCAAAAGCTCTCTGCTGGTGTTTCTGAAACCCTGAGATTCCAAAGCGGTGCACCTCCAGCCGGGCCTGTAGATTAAAGACAAAAAAAGGAAATAAGAAAAACCCCACAAAGCCATTAGATGCAGAAAGACCATTTATTTAGTTGCAATGACTTGAGCCTCTGATTTCCAAGAGAATAATTAAGCCCATTTGTAGACAGAAATAAGATGTCCAGAGTAGAATCATAACTCACAAGGTAATTTAGTCAGGTGTAATATAACAGGTCACATCATTTAGGGCATACATTATACAATGAAGCTGCAAAGTAAGCTGAATTTTCATTTGATATATTACCTTTTCAATGGTTAAATCTTCATCTGGGGAATTTTTCTTTGTCTCTTTTACTTGAGGTGGCTAGTGACATACATAAAAGAAAATATAATGACCACATATATTCAGAACAATGCAGAAAGTATTATATCTTGAAGTAATAAATTAATGTTTCACTGACAGGATACAGACCTGTATATTTGTAGTTCTGCTTTGCTGTTGTACATTTAACACTGTATCCCATCTATAGATGCACAGTTAATGTAAGCTATCCTCTAACCCACTCTAATCCTCCAACTGTCCTTAAACTAGGCCTTCATCAGTTATCAGTTTCAGACAGCAGAGCTGCTCTTGGCCGCATAGTTTTGAATGATGGACCCAAACTTAACATATCAATACCAGTGTGCTTGATATGCTCCCCTTACCACACACACTAGTGTACACCAAACAAATAATGTTTAGTCAGTAGTACTCCTGTGGTCAGAAACTGGCCAATAATAAATGGGGTAGAAGGGGGCTGCTATCCTGTGCAACAGCACTTAGGTGGGTCATAAAATGCTCATTAACTGGCCAGTAACTGTACACTCATTACTTACTTTAGCCTCCAGTGCAGCAGTTTTTTGTAATCTATTCTTCTTCAGTGGATCCTGAAACGTAACAATCTCAACATCTGGCGCTATCGCTGGTCTTCTGGACATAGAGTCTGACGATGTGAACACAAGGATTCTTTGGTTTGTTCCATCTGTGTGATTCAGATCTGCTGTGTCTTTTATACAGAAGACGTTATCATCAGGATCCCTAAACTCCTCTGCAGTCTCCTCCTCTTCATCAGCCACTCTTTTCCTTTTTTTACTTTTCTTTGATCGTTTGCCCTTTGATCCATCTCCTACCAGGCAGAAAACAGAGAAAAGGGGGGTATATATTGCTTATGCTCACAATAATTGCTCTTCTTCTACCTGAAAGAACAACAGAAGTAGTGAAAATATCTAGGCCAAACTGAAGTATTTCTGTGTTTTGCCAGATGGACTGATGAAATTCACCTTCAGTATAACAAAAGTCAGATTGCAGACAAATGCAGCCTTAAGTATGTCACTAAAAGCTGACAGAGTTAAGATGTTCTGCATGAGGGAAATGCAAGGTAATGGACCAGCTTTACTCAGCTCTTCATTCAATCTTCATATTTCTGACTTCATGAGAAAAAAGTGTACATCTGCAGTCAGCACAGAGGGACAGACTCCGGCACAATACATTTTAATTAAGAGAATTACTGCAGAACATCCACAGCTCAGACCTCTGGTTAGTAAAGTCCACACTGCTGAGTTTAAATGCACAATAAATACATGTTTTTAAACAACAATAAAACTACTAGAAAATATTTTCTACAAATGGTCTGCAATGGTGGTTAAAATTGTTTGAAACATTTTTCCTTTGCTCATTTATTTAATGAGGAAAATGACCCAGCGCTGCACATCTGTGAGGAGAAAAAGTATGTTTCCCTTCTGCAGCAATAAGGAGCAACGTTGGCTCAAAGCATTTTAACCCAAAACAGCATCTATTCTGTTACAGTGGTGGGCTTGATATGATAATTCCAAATCATTAATTCTTCTTCTTCAACTGCTCTTTGGCAAAGAGTAATATTTTATACTGTCTGTAAATCTCATTTTAGGAATGCAAAAATAAAGGAAACTGAAAAGGATTCACACATTTCCACTGTAGATATTTCCATCTCAAATAATATAATTGGCTGTAATGGAAACTTCATCAAGTGTTGACAGATGGACTTTAGGTAGCTGCTGATTCCTGTTATTATACCTATTTATTTCATAGCTTTTACAGCTACAATTTAGTTTTCATAACATTTGAATCCAATGATTTACTGAATAAACCTTAATTTCCCCGAGGGAACCCTCCTAAAGGATCAATAAAGTTCTATCTATCTATCTATCTATCTATCTATCTATCTATTGTTAAATGAGTTAATAATAAAAGCTATGGAATTAAATGGTTGGTGTAAATAAAACATCGTTAACTATAAATGAACATGAGGTATATGAATAATGAATGAATAAATGTAATGAGAGCGTTAAAGTCATGTTAGAGAACAGAAGTAAAGACTTTAGTGGGACTGAATGAACATTAGCTTCTCTGCTCAGTCACAGCACAAACCGAAATCATAGAGTTTATTCAGAACTCGCTCCAGAAAATCCTGATCCTCCTCCTCCTGCTGCTCTCCTTCATCCTCTTTCTGCTCTCCGTTTCTCTCCCTGCTGCTCTTCATTTCTGAAATAAATAAGATCGCTGTGTTTAAAGCCTGTAAAGCCTGGTGTTTAAACTCTGCAAACACGTGTATAAACACACGGGCTTCCGTACTCCGCGCTCCTCTGCCGGGTTGCCAGGTACAATAAAAACAAACCCACATCCGTCTAAAACCTTAAAGACCTGCAGGAATTAAAGCCCCAAATCTGAAGTGTTACCGAGTGTGGAAACCATTAAACTACAAGAGAACCAGAACATCTACAAGAGAACCAGAACCTTAAATCACCCGTCAGTCTTACTTTGTTTATATGATCTAATCCCTCTTGTTAAGTATTTTGTTTACAGTATTGTTTTAAATATTACACTCTAATGATCTTTTACATTAATTTAAAATCCCATTCTCCTGTATTCTCCCCTCCAGTCCTTTGTTATCTGCACTGAAGTGTAAGACCATAGTTTATGTGTTTATTGTTCTTTTTCCTGTCAGGACTCCTCCTTTCCAGACTTCTCAATTTTACTGTTTGTAATGTAAGTATTATATTACATTATTACATTACCCTGTAAGACATGGTAAATTAGTCGTCCCAAAAACACACGTTTAATTTTTCCAGCCGGGACTGCGTTGCAAACAGCCTCAATGTGGGAAAAACCGCGAACCTGGCAACCCTGCCTTCTTGCCTGCCGGCCACCGTCCGTCACTTCGCCGGAGAAGAAAATGGCCTCGAGAGTGTGTTTATAGGGAACACACCCGTGTGAGTGGCAGACTCAGAGACTCACTCATGCTTTCTGCGAGCATATGACTCGGAATGGCATCTAAATCAGTTTATTCGGTGAGTCTCAGACCTTTGTCATCAGAGTTTAAGCTGTCAGCTGTGCAGTCTGATCTACTTCAACCAGATACTACATAACACCTCTCTCTCTCTCTCTCTCTCTCTCTCTCTCTCTCTCTCTCTCTCTGTATGTTTCTCTCTCTGTTTCTGTGTCTCTACAGTTCATCAGGAAACTGTTCGCAGCTCTTCACTTTCTGCACATTTTATGTTACAGCCTTATTTCTAAATGGATTTGATTCATAATTTTCCTCAAAGTTCTACAAACAGTACCCCACAATGACAAAATGAAAAAATGTTTATTTAAATATTCACAAATTTATTAAAATAAAACAAAAATATAACATGTACACATATTTACAGCCTTTGATTAATACTTTGTTGCAGTAACTTTGACAGCAATTGCAGCCTCAAGTCTTTTTGAGTATGATGATACAAGTGTGGCACACCTGTTTTTAGGAAGTTCCTCCCATTCATCTTTGTAGAACCTCTCAAGCTCCATCAATTGGTTGGGGAGTGTCAGTGCACAGCCATTTGGAGATATCTCCCGAGATGTTCAATCGGGTTCAAGCCGGGTCACTCAAGGACATTCACAGGGTTTTTCCAAAGCCACTCCTTTGATATCTTGGTTGTGTGCTTAGGGTTGTTGTCCTGTTGGAACATTGACCTTCAACCCAGTCTGAGGTCCAGAGTGCTCTGGAGCAAGTTATCCTGAAGGATGTCTTTGTACATCACTGCAGTCTTCTTTCACTTGACACTGACTAGTCTCCCAGTTCCTGCTGCATAAGAACTTCCCCACTGCATGATGCTACCACAACCATGCTTCACTGTAGGAATGGTACTGAACAGTGCCTGTTTTTTCTTGACATGGTGCTTGGCATTCAGTCCAGAAAGTTCAATCTTTTTGTTTCTCATGGTCTGAGGGTTGTTCAGGTTCCTTTTAGCAAACTGTCTGGCTGCTCTACCATACAGGCCTAATGGTGGAGTGCTGCAGAAATGGTTGTTGTTCTTGAAGGTTCTCCTCTCTCCACAAAGCAAGGTTGGAGCTCTGTCGAGTGATCATTGGGTTTTTGGTCATCTCCCCGACTACACACTGGTTGTAGTCAGCAGCCAGTGTGTACCCTTCTCCAGATATGTGTACTTCCTTTAAAGGAATTTTTTTTAATCCATTTTAGAATAAGACAGTAGCATAACAAAATGTGCTATCTATCTATCTATCTATCTATCTATCTATCTATCTGTCTATCTGTCTATCTATCTATCTATCTATCTATACACACATATAGTTGGTAGTCAGTTGCTGAATACATGTTTGTTGTCAATGGGCTCTGAGTGGGTTTCTACGTGTTGCTACTGGGACCCAGTTGGCACTGAGATTAGTAACACTGGCTGTGAAACATTAATGTTTCAACATGTAGAAACCCACTCACAGCCAAATCACCTTCAATAGCTGTAAGTAAGATAAATGGTTAATACTATAACACAATTTTTCTTTCCTTTCATTATAGCTTACAAACAAACATTTAATGTACTCTGTACATTTGATGTATTCTGATGTTTTTTGCTTGAAGAATATGATAAATATTGGTCCTGAGATTTTATGCAGTAAAATGGACACATTGACAGCATAATGGATGACTTAACTTTTAGAACTCTAGACCAGTTTTACATATTATGTGAAGTACTTACACATAACAAATATTTCAGGAGATCCTAGGTTACTGAAATGTATCTTCATTTGAGATATAAAAAAATAACTTCATTTAAATATTAATATATTACTATGTTGTGATAAAAAAATACAATATATATATAATGTTGCTTATAAGAACTACAAAACACATTATGTCTCAAAAATCCTGTTTGAAATTCATCAGTGCAATAATGCAAAATGCATTCATTTTGATGATTTTTTTTTTTGCAAAGATTATTCTTAAAAATATTTAAATAAAATAATTCTAAACAAAACCTGAGGCAAGCTTTACACATTCAGTCCTTGGCCTATAAATAAAACTTTCTAAGTTTGCTGTGAACAGAGAGATTGTGTGACCAGAGTTATTTTACAGATATATTATTCCATAAATATCTCTCTTTGTATTCAATGTGTGTGTGCTCTTGTAGCCCAGAGACCAGGGCCTGAAGAAGCGGGACGATTTTGAGGATATCCTTGAAGAGAGACGCAACTCCAGTGATTTGAGATATGCTCTCAGGTGCTACACACCCACTCTTTATAAGGGGCTTGTGCCCTGCAAAGCCAGCATGCTCAAAAACATCGTCCTGCAGTCTGACTCACTGCAGTATGTCATCAGCCAGGTAGTGGACTCTGTACATCTTAAGTAGTTATTCCTCTCTCTCTCTCTCTCTCTGTCTCTCTCTCTCTCTCTCTCGGTCTGTCTCTCTCTCTTTCTGTCTGTCTGTCTCTCTGTCTGTCTGTCTCTCTCTCTATATATATATCTATCTCTCTCTCTATCTGTCTGTCTGTTTCTCTCTCTCTCTGTCTCTATCTCTCTCTCTCTCTATCTATATCTCTCGCTCTCTATCTGTCTGTCTCTCTCTCTCTCTCTCTCTCTCTCTATATATATATATCTCTCTCTCTGTCTGTCTGTCTCTGTCTGTCTGTCTCTATCTCTCTCTCTCTCTCTCTATCTATATCTCTCGCTCTCTCTGTCTGTCTGTCTCTGTCTCTCTGTCTCTCTCTCTCTCTCTCTCTCTCTTTATATATATATATATATATATATATACAAATCTGTTATCTCTCTCGTTAGGTCTCAGCAGAGTGTGGTGAGTCTTATGAGGTGGTTCAGGAGGAGGCGTCTGTGCTCCTGGAGGAAATGGCCCACCGCTTGCAGCTTGCCACCATTCGCTTCTTTGCCTTCACACTTAGCAAGGCCTTCAAAGCCCTCTTCCGCAATGTGTGCGTCAATGAGGAGGGCATTCAGAGGGTGAGTCCACATTTCAGATTTCACAGTAGATTAGATGGCCACATGCCCTAGCCATGGTCACCTGTATACTGCCTTTGTGTCCTCTGTCCAGAGTTAGGATCCTACTTTTATTTATGAATCAACAAAAAAGTCAAGCATTTCTAATGATGCGGTAATCTCTGCCACCATACTCTTTGGTGTACCGATTTCTTTATCATCAATGTGCCTGATATCACAGACATCACAAATACAACCAGAGATACAACACTGATTAGTCAGAAGCTTGGCCCTGAATGGTCCAAGAGTTTATATGTTATCAGAAATCACAAACATTACCTTCCTTGCAACAGATGTTCAGTTTAACTGGCAATGAAACAGTCCTGCCTCATGAGAGTTGTTTGAGATTAATTGATTAAACAGAGATCCAGCTGATCTCCTTTTTGGTTTAAATGAAAACTTGCAGCTACTCTGTACATTTGTGTATAAAGTTTGTCCAAAAAGGAAAAACAGGTACAAGGTTTTTGTGTGACATCATATATTTTAAGTATTGATTGATATTGTTATTACTATATACCTGAATCTCAGTTTTAATGAAGTGGTTCTCCAGATGTACCCTAAATGTACTGAATGCACTGTATCTGAAGTGCTGCTTCTTTATTTTTGTTACAAACCTATATTAGATGGCATAGACGTCAGTTACTTCAGTTAGTTTTGCTGCAACAGAACAAAACTAAAGAGTAAAGTTTTTAAATAATTATTATGATTATTCTGTGTTTTGAGGCAGTACCAGTTAAAGGTGCACATTGCCACCTTGTGCACTGATGTAGTAACTGTCCAAAGTTACAGCATTTACTGCTAATACTGCATTGAGAGTACATTTAGTATATTTTGGTAAACATGAAAATTAGCTCAAAAATATTTTTTACTTCATCTAGATGTGGGCCTCTGTAGTTCTGAAGCATGTGGTGTAATAAGGGGTGATTTAAAAATAATTATCTTGCTAGCTGTAAGGCACACTGTTGACAAAACGGATGTGTTGATTATTATGATATTTATAGTTAATTATAGACAAGCCATTTTTATTTATTTATTTATTTTTATTTTTTTACTTCTGTTCATGTCATTTGAACCAATATTAAACAAATCGAAATTACCTGTAAAATAATGTTATTGCATTAACTTAAAATATAACACCTACATTAAAGTTAGCATTTTACTGTTCTCCCAGTAAAAATCTGTTTTTATTTTTATTCATAATGAGCAACAGTTCATGATTAGCTTGATTATGCTTGTTTATAAGCTAGAACTTTACATGGGTTATTTCTGTGTTTCTTCTCCGTATCACCCTGGAATTCCACAGCCTATGCTGAGACAAAGTCTATGGGTCTTGGTTATCACTGCAGTAGTTGATTGACGTTGGTTTACTTGTACTAATTAGTTGTATTGATTATTGGTTCCAGCTTCAGCAGGCCATTCAAGAGCACCCAGTGGTTCTTCTGCCCAGTCACCGCAGCTACATGGATTTTCTGATGATGTCCTACATCCTGTACACATATGACTTGGCTCTGCCTGTCATTGCTGCAGGAATGGGTGTGTATCAGGCAGTAGTACTGTAAAATCACCTACATTTTATTGATAGTTCTACACACTTTAAAGTCTGGATTGCTCTGGATTGGGCTGTAAATCTTCACTTCATTTAGATGTGCGTGCAGTTTATCATAATTGGAAATATTGAGGGTAAGATGTTACAGCATACAGTACTAAACATCATGTATGTCTGCTCAGTGAACACAGTGAACAGTGATTGCGCTGGGGTTTGGTTTAGTTGCAAACTGAACCGCTGTTTTTTGATACAGATTTTATGAGCATGAAGTTTGTTGGAGAGATGTTACGGATGTCTGGAGCATTTTTTATTCGTCGCTCATTTGGGGGAGATAAGCTCTATTGGGCAGTGTTCTCAGAATATGTGAAGACCATGCTCAGGGTAAGCAGTTTTTTATGTTTACCTATTCTTTTTTTATTTATTCATCTGCCCATTAATTCAGAACTAAACACTTGTTTGCTGCATTTGCTTCATAACTTCATGAGAAAACTAAAGAAATTTAAATGTATGTCTGTCTGGATAAGAGCTACAGCCAAAGGATGTAAATGTTACTTTGAGACATTACACTCTGTTTCTGAGGCAAAAATAATGCAAAAATAACATGTTAGAAGTTAAGGTGATGTCAAAAAAACAGAAGAAATTGTTATTTTAAGTGAAAATCGCACCTGATCAAAATCTTAAAACCAGTTTAAAAATTGCAAGAATCTGTATTTTGCACTATTGGATCTTAAGAAGGTTCTAAGTAGAGCTTCACAATGCTAAAAGAAGAACACTGATTTTGAGCAGGCGATTTATTGAAAACACCAATTTAACTGAAATAGGCTGTTCAGCTGATCAAACGTTTAAGACCATAGTGCTTAAAAAAACCCCCAAAAACCTCAAAACAGAAATCACAAGTGTCAAAAAAGGACTCCGTAATGAGTAGCTCCACCATTCTTGTTGATCACTTCAAATAATCAGTTAGGCAGGCTTGATGCAAGTGTTTGTGGGAGGCTAGTGGGAACGTTGCTCCAAGTGTTGAAGATGGGTTTACAAAACTTTCCTTGCCATCCATCTCCAAATGTTCTCAATTGGATTAAGTTCAGGGGAACATGCAGGATGGTACAAAAGAGTGACACTATTCTCCTGGAAGAAGTCCTTTGTCAGGCAGGAATTGTGAACTGCAGTGTTGTCCTGTTGAAAAACCCTGTCATTACCAAACAGACTAGGTCCCTTCTCTCGCGGATGCTGTCTGATGGTTATTGAGCTACTGTCAACACTGGTAATGGCCTTAATATGGGTTGGAACATTGTGGCTCAATGCTGGTGAATTGTTTTGGGCTCTACCACTTTTTTGTTTCATAACCATCAGGATCTTTAAGAAATGCAAAATGACAGTCTTATTACGTCCATCCTCAGTAGCGATGGTATGTTGTGGGAGGCCTTACTTATGCAGATCCTACAATGTTGCACATATTTTGGCTTTTAAAGGCTGTGAACAGCTTATTTTGGTTAAAATGTTGTTTTCAATAAATTGAAACTGTACCTTAAGATCCAGTAGTGCAAAATACAAATTATTGCAATTTTTTAACTGGTTTTAAGATATTTTGATCAGGAGCGTATACAGCTACCAAAACAGCATAACATGTGCTATGGCTCTAGCTTAAAATATCTTGCGGCATGAGCATCCTCCTCCTCCAGCACTTTAACATGGTGTTAGTGATCTGGCTACAGCATTAACATGCATTAACACCATCCTCCTTCAGCATTGTGGCTGTGGTGGTATTGTGACGTTAGCATGCTCTTCCAACATCAGGACATGCTGCATTAGAGTGCTGGCTGCAGCCTTCATACAAAACTGCTCGCAACATTAGCATGTGTACTATGGGCGTCATTAGAACTGTTCTTAAGATGGATATTCAGATCTTATACCTTAACAATGTATTTTATTTCTGCCATGATTTGAAGCACATTTTTTGTGAACAAAATGCCGTGAGCACCATAGATCTTTAATTGAATTTAAGTTCACTGATGACTGAGAGCAGCATGCTTTATAAAAGGGGTCAACTACTGACACTAATAAATGCCCTCGTTTTAGTTTTTGTTAAAGTTACACTTTAACTTTTGCACTTCAGTATGTCAACCTTTGTTTATATTTCACTTACAGTTTATTGACAAAATAAAAAAGTGAAGAAAAATGAAATACCCAGTTTGACTTTTGTTTTTTTGGGTTGGGGAATTTGTTATTTGGATTAGTTGATTAATCGATAAAAGTCCATAGATTAATTGATAGGCAAATAGTTGTTAGAGGCAGTCCTACTAAAGTCTTGGTGTCTGATACCACAGATCAGCTTCGGAGGTCTTGCGGAGTCCATGCCTTGAAAGATCATATCTGTTGTGGCACAAAGTGGACCTACTCAGTATTAGGCAGGTGGTTTTAATGTAATGCCTGATGGGTGTAAGTGGAATACTAAAATACTAAAAAAGAGAGCCACCAGCTAAAGTGATAGATGCTCTTTATGATGGAGACTGGATCTCCGACTAAACAATTCAGTGTTTGATTCCTAATGCCTTTGCATTCATTGAATCCCACAGAATGGCTATGCACCAATCGAGTTCTTCCTCGAAGGGACGCGGAGTAGGACAGGGAAATCACTGACGCCAAAGACAGGTAATTTGATACCACCCCCATGATGTGCCCTGCGTGAAGATTGTAAAACATTGCAGCCATTATTTTTTTCTGTTTTGCTCCAGCGTTCTGATTCGTCTGGCTCTGTGATAAAGGGCCCATGCTGACTCCTGCATAATATTACACAGTGTCAAGCCTTTCACTTGCTTTTATTCTGACTTGTTCCCCTCCGTCCTGCTCCCCTGCAAATAAATGGGAGGTGACAGGAAAAGGCAGTGTGGGTTCCAGTGGCAGCTGTCTGAACGAAATTTCAGAACAGTTGCACAATCAAATCATGGCTTCTGAGTGAATTAATGGCCCTGTCTTATTTATGGAGAGGAAAGTTTAAAGTGACTGTGCGTGGAGCGCCTCTCTTGGCCATCAATCAAAGCTCAAAAAAGCAAATTAAGATTTATGAAAAAAGATCTGTCCTTCTGAACACCAATAACTGTCAGATTTGTGACAAACCACCTGAAACACCTTCCTGTGTATTCTTTTTCATTTGCATGCTCTCTTCATGCTCTCTTGTTTGTCTCTTGTGCATGCTGTTGGTTTCATTCTCACTGCTTCTGTGTCTTTCTTTGTCATGTGCGCTGTTGTTTTCGTCTCTCTCTCTCTCTCTCTGTCTCTCTCTCTCTTTACATTCTTATTTACAGTGGCTTAATTGGGATTTAAGCAATGTCTCTCTTCCTCTTTCTCTCAGGTCTGTTGAACATAGTGATGGAGCCATTTTTTAAAGGAGAGGTCTTTGATGTTAATTTGGTTCCAGTCAGTATCAGCTATGAGAGGATTCTAGAGGAAGCTCTTTATGCCCGAGAGCTGCTTGGAGTGCCGAAACCCAAAGAATCCACATCTGTGAGTTACACACCTCTCTGTTTTCCATCCATATTCAACATTCACAAACACAAATTCCTCAGTTGCTTTACTGAAATCATATTTACATATTTACAGTATGCATTTCTGATGCAAATTTAAATAATAAAAATTGTCTTTAAAGGAATGTATTTCAAAAATAGCTCAAATAGGACTTTAATGTAAATGAGTAGTTTTCAGCAGCCAGCAGTGTATTATATGTGCTTGTTCTTCACTCTCCCAGGAGGCTCCTCATGAAGCTGCTAGGGAGAACACCAAGGGTGTGTAAAGCTGCATCAAGGCAAATAGGGGCTACTTTATCTATAGTAGATAGTTGGTGATAGTAGATAGTAGTTAGAGAAATGATAGATTAGATTTAACATGCAGTTGAAGTTTTTTTTTTTTTTTTTTTTTTTTTTTTTTAATTGAGTGAAACAATTCAATATTCTATTTAACATGACAAAGATGTGTCTCAATCAACATGAACTAAGGATTCAATGATTTAAAAGTAACATTATAACATAGTGTTGCACACAGGAACCTCATATCTCCAAATAGGATATGTAAGAAATTATTCTGAACTGTATGTCAATGTACATTTTTTTGGAATAATTTATTCCAAGTCAATTTGGATCAGTTCATTTGTGGCATTTTGTCTCCATTTAAAAAAAGGTCTGATTTTAACTGGGTAAAAAAGTGAAAAAAGGGAGATACAAGGTTTGTGCATGACATTGATTATTTTACATGTATTATAGAAGTGTTTCATTGATCATTTTCTTCTGTGCTTAAATGGCTTGTGTAGAATTTTGTAGAAAAATGTTGTACTTATCCAAAATGACTAACAATGCTTACATTTTTTTTCTTTTTCTCACTCTCTCTATGTCTCTCTCTCTCTCTCTTTTTCTGCCAGGGTCTGTTGAAGGCTCGGCGGATCCTCAGTGAAGATTATGGCAGTATGCATGTGTATTTTGGTCACCCGGTGTCTGTACGCAGTTTGGCTCAGGGACAGATAAAGCGCTCCCAGTACAACCTGCTGCCAAGGTGTAGTATCCGCTGTACAGCACACCTTCATTACTTCCAAAATGTAACTGTACTGGTGTACAATTTAAAGGAAGACTTTTCTAAAATGCTCACTGTTGAATTTCAAAGCTTTAAAAATACTTTTTCTTCTGAACTATAGTCTTCTCGAGGCAGCTGCCTCAAAATGACAATAACTGAAACCCTAATAAATGAAAGTTTTTTGAGGTAGCAGTTTCGTTAGATTGTAAAGTAGAGTAAGAACTGGTGGTTAACAGGAACAGTGACGGTCAAGTTGATGCCTGAAAAACCAAGAAAACGTTCAGACAGAGACCTGCTCGCAGGTTTGCCAGTAAGGGAACTCAAAAGCCCAGTTTGGCTGCAAAAGAACTTCAGGAAGATTTAGCAGACACTGAAATGGTGGTGCACTGTTCCACTGTGCAGCTGCATAAATCTGATATTCATCAAAAGAAAGTCTTTCTTGTGTCTTTACCACTAAATTTTCATGTCAGCCGTTTCCATGTAAACATCTTAATGCATGGAAACAAGTCATGTGGACTGATGAAGTTAAATCAGAGAGGCTTTTGTGGTATTGTCAGGCATATTCCCCAGAAGCCGGCTACGGACACACAAGCGTTTGTGAACAACACTGCATATCGGCTGGTGCGTCTTCAGCAGGAGAGTATGGTGCTGAAGCCATGGGTGCTTGTGGCAGTGCTCCTACTGCAGAACCCAGATGGGATGGACCTGTCCACACTCACTGAACAGGCTGACTGGCTCAGACGTCTCGCTCTGGCATTCGGGGCATTCTTAGACTGGCCAGGTAAATTATGTTGGACAAAACTAAGTTTGAGGCTGGGGGACACCGTCAAATCCCTCCTTACAGTACATTTCCGTATAATTTAATAACAGTAACAATTGTTGTATGCCTTCTAGCCTGCACTATAGACTGTATAATGTATATAGTGTTTTTTTTGTTGTTGTTTTTTTTTACCCAGCCTTTATTACACCATATAGACTAGTCTGATAGGAGGCAGATTTTGACCTGCTTTTAAAGAATGTTAATCAGTTCTTTTGCTCTCTTTTTCTGTTTTCTCTTTGTCTCTCTCTCTCCTCCAAGATCGAGAGCCCTGCAGTAAAGTGATCAGCTCTAGCCTTGCCCTACACAAGAACCTGGTCTGTGTTTCCGGAGGACGTGTGCGGCTGGTCATTGCTGAGCCATCAGGGTCGGAGTTGACTACAAATGAAGTGGAGTTTAACCGAGCAGTCAGCGTGCTTTCCTGTGCCTCCTACAGGAATCAGATTCTGCACCTGTTTGTGCGGCCTGCGCTGCTTGCTGTGGCTATGCAGACTGCCACCTGCAACAGGAAAGGTGAGAGACTAGTGATGTGTTAATGTGTGTGTGAGGTGCTGATGTATGAACTTTTTTTCGGGTAACGTGTTCGCACAAAAAATGTTAGCTTCCTCAGAACTCAGACCACAGATTGGATTCCTGGATGACTCCTCACTTAGCTAGGGCTGTATGATTTCTGAAATGTGGAGAACATGAATTGAATTGTGGATTTGAGGCATTAAAATGGATTTCAGATATAAAGATAAAAATACACTACTTGGTGAGATGTTAGATGTTAGCCTCGGTTAGCTGAAGTTACTGGTGGTTAGTGTTCTTCACCAAGTGTTTCAGCTGTCTGATGATGTTTTGTGTTAACAGTAGCAGTTCAAAGATGATGTAATGGAGTTTCTTCTAGCTTTTACCTTCCACACACTGGTCACACTGACTCTGAACCAACCTGCCCCTGAGTTCCACCTAGTCCCTCTATCACACAGATATGAAATGATGTAAAGGAGAAAAACACACTAATTTGAAGAAATGACTGACTGTAGGGTTAAATGTATTTCAATATATTTCATCATATTTCAGACGAAGTCTACAATTGCTTTAACTTCCTGAGGAACGTGTTCTCCAACGAGTTCATCCTGTGCCCTGGAGCTGCAGTGCAGGTGCAACCTTCACACATGGCACATTTTATACTGAGACACAGGACAAGACACCTGATCCATTATAAGCCTGACCATTTGTAAGACAGAAAGGCCCTAATCTTACATGTACCATTAAAACCCATTGTGAATACAGCTTTAACTATGAACTCTACCAGTAACCTGAAATGTCATTTTTTTCTTCTAAAATAAAGGTGTGGCCTTTAAACAGCATGTGGGATTTTACTGACCATCTGAAGATATAACCCTGGCTGATCTGTTTACCACATGACAGCACATTTCTGTTGTGTCTGTAGGACTTTGAGGAGGCATGTTTTTTGCTGGCAAAGTGTGGTGCAGTTCAGGAGCTGCAGCAGGACATTGTCATATGTCAGAATGGACAGACCACCCTGGCCTTTTTGTGTTCTGTTCTTGACCCATTCCTGCAGGGATATCAGGTAATGCTATACACTGCTGTTCATACATATGGAGTCATTCAGGTTTATTTTTTTAGTCATAGTGCCCAGCCCATGTATAACTATGCAAAAGTCATTCCATGAGTCTTCAGCTTATACCATGGTTTGTCTGTCACTGTTTGGTTTATTTAAACACTTAAAGCTTAATCATAATCCTTCTAAAGAAAAAAAATGCTTATTTGAAAGATGCACATTACTGATTTGACTTCTAGTTTATGTAGTCAGTCAGTTTGACCTAGCATAGCATGTTGCTAACCTGTGCATTACTATCAGATTAACATTTTTGGGTGAAACTTGAGCTTGTGAAAATTGGTTGCACTTTACATTCATAGGCAACCATTTATTCTTTGTATGACACAAAGTTCCACTACTTACCTTGTACTTTTATATTATACTATATATGGGACACATTTATACAGTCTTACCCCTGAATCCTCTACACAAAAAATCATATATAATTATTTATATATATATATATATATATATATATATATATATATATATATATATATATTACACTTTTAAACATGCCATGCTCAATGTTTTTGCTCTGCGGTGTGTTATATAATTCAAATATATAATACTTATGCTTTAGAATTTTTAATAACTGTATCCGTGTAGCAGATGTGAAAAAGAACATATGTAAGCACCCTAATTAGGTTTTAGATCCCTAGTTTTAATGCACATGCACTATATGGACGAAAATATTGGGACACCTAAACATCTACAAATCCTGTCTGTTATGCCATTGTAAGTCTAGGCCTGTTAGCATAAGTCTGATATGCAGCTGTAATGACAGATGAGGAACTCTGCAGTTATTGAGTCAGAAGAGTGTTGGCATCTTGTATGCTGTATGAATCTCAGCACTTTGTGGCTGACTTGCTGTGATTTCGAAATGCTTTCATTTTGGTAATACCACTGACGGTTCATCCTGATGGGTGCAAAGAAATTTATTGAACTTCATTGTTGCATTTTGTTGCATCCAATTACAGTGCCACATTCAAATTCACTGAGCTCTTTCGAATGACCCATTCTTTCACAAATGGACTGCATGGCTGGGTGCTTGACTTTATACATGTATTAATGGAAATGAATTAAGCGTGTCAATTCAATATTTAAGAGGTGTGTCTCAATGCTTTTCTTTATATTGTGTATTACATATAGGTACTTACCTGTAGTTGTATATGTTCAATACATATAGGTAATTAAATACGTATCATCGCTGTTGTAACAATTCCTTGTAGCTCCTAAATTATAACTTCACAAGAGAATTAAAAACCTTTTTAACTTGTAATGGAAGTAGTGAAATAGTGAAAACTATTTTCTGGCCATTTCTGTTGGTTAACGAGAAATATTTAACCACATCCTGATGTATAAAACGTGTGTGTGTAGGTGGTGTGTCGGTATCTGTGTGAGGAAACAGAAGAGAATCTGCCAGAGAATAAATTTGTTCCTGCTGTAAGAAACTTCACTCTCCAGCTGATTCTAGCAGGTACCTGCATTTTTATAACCCTCACTACTGCATTATTATAACCCCACAATGTTTAATCATTGAATGCATGAATTATTGCGTTGTTAGAAAATCCCAGATTAAAGAAAGTCCACTATGTGATCAAATAACCTAATAAAGCGATTTATTACTGCATGGCTTTCCACTTTTAAATCTGCTCCATTAGTGTTGGTCAAGGATATAGTCTTCCATATAAAGGCAGTTTTATGAACAGGTAAGAAGTAAGACCTGATCAGTAATCCAGCACCATGACTCTCAGACAACTGATTAATATAGGTCTTAGTTGTGTTCTGTTCTGTTTAGTACAGCCATATGAAGAGGCTAATTAAAGTAAGATGGATATTAAAGTAGGATATGAAGCATAATTAGCTCCTCTCAGTCTCCACAGGACATAGAATGAAACTGCAAAATTGATTCTAGTAAGTTTAATATAGTTTTAATACAACCATGTGATTTATTTTCTCATTTTCCATTCTACTTCCTCTCTCCCACTTACTATACCATGATTTTAAGCATGTAGGAACGCATACATAAATCCCAAGATGAATTTTGCATGTATGTTTATTGTGATTGCAAGACACTCCAAGATTGTATGGAAGATTGAAGATTGTACTGAACTGGTTTGGCAGTGGAATGCAAATGTTTATACATCTCTGGCTAAGATTTTGTTACTGTGAATTGTTGTGTTTGATTTATATTGTCATTGTTTTGATTGTTCAGTGAAAAATAGGGGACCTTAAACCTTTGTCTTTTTTAACATATTCAAATATGTGAAAATTATTCAACATCTTTTAACTAACATTGACAGACAGAGGTGCTAAAACTAAACACACAAAACTGGAGAGAGTTTATTTACATAATTTGTAAAAGTGTTATGAATGGAAATTATATGTTTTTTTAGATGAATCCACTATGAAGTCTTTGTTATACAAGTTGCTTAAGCAAATATGAGCCAATTTATTCTAAAAATGAAGCTAAAGCAGACATTGTAACATGACAGTGGCCCAAAGCCATTCCACCAAGAAATAGAAATAGTCATGATCCTTTTGGGGTGTTGTGATGTAATTTGAAATGGCTGTACATGCAAGACACTGCTCAAATATCACACAACTAAAAGAATTGTGCATGGAGGAGTAGGGAAATTGTTTTCCCAGTCAATGTCACAGACTGTAGACAGTTAAATGTCTTGGTGAAAAGGGAAACATGGGACATAGATTCTTCTAACGTTTTCCCTCTTAAGAAAATTGCATTTCTACTATTATATTTTACAAATGAACGAATGACCTTTCTTCAGTTGTATTTGTGTAATTATATTATCCAATCTGACAGTGTTGTTAAAATGAAGCTCAAATGTACAAGTTTAGAAATGTCCTACTTTATCACATGACTCCAAAACCAATTTCATGTGAGTATATTGCTGTAGTTTAGTGTCTAAAACAATATAAAGGTCTTATCAAAAGCATAAAATACAGGTCAGAACTCACGTCACAGTTAATTTGGAGTCCAGAAGCACTAATTGTGGATGTTTATTTTCACGATCACAGGAAATCTAAAATGTTACGAAGCCTTATCATCAGATTTGCAGAAGAATGCTTTAGCTGCTCTGATACGGCTGAAGGCTGTCAGGAGAGTCAAAGTGTAAGAAACATCTTTTATAAACTTTTATTGTATGGTCTTGTTGAAATTCTTCTTATCTGACCCTTTATTATTGTTTCTTTTTAGTGGTGATCAGGTGACACTGAAGGTCAACAAGATTGCTGTGAACTCACTGGAGGACATGCTAGGTGAGTATCCTGTTCGAAACACACTTTGTCTAAAAGAGATCTGTTTTTTAAACCCTCCAGATCTTTTAGTCTGTTTGCCTGGTTTCCACAACTTCAAGATCCTCATGTTTACTTTTAGTGTAGCCTATTAACAGTTAAATAGATCAGTCTGTTGCTCTAGCAACAGGTGCTTGGTTGGATGAGCTGTATAGAGCAGTGGCAAAAATTTCATTCTGCTCCATTAGAATTTTTTTTTCTTATACATATTAAAAATCATTAGTAACACTTTAATGAAGGGCAGCTCACACTGCTGTCTAAGAACTGCACCTTGTTTTATTATGAAGAGATCATCAGCTAGATCCTTAGATCCTTGGTGATACCAACATGGGGGAGTTCTAACTTTGGGGGGGGGGGGGGGGTCAAACTGACGAAATTTGCATGGATTTACAGAATATGAAAACTTTGTGTGGCTTGATCCTCATCCAGCATCAGTATCTCACCAGACTAATGCTTTTGTAACTGAATAGAATCAAAACCTAACAGCAAAGTTCAAACATCTACTAAAACTGTTCTAGGAGGGTGCAGGATATGGCTGTAACACAGGTAGGGGCAGTTTCAGAAATGTTGGATGGCTCAGAATTTTGGATGGAAACTTGAATGAGCTTTTTGCCAGTGTTTTGCAGGGCTCTCTTCTGCACAGCACCATGATAAATACAACTAGCATGTCTTTATGGACAACTTCATTGTAACTATAGCCAGTATGTAGGAGTATAGGAGCTCAGTTTGCTCTGTATGACCCAGTTTACTAGAGTCACTGCCACTGAAGAGAACAGCACTAGCGTGCTAACAGGCGTTACTTTGCTGTGCTAATCTCAGCTTGTTTACTTTTTGCTCTGCTTCATCTCTCAGGGGGTAAAATTCCTACCCAGAAACCTGTCCTCGCTCGGCTGTAAACACACACACACACACACACACACACACACACACACACACACACACACACACACACACACACCCCTTTCGTCATCTGGAGAGCCAGCCTGAACTGCCTTCATTACCATAATGGCAAATTTTGCGAAGCGCTACGGCTTTGCTGACTACAAAGACTGTTCGCCATCCAGCTTTAAAAAGACTTCACGGGTTCACCATCTGGGACACGCTGTCTACGATATGGGTCTCTCTCTCTCTCTCTCTCTCTCTCTCTCTCTCTCTCTCTCTCTCTGTCTCTGTCTCTGTCTCTCTGTCTGTCTCTCTCACACTCCCTCTCTCTTTGCCTCCTGTCTGCCTCTGTCTTCCTCTTTTAATGTGTCTCTTAGAAGGATCGCCTCTGTGTGATCAAGCCCTGTGTCTTTAATGCCGCTCTTTCTTTGAGGTGTTTTCGAAACTCTTTAATGTGACTGGGCAGAGATGAAGGCTGCACTTTGAATAAAGTTAAAACCTCTTAAATGTAGGCCCTATTCACACTGCTTTTCTTTATGAGGTTGTTGTAAGGGTATTATACAATTACTCAAGCTGTTTCTGGATATTTCCTTACTGAAATTGTGACTTCACTGACAGAAAGTTAAGCTAATTTCATGAGATTTTATATAAGTATATTGTTGCTTTCATGCAAAGACTTTGCATCTCAGTGTTTGGACATATGATTATTTTGCAGGACAGTGATGAGAAGTATACAAACATCTTCAAATGCCTTGAATAATCAAAGCTTTGTTCACACAGCAGGTATAAGTGGCCCACATATGCTCTTTCTTGTCATGTAGCACCCAGATGTTATTTATGTGGCTGTGTGAATGACCAAGCGTGCTGAATCTGATCTTTTTAATTCAGATTTGAGCAACTTTCCTATTTTGAAAATGAAAAACAATGTCTGATTTTGGCTGCAGTGTCAAAGGAACAAACAAGCTTATAAACAAAATTTAAGTAAACCAAGAATACACACCAGAGATAAGCCCAGCTGTCAGTCACTGCAGCTCATCCATAGGTTCTGTCATGCTGGCAAAAAAGAAAATAAACCTCTGGAACCTGATATTTTGCTTTTGTGTGTCAGTTTGGGAGTGAGAATTGTATGGACAAATGTCCGATATAGGTCACTTTTAAAAAGGTCGTGAATTTGGTGAGAAAAAAAGAATTGTCATTTTTCCTGCTGTGTGAACGTAGCTATTCATATATAGTCTCACAGTGAGATACAGACTACATTTAAGATGCTTTCTCTTTCTGCAATGTGTAGCTCTCTCTGCTCTCTCCTATCCTCTGAAGACTTCATCCCATTGTTATTTGTTCCTTACCCATCGTGTTCATAACAGCTGGACTCAAAGAGACTGCACTTTCACCCCATTCTGGTCTCTTTGAGTTCTGGACTCTCTCTTGAATTCTGACTCTCACCCTTTGCTCAGTTTTGTTGTTTTCTTTTTGCAGTCTTTATTTATATATTGCTTGGGTTTTTTTTTTTTTTTTTTTTGCACATTGACATGGTCTATCTCCAGTGTTTTGTTTGAGGTTAAGGTGTTAGTTTGTCAGAAGAGGCAATGAAAATAGGTCACCCTGACTTTATCTAATGTTTTTTGCGTTTGGAAGTTACTGAATTTTGCCAGCTTGAGAGAATGGCAATTAAAGGGATTCATCTCACATTGCTACACTGTCCCTTATGCCAAAGAACTGCAAATGTCCTTGTGCTTGTTTCAGTCGGAAGAACAAAACAACCAAATTTGATTGGATTAGATTGCAGGTGGATGTTTACATGTGCTTAGTTTTGTTTTCTCTCTTTATACAAAGCTGCAAAACAGGAGATGGTTTTGATGAGCAGCATATGCAAACAATTGAAGGTGTATAGTTCTGTGTGGATTAATGTCTGTTAATGTGTGGTACAGAAGAAGAAGTTGCTTTAGTACTCTTGGTATAAGATTATATATATATATATATATATATATATATATATATATATATATATATATATATATATATATATATATATATATATAAAACACGTATGCAAACGGGTGGACATTTCTGATATGAGGTTAAGTTTAAATGATGCAGCTGCAAAGGATGGTCTGCACAGTACAGCTCTGTGTCTGAGGAGTCATTCAGGGAAGGAAATGGTTAGTAGGGCAGTGTTTATGCATGTCCTCTGCATTTGGCCTGCACAATACACCCCTTGTAATGCATTATTGACTTTTTGCAAAAGTGATCTTGCCAAAGACTGACAAAACAAAAATAAATCATCAAACAAATGACTATTTCTGACTAAATTTTGAAAACATTTGGACAAATTAAGGCGCTTCATTAAACAAATGGTAACAATTTTGGTGAAAAAATAAATAAAATGCTGGACACTTTAAAAGCCACAGAACAAAAAGTAAACAAACTAATAAATGCAATAATGATGTTTTGTCGTTTTACAAAATCATTTTTAATGTACAGATCTTTAATGCACAATGGTACTTGAAAGTTTATGAACCCTTTAAAATTTTCTGTATTTCTTGATAAAATTTAACCTAATTTTGTCAGGTTTTCACACAAGTCATAAAAGTAATAAGGATAACTACATCAAAGAAATTAAGCAAAAATATTACACTTAGTCATTTTTTAATTGAAGAAAATGATACACTCAGGGG
The DNA here is from genome assembly GCA_034509495.1 of Acestrorhynchus altus. Lineage (NCBI taxonomy): Eukaryota > Metazoa > Chordata > Actinopteri > Characiformes > Acestrorhynchidae > Acestrorhynchus > Acestrorhynchus altus. The sequence continues at coordinate 14,085,194 of CM067511.1, read as the reverse complement.
GAAAAGTATGCAAACCTTTAGGATTAGCAGATAATTTGATGATAATTTGGTGAAATTGTTATCCCATTGATTGAGTTGGCATCCTGTTTAACTGAAAGGGATCTATCAAAGTCTGATCCTCACAATGTAACAGTTGAAGCTGTTTAGTATGAATTTTTAGGAAGTTGCACCTGATACTGAAAGGTTTATGTACTTTTGCCAGTTACAGATATGTAATATTTAATTATTTTCCTCAATAAATAAATGAGCAAGTGTAATATTATCTCTCATGTGTTTGGTTTGGTTCATCTTTGAGGCCTCCTGTAAAAATCTGATGAAGTTTTAGGTCTATGCAGATTTTAGATTTATGCAGAAATGTAGAACATACTTAAGCATTCATAAACTCGGGCACCACTGTATATGCACTCATAAAAGTTGGAACAAATTTATGAACCTGGGGTCAGCATTGCAGCGAAATGCATATGTGTTGCCAGTAGGTTTTGAAATGATCTGCCACTACACTATAATTCTACCATGTCAGTCTCTGTTTTGGAGCTTATCTGTTGGTCCATTCCTTGTGAAATGTTCACACAAAAGATAAGGGGGAATGGATTTGGGTAATGCTGGTATAGATTATAAGTGGTTGGGGTTGAATGTTTTACATGTTCCACTAGTTCCATCTCCAGACCTACAGACTGTCCTTTGTAGTTGTATCATGTAGATACACCCTACTGTTGTTGTTTTTCTTTTCTTTTTAATTCTGTGTGTCATATAAGGACCTTACATGACCATGATCTGTGTTCCCCAAGAAGAAAAGTGGTTATTGTTAAATAACAGCTGTTTGAACACAGATACCCACACTGCCTTGTGCCAGAGCTTCCAACTCTCAAAGTGTGTTGTTTAACAGGCATAGAAGTGATGGTTTTGATTTTTTCATCCTACATGAAGAATAGATATCAAACCTGAGGACACAATCTCATTCTACACTCATTTTATACTAAGCATAAAGGATCCTCAAAGCACATTTCATTGGATAGCTTTTAAAAGAGGTGTTTGTTTTAATGTTAGGGTCCACTACCTATGCATTTTTTGTCTATGTATGTTTCCAACCATATGGTCAAATTCCATTTTTGCATAACCATCTTCCAACCACTCTTTAGCCCTTAGCATTAAGCTCTGTTCTTTCTTCTTTTTACTTTCTTTTTTTTTTTTTTGTTATAGTACCTTTAAGACTGATACATTGTAAATGTGTTCCATTCTGATTGGCAGTCCTGTATTGTGCCTCATTCCAAAGCAGTGTAACACACATCTCCTTATAACGTCCGTGTGAAAGGGTGGGCCTGAAGGCTAAAGACGACTATTGGCTGAATAAGCTGAGATGTATAAATGCCCTGGTTTTCCTGTCAAACAAATGATACTGGCTCATTGAAATTGTCCTTCACTTGCACATCTCATTATTAAAAGTAGTTATTCAGTTGTCCATTAAAATGTTCTTTAGGGAACCAGTGTATGCTCCAAAGAGCACATTTACACTAAAGAGCAGGGGTCCTCACTTATCTACAAAAGGTTGATGTGGCTATAGCTTTTCCTGCAGATTATTCTGATTCTCATTAATAAGGTTAGTGACCCTTAAAGAGTGTAGAATCCTAGTAGTTACTGAATTGAGTAACTACTAGTAGTAAATAATGTTGTTTCCCCACACCTCACATTTATAATTAAAATGTGCCAAACCTCTCTCAGCTTGTAAATGGTTTGTAAACAAAATTCCTCTGAGATCAGGGTTGTTTAATGACTGTGATTTGCTTGCACTGCTGTTAGAATGCCAGACATAACAATTTCAAACAATTTATGGATCTCTTTTTTTTATATATCTGTAAAAATAGACAGGACATGCACACAAAATGTGAAGTCCTAGGACCCTTTATATTGAAAGTTTGATTATTCAAAGCAAATCTCATTTGAAACTAATAATGCACTAAATAAACTATAGGTGTTTTAATGAAAAATGATCTGTGTATTACAGTTTCTCACTCGATTGTCAATGGGATTTCTAAAGTAAACAAGTCGTTCTGCGTGGTTTAGTGTGAAATCATTAATTGCAAACAGCATTGATTTCTTTAATGTAGCAGCTATTTTATTAACTGTCCAAAGTCACAATTGTATCTGTATGTCTTTTCATATTAATGAAAAATATTTCATAGTAAAATTTACCGTGCCCTGCATGTAACCCAGCATCATGTATCTGTTTTCACAATGCAAAATTTGAAATTCTCAAAACTATGGTTAAAAGTGTCTTGATTAGTTTAGTAACTATTTTGTGTTAAGAAAATTATATTACATACCCATTGGCTTTGTGTTAAACACATTCACCTCTCAGTGCTGGGATTCAAGTGCCTAACTGGGTGGAGTTTCAATGTTCTCCCTGTGTCTCTGGGAACTCCGGTTTTGTCCAAAAACACGGAGAATGGAGATCAGGTGAACTGGCTACTCTAAATTGCTCTGAGATGTGAATAAATGTATGCTTAGATGTGAATTGGCACTCACTCTCTTAGTGCGTTTCCGGTAGAGACTACACTGTACACAGTTGGCTGCTGTCTGGGTATTTTGAAGTGTGCCATGTACTTTCTCTAAAACTTGCTAAGATCTAAGAGCATTTCAGACCAAACCACTCTGAATGAAATTTGCCTCGTAGTTATGCAGAACATTTGCAGTACAATATTGTTGACATCCCATTTGATAGTCTTACTATTATTAATCCAGTAGCTATTAAGAATTGTTTAGCAGCTGTTTGAAACAGTGCCTGAAGTGTGAGCACACATACTAAAAGGAGAAGAGAGTAAGGAGAATGACGAGAGTCATTTTAATACATTAACTCAATGATGCCTGTAACTATTCTTACATGTCTCATCACTTTTATATCTCTCAGGACCCCTTAAACCCTTTTAACCAAGTGTGTGTGCCAAGTCTTTTGCCAAAGTTATGTTCTGTAACTTTCAGTTTTTCTCATTTTCCATGGTCTTCTAGCATTAATGATGTGTGTAATTTCATGGTTTGACAGCGTTTGTCTAATGAAAAATGATTATATGGTGATAATGATTGTGGTGTGTTTGGTATTAAATCTGTAATGACAAGATTAAAGTTTGATAATCAAAACATTGGACTGAAGATTTAATGTGGCTTGAAAGCTGGTGTGTGTGAGTGAGAGAGAGAGAGAGAGAGAGAGAGAGAGAGAGAGAGATAGAGAGAGAGAGATATGGGTGTGGGGGGGTATATTTTCTGTTATACACAGGAATTTACCTCTAGATGGCAGACTAACACCTCTTTTGCCCCCTCAGGAACTGGTGAAGGTGGGTTTCGCGGGTCAGTCTTTTACATAATTTGTGCAAATGAGCACAAACTGTGACCCTTGTTTTTTCCAAACCCATTGAGTATAATAGCCAATTTAGGTCTGTCTTTTCTTTCCTGTATGAACGTCTGTGTACCAAAGACATGCTAAATTAACTCCTTTACCTTTCCACAACCTTACCAGTGCTCATATTATGTTTTTGTTGTAGGCTGTAATTGCACCTGTTTTAGCTCCTGCAGTCTGCTATGTTGGTTCCCCATGTGCTCTGGTGAACTCTGACAGCCTTTGATTGATTAGACTCATTTAGCTAAACACGTTCAGCAAATTAGGATTTAGCAGTCAAGGGTCACTCTGTATGTGTGGGGATATGACACTGCTGACAGACAGAAAATGCAGGAGGAAGAAATGCAAAGTTCTACTCCTATTACTGTTGAGTAAAAAGTTACTGTTGAATTTGGCAAATTTTACATTCCACATTTCTGCTGGGCCCATATTCGTTTCCACATCAGGGGTTATTGTACTTGATTGTTTTTATTACTGGGACTTTAAGCCTAATATATGTTAGTGACCTCTATTCTGATTAGCTGCCCTATCCAAAAAGCAATCCAGACTGAAACACTTCTTACACCTGAAGTGTGAGTGGGCAGACCCCCAACTGCTGTTTACTGATTAGCAGCAGAGGTGGATGCATATGACTGCATTAGTCTTTGTGACATCACAAGAACAGTGAATTTAAAATAGCACTTTTTTTCATCAAACATGCTTCTTCTATGTGAGTACAGCCACCGCCCTTTTCGAACTGCCTTCAAATTCTGTTCCTGTGGGATGTACTAGAACAAGTCCAATCCAGGGTGGTCCCACGAGTTTTGCTGCCATATAATACAGGGCACCATTAGAGGTTTCATACAGTCCATGCTCAAGTGTGTCAAAATGATCATAATGTTGTGTGGCCTACACATGAATATGATAATGGACTATTATGAAACAAAAGTATACGACATTCATAAATGCCGACCAAATCTTGAAAAAAAGATTATACCTCCTTGTTATAGAATCTTTCTCACAACATTTCTAATGAATGAAATCCCAAAGGGCCAGTTAACATTTGCGTCCCCCTTTTTTTTTGTGGTTCATGTTAGTCATGTTGCCCCTATTAATAACATGACCCTTTAAGGGAACTATGAGTCTCCCTTGACTCCCTCTCTGGTGGATATTCGCAATCATTTTTCTCGGTGTCGAACACATTGTTTTAACTTCCAGGAGGGAACAGTTCTATTAGCTGTGCTTAAACCACAGCCCACAGGATAAGACATGCTGGGAGTTTCCTCCAACGCTGCTCTGACAGCGAAAATAAACAATAATCCTCGGATGCCGACCAGAATGAAGTGACAGCCCAGAGAAGATTTAATAAAATTCAATACAATCTAATTGAAGTGGTGAACGGAGGCCCCTGGGGAGCAATCTCTCTTTATTTTTGTCATGATCTCTGAAATGCGCATTTGCGGCACCATGGAGAAACTGCAGGCTTTTTGCTGTAGACCAGGCCAAAGCCTGCTGCTGCTTTTGAAAGCTGGGTCAGGAATCATTGCACCTAAAAGGTTTAATCCTACAAAAAGAAGGCTTCTGAATGAAGTGGACATTGCAAGCCTATAGATGTGAAAAAACAAACAGTATTGAAAAGTCTGAAAAGACTTTTGCACACACTCATTTGTATAGGAATCTGCAGACAGTGTCAGTATATATGCACATTATAAATGCTATGTCTTATCAAGAAAAAAAATAAATGATGGTTATTCAATGCGAGAGTCAGTGGAGCTCACACACATATGGAGGGGTGTTCAGCTACCTCAGTGCCTCCTTTACAAGCTGAGAGATACTGAAACGTCCCTGAAAGAAGGATGTGGACTGAGGCAGTAAAGTGTTTTACACAAATATGACTGGTGTTATGCATCATTACACAGGTCTTGCAAGCTGCTTTGTGCAGCTCCACCAAAGGAACAGTGCATATATGAGTGCCAAGCTTGGAGTGGGAATGATGGAGATGCCTTTCTCGCCATTAGAAGTCTGTACCATCAACATGATTTTGAAGCTATAGAAGGTAAAAATTGGGCACACGTTAACTCAACAAAATTCCAAATACATTGATCAGCCATAACATGAGCACCACTGACAGGTAAAGTGAAAAACATTGATTATCCTCATTTATTGTGGCATCTGTCAAGGGGTGGGATATATTAGACAGCAAGTGATCAAATGGGCAAGTAAAAAAAATTAAAGCCACTCTCATGAGGGTAAAAGTGATGCCTGGATGGATGAACGTCTCCAAAACATCAGGCTCCGCTTGTGGGCTTTTTCCTGGTATGTAGTGGTCAGTACCTACCAAAAGTGCTCCAGGACAACCAGTGAACCAGCAACAGGGTCATGGGCACCTAAGGCTCAGTGATGCTCCATGCAGCCCCCATTTCACAACTTCCATGGACCCTAACAGAGACTCTGAAGTTGTTGTTCCAGACCCATTGGAGTTATACAGAGTCTGTTTCGGATTTTGGTTGAAGTGAAACAATGAAGTAGGGAGAACCCTACATTTGCCTGCAGTGCATGGTGGGTAAAGTGCTTCTGCAGCGTGGGCCGCCGTTGCAGTTATGTGGCCAGATAAAATCTCTCCAGGCTATCATTTCGCAAGGAACGGGTTTTAGATCAGCTGTTTTCACACAATGTGAGCACATCACAGACCTCACGTCAGCTGGCCAGTTTCCAAATCACACAATTGGACACACCTGTGTCTCTCAAACTGTACGCTTTCACACACACAGGCTTCAGATCAGACCTGTGCTTTAACACAAAACACAAGACATTTTAATCTCACATCAGTATTACAGTCAAAAGCAACACAGTGACACTGATCTCAGACCAGTTCGCTGTAATCTCCCTCACTCTGATACCACAGTGACGACTGAGCCCAGACACACAATTAGATAACAGGATATTACAATCCAGTATTATTACTCTCGGATTTTTCTTTTTTCTTGCTTTTTTTTAGTTGCCCTCTCTCTTCATTTCTCTTTCATTCTTCACTCACATCTTATCATTTGCATTCTCTTTCAAGTTCAAGATTCAAAGTAGCTTTATTGGTCTTACTGTAATAAGTACAATATTGCCAAATATTACAATAACAACAAAAATGCAATAAATAAGTGACAAGAATAGTGAACAAAGATAAGTAAAATAAAGGTTTTGGCACACTCATCAAAAAATAATTGCATAAATATTTACACCCAGAAGGAAGTGTCAGATCACAGTGCTGTTCGGATTCAGTTTTATCACTGGACACTGTGTAACATCTGGCGTGTTACGTTATACCCAACATCATACATTTCATGCTGCTTAAATATTCTGATTTAGAGTGGAGTGTAGATTGGGTGTCCAATAGCATCCTACATACAGTGCCCTCCATAATTATTGGCACCCCTGGTTAAGATGTGTTGTTTAGCTTCTAATAAATTGAGTTTTTTTTCTAAATAATATAGGACCACGATGGAAAAAAGATTAAAATCCCACCTTTAACTCAAGTGCATTTATTCAGTAGGAAAAATATCTGACATTAAGAAATAATTGTTTAACATCAAATCATGTGTGCCACAATTATTAGCACCCCTGATGTTAATACTTTGTACAACCTAAGCACCTAACCTTCTCCTATAATGTTTCACAAGATGGGAGAATACAGAAAGAGGGATCTTCGACCATTCCTCTTTGCACAATCTCCCTAAATCATCCAGCGACCTGGGTCCTCTCCTCTTCAGCTCACCCCACAGGTTTTCAATGAGGTCTGGGGACTGAGATGGCCATGGGAGGAGCTAGATGCTGTGTGTGGTGAACCATTTCTGTGTAGATTTGATCATATGTTTAGGGTCATTGTCTTGCTGAAAGACCCAGTGACGACCCATCTTCAGCTTTCCGACAGAAGCCACCAGTTTTTGTTTTTGTCCTGGTATTTCAAAGCATTCATGATGCCATGCACCCTACCAAGGTTCCCAGGGCCTTTGGAAAAGAAACAGGCCCACAGCATCACTGATCCTCCCCAATATTTCACAGTGGGCATGAGGTGTTTTTCTGCATACTCAGCTCTTGTGTTACGCCAGAAAGCTCTATCTTTGTTTCATCTGACCAAAGCACACAGTACTGCTTAGTAAACTCCAAACGTTTGCGATTATGATTGTGAGTGAGGAAATGTTTTTTCTGTGCATGCCTCCCAAACAGGCATGTAGATAGCGCCTGATGGTTGTTTTGGACACTTTGTGACCCCAAGAAGCTACATTTATTGCAATTCAGCTTTGGAGAACTTTCTATTTCTCTTATAATCCTCCTCACTGTGCGTGGTGGCAAAATAAACTTGCGTCCTCGTCCAGGCTTGTTTACCACTGTTCCAGTTGTTTTAAACTTCTTAATAATTCCTCTGACAGTAGATATGGACAGGTGTAGGCGAGTGGCTATTTTTTTGTAGCCATTGACTGACTTCCATTGTTCCATTGTCTTTCCCATGTTAAAGAGAAATGGCCTCTGTGTCATGTCAGATTTATACCCCAGAGAAACAGGAAGTTGTGAATTACTAATTAAATGTTCCTACATACTCTGATCAACTTTGTAAAGTACTGTAGAATTGACAGAAATACTTCAATTACATTTATTTCCTAAGAATTGTTAGGGGTGCCAATAATTGTGGAACAGGTGATTTTATGAAGAATAATTATTTCTTATTCAGGGATTTTTTCCCCCCTTAAAATTCACTTGTGTTAAAGGTTGGATTTTACTCTTTTTTCTATCGTGATCCTGTATTATTTAGAAACAAACTCAATTTATTAGAAGCTAAAGAACTCATCTTAACCAGGGGTGCCAATAATTATGGAGGGCACTGTATTTTCAATCAGGGATAGGTCTGGTGATGTGAAGGACCAAGGTTGTACACCGGAGTGTGCATCCAGAAACACTAGTTTGAAACACAAGGTAGGGCAACTGGTTGCAGAACCTCATTAACCTACCTTTGGGCTGTCAAAGTGCCTGCAATAAAGACCAAATGTGATTTGGATTTGAAATTGCATCCCACACCCTGACACCAGAACCTCTGAACATGACACATGACAACAACCCATTGATGTAGGTGATGATCACAATGTCTCTATGCACAGATTTGTTGGTCTTCTACACAAAGAAAAAAGCGGGAACTGTCACTGAAGAGGTCACTGTCATTTTGAGAGACTCCATGACAGTCCAGCATGACACCATTAGACTTATGCATGACAACTGGCTGATTCCCTCTGGGTTCAACTATTCTAGGTGCAGACTTTCTTTCCTTCTCCCTGAATTATATGTAACTTTTCTAATTCTGTAAGTGTTTCATAACTTGGGATCAGCTGTTTAAATCTGTCTGTGAAAATTTCTCATTATTTTAAATTTGTTGCAGTGAAGAATGAATTGTATCTCTGTCTCCACCTCCTCACTCTCAGAGTGACCACACATTCCCTCCTTTCTGGGCAACTTGTTTATACCTGCACTTTTCTACAGCCAGGCCATTCTTTCTTTTTTTTCTTTTTTAAAGAAATATAGTCGTTTTAGTCATAATTGTGTCAGTATTGAGTCACTAAATTCTGGGGAAAATCTGTCATTTTGTCTGTGCCTTTACCTGACATGCAGCTGCATGTCATCAATGAGTGTGGAAATCGTACACATGTTCTTCAGACATCTTTATAAATTTCATTGGACTGGCACAAAAAAAAAGTTCCAGCATCATCACCTTGCCCAATGCAGATTTACAATTCATCTCTGAAGATTAGTTTCATACAGTTATCCACAGTTCATGGCTGCTTTTCTTTAGCCCACTGTAACCTTTGTTCTTCCTGTTTAGCTTTTGTTAGGTATTTCTGTATGTAAATCCCATTTTGTTTAGGTGATTTCTTACAATTTGGTCACAGAAATTGAGTCCAGTTTCCACCCACTTGTTTCTCATTTGTTTTGTTGTGCATTTTCTGTTTTTGAAACATATTGCCTTTGGTTTTCTGTCTTGATGCTTTGATGTTTTCCTTTTAATCTTACCTTTATACTTTCCTTTTACAACCTTCCCAATTTGTTTGTACTTGGTCCAGATTTTAGACACAGCTGACTGGGAACAACCAACATCTTTCACAATGTTCTGTGATGATTTATCTTCTTGAAGAAGTTTTATAATTCTCTCTTTTGTTTCAACTGACATCTCTCCTGTTGGAGCCATGATTCATATCAATCCGCTTTGTGCAACAGCTCTCCAAGGTGTGAGCTCTTTTGTAACTGAAGACTAATTAGCAGATTTAATCTGATGCAGGTGTTTGTTTTAGAACTGCAAATTACAAAGCTGTTCCCTGATATATTCCTCAGAATTTAGTGATTCCATATTTGTTCCCCTCTATTTGCTCTAAACACATAATTGTGAGTATTTGTTTTTCTTTTTTTTTATGGTTTCTTAATGCTAGAAGTTTGGAATTTTGAAAAAAAAAAAAAAAACAAAACAAAAAACCTACAAAACATCATCAACTACAAAATTAAACAATTCAAAGAACTTCTTCCAAGAGTAGGGATTCCATAGGACTTTCCTAGTTTTCTTACTGTTAGCGATGAGTGGGTCCCTGAGAGGACTGTTTAGGGGTCAGTTCTTGGCTTTGTTGTACTTTAAACTGCAGGGTTCCTTTGAGACATTTTGTATGTTGTAAGATTGTAAGAATGATTCTACAGGTTCTACAGAATTCAGCATGCAGGGCTTCTCCCATTCAGTGTAGGTGTGATCACTGAGTGGACCTCAAACATAACTGCCATATAGCGCTATGGGCTGTATCCCACTATTAAATAGTTTACACCAGACTGAGATGGGAGTACCAAAATTGTGAAATTTCCAACTGACTGCATGCAGAGCTTCACAGGCTTTCAACGTTTGTGCATTCACTGCCATGCTGAAGCTGTCTGAATCCATGATGGCGAGGCCAGGTACACACATGGGCAAAATTGTTGGTAACCCTCAGTTAATGAAAGAAAATCCCACAATGGTCACAGAAATAACTTGAATCTGACAAAAGTAAATAAATAAAAATGCTATGAAAATTAACCAATGAAAGTCAGACATTGCTTTTCAACCACTCTTCAACAGAATTATGTAAAAAAATAAACTCATGAAACAGGCCTGGACAGAAATGATGATACCCTTAACTTAATATTTTGTTGCACAACCTTTTGAGGCAATCACTGCAAACAATTCCTGTAACTGGCAATGAGACTTCTGCACCTCTCTGCAGGGAATTTTGGCCCACCCACTTCTCATGAGCAAACTGCTCCAGTTGTCTCAGGTTTGAAGGATTCCTTTTCCAGATGGCATGTTTCAGCTCCTTCCAAAGGTGCTCAATAGGATTTAAGCCAGGGCTCATAGAAGGCCACTTTATAATTGTCCATTGTTTTCCTCTGAGCCATTCTTGGGTATGTGTTTTGTGTCATTATCCTGTTGCAAGACCCATGACCTGCGAGTGAGACCAAGTTTTCTGACACTGGGTAACATTTCTTTCTAGAATCCCTTAAAAGTCTTGAGATTTCATTGTACCCTGTACAGATTCAAGACACTCTGCGCCAGATGCAGCAAAGCAGCCCCAGAACATAACAGAGCCTCCTCCATGTTTGATTGTAGGGATAGTGTTCTTTTCTTGATATGCTTCATTTTTCCATCTGTGAACATAGAGCTGATGTGCCTTGCAAAAAGTTCAATTTTTGTCTCATCCGTCCACTGGACATTCTCCCAGGAGTTTTGTGGCTTGTCAACATGTAGTTTGGCAAATTCCATTCGGGCTTTTTTATGATTTGTTTTCATCAATGGTGTCCTCCTTTGACAATCAACTCCAAGTCCAATCAATCAAGTCCACTTTGGCTAAAACAATGATGGATGGTGCAATCTGACACTGATGTTCCTTGTGCTTGAAGTTCACCTTTAATCTCTTTATAAGTTTTTCTTATCAAGCTGCTTGGAGATGGTCTTATAACCTTTACCTTTAACATTCTTGTCTATAATTTTATTTCTAATCTCCTGAGATAACTCTTTCCTTCATTTCCTCTGGACCATGTTCAGTGTGGTACACACCATGTCACCAAACAGCACAGTGACTACCTGTAGCCCTATATATAAGCCCACTGACATTACAAGATTGTAGACACCTGTGTTGCTAATTAGTGGACACACCTTAATTTAACATGTCCCTTTGGCCACATAATTTTCAGGGGTACCATCATTTTTGTCCAGGCCTGTTTAATGAGTTTACTTTTTAAAATAATTCTGTTGATCAATGTTGTGTGTTCATTTTCATAGAATTAGTATTTATTATTACTTTGGTCAGATTCAAGTTATTTCTGTGACCATTGTGGGTTTTCTTTCATTAACCAAGGGGTTTTGTTCACGTGTGTAAGTCCAGAGAGGTGCTGCCCAGGGTAAACTGGTACCTGCGTTCCTGACTTTTTCTGGAAGACCATAATGTTTGTCTTCTTTATATTTAGGGGCAATTCTGCTCCAGCAGGTCCTGTTGCTGCTGTAAATGTAAACCCTCTGCACCCAGGGACAGCAGCACTTCTCTCTTCATTCTGTTTCTGTAACTTTCTAGTACTCTATCTGTCTTCTCTCCCTTCATTCTTCCTCTATTTATCCCTCTGCCACTCTTGTTATCTTTATTTCTCTTTTGGTTTCTTCTCTCTCAGCATGCTGAGATTAAAGCAGAGAAGGTAATCAGGTGTCGAAGCTGTAGTAGAGTCTGCGTGAGGGAAAAGGAGAGTGAGCAGTGCTGTATACAGAGGACTAAAAACATCTTAAAGGATCACAGAGAACCTAAAAGCACCTTTCATGTTTAAAATGTTCCATCCAGAAACCCAATAAAGGTGGTGTTAGAGAGCAGAAAGCAGAGTTTAAAGAGATTTCCACGCTGAAACATCAACCATCTTTGTTTTTTCTGATCCAAGAACAAAATTTTTCCTTATTTACAGCGTGAGAACATCTTTACTTTGATTGAGAAATGAAAAGTCTGCCTTAATTCTTCTCCTGAGAAGTGTAAAGCAGAATTAGATAAGATAAGATAATCCTTCATTAGCCCACAGTGGAGAAATTCACATTGTTACAGCAGCAAAGGGAAAGAAAGGCAATCAGTACAAGAACTATATAAAGTATAGTATATACAGTATAGTATCTTCTATGCTATCTACTATACTAACATTATAAATAATATACAAATCTAAAAAAAAATCTCAGAAGAAAGAAAACAATAATTGCACACGGGGAGATGGAATTTGCACATTGTTATGCTACATTGAACAAATCTAATAGTGTGTGGAGTTAAGTGTGTGTGTCCATGGTCTGCTGGGAGCAGTGCTGGTTGTACAGTCTAACAGCTGCAGGAAGGACCTACGGTACCGCTCCTTCACACACTTAGGGTGAAGCAGTCTGTTACTGAAGGAGCCGCCTAGTGCTGCCAGAGTCTCATGCTTGGGTGCCACTACTGTGTCAAAGGTCATCAGGAGTGCTTTGTGTACTCCAAGACTTTATAACTGTTCATACCTGCCCGTCTCTATGGCCAGGCTATGGTCCCTGAGTAGGTCATTGGTCAGGCTCTGTCTCTGCTGTGGGTCTTTGATAGTGCTTTTCTACCACAAGAACTCTGGTTCTTGAACTGGTTTCATTCAGGCTTATAAGACCCTTATAAACCAGCCCATGTTTACACCAGTTTTAGTGAAACTGAGGATATATCAAAGAATATGTCATCAACAGAATGCATTGCCCAGCATTAATAAATGGAAGTGAGAAAATGTATATGTGTATAGACTACCTGCAAACATTTGTGCCGCTAAACACTTTTTTCTTCAAAAAGCAAACATGGATCAAACATGTATCAACTTTTGGCAATAAGAAAACATGGAAGGCGACCATGTGAGACAAACAGTATGTCATTGCACCTTGCTCCTGTACAACTAGAAAAACCTCCTAATCTTTGGTTCCCACTGAGAATGAACTTTTCAACCAATTTTAGTTTGTGTAAATGCATTGAACGATTCACAGTGAAGTTCATGATCCAGAACAGAAAGCGCTGCACTGGTGTAAAAGGGGTTTGAATGGACCTCATACCTCACTCCCATACAGTGCAATATGTTGGATCACACTGTTGAATAATTTACACCAGCCTAGGACAGGAACACTGATGTTGTGAAACCTCCTCCTGACTGTGTAAAGAGCACTGCAGGCTTTTTCATTTAGTGCTGAAGCTGCCTGATGCAGTGAAATTGAGTCCAAGGTAAATGTACTGCAGCATGAGCTCCATAATGGTGCTTTCTAAGGTGAACTGGTACCTGTGTTCCTGACATCTGGGCTTCTTCTGGAAAACCATAACATTTGTCTTCTTTAGGTTTACTGCCAGGGCCCAGTTCTGGCAGTACTGCTGCAGTAGGTTTAGGAGCTGCTGTAGCCCCTGTGTACTGGGGACAGTAGCACCAGATCATCTGCATAGAACAGGAACTTTACTCACCCATCCTGCAGAGCAAGGAGAAGAATTCTGTATGTTTGTTGCCAATTCTTACAGCAATATATATTGATATATTGATTTGATGATATCATTCTCCTTTTCCCTGACTCAACTCTGGAGGGGTGTGTAATACAACCCAAGAATAAAATGTCTTACTTCCTTATTCAAATGAATTACACACAACACAAACACTACAAAATAAGAACAGAAAAACACACATAAACCCAGAAAAGCTGAAAAAAGCTAGCAGTAACAATGACAACAAAAAACTAGAAGGTATTTAGAGGGCAGGAGAATTTGACTCTTCTTAATAAATGCAGAGGAAAAAAATGTGAAAAAAATACTATAATTCAGTTAAGGTGTGTGTGTGTGTGTGTGTGTGTGTGTGTGTGTGTGTGTGTGTGTGTGTGTGTGTGTGTGTGTGTGTGTGTGTGTGTGTGTGTGTGTGTGTCTTTTAGGATGAGTGTGTGTCTATTAGGATGTGTGTGAAAGGTTGTGTGTGTTTGTGAGAGAATGTGTGTATGTCTGTTAGGATGTGTGCCTGTGTGTGTGCATGTCTTTGTGTTAGCACGCATGAGGGCTTGTCTTTGTGTGTGCATGTGTGTGTGCACATATTTGTGCATGTCTTTGTGTGTGTGTGTGTGTGTGTGTGTGTCTTTGTGTGTGTCTTGTGTGTTAGTTTGTGCATGTGTGTGCGTGTCTTTGTGTGTGTGCATGTGTGTGTGCACATATGTGGGCATGTCTTTGTGCATGTGTGCATGTGTGTTTGTGTGTATGTGTGTTTGCGCGCGCATGTGTGTGCATATCTTTGTGTGTGTGCATCTTTGTGTGCACCTATGTGTGGCGCATCTTTGTTTGTGTGTGTGTGTGTGTGTGTGTGTGTGTGTGTGTGTGTGTGTGTGTGGTGTTGTAAGCTGTGGAGTCATGGTGTTTTGGCCCTTGGCCCCCTGGGTAACGAGACCATGTCTGTGCATTACAGGAAATTATATTATGAAATTACAGCCTCAGTCTGATCAGCACAATTCAAATGAGTAAGCTTACCACATTAGCCTGTGTTTGTGTGTGTGTGTGTGTGTGTGTGTGTGTGTATCAGAGAGCGACTTTAGTGCATTAGCCTCTGTGGTTGCAGCGCTAGCCAATTAGCATTACCAAATGAGTTCCATTGGGTTTCAATGAAGCCTTTCATTAAGTGAATAGCGAAGGCTGCTTTAATTAAAATGGGTTGATAGGTAAACTTCCTCACAGAGCTGCCAAAAAAGCTCTTAAAATTACAATTAGAGTATATCAATCCTGCATTTCCCCTGCTCTCTCTCCCTGTGAGGACAGTGTGAATAAATCATAGTGTTATTATAATTACAGTAAATGAATAAACTGCCATATTCACATAGAGTTGCCATTTCATTAGTTCTGTCTGCTGTTTTTATGAAGGGATGCTTTCTGACGGAATTTGGGCTCTACAGAAGTGTAGTCTAACCATGAATACCTATTGAAGTAAAAGACACTTCTGTGAAATAATGACTCATGGCAAAGTAAAGGGATATTTCCAGTAAACAAGACTGACAAGCAAAAGAGCAAAAGTATCAGAAAACTACTTATGGACAGAGGAAGCCATAGAACTGTATATACACACAGGCTCTATCAGCCAAAGCTCTGCCGTTCCCTTTAACATTAATTAATGTTTTGCACACAACCCTATATTTCCAGTTCTAAAGTTAAACTTAAGACTGAAGTGAGTAACATTTACAGGAGGACGTCTGGGTGCACATGTCATAACAGCAGAGGGTTAAAAAATGTAATTCAGGGTTGTGTGCAAAACTTTAATACTAAGTAACATTAAACTTTTGCACACAACCCTAAATTCTCTTTTTAACCATCTGCTGTTAAGACATGTGCACCCTGTAGTTACTCACTTCAGTCTTAACTTTAACTTTAGAATTGGAAACATTTGCCACAAAGTCACCAGTGATATGACCATAACTAAAGTTGCAAATGAGCCTCCCTCAAGTCATAATTGTTTGTAGTTGTGTAGACTTTTAACGTGGAAGCAGAAAAGAACAAAGCTTTCATTCTTCATGTTCCTCTGTCAACAAAGAACTTGAAACATCACAGCCTTGTTACTGTCTGGTGACAGACACAAAGGTATTCTTAGGTTAAGTGCCACGTTTATGGTATTTAGTCTGTACTCATTACTGTTTCATAATCAGACTGAATTACCTTTTTTTTGTTCACTTCATTTTATAGGTGAAATGATATGATCATCTTGCATGTTGTGCTGGTTTTCTGTCTTCTAAAATGGACAGCTGTGAGTGGGTCAGGGAGAGCTGGAATGTTGCTGTCCTGCCTGTGTCTGGGTCTGTTTAGGTTAGTTTTTTGCCCTGTAGCCTCACTATTTTCTCAAAGTAGCTGTTATTGAGCCTTGAAAGGATTTCCCTATTGAGCTACGTACAGCTATGTACATATTGTGGCTGTATATTAGTCAAGCCTGCCTTTGAGCTTTGTTTATAGTCATGCCTGTTTTTTTTAATGAAGAGACAGTCATTCTATATTTAATGCATTGCTTTCTCATTATTAAAATATGCCATGATAAATAGTTTTCCATCCCCAGGCACCTTTAGTTATCACCCCAAACAAGTAGTACAACTTGAAGCTACTAGCTGTACATTTCATCTTACCAAAAGAGCAGTATAACAACCATCTTCTTGTCTCATCTCATGGTCATGTCTGCCATCATCTGTATAGATATGGAAAAATAACAGCCTTTTTAGTTACACATATGCAGTCCTACTGTGTGTGAGGCCTTTTGGAGTACCACCATTTGTAGGACATCCTTCATCCATGGGACAGAGAACTTGCATAGTTTAGGATTCTCATAGGAGGAGCCTGACACTTTGGCCAGCTGATTTGCATTTCTATGTAACAGCCCAATGCATCATCCTGTTTTGAGTATACTTATATATTCCTTCAAGTTCTGTTACATTTGTGTTTATATGTTCTGTGACCTGCTTGCGATTCACCATGACCTCATTTTGCGATTTTACGATTCACCATGTTTCAAAAAACACACATAATTCAGCCTTTTATGTAAATTATAAGAATTGAGAGAAAACCATGCAGACACACTAAGAGTTAGGTTTAGCTGAATGTGGAGGTTCAGGTCATATATTTACACTGCTTACTTTGTAACATTCTCCGTTTCAAATCATTTTACTTCTGCATATTGGTGTTGGTACTTTGTGCACATGCTTAAGGCCTAAAATGCATTTCAATGAAAAAGTGCACAGGGTTAAATGCACTTTTCCTCTGAATTTACACAATAGGGGGCAGTGAACACATGCCCGGAGTGGTGGGCAGACCCCAGCACCCAAGGAGCATCTGTAGAGTTAAGTTCTTTGTTCAGGGGAACTTCAGTCTTGTGTATCCATGTATCAGTCAGGGTATCAAACGAGAAAACATCTGGTCACAAGGCTGGTGCCCTAACCACTAGACTGTGGCTGTCCCAACATAGTATAACTTTTGAAATTTCATATGTCACATATGTAAGAATTCATCTTAAGACTAGACTGGCCTGGAAATATATATACGCCCTGCTGTATATGTAAACATGAACATTGGTATTGGCCTGCTTGCAGAATTGTGCATTTACATGTTTATAGGAAACTGGTCTGAACAGCTGCAGACAGCTTAGTTACCTTAATTGAACTCAACAATAACAAACTACTCACCAAAATCTTAATCAATAATTACATTTTTACAAGGTTAGATGTATTTTGTAAACAGAATCTTACAGATCTCAATTTGTAAGCAATAATTTTACACCTTGTTTGTGAAGGATGTCCCACTGATGCTGAGACTCACAGGGTGCTCAGATGTGCTGTTTATCAGATACATATTTGTAGGATCCTGACTGGATTCATGCTCACCTAGACAGCAGTGAGGCTCTGAAAGTCAGTTCAAAGCTTGAGTCTCTTCAAATTTGTCTTTAGTGATGTGTTTTCATGTTATTTTAGTTGGTTTACTGAACGCATGGATGAATTCATTTTTCACCATGTCCAAATAGCTTGAGCAGGCAAACATTCTGAGGTCAGGTTGGGTAATGAAAGCTTTGATGCAAGTTTACATTGTCTTATAGTGACACTTCTTACTCTATAGGTTAACACCTGTTTTCCGCTGTCCAGCCTCTCAGCCATACTGAGTGAGGGACAACAGTTAAAGTTTCCCTTCAGACCTTGTCTGGCAATTCTATTCTAGGGTGGGACTAACCTTTAACATTTTAACACCTTGAACAACCTCACCAAGACCTTAGAGGATGTGGTCTTGTCTTGGTTCCAGATGAACTCTAGAGTGGTTCAGTTTTGGTGAGAACGTGACCTGACCTCGATCCAACCCAACTATCAAGTGTAATCCACATGTTTGAGCTAAACATTTCTGCAGGTGTAGTTTAATCTGGTATAATGGTCAGATCATCACTATTGCTATGAACAAATGCCATCTCTGCTGCTCTGTGTTAAACTACACATAAATCTGCACTGTAAAGAACACACATATTTTCTTTCTTGCTTCCAACCCAGACAAGTCTGACCAATAAGTGGAGAGAACAATTTCATGTGGTTGTTGTGACTCATATTGGTGCTAAAATAAAGTTTAGACTAAAATAAAGATAGATAGATAGATAGATAGATAGAGAGAGAGAGAGAGAGAGAGAGAGAGAGAGAGAGAGAGACAGACAGACAGACAGACAGATCTGTATCAGAATAGCCTGATCCAGCAGCACACTCAAATGAGATGGACAACCTGTCATAGGGGGCGAGTGAGCAAAAGAGAGAGAATCTGCAAGCAGCTAGTGAGGGGAGCAGCAAGGTCAACTCATATAAGTTTGGCAAGTGTTACTGCAGCGGTGGCCAAGGCACCATCATAATAACATACTCTCTCATTCTTTCTTTCTTCATTCTTGCTCTTATATTGTTGATTTATTGTTATTTCTTTTTTTTTTTTTTTTTTTTTTTTTTTTACTCATGTTAGTGTCACTGCTAGCCTGGGGTAGTTTGACCACCCTTTGGCGAGTCCTTGTTGTGAACCATGATTGTAACAGTATGTGTCCAGTAGCAATTTTAGTTTCCCTGTTGGTGGGTGTTCCTGTGTCAGGCCAAAAACAAGAACCATATTTAAAACATATTGGGTCAGTAAACAGTTTGATATGGTGTTTTCAGTGGCTTTGTTCAATTCCTTTTGACAATTAGATAAAAGCTGCATTCACTGGTAGCGTAGCAGGTGACACAGAGAGGCCAATTATGGTCTCATGGGTTTCCAGCATCTCCTGGGACGATAGGGTAATCACTTAGATAGCTGGGCCACAGGAAACAGGGGAAAAAATGTTTGGGTTATTACTGCATAATATGATACACGAATGGATGTTGCAAGTTTATATATAGTCATTATGACTAGTTTTCTGATACATATGTTCCAAGTTTATACAGTTACAAAAATAAAAGGGTGAACCATTTGGAATTACCTGCATTGATTACTAATAAATAAAAATGTAATGTGATGGTCTTTTATTGAGCACATGGAGTAAACATCCAAAGTAAAGAATAAAAAAAGTGAATGAATCATTGAATTTAGTAACCTGTAGATTTTGCTTTAGCAGATAACACTTCTATCAAATGTTCCCAGTAGCTACAATTAGGTTTACTAAGTATATTGAAGGTATTTTGGGCCATTCCTCTGTGCCTTTCTACAAAGATGTTTCAGCTCCTCTTTATTTCTAAAATGCCTTTTGTGTGCACAATGCTTTTCAGTTTATGCCACAACATTAAATAAAAAAAGGTCAGCACAGGACTTGGTAATTCCATAGCACAAAACGTTTTCTTTTTCAAACATTCTTTAGTTTAGTTTTATTTGATTGCTTTGGTTCATTACTAAGTTCATCACCCATCTTCTCTTCAAATTGAGGTCATGAACTGCTGCCCTTACATTTTACTGTAATTATTTTTGAAACACATCTGAATTCATTGTTCACTTAAGGACTGCATGGTGTCTGCACCCTGAAGCATCTAAAGCAAACCATGATGCTCCTTCTACCATGCTTCATAGTAGGGATAGTGGTGAGCATTTGTGCTTAATAGCCCATACAACATTGTCCCAGAAACACTGTGGAACATCCAGGTAGCCTGCAGAATTCAGAATTCATTTTTTCATTTTGAGGTGTCATTTCATAAACACTGTTCTTGCTCACAGGCAGTATGGTGGTGCCGCAGGTAGTATATGTGCCACACAGCTCCAAGGGCTTGGGTTGTGGGTCCCGCTTGGCTCACTGTCTGTGAGGAGTTTGGTGGGTTCTCCCTGTGTCCACACGGATTTCTTCCGGTACTCCGGTTTCCTCCCATCTCCCAAGAAAGCACATGGCAGGTGAATTGAACATGCTAAATTGCCCCTGAGGTGTTAGTGTGACTGTGTGTGTGTGTGTGTGTGTGTGTGTGTGTGTGTGTGTGTGTGTGTGTGTGTGTGTGTGTGTGTGTGTGTGTCTCTGGGACCTTGTAATACACTGGTGCCCTGTCCAGGGTTTATTCCTGCCTTGCGCCTGATGACTCCAAGTGGGCTCTGGATTAACTGTGACCCTATTCAGGAAGATGATGACTGACTGTTCTAGCTCACTGTTTTTCTAATAGTGAACACACGAAGAAAGGTTTTTGTAAAAGTTGAGGTTTCTGTATGTTGTTTACCCTTGGATTCTGTCTTACCTTTTTTACAATTTCCCATTGGAATTAATTGTGTCCATTAGTCCATTAGTCAGTTAATCTAATCTTGGATTGATGTACATCAAGATCTTTGGCTTTTGGAGCATTTTCCAGGTTCCTGTCTATTACAAGTCTTCTGAGAACTGAAATTTGCTTTGAGACATGATACACACTGATCCATCTTTTTTAAGAAGAATATATTGGTCAGTAACCAGTGTGCCTTTGAGTGTCTTTATTTAATAAGCAAAGCACCTGAGAAACTCACAATTGCTAACTCATCCGCTTAATTAAAACACATTTTGTCGGTTAACAAAGAAAAAACACATTTTATTAGTAATCTATGCAGAATTCCAGGAAGTTTCACTAATTTACACTTACTTACTTGCAACTGTACATTTGAAAGCATCATAAGCATGCCCACAAGTAATGGGCTAGAACATGACACAACACATTTGCGTATCAGCAGATTTCAATCTTGGAGGATCAGCACAATAATGCTGGACACTAGCCATCCAAACCTGGAATTAAAGTACACTTCTACAGTCTCTTAACTCCACATCAGCAATGTCTATAGTTTCCAAAGTCCAGACCATAGCTTTTTAAGGTATTCTAAGCTAAGACCTAAGACAGGTCATGTTACTTCTGGTTGGGCTATTCTCTAAAAGCTACCTTGAGTATAGTGCTGTTAAATTCAGAGCTCATGGGAAGGTTATATGGACCCAACGTTTAGCATGTGAAGGCTCCATTTGAGTGCTTGTTCAAATATCTGCCCATTTAGCAGAAAGATCCATAGGATATTCTAAACCAAAGACACAGAGCTGTCTACAAACAATGAAATATTAAATAAAATGAATTATTAGGCAGTTGAGCATTAGAGTATAATAACAAAACACAGGATAAAAAATAGAGAAAAGGTCATGAGTTATTATATTAGTCACTTCTTCCTCAATAGTGTCACAGTTATTCCAGAGCTCAACTGGAGTCATCAGGCATAAGGCAGGAATTTCCCTCTGGACAGGGCACTAATATATCATAAGGGTACCAAACACACACAAACACGCATGCACGCACGCACGCACGCACGCACACACACACACACACACACACATAACCTGTCATGCTACACATAGAGAAAAAGTAAAATGTCATATGTGATAAGATTATTATCTAGAATCCTGACTTTCCCCACTATGTAAACAGTATTACTCTTTTTTTCAGATGCTCCCAAAGATGACAATAGTCTCAGTGCAAATGGCTAAAATGCAGTGTTCAGGTTAGGATAACTGGGATGCTAATGGGCTGACAGTCGACATGCAGTATTGGGAAGGACAATTGTGATGCAGTACGGCTTTATTACGTTCATCTTCATACAAACGTACATCATACATTAGTTGATGTTGAGTAAATGAACCTTACAGGTATTAATACATGACTTGGTCCTTCTTAATGCTTCATTATTTCCTGGTGAGTTAGGATACATAAAAAACAACAAAATATAAAAGAAAAATCTAGTCTTAGATTCTCCATAACCATTAACTCATACTGCTACTACTGGCCATTGTCATAAGCAGATGAGTCCTGTTTCCTAGTTTGGTTATTTGACATCATAAAGTGTGAAAGTACATTTTCATACAGGGAACAGTGGAGGTCAAATTGAGGTCTGGACAGCCAAGTGCACTTTCTGGAATAACTTGTTTAATAATCCTGTTTGTAGGATTTCTAGAAAGGCAAGTTAAACCCATATTTGACTGTACCACACATTCAGGTAGACTCTGGAGTGGTCATGCACTGCCCTGCTGTGCTTTGACATAACGAGAGCTTTTTAACCACAATGAGCAAAAAGGGACATTAACTCTGCACCAGCAAGGTAGAGCAACAAAGGAGGGTCTTCAATGATGTCCATGCTATTTTACATATAAACTGAAATACATTTGTACAAACAGGCACCTACAACATGCAGCACATGACATAAAACCTAAAAATTTCATCATATAGACTCCTTGTGCATTTGACAGTACATATGAAAACTCAACTTTAATGCAGACTAGGTGTGATGAGGTTTGTAACTAAATGCCACAAACAGCATTACTAAACTGTCTCTTTGAAAGATGCCTACTGCAGCAGCAACTTTTGTCAACAGGAACTGCTCCAGAAGCTTCTGAGACACCTGTGAACGAGTTGCTTTTGCCTCCTCTGAAGATTAAGTGGTGTAGGTGAATGCTTGCTGCTGTCGGAGAAGAGTGTGTGACGGAGGTAATTTCTTGTCTCGGGGGAGGGTGGTGCGACAGGTCTGACAGGTGTCAGAAAGATCCATCAATACCTGCAGCTTGTGCAACAGACAGACCATGCCTCAGCGTCTGCTCAGCGTCTAGTTGTGTGTGGGGGTAAAACCTTCCATTTCTAAATGACAGTATCACCCTGATCTCCCTCACTGCTGAACTGACTTTGGCCCTCCTCCTGGCGACTGCTGCAGGGTCATTTCAGTCAAATAGTTTTCAATGCACCACCCCATTTATTCATTCAAAAATAACTAAACTCATTAAACAGCCACAGTGGGGAACCCTCAGGGTCCCCACTTGTTAGGAAAAGACAAGTGATGCAAATGTCAGGGCTTATTACACTTTGACTCCTCAAACCTTGTCCCAACAGTAAGCAACCACGGATTCCTATAAGCTGGAGAAGGGTATAGAAAGATGTTTTAATTTCCTTGGTTTGTAATGTATTTAAGGTCTAGGAGTTAAAGGAACAGTAGTGGTCAAGTATAGCTCTGGAATACAAAGAGAAATGTTTGTAGGATTGAAAGAATGGCAAACCAAAGCCCCAGTCGACTGCAAAAGACCCTCAGCAGACACTGGATAGGTGCATGGCCCTCACAGTCCCCTAACCTAAATATAATTGAAAATTGCTGCAAGAGAGGCCAAAAAATTCAAAAAGAATCCTTTTGCAAGGGAGAATAAGTGGAAAATGGCTCAAAATGATCTGAAAGACTTTACAATAGAGGTGACTAATAGGTAGGCTGTGGGCCTGGACCCAGGTGCTGTCCTATCCAGACCTGGACCTATATCTCATAAATTATTGAGAGTGATTACTTTTGAGTGTTTATTTTAACCATTTAAACCTAATGTTTCTTGTCTTTATGGTACAGGTTTAATGGCACAGGAAATCTGATCAATGCATTATGACTGTGACTATGGTATTAAAAGCAATAATGTCTTAAAATGTCTAATTAAGCACCACTAAAAAACAAATTATTAAGCATTTTAAATAATATTTATTGTCAGTGTGAAAATTGTCAATAAATATTATTGAAATATACTGAATAGTAATTGTACTTATAATATGACTTGGCCTTCATATTTCCTTTTTTACTTTGAATCTGTCAAGTAATAAAAGAAATGCATCACTTTTAACTCAGAAATCTTATTTTTGTTTCCGTCAGTATTCGCAATAACAGATATTTCAACTAGGGATGCTCATAGCTTTACATGCCACTGTATAACTTATTTAGATCAAGCCTTATGCGATGCATTATAAGGCATTATGTTAGAATCATGTTAATAAGTTAAGGAATTTGTTTCCAGCTGTTGGTGTATCTCGTACTTCAACAGTAAATGCATACACTGTACATATAACTTACAGTCAACATTATATACAAATTACACAGTAAGGTATACTACATTATGCAGTTTAAAAGCATGTACAGTGCAGTAGGAGTTAATTATTAAACTGTTATCATGTGGTAATAGGCAGGAATGTTGCCTTAGCCGTTATTCGCACAATCAAATAATTTGCAAATACCTGTATTTAATGTCTCAGGATGAATAATGTATATCATATGTATGTTCACAGGATTATTCAACTGCAAAGGGCTTTTTATGCTGATCTTTGAAGGAATAACAGATTTTGTGCTTCCCTGCAGCCAACAGATGGCAAGAGTGTTTACCATGGGAAAAATGCAGTGTGTGTGTGTCTCTCTTCACACAGACCGATGGTGAGTGGGAGTGTTCATATTAATGACTTAGAGGATGTGTCTTGTCGTCTGTGGAGCGTTATATCACCCACTGCACCTGTGGCTGAGCAAGTGAGTGAGTGAATAAATCTCCACTTTTCCCAGCTCAGCTCTTTTAATATGAATATTAATGGAGCTGTGGTGAGAAAGAGAGAGTGAGTGTGTATGTGTGTGAAGACACATGGCTGAGCTATCTGTCGGCAACAGGTGGAGCTGTTCTTAATACTGTTCAGTGTCCATGAGGGTGGATCACCTGCTGAGTGGGGATGATGAAACCAGGCATCTGTCATGTATGGACTATGAGATGCTAACTACCGTTGCGTTCCATTTGAAAGTGACCGTGCACTATACTGGTCACATGTTTGGGCAGTTCTGCTCCTGGATAGGTTTTGGTAACTCTTCAGTGTGTGGGATGCTGTACTATTAGGCCTAATCCAAGGAATGGTTTATAATTAACTGTCTGTTCATTACTAACATTTAGAGCAGTGCACTTTTATTTGTTCATTTCAGACAGCTATGCCCCCAACACTGAGATGATTATTTTGCTAATTTATATTCTGTATCTAACATAAACCAGCCATTAGGGATGTACTTTGTGTACTTCTGGTGCCAGTCCCAAGCCCATATAAATGGTGCGGGTTGCGTCAGGAAGGGCACTCAGCGTAAAAAGTTGTGCCAAAACTATGATGTGGATCACAAATATGACTGCCATTCCAGATCAGTCAAGCCCCGGGTTAACAACGACAGCCTCCAGTGCTGTTGACCAGCAGGGTACCAGTGGAAATTGGACTACTGTAGGTCAAAAACAATCAAGGAGAAGAGGAGGAAGGCGGGTTAGAAGGCAGCAAGAGAGAAGGAAAGGCAGGAGTGTGGAGGTTAGAGTAGGGACTCTGAATGTCAGGGACAATGACAGGTAAAGGCAGATAGCTTGCAGACATGATGGAGAGAAGGAAGGTAGATATTCTGTGTGTTCAGGAGACCAGATGGAAAGGCCAGGAACATTGGAGGTGGATTTAAACTGTTCTATCATGGTGTAGATAGGAAGAGAAATGGAGTAGGGATAATCCTAAAGGAACAGTTTGTGAAAAGTTCTGGATGTAATGAGAGTGTCAGAAAGGATCATGAGCTTGAAGTTGGAAGTTGATTGTATAATTTTGAATGTTGTCAGTTCATATGCACCACAGGTTGATTGTCAGTTAGAGGAGAAAGAGGGATTTTGGAGTATGATGGATGAAGTGGTAGAAGGTATTCCTAGAGAGGAGAGATTGGTGATTGGCGCAGACTTCAATGGACATGTCGGTCAAGGGAACAGAGGAGATGAAGAGGTGCTGGGTATGTATGTTGTGAAAGACAGAAATGCAGAAGGTCAAATGGTTGTAGATTTTGCAAAGAGAATGGACATGGCTGTGGTGAACACATATTTTCAGAAGAGTGAAGAACACACAGAGTGGTGCACACATGGATTATATCCTTAGCAGCAGATGTCACCTAAAAGAGATTGGAGATTGTAAAGTGGTGCCAGGGAAAAGTATAGGAAGGCAGAATAGGGTGTTTGTCTGTAAAATGAGATTAGAAACAAAGAAGAGTAAGAGAGTGAAGACAGAGCCAAAGATTAGATGATGGAAACTGAAGGAGGAGGACGGTTGTTGATTCTCTGGTAGAATCAGGTGCAGCACATGAGCTGCAAATTATATGACCATTGTTAGAGAGGACTTTGGTGGAGGCTATCTGGAAAGAGATTTAAAATGATCTCAAAACAATTAGAAATCAGCCATTTCACTGTCTGGAAAATGCAAGTGGAGAAACATCTGCCAACATGGCTAGGTTATCACAGGATCTACAGGTATCTCTTGCCACAGTTGATATCAAACTGCAGCATCTACCATCAGATATAGACCAAGCAAGAGTTTTATGGTGCAATGAAACACCCTTGCTGTCACAAACAAACAAACAAACAAACAAACAAACAAACAAACAAACAAACAAAAACAAACAAACAAACAAAACATTGGGAACAGTGGGGTTTGGACAGATGACTGATACTGAAACTACACATTACTGAATTAAGAATTCCTCATGAAGGATTGGATAAATCTTCACAAGAAAATTGCATTTCACCTTAAGTATTCAATGGGATTTAGATCTGAACTTGTTGAGACATCCAACAGCATATCTGCCATGTTTGACCTTATGGACTGTGTTCTTTTCTTTGAAGGCTTCATTTAATTTTTTGAAAATGGCACAATAATGTGCTTTAACATGAGGTATTGGGAATGAACCCCACCACCAGTAGATGGTGTTCAGTTCATGACCATGGCCTTGATATTTGTAACATACAGGTGTCTTAATTGTCATGTAATAGTTAAGATTTTCCACGTTTTACAAAGACAGTGAAGACTTCAAAACAACATCAGGACTGTACACTACTCATGAGGCACTGATCCTAGGCTTTGACAGGCATGTGCCAGTCAGCCCACTGACCATCTGATGCAGCTTCCTTATTCTTGCCTCAAAGATCCTGAGGCAGATAATCTGTAAAATAATATGAGATCAACTTAAAATAGAGTTTAGTTCACTCTGGTTGCATACAACTGATTTGCAAAATGTAAAGTGTCCTGCAACAGTTTGTTAAGTTTTGATACAATCAGACAATCAGAATGCTGATACCATACAAATTTACAGAGTTTGCTGTTCTGGGATTTACAAAAGATGTCCAAAAAACTATGTGTCAAAAATAGAACAACAGAAAAGAAGTCAATTATTGTTTATAATTTACCACACACACACACACACACACACACACACACACACACACACACACACACACACACACACACACACACTGTGTGAATCATGGTGGTAAAAATATTGTGCATGTCAACATACTTTTAATACTTTAAAAAACAAAATGTTTTGGTAGAGCTTTAGTGAGCTGCACACTGACATTAGAGAGACTTTACACACTGTCAACACAGCTGACCCTTCTGCTGCTGCGCTCTTCATAAAATGTGACACACACACACACACACACACACACACACACACACACACACACACACACACACACACACAAACACACACACACACACACACAGTCCTTCGCGTCAGGGTCCAGTATTGCATGATTGATGGTATTAAATTGCTTTTATCCGAGGCTTTATCAGGATTTACCGGCCCGCAGCACCACTGAGCTCCAACACCTCTGTTTTCATAAATCACACCAGAGAGAGAGAGAGAGAGAGAGAGAGAGAGAGAGAGAGAGAGAGAGAGAGAGAATGGGAGACAAGTGGGGGGATTACAAAGATGAGAAGGAGGGAGAAAGAGTTAGAGAGAAGGAGAGAGTGTGTGAGTGCATGTGAAAGAGAAAGAAGAGAGCGAGAGAGAGAGAGAGAGAGAGAGAGAGAGAGAGAGAGAGAGAGAGAGAGAGAGAGAGGTGATGGTGTGACTGAAGGGCTGTGTTAGCTGTGTAGGCCTCTGATGGAGGAACATATGTACATTTTAGGCCATAATGGAAAATGTCAATCTGTGGTGAACAGGCAGGAAGTAGCTTTTCTCATTACAGAGAAATGCCACCTCTCTCCATTTACAGCACACTGCTGAGAAATCTAACAGTTACAAACACACACAGATGACAGGCTGAAAAAGTCCTAACTTTATAGTGTTTTTAAAGAAACCTACATGTTTCTGTCATTATTATACAAATAGAGCATATAATTATGTATAGACACATATACATATAATACGTATGTATAATAAATATCTATATGTTATAAGAATAAATTAATTTTGTTTTTGAATATTAAACCAAAATGAGAATAGCTGTGGGCAGTAATTATATCAGTGATGGCTAAAAATGATTAATTATATTCATTTACAGTGATATCTGTCAAGAGACAGGTTTGTGTTAAAAACAGGAAAAATTTACATAACGGTCTGAGACTCTTTGACAAGGACCAAATGTGATGCCTAGATGGTCAGAATATCTTCAGAATATGAAGCAGGTCTATTGACCAGGTCTATTTACTCCATGAATGGACAACCAGTGTATTGGTGACAGGGTCAAGGGCAAGTCTCAGTGATTCTTCATTAAAACCGCATTTCACAACTAACAGGGGTTAAAGGAGCTGCTGTAAAATCTTGGTGTCTGACCAAGGGACACCTTTAGAGGTCTTGTTGGCCCGAAATGTTCATGCCTTGAAAAGTCAGATCTGGTTTAGTTGCACAAGGGGGCCTACTTACTCTTAAGGCTTGATATTAAGACCCTCTAATAATTGCATTCAGCTGCTTAAAATTGCACCTATTGCTGACATAGATGTTCCAGATTGAGAGGTACTGCCAATAGAATAGGACTGTCTGGAGCAGATAAAAATGTATCAGATAAGTAATGCCAGGCATGGACTAGAGCTATTCTATAGTATAGTTGTACACACATACAGACTATCATCATTAAGGTCATGAATTCTTTTTTGTCCCAAATAAATTACAAATTTAAGTTTGTAAAGCTGAGTTTGGCCTGAACATCAACAACACTAAAGAGTCCATTAAGAGTATAATCAAAATATAACTTTTCTCTTTTCATAAAAAGTGAAATCTAGCTGAAGAATTACTGAGGAAAGTTTGTGCTTTACTCAAGTAATACTGAAATGGAGTACCCTGTATTATTGATTAATAACATTTCCCTGAGAAAATATGTCCTTGAAGACATTCATTTAGTACTCATTACCTCATTGTCATCTCAAGCAGCAGATAAAACATCCAACTACATTAATTTCAGTGTAAAGTGAAATGACTGTGCCCACAGCTGTGGTCATGTATCTTTGTACAAGGACCAGTACATTCAATTACTCCCAAATCACATACCACTGCATCACACACCACCATAAAAATAAGAAAGAATATATTTTAATGTTTAATTAAGATACTGTACTTGAATCAATTACCATTGTAATTGTAAACATCTACTTTTAACTGATTATAACTTGATACAGTGCAGTAGATACAACAGAGTTCTTTAGAACATATAGAACATCTCCCCTTTAGTTTCTCCATAGTTGCTTTTATGAACACGTTGTTTTCTTGTGTTTGCTGCATTATATGCACCACTGCTGCTGGAACAAAATAAGGAGAAATTGAGTAATTCTCATGTAACAAGTGAAATGATCTTGGATTGATGAAGTTGGATCTAGTAGTTCAGACCATTATGAATTCCACATACAAATAAAGTGGTCCAAACTGGTGTAGTTTGCTTCTTATTTATTTATTTATTTATTTATTTATTTATTTATTTATTTATTTAATGCCATGTAATCATTCATTATTCACTCCCAGGTGTGTGTAATCATGTCCATGTATTTAAGTTCCTTTGTTTCAGTCAGTCCTTGTGAGTCTTTTGTGTTTGGTACCTTGTGTTCATGTCAGTGTGTGTGCTTGGTGTTTGTTTTTTGTATCCAATGTTTGTTTTGATCAATAAATCCTCAAAACCCAGAGAGCATATCCGCCTCTCTTAATGTGCTCTGCGCAGTTTTTGACACAAGGGGAACACCCCAATTTGCCATTCTCATGCATGATCTCTGTTTTGACTTTTGGTTACATTTGGTTAACTAGTTAAGCTGTTCTGATCTTTAAGTCCTGCTTGCTTACTGATTTTTGCTTTCTTTTTCTCACACATTGGTAAACATATTTTAAATATATATAATATATTAACATATATAATAATATATATAATAACATTACAGGACAAGAAAAATGGCTTTACTTTCAGTGGAGGTCAATGTAAAAGGATCCTAATCCAAGTCTAATCCAACTTTTTCATTGGCCTTTTCATCAAAAAATGAATAAATGAACAAAGAGAGATTTGTTTTTACATGACAATTATGATATAAGCTTTTACATTTCTTTTCTGTGACTCAGACTTACTACCACTTTGTTGGAATTCCTTCTCTTGTTGGTGTACAGTACAGATTGTAGTTGATTTGTTTCATGTGCTGGTTGTGTTAGTCCAGTTTCTTACCACAGTGCTACTATGGCTGAAACTCTCCGCCCAACAGGAGACACTGAACTGTACAAAAAACTCCTGGTTGGACCGTTGTGTCTGATAAACTCGTAAGAGCACCACTCCCACCATCATGCCACTTAATCAATGTCAGTGCTGAGAATTGACCACTATCTAACTAGTATTTGGTCAACAGTTTTATATGATCAAAATCAACCAATGATGAATACAAAGCTAAAGCAGTCTACAGTCTACAATCCCATAGAACAGCAAAGGCAGCAAAGACCAGTGGGTGTAAATGAATAGCAGTGTGAGATGGTTTATCTGTCTTTTGGGAGAGATGAACAGCTATAGATGAGATAAGTGAGTGAGGCAAATAACAGATGGTCTACTATACGCTTTAACCTCCAGTTCCTGACCAAAGACATTCATAGTCATATGTCTGACCTTGCTCGCATTACTGTATGGCAGCTCTCCATCGTTAGGAGGGTTTAAATCATTCAATCTTCCCTCTTCCCTCTTTTTTAATTTTTTCTCTCCTTCTAACCCTCATTCTTTTTTATTTTGAGTAGACTTCACTTGGACACCATAGTTTCTTACTTTCTTTTTCTTTTTACTTTCCTTCCTACCTATTCCTATTTCTCATGCACTTTCCTTCTTTTTCTGTGTTGTACATAAAACCCAGCTGATTAACATCTATATTTTTCCTGTAGTAAACAGGTGCAGAAAGAACGGGTCAAAAATATCTCTTCACTGAATTCCAATTCCTGAATTCCATAATGAAAAATACTTAGTTTCATCAGTTCATCAGACTCCTACATTCTACTTCCACTCACTGGCCACTTTATTAGAAACAACTACTTTCTCCCTCCACTCACTGGCCACTTTATTAGAAACAACTACTTTCTCCCTCCACTCACTGGCCACTTTGGCCTACTTTGTACCTCTGCTCACTGGCCACTTTATTACAAACACCTACCTTGTACTTTTGCTCACTGGCCACTTTATTAGAAAACACCTGTCTTGTGCTTCCACATCCTGGACATGTTGTCAGACTAGTTTGAGAGTGCTGAATGTTGCTGCTGATGAAGGGATAGTTGATAATGATCATAAATTGTGCACCAGCAAGGTATACTTACAAGGCAGGTGTTTCTGATAAAGCGGCCACTGAGGTAAACAGGCGAAATAAACTGTCTTTTGTTTAGAGATAGAACACTTTCACATGGAAGCCCCTGCTGTTTTTCCCTATTCAGTGTAATAATTTGTGTCATTTGGAGCAGGCCTCATGCATTTGCGCTTGTAAACAACCTCGAATTGAATAGGACTCTGGGTTTTTATCTCTGTAGCATCCCAATAGAAAACAGCAGCATTTTCTTGCAGGATATTACCAGTGAGATGAAGTGAGCGCCTACTCCTTCCTCTCTCTGTCTCCCTCCAGGTCGTGTCTGGATGAACGAGGGAGCGGAGTGAAAGAGAGAGAAAACGAGTGGGGCGGGCGGACGGGTGGTGGTGGGGGAACAGGAGGCGAAATTGAAAATCTGCTAGAAAATGAGATTTCAAATGAACTCCTACCATGGGAATGAACATGGGGTGGTTTGTGTGCCTCCAATGATGGATTGTTGTGGCTCTGCTATTAGGATCAGTCACAGACGCCGACCCAGGCAGCCTCTCCAAAGTCCGCACAAAAGAAACCACAGATGGGAGAGATGCATAGAGGACTTATTCCAGCAAATGTGCTAGCACGACTAATGATGGAGACAAGCTAGCAGCTATGAGTCAACGAGCTGTTCAGGATGCCAGTCAGGACTAGTGCACACATTTCAATTTAACCACAGAACAAGCAGATGAAGCTGTATCTCTGTGGGGGGGACTTGGACACCACACTTCACACTAAATGACAGAATTGTCCATAGGTGTTAAAGAATGCATTTATTCACTATTTGAAGTTGGTTTTTAATATGTAGTAACTTTAACTGGGGAGGAAAATGTCTGTAGATTTTTTTAATGTTGAAGAAATAGATTTTTCTTTTACCTGGGCTTTGGGGGGGGGGGGGCTAACATCATAGAAGCTGCATAGCCCAGCATAGTTTAAACACAAAAACAATGCACTTATTTATTCTCAGTGCTTCAGTTTCTGGACTAATGTAGTCCAGTTTTCAAAAAGACGTTTATTCTGGTATGCTATTTGCAGACTTCATTTAAAAGATGTTTGAGTGTGATTTCAGTTTACTTTTGTGAACTTATCAGAAGCATAACCAGTATTATACTGAGATTACTTGGCTCATATCGACAAGTATACAAAAAGTCTGTATATTTGACCTCAAGTTTATACTAAATATATATTACCTGGACAGAGCCAGTTTAGGCTTCCCTTGGAGCCTAAGCAAGATTCTGATGCATACTGTGTGTATGGACATATATAATTATATGTATATTGCAACAATTAAAAGCTTACCTAAGAATTAGACACATACAAATACCTGGGTGTCCTGCTTGACAGCAAATTGGAATAGAGGGCCTAAACTGAAGCTGTGTACAAGAAGGGGATGAGCACTTTACGTTCTGAGGAAGTTCAGGCCTTCGTTTTGTGCAACAAAATGTTGGCCATCTTCTACCAGTCTGTTGTCTTCTTCACAGCAGTCTGTTGTGGGGGATATAGCAAAAGTAGAAATGCAAGGAAGACCAACAAACTGATCAAGAAGAAGATCACTGGAGAGTTTTGAGGTGTTGGAGGAAAAGGGGACTTTCAAGAACTTTCAATCGCTATCCTGGACAACATGTCTCCCCCTCCATGACTTACTATTCAGACAGCTGAGCACTTTCAGCAGCAGATTCATTTAGCTCCAACATAGCTCCATTTGTACCAACAGAAATTGCACTGTACAACTCCTCTTCACTGTGTCAGGACATTATTACACACTGAGCCACAAACAGGACAGGCTCACTGAATATGGCTGGACTATATATCTTTCTATCTAATCATTGCACTGATACTTTATCAACACATGTACATAACTGACAGACTCACTGTGTGATGGTCATCACTACTCGTCTATTCATATCTCACAGACAATATACATAAATATCAATCTAAAGGTTTCAGCAGTTTAGTGGTGCTAGTAGATTATTAATCAAATGAATAAATGAAATAAGACCATAAAATGACCTCACATTTAGCATGGTCTCAGTATATCTGTGTGATGTTCAGTTCTCTTGGAAATTAACTGCTTGAGAGAAAACTAAGAGTGAGTAAATGTAAACCATGGCAATGAGGATCTACTTTAAAGAGTAAAAATCATTCCATATGGGTTTAATTCTCCACTATTATTTTAACATAACGAGGCAGAAACCTTTTTACCTTTAATGTGCAAGTGTGTCCAAACATTTGACTCACTGTACATTTTTCGTGTTATAGTACACACTTTATATTGCCTTTTGCAAAACTGTACTGTGAAAGTCAATTTCTGTGCACTGCCAAAGCCAATAAAGCGTTACTGAAATGAAAATGAAATGAGAGAAGGAGTAGAAGAGGGAAGGAGGGAGAGATAGATAGAGAGAGAGTGAGAGAGAGAGAGAGAGAGAGAGAGAGAGAGAGAGAGAGTAAACAGAGGGGGCCAATCACTGTAACACCATGAGGAGAGCTTCACTGACCTCCAAACAAACAACGCTGTCTGGTGCCGCGTACTGTCACTATGGCAACACAGCCCTTGGGCCAGAGGACTAATAAGATGTATGCAAGACCAGTGTGCAAAAGTGTAGCTTTGAGTGCCTGGAATCAACTCCTGGAATCAAATCAAATTAAATTTGCACATATTAAAAAAAAAAAAAAAAAACACCATCAGAGGAGGCCACTGAACCATCTTCATACATGGTTCACAAAACAGCAGTGTGTACAGAGCAGCTGACGACCGACATAAAGTCTTGCAATTCCGGTCAAGAATTAGTTGCAAGTCACAAATCTTCAAAAACAAACTGTCTACTTTTCTTGATTCTTCCTAGTCTTTATTTCTTGGTCTCATTAAATATACTCGTAGAGTTGACTGGTCTGTGGATCTACATGACTACTAGATCGCACCAAATTTAGGAGAAGATGCTTCAGTAAAGAATTTGGACACAGATGTCCATGTGCAGTTCACTCCAATAGCCTGTCCTTATCACTGCCTTGCTTAGCTCCAAAATATGACCATGATTCTGTCAAATCTGACCCCAATACACCAAACAATTCACACAAAGTATTCACAAATTTCTGGCTGAAATATCATTTCAGTTTCATTTACTGTCCACATTTTACTTCCCAGCATATTTTCCTCAGAACAGTCCATCCGGATGAAATTAATTTAAAGGAGCTTAAATTGTATCTCTTGCTGCTGGTCTCCCAGTAAAATCAGGAAGTGTAATTTGCAGTTTGAGCATCTCCTATAGGACATGTTTTACACTTGCATTTCTGGACTTTTGAGTTAAAGAGCTAACATTGTAATATTACAGTATATTATACAAATATACCTCAGTTGATACAGTGCTATGCAGTTCTTGTGAGCAGTGTCCTGCAGTAAGTGAAATTCGGAGCCTGGAATCTGGACTGGCAATATTATAAACCAGCATGTTTGTAATGGGTCTTTATTATTCTTAAGTCAGACATGCCTAAAGAAATGCTACCCAAAGGACATTAAACACTGTGTTACATTGAATTCTAAATGTAAACTTTAAGTTTAGGCCACACAGAAAACTGCATAATAGACAGTGATGTGTTTTTTAAAATAAGGAAAAAAGTGTGACTGCAGCTGTGACACTGCAGACAACGACTATAGTGAAAGTACTCGCAGGTGTTAACGGTTTATTTACAAACGGAAAACAAAACAAACCGACTAGACAAGTAGACTAGCATAGACTATAAAACAAGAGTAGACATTAAGACAAGAAGACAAGAGGACTGACAAGGACAGACTGAAACAGTAGGTCTTCAATAACAAGACATAATTACAAACACCTGGAACTTGATAATGAAGGGGCAGGGTAACGAATGAGACACAGCTGGGAATGGGCGGAGACAAGACTATAACAAGACACGTGCTCAGAAGCACCTGGGGAAATAAACAAAACATTGACTAGATGGGAAGACAAGGAGAGAAGAACTGGACAGATACATGACCAAGCAGTCCTCTAATCTTTATTTCTTTTACACAATGGATTAGAATCACTAGAAAAGGTATTTTAACAATTTGCTTTGCACATAAAGTCATTTTACCAAAGGTTACTGCATATTGCTCACAGCATTGTATACTTTAAGCACTGAAATCTTTAAATGTTCTGGTGTTTTCATGCTAATGTTATTTCTGCTTTTCTGATACAGTACAATCCCAATTCCAATAATTGGGATGTTGTGTAAAACATAAATATAAACAGAATATAATGATTAGCAAATCCTTTTCAATCTATATTCAATTGAATACACTACGAAGACAATATATCTAATGTTCAAATGGATATACTTTATTGTTTTTTTGCAAATATTCACTCATTTTGAATTTGATGGCTGCAACACATTCCAAAAAAAGTTGGGACAGGGGCAACAGAAATGTGAGGAATGCTCAAAAAACACCTGTTTGGAACATTCCACATGTGAACAGGTTAATTGGAAACAGGTGAGTGTCATTATTGGGTATAAAGGGAGCATACCCAAAGTGCTCAGGCTTTCATAATCAAGGATGGGGCGAGGTTCACCACTTGAACAACTGCATGAGCAAATAGTCAGGCAGTTTAAGAATGTCCCTCAGTGTGCAACTGCAAGGAATATTAGGGACTTCATCATCTACAGTCCATAATATCATCAAAAGATTCAGATAATCTATAGAAATTTCTGCAAGTAAGCAGCAAGGATGAAAACCAACATTGAATATCTGTGACCTTCAATTCCTCAGAACTGCATTAAAAACCGATATCGTGCTGTAACTGATGTCACCACATGGGCTCATGAACACTTCAGAAAACCATTGTCAGTGAACACAGTCTATTGCTCCATATACAAGTGCAAGTTAAAACCATGCAAAGCCAAAGCCATGTGTGTGCCCACGGCATGGGGAACTTGCACATCTGTGAAGGCACCATTAATGCTGAAAGGTACATACAGATTTTGGCCACATTCTGCATGCGTTACAACAGTGTGGGTACTAGACTGGCTTGCCCGCAGTCCAGATCTGTCTCCCACTGAAAATGTGTGGTGCATTATGAATTGCAAAATATGACAACAAAGACCCCAGACTGTTGAACATCAAGCAAGAATAGGAAATAATTCAATCTACAAAGCTTCAATTAGTGTCCTCAGTTACCAAACGCTTACTGAGTGTTGTTAAAAGAAAAGGTGATGTAACACAGTGGTAAATATGCCCCTGTCCCAACTTTTTTTGGAATGTGTTGCAGCATCAAACTCAATATGAGTGAATATTTGCAAAAATATAAACATAAACAATACTTTTTCCATTTCAAAATTAAATATCTTGTCTTTTCAAATGAATATAGATTGAAAAGGATCATCATATTGTGCGTTTATTCATGTTTTTCACAACACCCCAACTTTATTGGAATTGGGTTATACTATAGGTTATAAATATACTCATTTTAATACTGGAAGCTTTTTGTAAATATGTAAGCTATTCTGGGTATTCTTCCGCTGGGAGCACTTTCTGATATGGTGCTTTTAGCAGAATACTACTGTTATATTTAGGCAACTGTGGCCCTAAATAAATGCTATGGTTGGACATTTTTACAAGTTAGCACAAATTGACAGAACACTGGGATAATTCCCAGTAGACTGCTATGTGTGGGCCACATGGCCTGTTAAGAGTGTGAGAAAAAGAGAACTGTACCCATAGTGAACCAAAAGCTATTCACACACATGCCTGAAAAATATAGTGTAATAACAGTGGGCCGAGACAGCCTGGATTTAGTTCTCAGTACTGGAGTAGTAAGTGACAAGGTTGGGTACTGTTTATATTTGAACCAATCCTGGAATTCTGTATCATTATGCAATAGTACTAATAATTTTTTGGAACTTCATTCTCTCTGTTATAAGAAAAAATGTATATTCATTTTGTATATTCATTTTATCAAGTGAAAATTGAAACTCAGTTCTGTTTTGTTGATTATTTAGAACATTTTACACACCAGAGTGATTCACTTCAGATGTCTGGTCATGCAGTGTTTATATTCATAGTTCAGGCACCTTTTGTACTTTTAGTGGTGTTTGCTAGCACTGCTGTGTTCTGATCCTCTCTGAACTAAACTGGGGTGATGTTCTCTCAGTGTGGATCAGATTAGTTCTCTGATTCTCAATGAACTGGACAGAGGTGATGTTCTAACAATGTGTGGATCAGATTAGTGTTCTAGTACTCGCTGCACTGTACTGGAGTGATTTTCTCAGTGTGGATCAGGTTATTGTTCTGATTCTCAATAAACTGAACAGAGATGATGTTCTAACAGTGTATGGATCAGATTATAGTTTGGATCCACACTGAACTGCACTGGTGAGATGTTCTCTCAGTGTGGATCAGGTTAGTGTTCTAATCCTCACTATACTGGACTGAGTGATGTGTGGATCAAATTAGTTTTTTAATATCTCTCATTGATCGTGACTGGGATGATGTCCTCTCAGATGATGTTCTAACAGTGTATGGATCAGATTATAGTTTGGATCCTCCTGAAATGGACTAGGGTGATATTTTCTCAGTATTGATCAGGTTAGTGTTCTGACCCTCACTGTACTGAACTGAGTGATGATCAGTGTGGATCGGGTTAATGTTCTCATCCTCACTGTACTGATCTGTGGTGATCTTCTCTCATTGTGGATCAGGTTAATGTTCTCATCCTCACTGTACTGATCTGTGATGATCTCCTCTCATTGTGGATTAGATTTTTGTTCTGAGTCTCACTGTACTGATCTGGGGTGATGTTCTCTCAGTGTTCATCAGTTTAGTGTTCTGTACTGTACTGGACTGGGATGATGGACTCTCAGTGTGAATTAGATAAGTGGTGTTAATGTCTGTCTATTTCTCCAAGAGAGTGGTTAGTTTTACAAATTTTATATCAGCTTTGGCATAGAGTTTAATGTTGATATGGTGACAACAGATTTTTGTTTTCAGATTGTGGGTTTCTGTAGGCATGCAATGAGGTCAGATTCAGCATGCATGTTAGCCGGAAACATTCTGTTATATGTTGCACCACTGACTCAATCTACTTGGTACACTGTAAGGTGTTTTTGCATTCTTGTGTCATTACAACATATTATATTGTTTCTGTTATTGTGAGGATGATTATTCATCACAGTGTTCTGCATTATTGTATTCATTTGTTGATATGTGCAGAACTTTTCTGTGAACCAGTTTTCAGTCTTAGTTGCGGTTCCTTTAATAAATAACTGTGTGAATAAATAAGCGGACATGGATGAGTTGATTTTGAATGCCTAAATTAGTAGAATTGAGGGTGTGATGAGAAAGAAAGCAAGTTGGTTTGTCTGTGTTTGTGTGTATCTGGGAGAGACAGTGAATGCAACAGAGAGTAATGACTATTTATGATCTGCCCAAGGTACGGAAAAAAGTTGTGGTCATGCCGTAACACACACTCATCATCACAGCCTGATCTAATATCATAACTGATGAAAGAGGCGCCTCTCTCTGCGCATCTTCAATCTCCAGCCAATTTAGGCCGAAGAGAGTCTATTAGTGCATATTGACAAGCACTTATTAAACCTACAGGGGACAGAAATCAACATTTTTATTAGAGTAGGGGGAAAATGCTGCTTTTTCTGACGTTTTATTGAAAGAGAATTACATTTGCACAGTGTCTCATTTACTGACTGATTTCAGGCTGTTAAACAAGTCAAAGACAAATTGTTTATGAAAACTGAGTGTTAGAAAGGAAACTCAGGAACACAGTGTCATTTATAATGATACAACCAACCTGGGGCCCGACTCAAGAAAACTTTGCAAACAAAGACCTTGACTCAACAAATGCTGATGAGTTTATTGGAATACTTATAAGGTAAGGTTAGGTGCAGGAGTTCTAAACTATTTTCTCCTAGGCTTAATTATAAAACATTTGGTCATTTGTCATAAAAACCATTAAGTACAGTCACTAAGGTACTTAGGTATTTGAGTCTCTGTGTTACTGCAATTGCACATTATTGACACTCTTTTTATGCTGCATATACATTTTTTCTGCTGCCATGCTTTTCAAATTTTATAAGGCAAAAAAACAGCCACAGACGGCACAGTATACATATAGTGTATATATTATGTTTTTTTCTTATCGTGTGTGTGTGTGTGTGTGTGTGTGTGTATTTTGTGGTACTTGTAATTATTAGTTAGTACTTGTAGTCCAGCAGATAGTAAGAATTCCATCGCACACTGTAACTACTTGTTCCTTTGTGTATATGACAATACATCTTGAATCTAACATTTTGAAAAGGGGTTGAAATCTAGAAATTAACCAAATAATACATTTATATCCATTTTAGCCATTTTGGAGATCACATCATTTGGCCCTTTTGAGTTCAGACTGTCTGTGATGTAAAGGGTTATTTTTTGTCATGAATTGAGTGTGCAGTTCAAGTTACTCAATATCTCAGTTGTACATCATGAATGGTGTAGAGAACCAACAGGCAACAAGTATGCACACAGGATCAGATAAACAATCCTGTGGTATTTTTTTAAATATTTTTTTTTACATTAAATTAGTCAGTATATGAGTATTCAGTAGCTCAGACTCATCTTTATTGCCATCATGTGACATGATAAAACAAAATACAGTTAAATAAAAATAAAATAGAAATAGACTAATGTAGCTAAACAAACTAGTAATCTTAGTAAAAGTATTGCACAATGTACTGCAACAGCTTAAGTTGTAGATGAGGTAGTTGATGTGGTGCAACAGATAACACCACCAGTGAGCCACCACTCCATGTGGGTGACTGGAATAAATGTGGAGTGACTAATCTAAATGTAAATGTAGGTGGGGTGGTGCTAAGGTAGCATCAACACATCAAAGTGACAGTGTGCCTACTAGTCAGTATGAGTGGTGTGTTGAGTATGTGTCCAGTGAAGAGTCAGTATGTGGGGGGTGGAGCACTTTAATTTTATAAGTGCATCTGGGTTTTTCAATCCAGATGTTTTTGACTGGATGCAGTGCACCCTCCTTCCAGAGGGAAGGGGGGTAAAAAGTGCAGGGTGGGTGGGATCATGGAGAATGCCAGTGGCTCTATCCTTGCATCTGGTGGGGAGCCCTGCCCTGGGGGAAGCCATTGTGCAGGATGATGGTGGAGGATGTGTGGCTGTTGATCCTGACTCTCTGTGGCCTGCAGGTCAGAAAATCCAGGACCCAGTTGCATAAGGATGACAAGGTTCCTAGTGCTGCCAGCTTGGACACTAGATTCTATGGGATGATGTTATTAAATGCATAACTAAATTCTGAAAACAACAGCGCTATTGTTAGTGAGTGAGGGCCTGGTGGGTCACAGCAGTGTTGGCATCAGCTGTGAACTAGTTCTGCCTGGACGCATACAGGTGAGAGTCCTCAGTCACGTTGATGGTCTGCTTCATGTGCCTCATCACCAACTTCATAAAGCACTTTGTGAGGACAGGGGTGAGTGCAATGGGGCAATCATTGTTGAGACACAACACTGAAGAAGTTTTTAGCACAGGGATAATTGTGCAGGCATGGTGGAACTCTGGCCTGAGACAACAAGGTGTTGAATATGTCCATCAGGACCACACAAAGTTGGAATGCACAGTCCCTCAGAACTCTACTTGATATCCCATCAGGACCAGAGGCTTTCCAGGGATTGATCCTCTGCAGTGTACTCCTCATCTCTGCTATTGTTATTTGGGGGGATGGTAGAGTTGGAGGCCTCAAAGCAAGCAGAGAAGGTGTTCAAGGTGTCGGGGAGGGCTGGGTCATTTGGGCATTGTGCATCACTCGTATTTTGAGATGCATTTATGAGCATATGTGGACTTCTTTACACCCATTGACAGGTTCCTTCTAGGTGCTATAAGTGCTGTACATTACTGTACTTGAATGTATCAGCACAGATTCTCAGCAGGGAACACACCTCTGCATTCATCCAAAGTTTCTGGTTTGGCTGGATGATGATGGTCTTAGAAGTGGTCACCTCCTCTGTGCACATCCTGATGTATTCCATGACGTATGATCAACTCCCTGTTTTTGCAGTCTCCCTAAGTATCTGTCAGACTGTGGTCTCAAAGCAGTCCTGGAGCCTGCACACAGCTGCTTCAGGCCACATGCAGATGGACTTACAGTTACAGTGGCCCTGGTCCTTGACACTGGGCAGTATGCAGGAGCTAGTAGGAGGGAGATATGATCTGAGGCACCGAGGTGTGGGCCTGACACTGCTCTGTATGCTCCTCATCTATTTATAAACATTTTAACACTTTGTCCAAAGTGTTTCTCCCCCAAGTGGCAATGTTAATGAGCTGGTGGAACAATGGGAGAATACCCTGATTCACAGGGTTAAAGTCACCTGCCACCACTTGCAGCCCTTCAGGATGTTTGCTTTAAAGTGAGCCAATACTGTCATGCTGTTCCCTGAGAGCTACATTAACATTAACTTGTGGGGCGACATAGACTGCCATTACATACACCGCTGTGATTTCCCGCAGCAGATAGTGAGGACGGCATTTCACTGTTAGATGTTCTTCTCCCTCAGAGCAGTGTCTGCCCATCACAGAACAGTTTGTGCACCAATCTTTGTTGATATAGATGCAGAGCCCTCCTCCCCTGGCTTTTACCGGAGAGCTGTCTGTTCCGCTCAGAGCAGAAAAATAGGTCAAAGCAGGTCCATTTTGTTATCCAGACATTGGATGAAAAGAGCATCATAGCACCCAGTATAGATGTATGTAAATGTATAGTGACACATGTTTCCCAGACATGGCAAGAATATATGTTGTTTACTGTGATGAATGAACAGACAAAAATATATTTCAACACAGCTGAGACACATCAGCTTTTGATACAGAAATGCTGTAGTTTGCATAAAGGTGTTTGCCTCCTGAAGTTATTGCTAATTTCCACTATATGAGCCAAGACATGTAAATGCTGTATTAGTCATGGGTGTAGGCTGTGGCCTGCTAACATCACGATAATGGAGTCAGACAAAGCCCAAAGTGGTGCACTAATACCACTGTACAGATGCTGGATGAGGCCCACCGATGACGCACTAAAGCTGCGGTAGCAATGTCTGGCAAGGCCTGTAGCTAGCATGCTAATGCCACAGAAGTGATTTGGACAAGGTCGGTACCACAGCCAGTGTGCTACCACTTTAGCGTTGATGTTACAATATATGATTGCTAAGGATTTTGACACATACTCATTAATACCATGGTACTGTATGTGCTGGTCCTTGCATGTATTTGCAAGTATGCACTTCGAAGTCTCTCAGTATAAATGCCTCCTTTATGCCTGCCTGCTAGAAATGATTCACATGTTTGCAATAATAGTGTCCAATGAAATAACAAAAATAATTTTGTATAAAACCTATTTCTGAGTGATGGATTTTTTGAGAAAACATTATCAACAAAAGCTAAATTTGATTTGCAGCCTAAATGAAGAGATTAATCATGTCAGCCAGAAAACTAGGAACTATTTAATAATTAAAATAAATAAAAATAAAGGTGTTTATGAAACACATAATGAATAATGATGTAGAACATGTAGAACAAATGCATTAAAATTGAGAGAGAGAGCGAGAGAGAGAGAGAGAGAGAGAGCGAGAGAGAGAGAGAGAGACACACTACAGGGGCAATGACTGTCAGATATGGATTGAATCAGATTAAAAATGGTCCAAAGGTGAAAGTTGCCATCTGCCTTTAAAGCATGGGTTGAGCATGCCTGGCTGATTGATGTGAGGAGAATTCAACTGTATTTTTGTCATAGAGTCAGCTGTGCTATTGGCTGGAGACGTATGTCTCACACACACACACACACACACACACACACACACACACACACACACACACACACACACACACACACAGAGCTCTGACACCCAGAGAAGGCTCTGATGTCTGTAGCTATTGGATTTGCCCACTTTTGACAGCTTTTTTGGCCAGAAGTCAGAGTACCACACACACACACACACACACACACACACACACACACACACACACACACACACACACTTATTCTGCCTTTGACTGAAACTGACCCTAGTTCCACAACTGATATTGGCTGTCAGTTTTGTTTTCTGCCCACCAACAAACCAGAAATGCTTGGCAGAGAATACACAACTGATCAGAAATGTCCAGTTTTTCTCTCAGGTACAAGAACAAATGCCTATTCTTTACTCATTAGTGCGTCACACATCACCTCAAGTGTATTGCTGAAAACAAACTTTACATTTATTTACATGGATACTTTGTTATTGAATACTCTGAAAGTTTCTGTGCTGGATCACAAATTGGATTCTAGACAGGAGAATATTTTATAAGTATTTTCACAAAGATAGCAAAACCAAATTTTACAATTTATGACTGTTATTAAAAGAAAAACTAGTTAAACAAGTCATTCCGCATACAGGTTTCTAAAAGATCTGCAGATTTACCCAGTCACTGGTCAAAGTGCCAGTACTGCAATATTCTGGTGTTTCAATGTACCTGCTCCTGGACCAGTTCCATCGTCATAATCCACACCAGGCCTGTGTGTCACAGCTGCAGCACAGTTGCCCAGGAAGTTCGGGGGTGGATTGATTTGATAAGCCTGAAACCACCACATCTGGCAATAGAATCATCTTGATATAATGTTTGGACAACTTACTTATAATCAGTGGTGTTTCTGATATAAGGCGTCTGAACTGCTCCACGGCACAATCCACACAATGTAGACAGTAAGTACTGTTCAAAGTACTGATTTCTTCACATAATATTGTCTCTGGCCATTTGTGGACTCAAACTGGTTACTTTTCTGTGGTGTAAACCATTGGTGAACTGTTAAACTATCCCTGGAAAGTAGAACAGCCTGGTTATATCCATAAATGGCTATATCTGTTCACTCTGTATAATAATGCAGTTCAATCAA
Source organism: Acestrorhynchus altus (assembly GCA_034509495.1). NCBI lineage: Eukaryota > Metazoa > Chordata > Actinopteri > Characiformes > Acestrorhynchidae > Acestrorhynchus > Acestrorhynchus altus. The sequence goes on along the minus strand of CM067511.1, from coordinate 14,040,493 downwards.
CATTAGATAAACATTAAAATGTAAAAAAGAGGGCAAGACAGAACCACAAGTCTTGTACTTGCAGAAAATAACACTAAATAACACTGTAACACTTGTGTATGTAACAGAGCTTAAATATTCACAACATCAGCTTTGCTTCAGACAGAGCGCTAGAAGTGCAATAAAGAAGACATCACCTGTGATGAGAACTGACACAGAAAAGAACGAGGAGATTAACAAGGGGATAAAGAAAGAGAGGGAGGAGGAGAAAAGGAAGAGATTGAGATGGGAAAGGTATGGTGGGAGTGCTATGAAAAGGTAAAGCTCCGCCTGTCCATTCTTGTCTCTGTTGTGTGTGCTCCTCAAGAGAGAGATGAAAGAGTTTAGACATCAGTCAGAAATTTGACCCGTCAACACACACACACACACACACACACACACACACACACACACACACACACACACACACACACACACAAACACACACACAAACACAATCAGCAAATATGGTAAACACACTGAGAACAAATCAAGCTAATATTTCTCTTTATATGTCCAAAAGTGTGCAGACACACCTTCAACGTCTGCTTCCCTCATTACTGACAGAAGCATTCAGCAGCATGCACATCCAGTTCATGTACAGTGGGGAAAATAAGTATTTGAAACACTGCTGATTTTGCTGCTGAAGGTTTCCAACTTACAAAGAATGGAGAGGTCTGTAATTTGTATCATAGGTACACTTCAACTGTGAGAGACAGAATCTAAAAAAAATAAAATCTAGAAAATCACATTTTATGATTTTTAAATGATTAATTTGCATTTTATTGGAATGGAATAAGTATTTGATGCAGTAGAAAATCAGAACGTAATATTTGGAACACAAACTGCTGTTTGTAATTACAGAGGTCAGATGTTTCCTGTAGTTTGCATACACTGCAGCACAGATTTCGGCCCACTCCTCCATACAGATCTTCTCCAGATTTTTCAGGTTTTCGGGGTTGTTGCTGGGCAACACTGAGCTTCAGCTCCCTCCAAAGATTTTCTTTTGGGTTCAGGTCTGGAGACCTTGAAATGCTTCAAACAAAGCCACTCATTATTTGCCCTGGCTGTGTGTTTTGGGTCAGTGTCATGCTTGAAGACCCAACCATGAACCATCTTCAATTCTCTTACTGAGGGATGGAGGTTGTTGGCCAAGGCTCCATCAATCCCCCCTTCAGTACAGTGCAGAAATCCCCTTTGCAGAAAAGCAACCCCAAAGTTTGATGTGTCCACCCCCATGCTACATGGTTGGGACAGTGTTCTCTTGGTTGTACTCATCCGTCTTCTTCCTCCAGACATGAGTGGAGTTGATATCACCTGTCTTCCTGTCTTGTCTTTTTGCCATGTGCTTCTGAGCACATAGGTTGTGTTTGTTTTGACCCTGTCTCCTCCCTTGCTCTGCCCTTTCCCAGCTGTGTCTCATTATTAGCCCTGCCCCTTCATTTCCCAGCTTCAGGCATTAGTAATATGTCCATTTTTTTCAGTCTGTCAGTACTTTTGTTTGTCAGTAGAGATCCTGTCAGTTTAGTGGTTTGTAAATCTGTTTCCCACGGTATATATCGCTAGAGAAAAGCACTGACCAATAGAATGCAGCTCTCTGCACATGAACCTAAGGTCACCATGTCCAATACCATCAACTAGACAGGTAGGAAAACCCTCAGACATTGGGGTAAGGAACAGTAAAACTGTTGGGCTGAATTAAGTTGACCTCATTCAATATCAGCATCCTTACCTCACTAGAGCTGTTTTGGCTACATATAATTAAATCCTCACAATAAAGTTTCAACATGTAGTATAAAACATTCCCAGAAGAAGAAATACTAGGTGAGCAGTAGGATTATATATATATTTACAGTTTGCTGGGCAATATTGGCATATTTCATATTGTATATCATTTTTCTCCTCAGCATATCAAAATATATTATATCAAAATCAAAATATGATTTTTTTTTGTGGAGTTGCCCAGCCCAATTACTGTCTGGGCTAGTGTGCTTAAGACTAATGAAATTTTGATTTTAGTCATTTAGTCATGATTGAAGTCACCATCTTACCATTCGTTACCCATCTATTTTCACAGGAATATTTCTGGCCAGAAAACTAGCATTATGTATGTACATTTATGTGATTTTTTGTGATATATGATGTCTCTCAACCTCATTATTTTAACAGAATTTATGAACTGTGTATGATTTAGTTCCAAATAAGATTGTGAGTATGGAAATGGTTTGGTTTAAGAAGGGATGAAGCTCAACAGAGTACAATCTTGTTCAAATAATGCCATAAAAACATTGCAATTCAAGGTTACTATGTAAATTTACAGCATGGTGTATTTTTGGTGTTACAATTAAATCCTAATATTTTAACCTTATACTTTATTCAAAATAATATAAAATATAATATAAATATTATAAAATGGTATTATATATCTCCATTTCTCTTCAGCAAATCAAGATACAAATTGTTTAACCATGTCGTTCACCCTATTACCGTCTGGTCCAGTGTGCTTCAGACTAATGAACTTTAGTTCTTTTATAACTGATTGAAAAGTGTTAGCGCATAAACCTGCACTGCCCATCAAAAATTTGGGAATACTTTGTCTCGTCTTAAATGGACAATTTTTCTCATTAGACACAGGTAAAAGTATATTCATCTTTGACAATCAGTGTGTGGAGCAGTTACAGCATTACATATTTGATTTTGTGTGAATTTTATGTGATATATGTCTCTCAGCCTTACTATTTTCATGGAAGTTAACTGCAGTGACTCTCAGTTGAACATCTAACCTGACATCCCACACTGATTCCAACTCCAACTTCTGCCAGATAATTATAAAAAAGCTGCTTGGAGTAGGTTACATTGCCACGACTATATTCTAGTCTAATACTGTGGTCCCACATATTGAATAATTAGACAGAACACTTTCATTCCAGCATTTCATTCCATTTTAAATAGGTTACATAAATGAATTATTTTATTGTCTTCAAGTTTTTTATTAAGATTGATATTAATTTGCAATTTATTTTTCAGCCCATTAAATGTGCTAATTTGTACATCCCTAATTTAATTATTATAATTCTAAAAGAATCCCTGCTAACTTGGATTAAAACATTTTAACAAATTGTATGGACAAAGTATCCCCCCCCCCACACACACACACACATACAAATCAGACTTCTGCAAACTGAAAGCCACAGTAAGTAGCATTGCACACACATTTCGGAAACTTAGTCATTCTCACTTATAAACCAAAGCACCAAAAAGTCATTTTGATTTAAGCTGCCAGGACAAATAAACTGTTAAAAATAGACTGTAAATGACATCAGATACGGAAGCATGGATGAGCCAAGAACATTAAATCAGCACTCAAATCCCAGTGTGCATTCAGAAATTTTATTTAGACTTTAGACTTCTTTTTTAAAAAAAGAGAAAATCGTACAAAAAATAAGTGAACTGAAAGTACGTATTGCAGGCATCGAGGAGTGCTGGGCGTCTCCACAAACAACGATTAAAGATGACAAGAATGTAAAGTCTGCCTCCTTCTCAAATGCCCACAGTAGCTTTGACCAGAGCCACTGACAGGAAAAGGCCCACAGTTGCATATTCTTTTTTTTATTAAATGATTTAGCAGACATAATATTTATGAGACCAAGTCCAGGCAAATGGCACGCCTTAAAATAAAAGGCAGTTCACTTCTGTAGACATAATTTCAGTTTGTGGGGGTTGTCACAGTCGGGCACTCCCTATAGCCGCTCAATGTCCCTGTATTTCTTGCGTAAGATAGACACCTGATCCTTGAAGAGCACAGGGTCCAGACGGAGCTGAGAGTGAAGCAGTGGCATGAACCCAAACCAGCCAGTGAAAGAGTTCATGCAGGACTGCCTCTGGGCAAAGTGGTCCGGATCTGCCCACCGGGACGATTTAGAACCCTGAGAGAGAGAGAGAGAGAGAGAGAGAGAGAGAGAGAGAGAGAGAGAGAGACAGAGAGAGAGACAGAGAGAGAGAGAGAGAGAGAGAGGATTATACTGGAAAAGCTACAATGTTCAAAGTGAGTGACAGTGTGTAGAAACAGCAAATTAGCATGCTGCTCATTTTGTGTGGTATACCACAGTTACCACAGTTTTATACATATGGCCTTGAATCTTATCTGTGGGGTACAAATTTAATTCAGTCACAAGAAGGCACAACAATTAGTTTCAGTAATGTTTCTTTAAAAAGCATTTCAATGCAAAATCAAATTTCACATCTAAACAATTTGAATATTTCTATATTTTTCATAATATTTTTTGTAATATTATTTCAAAAGTTAAAATGTTATTTCAAAATACTTTACTGTTATTATTTTGAGATATGGAGTTAAAATAAAATACTACAATTTTCCTGGCAAGACTGACTGTGTTTGCAGTGACATGAGAGGAAACAATTCTGACAGCACATCATCTGAGAACTATCTTGAGCTTGGGTGATGTATCACATTTCTAATACCCTTATTGCTGACTATGGACACTGACTAGTCATCTAGTGCTGTGAATACCATGATTTGCAATGTGATTCGTAATGTCTTTCACTGCTGAAGAAAGTTGCTGGCTAGTGGTTGGCTCTGCACTCTTGCTAGCTGTAGCCTTCTTGCTGTCTTCTTCTAATTGGGCATATTCACAGCGTGAATGTATCAGTGTCTTATTCAATCTATTGTTCCTCTATGGCTTACTTTGGAACTTAAGGTATTGCAAACTATGAGCGTGCTATCATCTTCAGTCACTGGAAAGACTTTCCAAACTCATAATTGCATGTGTAAGTAAATATTTTTAGAAAAATTCCAAGACAATATTTTGAGAAATACAATGTTTTGAGATTCTAAGCCAAGTTCTCAATTATTTTTAGGTACTATATCAAAATAAAATACAATACAATATGCTGACATTTTAAGAAAGTACCTCATTATGTGACTTCCAAAAAATAAATAGATACATAAATAAACAAATTCAGGAATATATATTATTTTTTCAAGATATTAAATAAAACCATGTTGTTACATTAAGATACTAAGTCAAAGAAAAGATGAGAAAAATGATTATTTTCAGATACGTCAAATAGTTTTTCAGTGATATTTTGACTTTAACTTTAATTATTGTTTTATACAGCAGATAAACAGAAACAGAAACTGAGTGAAGAGATAGAGAGGGATGAGAGGAAGTTTGGAGAAAGAATCAGCTGAAGTCTTACTGTTGCAGGTTGAGCTGCTTCACTATTGAGACATTTATCAAAAGCCTGATAGTGCTGAGTAAGAGAGCAGCCATACAGACACACACACACACACACACACACACACACATACACACACAGCCTTGGGGCAATCTATCCATCAGACTTGGCATTGCTGTTCCTGGCTGCAGCATGGGAATCACCTGGGACACATGCATTCATCTATCTTAAGACATACACACACATACACACACACACAAACACACACACACACACACACACACACACACACACACACACACACACACACACACACACACACACACACACACACACTCAAACACCAACCTGTTGCATCATTGTCTCCTTGTACTGTTTCTTCTGCGTAACTTTGATTGGTGGCAGTTTGGTTACCGCGGAGACAAGGAAGTTCATTAAAATGTCCTCACAGTTGGCTAGCTGGTCCACCATGGAAAGGAGCCGTGCAGGCAGGTAGTGAGTGTACAGGTAATTATAGTACCTGGGAAAGAGAGAGAGAAAGACAGAGAGAGAGAGAGAGGGGGAGAGAGAGAGAGAGAGAGAGAGAGAGAGTTGTGTGAGTTCAGATCAGATGTTTATGGTGTACATTAAGGATCAGACAGGCACTGAGGCAGTTGAACAAACTCCCCTTCAGTGTCCAAACAGCAGATTCACTTACCATCTTCAAACATATACTGAAGACCCACCTCTTTTGGAGAACTTTAAACAACATTAAGTGATGTTTATTTCCTTAAAACAGTGTCAAAATTATTTTAACACCTCTGTTAAACCTGTAACAGTCTGTAATGTGACTACTCCAGATTCAGCATGCTGCTAACTGCAGTATGTAACTTTAGTGAAGTGAGCAGAACTATGCTCACGAGAACTGCATATGTCTGCATTATCCAAGCCATATTTGTGTAAAATCCTGTGTCATGAAAGTTACGAACTCTAATACACCACAGGGGTACAAGGGTACTGAGGAGGAATTGTATCATTTTTTTGTAAAGTAGTGAGCACTATGATGAAGCCCTGAAGCACTGAATCCCATTGTCTCTTTAAGGCACACAGTGCTCATGTTTCTGAACGAGGCAGCATTAGAAGTCTCCTTCACAAAGGTAAATCATATATGCTGTATGCTAGTACTGGAAGCCTGAGGTTGCTTTGAATGTGGTGGAGACACTGGCCCTAAGCAGTTTACTTGCTTAAATGGGTGGAATTCTGCCCTTAAAAGTCACCCACTAGAGGGTAGGACTGGGCAATATATTGTAAATATTGATATATCAAGATATATAATTTGGCATAAAGTAAACAAAGGTTACAGTCAGTGTACATTTCAATTAAAAAAAAAACAGCTTCAACATATTGTATTTCACCATTTCAGCAAATCAAGATATGAATTTTTTATTCATATCACCCAGCCCTACCAGAGAGCAATATGGAGGGAGACAGAAAGACAGCTGAGAGCCCTTGTTTTAGAATCCTCTTAGACAATCTCAAATCAAAACACATTCAGCAGAGTCTCCAAATAGCTGGGATTACTACTATTGATGGACTTTTGAAGACTGTCCATAGACTGGTGTCCAGTCTAGCTGTGTGATGAAGAGTGTGTTGGGTAATTTTTGCACTCCTCTCTCATTTAAGAGTGATGCTAGGATGTGGCACTGTTAGGGATCATTATCCATTTCTGATGCAGTGGTGGATTTTCAAGTAGTAGGAACCAAAAATTTTGAACTCTTCAACTGATATCACTGGAGGCAGCCACAAAAAAGCACTGTACAAAATCCACACATTCACACATTTGTTACAGTAGCATGTTAAATGGATTTTACTTTGACAACCATGCACTCTTCTCCATTGCCGAAAGAGTTGTAGACTCCTTACTCTTCACACTACTGTGTGCATAGTGAGGTGTGGAAGCTGAGGGTCACTGATGCAGCTGAAAATCATTAGCATGCCTATCGAAACTCTTGCACCCTGACACTGAACCATGCCTCTCGTTGTCTGTGTTGCACTATCAACAATTAAAAATATATATTTACTTTTACCCTTTATACTGAATTGAATCACACAGACATACACTTACATCACTGCTATGTCAGGGATGAGGATTTTATGTTCTGTTCCTGAGGATGACCTGGTTCTCCACTTTACAAAGGGATTTAATTAAACCATTGTTTTGTTTGAGTGTGATGGTTTTACTTGGTAATGTATAGGTTTCTAATGGGATAATAATGTATGTCTCAGTAAGTCTTTCTGAAGTGTGCTCTCTCTCTCTCTTTCCCTATCCTTCTTCTCCTCCTCTTCCTCCTCCTCCTCCTCACTCTCCAGTCAGCAGATTCATTCTCTGCTGCACAGGATGTATATGTGTGTTTGTGTGTGTGTGTGTGTGTGTGTGTGTGTGTGTGTGTGTGTGTGTGTGTGTGTGTATGTGTGTGTGTGTGTGTGTGTGTGTGTGCGTCTGTGTGTTTGTCTGTTTGTGTGTATATCTCAGTCAGTTATGACCTACATTGTGTAACTCACCTGCTCTACACACCTCTGTAATCTCCATACAAACCCCAGTTGCCATTAGAAGTAGCTCTGCATGGTAGAAACTGTGTGTGTGTGTGTGTGTGTTTGTGTGTGTGTGTGTGTGTGTGTGTGTGTGTGTGTGTGTGTGTGTGTGTGTATATTTGAGCCTCACTCTTGCACTCAGCTAAGGAATGCTTGAACTTTACAAGCTGGGAACTGAATCACTGGATAAATCACATGATTCCAAGTGAGAAAGGAGCACATCTGTACATCTGTCTGTGATATGTATGCATTCCGAGCTACGTTACAGTTATATTTTTCTTGCATTTTAATTTTCCCAGTGAAGTCTATTTAAGCCCATTGGTCTGTTTTCTACACAGAAAAATCAGTTCTATTTATATATTAGAAGGGCACATTAGTCTCATCTCTCTTTTCCCAATAGAAGAAACAAAGAGACTTTAGATGTGGATGTGTAACCTTAAAACAATCATATTTGATACATACTTGAGTTCTGGAGAGCTCTAGATTAGATTAGATTAGATTAGATTCAACTTTATTGTCATTGTGCAAAGTACCAGTACAGAGCCAATGAAATGCAGTTAGCATCCAACCAGAAGTGCAATATGCAGTGTTCTTTACATAAAGTGCATGGAAATAAATATATATATACTTAAGTATGGCATATATAAATGTACAAGTATGTAGATTATATGTACAGAACAGATGTGCAGAATGTAGTATGAATGTATTGGTAGCAGCAATACAGCTGAAAACGAATACCAACTGTACTGTATAGAATGGGCAACCAGTATTACAGAATTGTAAACGAATACCAACAGTAAACGAATACCAAACAGTACTGAATAGAAATGAGCATACAGTATTACAGAATTATAGCGAATACCAAACAGTACTGTACGGAATGAGCAAACAGTATTATGTTGGTGAATATGAATAAAGTGCAGTGATAGTGGGTGATGGTGCAAAGATGCAGAAAGGCAGTGCAATGTTAAAGGTGTGTGTGCAGAGTTCGCGGGTATTGAAGTGATAGTGCAGTGAATTAAAGTGTCTGTGCAGAAGTGATAGTGCATGATTTTAGTATGATTTTAATTAAATCTTAAATATCTTAAATCTTAAATAATTATTAAATAATAAAATAATAAAAGATAAAATTTTGTGTCTGTATGTTTAAGGTTATAGTAATTTGAGGCTCCTGCAGATGGTGTTGCATGAGTATGAACAGCTTATAAATACCTGTGGAGTGTGTGGCAGGATTCATAGATTGAGAATAGGTGCAACAGTGCAGTAAATACCCCATTCAGTGTGTGGAAAATGGGCCACAAAGCAGATGTTGATGATTGGCAGAATGGAGTGATTGCATTAGTGTGTGCTAAAGGCCTTAGTGTGAAGGACGTAGCTGAATTTGGTCTAGCAGAAGTGGCAAAAAATCCCGTTCTGTAGAAAATTCTCATTAGAATCATGTTTCATAATGAATGAAATTTGTTTCACCTTTAGACAGAAAAGTCAACACAGGAAGTCAACACAGGTCCTTCACAACAATTTTCTGAATGAACACACGTAAAGCATGAACATAAGGAGCAGAGAGGAACATAAGAAGCCTGAATTCTGCCTCAGAGTTACCCAGTTATAGTGGAAGCAGGGATACAAATATTGGATGACCAGGTTTTGCCTTTTGCTCATCATCTTACCAAGGCGTATAACATTCTGTATTCCAAAAAAAACACTGAGCTGCAAATGGAGCAATGACAATTCACGAGCAATTGCACATCTGGACAGGCCCACAATTTTTGAATCCTCTTGAAATTGTTGTGACTACTTGGAACAATGAGTAAAACTCCATGTAAGGCATTCAAGAAATCCAACTGAACTATGCAGTTCTTTGATGCAAGTGCGACTGAACATTAATGTTACCTACATCCACAAACATGTCCAGTCCATGCCTCCTGTTACCATGTAATCATTGATATATTACATGCTATTAGATATGTTTATTTTTTGTATAAATAGCATAATATTAGCTTGTATAAAGAATAATATATTATAATACATAATAATTATACTAAGGGTATATCATAAATGTTTGATTATACACAAACATATATATTATTGCTGATATAGATGTGCAAATGCACATGCACAGACTGTCTAGTGCCTCTCTGGAGCAGACCTACTGGCATCATGCCTAATGCCAGGTGTGAAGTAGAGGCATATAAATTGAGTACTGCAACTGTGTACTGTGTAAGCTATTTAAGAATTAGAACTCTCAGGCATTTATTTGATGGTTCAGAATTTAAAGGGGTCAGACTGATTTATCTAATAACCTCTGTTCTTATTGGTTGGTCTGTATTGTGCCTTATGGTGAAACAAATAGTTCAACCTTCACTTACGCTTACTTAAGCAAAATGCCAAATCTAGATATGTGTTCCCAGAGTTTTACCTACCTGTGGTAGAAGGCAGCTCCTGTCAGCACCATTGAGTACTCATTGGTCCATTTGGAGGTGTAGCCCCACCTCCCCTTCCCTCCATCCCAGTAGTGACTGCGTGCTGGATAGCCTACGACCCGCTCCGGAAAACTGTGCCACACAATGAAGGCAAAATCAACCTGCAAAGAAAATGAATTAAAGAATGATTTTGTGATTGACACACTCAGTGTATATTTTATAAGAAACACCTACTGGACACGTACAGTCCACCTATATTACAGTCCTTTCGTGTTTTTCAAAGTAAAAAAATAGAAAGTTATTTCCAGTTACCCAATAAAAATCCAAATGAACATGCGTTCCATATGCTGAAGAGAACATGGCCCAGAAAGCAAGAGCTGAAGATGGCTGCATTAGAGGCTTTGCAAATAAATCCAGAGAATAGACTTAACACTGGGCACTATTTGTGTGTGTATGTATATATATATAATATAAGCCATAATATTATGATTATGTTATATCATATAATATTATATGATTATAATTGTTTTTACAGTAATTGTCCATTTTATCAGCTCTTCTTATCATACAGGATCAATTTGTTGTTCTATAATTACAGACGGCAATCCATCTGTTTCTCTGCATTAGGGCCACCACAGGACCACCAGAGCAGGCATTATGTGAGTGGTGGGTCCTTCTCAGCACTGCAGTGACACGGTGGTGGTGTGTTAATGTGTGTTATGCTGATGCGGATCAGACACAGCAGTGCTGATGGAGTGTTTAAACCCCTCAGTGTCACTGTCTGAGAACCAAAAACTCAAAACTATTCCGCTAACAGCATCCTGTGGGGAGCATCCTGATCACTAGTGTGAAAAATCACTACTCAGTATTGGTCTGGAGGCAACAAACATAACTGTAGATGTAGATAGCTTCTATCCTGTCTGTGCTGCATGTCAACACAGAAAGTACAGTACCATTACATTTTCATCTTCAATTCATTATGTAAACACAGCTTTAATCCTCGTGTTCAGTAGCTAAGTTTGCATTCTTGACAGTTTTACTTCACAACATTACTTAACTAGCTACCTAAAAGCAAACAACCAAAGAAAATGCTAACATAGAATCTATGTAGCCAGTGTTCCGGTTAGTTTTCTTAGAAACCAACACCATACAACAAGAATATCTTAAAAGCTCTGAGGAACAGGTACATATTTTTAAAGCTCCACCAACTTATTTTAATAGATTATGGTTTGAGCCAATTGTGTTTATTCTGCCTCAAAGGTAGAGCTGCCTCTAGAACCAAATTGAGTAGTGATTTTACACATGAGCCCACTGATGAAGCACTAGAAGATGACCAACCCAAACTACACAGCAAGAGATGAGCTTCTGTTTCTGACTTTTCATCTAGCGCACAGTGAGTGGACACAGTGTTTAAACACTCCAGCAGCACTGCTGTGTCTGATCCTGACCACTGAAGAATAGGGTGAAAGGAGGCTACCAAAGTATGCAGAGAAACAGATGGACTACTGTCTGTAATTATAGATCTACAAAGTGTTCCTGCATAGACACATTCTAAAATGTGTACAAAGTGCAAATACAAGGAGGTGGTCAATGTAATGGATGATCAGTGTACACAGACATCCTATCAAATTAACATAGCTATTTTAATTTGTTTCCATTGCAGACAAAGATGTGCATATGTACACACATATGTCTCTGTAGAATGGCTTTTTTTAAAAACTAAACTAGACAGAAAAGCTAGAAATACCTTGATAGGCTTCAAAATTACAAGTCTGAACAAAGGTTCTGTTTTCCAGAGGACTACGACATAAAGCCTCTTGTGCTCTGTCGGCACAGGGCCTGTGTGCTGATTGAAAAATGAGGCATTGAATTGGATGGAAAAGACTGGAAATGTCGCTCTTTATATTACATTAAACCTGTGGCAGTGTTGAACACCACCTTACACTGAGATTTACGATGGCATGCAAATAAGGTGGGCCCTCAGGAATGCCATGCTCATCAAATCCCGAGTCGTGCACAGGGTCGCTCAGATCACTCAGCCATTTGTTTCATTCATAACGTGTCTGGTTTAATTACGGCTGTGAATGAGGGAGGTAAGACAAATGGCAGGCTGAGGGAAGGACGATACAGGCATGGACAGCCTCTCTTAGAACCACATCGATCAAAGGTGAGCTCCAGTGAGATAACCTGTCTCTGGCCCTGACACGAGTGCTGGTGTGTCAGGTATGTGATCAGTAGAGTGAAAAGACGTGTAAGTTATGAAGCAGGGTTGAGTGAGCTTATTTCATGAGCAGAGGGAGACAGAACCTTTTCTGATAGATTGTCACTACTCACCACTATTATAGTCCACCACCTCCAACAACAATTATGTATGAAACTACACATAACATACTGTATATTAGATCAGATCATATATTAGATCATATATATCAGCTCTCAGAAACCTAGAATTGTTTGTCACTTTTTGCAGAAAGAGTCCTGATAGACGGAGACTGGATTTGAACGGTCAGTTGTGGTTCTAAAACACATCTTACTTAGAAAAAGGATAGTTTTGCATTAAACAGGGACCACATATGATAAGATATGGAAGCCCATTCTTTGAGATGACTTCTGTTATGAGGCCTGATTTCCTGTTTAAGGTTCTAGCCCAAGTTTTTTTTTAAAGTAAGTAAAATACTAAAATAATGAATTTTGTGATACTAAGTCAAGCATTTCAAAAAATGTTGATGTTTCAAATGTTGATGTTGACCCAGCAACAAATGGGTTCTGATCTGTAATTTTAAACCTCCACAGTGGAGTGACACAGGTAGTGCTTCAGGTATGTAGAGCTCATAAAGATAGTGGTTTGGGATGAAGAGTGTAGTGGATGCATGGTGAAATACAAAGCATAAACAAACAAAATGGCTAATGAATGTTTTCAACTGGGGGAAGAAAGCTGGGTTTTTCTTTAGGCTTAGGCATGCACATACTTTTGGTTTAATGAACCCTACTCCTCATGAAAATTTAAACCCAACCTTATATTTCCCATTTTAATAAGCTAATTAATGACTCGAAACAATGTAATTATCAATTCTGAGGAGTTCACGGTTCCGTGCTGCACCCAGAATCTCAAAAAAAAAAAAAAATCCTTATTAAAAAGCCAGCAGTCATTTTTCAACACTTTTCAATTATTACACTCCGGCTGTATAAAGGGCAATCACTGCGACAGATTTTTGAACAGACGGCAGCTTTGTTCCAGATGTAACGGGATTTTCCCAAAGCCGCCTGTGCCGTCACAACCAGGGCTGGATAAAACTTTGGATGCATGGGTTCCGTAATCTCGGCCATCTGTAAAAGTCAAGTGGATCTTCCAGGCTTGCTGAGGTGCAGAGTGACTGGGCACGGTTAATAAAAGATCAGCAGGATAAATTATGAATGGCAGGCTTCAAACACACACTGGGCCTCGAGGTGCTTAATGAATTTGAGCCGAAAGAGCTTGGAGCTTTCAGGAGGCAATTCAAGCAAGATCGGACGATTGGTTGATGGTATCCCTGCCACGCTGTCTATATTAACTACTCCATCTCATTAGGAGTCTGCTGGGTTGGGCTTTTCAGATGCATGTATATTTGATCAGGGGTGTCGTGAGGTGCCAAGTGGTTGGTCCAGAATGAGGCAGTACAAGCAGAATGCTGACTGAAATAATTTCATCATCACTATGATATCTAAATGAACTCCACTTTTATAGAAAAGAGATGCACATCAGTTCAATCAGCGGTTGAGTACTTGGAAAACTATTTTAGGAAAATAAACACATATGAGGTAACTACCTAAATAACCAGTGCAACATAAGGTTCTGGTGCTTGATGAACGCCTGATACCAGTGAGAGGAATTAAAAGGGAGATGTTTCTAAAAAAGTTGCCAGTGAGTTGATGTAGAAGGTGGGTGTTTCTAAAAAATTACCAGAAGTACAAGATTGGTGTTTCTATTAAAGTGGCCAGTAAATGTAAATAGAAGGTGGGTATTTCTAATAAAGTGTCCAGAGAGTTAAAGTATAAGGTGGGGGGGGGGGGGTTCTAATAAAGTGGACAGTGAGTACAAAGTACTTCTAATGAAATGAATTTACAAACATTCGTTGATTTCTTTAAGCACTAGTTTTAACTACATTGATCATGTGTTCTGCTATTACACAATGGCATCTTGTGCAAAGGTTTGTGGTGTATAGTTTATAGAAACATATTGGATTTAAAACCATCTTAGTGAAAAAGGATCATATCAGCCACTGACCTTCATGTGGCTAACAGTACATTGCTTAATAAGTCTCCAGTGCTTTTCTTCCCACCCAAACGTGTGATGTGTAATGAATAAACAGCATGTTCCTCAAGACTCTAGCCAAGAAAATGGGCCAAAAAATGTGGGTCCTTTGTTTTAGATATGCAGCAGTGTGGGCCAAGTGATCTACAAGTAAAAAATTACTTCACTTATTTATCTTTGCAACTGCCAGCAGATCTTTCCCGGATTCATTTTCTCTTATCTCATTTCCGTGCAGCTCTTCTCCAACCCCACACTCCACTCTCTGACATTCTGTTTTAGACTTTATAGCTCTTATAGTTTACTTGGCGGCTTAAACCCATTGGCTGGCGGTCCAAACCCTGGTGCATCAGTATTGAGAGACCATGTTTTCTCAGTTGGTTTCTTAATATCTTTCACTACAAAGCCAGAAAACATGATAACTAGAAACATCCAATTTCTTTTTCTCTCTTTTATGGTCATGATGGTTCTAACAATGTCTTTTGTCAGTCAGTGTTTAAAAAAAAACTGCAACATGCCCCCAGAATGACAAGTTGTGTTAATGTAAAGGTAGTAACAGCATGATGTCAGGGTTAAATAATGACACAAAGTGCCGTCAGTGCCTCAGCATGGAGAGCTTGAATTCCAGGCTTTACTGATGTTCTAACATTCACATTAGTTAGAACATGGTTGGAGTGTGAGCATTTGATGATATATGAAAAGCAGCAGGTAAAGAGAACTACACTTTTATATACTGGTGTTCAAGGGTCCTTTAGTAAAGGCAATGGCTCCCAGTACAACCTACAAAACTTAAATAACACTTTCAATGGTTAAACAGTTCCTTAAAAGCATTCATCATCAAAAAATAGCTGCACCCAGAAGGGAATGTCAGAAACAATAAATGATTAACATTTTTTTTTTTTATTATTATACTAATATGGGCAATACTTTTTGAGATACACATACACAAGTAGTGTCTGTCAGTATGGAATTGGGGTTTCATGATTGCTAACACAACATGTCAGACCTCTTGGCATGGTGTTGTAGAGGTTCCTAATGGTGTTCTCTGATAATCCATCCAGTGCAGCTTGAATATGCTCATGCAGTTCTTGCAGATTTTGCAGGAGGGATGGAGTATTGATAGCACGTCCAATAGCATCCCCCACAATTTCAATCAGTGATAGGTCTGGCGATGCAGCTGTTTGACTAGTACACATACAGAATCATTGGTCGTCTCCACCAAGACAAAAGCATGACTTGTCACTAAAGATGATCTGATGCCATTCTGAGTGAAGCCTTCACAGTCTGGTATGACACATTGCAGTCTTTGGTGATGTTGACATGGTGTTCGGGCAGTCATTGTAACAGGTTTCATGCATGTAGTTCTGTGGTTTACAGCCATCAGCTAATTGTACTGGCACAAAGAGGAGGGCACAAGGAGGCTATCACTGAATATTCAAATGAGGGTGGTTGGGTCAGTCCATGTTAGACAATCCGATGATTGTTTCCCTGTGTTTCTTGTAGGTTTTCTAAGATCCATCATGTGGTTTGTTCTATCCACTGCCAACAACAGTGTGCTATGGTAATATCCACATGACTGGTATGTTGGGCAATACTTGTGCAATTAGACCATCCTGCTCCCCAGAGCCCTATGATGTGACCCCTCCTGAACTCTTCTAACTGCTCTCTCACAGAAGAATTTGTCAAAATATAAAGCACGTACAACAGGATGACCTTATTTAGTGCTTGATTAAGTCACATGACAGCCGAATGTGAAACTTGAATCATTTGCATGTCTCATAATATCAAACCTATTAAATTTCATTCCTGTCAGTTGATTCCTTCTAGGTGCAGCTATTTCTTTGATGATGACTTTACAAGTAAAACCTCTTGTAGATGACTCTTTATCGGCTCTTTCAAAAACCCATCAGTACTATATAGATAGATCTATTATTGCTTTCAGTTTACTTTAATGCACAAAGCTGAACAAGAGATTGTGTGTCCATTCAATATGTTGTTCTTATGTAAGTTATACTTTATGTGGATACCTGATGTGGATTCAAGGATTCATGGTTCCTTCAATAAAAATGTAATGTTGTCACTGTGGTGGTATCCTCAGGTCTGCAGTCAGGGAATATACTGTAACTACATCATTACAGAATGCCATTTTTGCCTTTTTTTATATTTTTACAATACTTTAACCACAGTATTTTCCTCAGTTGCTCTTTCAGATGCTGAGACAGCAGTGCTTCTTGGGAGCCCATTAATGGCTCTTTTCGCCAATCTGGAAAACTGGAACAAACCATGGCACAAATGGAACAAAACATGGAAAAATCCCTGTTTAGCTTGTTTGGAACTGCAGCCACATGGTAACATGATGGGTGACAATATGAAGTTGAGATTGTTCTCTCTTTAAGAAAATGTGTTGCATGATGCCCCAGGAGTGGACCATCTAAATTTTCTACATAAGCTATCATACTCACACTCTTCAGAGTGCATATGAGTTCAATAAAAAGGACTATGTGTTTAGGCGAATTTAAGTAAGGTTTGATTAAACCCAGACAGTGTATCCCACGATGAGCTGTCTGTTTAATGTCTGCTAAATTCCTTGGAGTGTATGTGCCTCAAAAAGTCTTTGATTACATTCTCTTTAATTACTTATTCTTCATCCAGTGCACTGAAAGCTGAGGCAGATGCAAAGGTATAAATTTATATTACACTTGTATGTGTAAGGAGAAGTTCAGGTATCTGGTTTAGGCAATATTTTTTCAGCTACACATACAGAAGTAGTGTCAGTCAGTACGGCATTGGTCTGTCATGTTTGCTAACTCAACATGCCAGACATTTCGGTATGGTGTTGTAGAGGTTCCTAATGGTGTCCTCTGATAGTCCATGATTACCAGGTATTTTTTATGATTTTATTGTGACTGAAAGCTTTTATGTTCGTTCTTGTTTCTGTAGAGGGATTTTTGCACATTTTGAAAGCTTAAACAGTAGGATGAGGTGGAAAAGTTAGAATATTGACATGTATGTGTCATCATACAGTGTATACAGAATGACCAACTGCTGATATACCAAAATCCTTGCCATCACCCTTTACTCCATACAAGTGTCCAGTTGTTTAAAGCAATGGTGCTTTAACAGTTGGCACAGTTGGCCAATGACTGGATAATTGATTGGCCCTAGAGACACATAACTTCTCAAAAGTATATTTCAGAAAGTATCATCTAAAGTTTCTTTGCATAACTGTAATGGATGGAAACATGGTGTATCTCACTTTTATCTGCTGAAATTTCATTATTGTGCATAACTTGTGCTAAATGTTTAGATGTAAACCTGGCTATTAACAGATTTTTTTTACACCTTTTTCTTGTTTTGCCCAGTCTGGTCACAAAAAAAACCCCCAAAAAGTAGAAAAATAGATTGATTAAACATATAAAATGTAACAAATTTTGTAATGTAGCAGGAAAAAAAACACATTTTGCAGATTATGCAAATGATGTTCTGTATAAGAAATACATACAGGACTCATTGACATGAGTTATTCATGATATTCATTCAGATCTTCATGGTAGTCATGAGGTAAACTGTGGTAAAAACAGAATGGTCAGCCAACACTACAAGACTATTAATCAATACTAAATCATTACTTCTTCATAGGTTCATTTTATTTCTCCTCAAAGTAAAATAGTAAATATTCTTTAATACTGTCATATTGATTAAATAAGAGCGGAACTAAACCATTAAATAAAGCAACAATTCTTTGTTGTTTTGAATCTGAATATTGTAATTGGAGGAACAAATTGTACCAAAGCTTTTATAGAAATAAAATAAAAGAAACAACAAAACAAAAGAAGAAAATAACCTGCTCAGAACAAATATTCAACAGTAACATGCCAAAATGGTTTTGTATTGATACATTTCTCTACTTTAATTTGAGGGCTACAAACATCATGAACTCATGAAGAAGTAATGATTTGGAATTACTTAACATTCTTGTTCTATGTAGTTTTGGCTGACCATTCCATTTTTACTACAATTTACCTGAAGACTACCATGAAGACCTGAATGATTATCATGAATAACTCATGATATTTAAATACTACACTAATGAATACACTGCTCCTGTATTAAGGCATGCATGGAATGCTGATATTCATGATTATGCATGCATATATCCAAATACAAGGATTCAAATAATATCCAAGTATATTATTTTTGTATACCTCTCCTATACTTCTCCCTCTGGACTGTCTGACTGTCTGAAGCTTCTAAACTCTGCAGAATGTGTCTGAGCACTGTAAATAAGACTCTGTTTGCTTGATTAAACTCAGGTGGCAACCATCGCTGAACTGTCTGCCATTTAGAGCAGACAAGGATATAGCTCATCTCATCAAAATAATAGCGACCTTCTGCTGGCTCAGAAATAGTATACATTAATGTCAAAATATATAAAGCAATGTGTTCAGTTTACTTGTAGAAAAATTATTCAAATTTAAACTGATACAAAATGATGTTGAACATCTATGTCAGACTTATACGTAATTCCCTGACAAAGCAGTAGAACATAGATACAATCTGAAATGTGATCAATGTCATTCCAGTATACCATGTATTTCAAAATGGTCAAACATTAAGGAAAATAATTTAATACAAAAATACTAATACTATAAGTTCTATGTGTG
This sequence comes from Acestrorhynchus altus, assembly GCA_034509495.1. Taxonomy (NCBI): domain Eukaryota; kingdom Metazoa; phylum Chordata; class Actinopteri; order Characiformes; family Acestrorhynchidae; genus Acestrorhynchus; species Acestrorhynchus altus. Next base: position 14,021,333 of record CM067511.1, on the reverse strand, counting down.
GCATACACCCCAGGCCTACAAACAATAATGTACTGATTTAATTTCCTGAGAATTAGATTTCTGCAAAAAAAGTTCTGCAAGTATAAAACACCTCTTAAGATTTCTAGGAATTAATTAATGTAAATTGTGAATCATTTTTATTGAATGAAAGCACCTTAATACTCTTATTTAATTGTTTTGACTAGAAACAATGTAAAATTCCTAAACTGACTAAATTAAAATTGTCCAATCAGAATACTTATTTCTTGTGGTATCTGAGTGTGGCGCTGTTTGAGACAGCTGCCTCTCCAGCAGCTCCGTAGCTTTTAGCTCTTTTAACCTCTTGTCTTCTAACTACTGGACATTATGGACATTGCCAGTCTAACTACTGGACATTATGGACATTGCCAATCTAACTACTGGACATTATGGACATTGCCAGTCAAACTACTGGACATTATAGACATTGCCAGTCTAACTACTGGACATTATGGACATTGCCAGTCTAACTACTGGACATTATGGACATTGCCAATCTAACTACTGGACATTATAGACATTGCCAGTCTAACTACTGGACATTATGGACATTGCCAATCTAACTACTGGACATTATGGACATTGCCAGTCAAACTACTGGACATTATGGACATTGCCAGTCACCCTCTGCACCCTCTGCACACAGTCACCAGAGGAGCCTGTTCAGTGACAGAATGCTCCTTCCCAAGTGTAGGATCAATAGACTTAAAAACTCTTTTGTCCCTCATGCCATCTTTCTTTCTTTCTTTCTTTCTTTCTTTCTTTCTTTCTTTCTTTCTTTCTTTCTTTCTTAGGACGTGAATTGAAGGCCTAACATAGATGAATACTAACACAGGTGGAAAATGACAGTGGAGTGACTTTGCTTTCCAGTGTGACAAATTCGTGGAAAAAAACTCAACAACAACAACAAACAAAATCACCAGTAAAGGAGATTAACCACACAGAGAGTTCAGAACAGATATTTTATGTTAGAACTCAAGTGCTGAAATGTAAAACACTCCAAAATCATGATTGAGCACCTCTGCTCTGGGACTTCTGGAAGTTCTAGATGTGTCACTTGATGTGAAAGAATGTGGAAAGAATGCTTCAGGATTCAGTCAGGAAATGGAGAACATCTGTGACAACTCTATAACTAGCTGCACATATGCCGACTTCAAGTAAGCTTCATAAGGTGTTAATCTAGAATGGCCAAAAACTGTTCATTTTAAATAAGGGAGGCAGACAAAAATGACTGGTTAACTTTTTTTTTTTTTAATTCCTGTAAGTTCAAGTTTTTAAATAGAAAGGGCTGAGATCTCCAACATTCTACTGAATTATTTAGGTCAACACAATGATAAATTCCATGACAGATTAACTAAATTGTAATAAACTATTTTGGGAAAATAATTGTAATATTAATCAAATCCATTCCAATCTTCTTTGACCTAATTAAGATGAAAACCATATCATAAACTGAAAAATATCTGAGGTAACATGGTGGCATTCCAGATAATACCTGTTAAATAACTGTTAGACATTTAGGAGTCATTTAATTAAATTGATGCCATTTCTAATGTAAATGTTTGTACCTCTAAATTATCTGGTTAATACCTAGAACACACAGTATATTGTTGTAAAAGAGTTTAAAAAGTTCTAACAGTGTTACAATTTATTCTAACAGATCATTCCAATACATTATTTATCCCTTATAATTTATCCTTGTTTTCAAAATCCAGAATATATGGAAACAATGTACAAAACAACCACAAAACATGTGCATGTTTTTAGTCATTTGGAATATGAAAGTCGAATCATGTCATCAATAATGCAGCAATTTAATTCCTGTGTGGACGCATTGGCCTTTAAATTATTGGAGGGTAAACTGGAAAAGAGAATTTTTTTCTAAAGCATAAAATGACAGAAAAAGAAAAACAGAATTCATACCATAATGTAAATGGTCAAAAGTAATACTGTCCTAACAAGCAAAAAGCACCAAAATCTAATGTAAAGACAAATATGTTTTATTCCATACAGACTAGAAATAGACATGAACTAATGCACAAAATCATTGGAATTATTCTCACCATCAGAATTTGTTAGCACACACACTTTGAAATCAGTAACTGAAATCAATTGGTTACACTAACTCTAACCATAACCATAACCATAACCATAACCCAAGTCTTACACTAACACTAATCTTAATTTAACCTAAACTTAAACTCATCTTTACCTTAACCCAAAATCTAACCTTAACTATAACCTAAAATGAACCCTCACCCTAAGCCTAACATTAACCTTTAGCATAATAGAATGTGGAATTCTTACTATTTCTATATAAGTTTCAATCCATTAATTCCTTTTTAAAAGTTTTATAAGAGAGAAAACCAGCATGTTGTGGTTGTGCTGTATTTTCCCTTCCTCTTCGAGTGCATGTGAGGTTGGCAAATGTTACATATTTCTTAGATAAGAGATAAGCTAATCCCTTATTAGTCCTGCAGTGGGACTGGGAAATTCTTGGAGAGCACTTTGGTAGCATAAGTATATTTATTTTAATATCATGACTTCTGAGAAAGACTCAGCATTGTGATAGCGGCCCCTATATTATGCTCTAAAATTCTCCAGACTTCATAATGTCATGGACAAAATCCATTGCCACAATCAACAAAACAACCTCCGCCTCCACTTTGTTTGACTGTAGGGCCTGTTTTTACTTTTTTCTTGAATGGTACAACAATGTCCTTTACCAAAAGCTATATTTGGTCTTTTTGTCCACAGGATTCTAGAAGGATTGTGGCTTCCTAAGATGAACTCCAGTCTGACCTTTTACTGTGGGGTCCTTCTGTTCCCATAGTGTACCATCGTATGAGATTGTGCTGTTGTGCTCTGTCTGTAAGTCAGTTTGAATTTGTTTGATTTGTTTGATTGAAGTTGATTGAGCCACCATTTGAACAATACTTGGCTGCAGTCTTCCATCAGTCTTTCTCTACCTTCCACATTCAGGGAGGTTAGCTACATTGCCACAGGCTGTAAACATCTTAATGACACAGTGGGCATAGAAACATTACGTTCTCTGGAGATGGACTTGTCTCTGAAACAATAGGAGTCATTTTGGCCAATTGATTTCTTGAGTTATGTATTGAATGATATCTGAAACAAGTAAGTGTGAATACCAAAGTATTCGTAACTGCAGCGATGTTTAGGATGAAGTGGTGCAAAACAAGCCCAGTGTAATTTGTTTAAATGTACATTGTATGGTTCTGAACATATTGGCAGTAGTGAATGTGTTTGTGCTGCACACTTCCTACTTTTCTGTCTGCTTCCCTCCCCTCCCTTGTACAATCCCCTTTTCCTCCCTCTCCATCTCCTTCTCAGACACGTATTATTGTCTTATTAAATTATGCAGCCAAGAGCAATTAAAAGCAAATCCAGCAGCCCGCTGATCCTGCGCTGGGTAAATATCATGGTTGCTCTAATTGAATCTGAGGAGAGAGAATTGACATTAACAAAGTGCATGCACAAATACAAAACACAGCAACAAGGGAAGGGACAATATGCTCTGCATAACAAATAGAGATGAAAACACACACACAGACACACACACACACAAAGAATATCATAAGCTGATTAAAAAAAGCTGATTTGAAAAAAAAAGAAAACTGAGATAAACATAGGGAAGGAGGGAGAAAGTGAGGGAGTGAGGGAGTGAGAGAGAGAGAGAGAGAGAGAGAGAGAGAGAGAGAGAAAAGTTGGAGAGGGGTGAACAGGGGAATGTTTAAGTATTTTTAGGATATGGGCTTCTTTTTATTTATGAAGAAGAAAGGAAGAAATTGTTTTGTTTTACAATCTAACAGATCCTTCCAACAAAGAAGGTTCAGCTTTTTCATCAAAGGAACTGAACATCCCCAGTGGCAGTACAAAAGCGGACACACACACACACACACACACACACACACACACACACACACACACACACACACACACACACACACATATACACACACACTATGATTATATGCTATATATACAATATATGACATCTACTCTATATGATTACATTATTTAAAAGAATTAATCAATCATTGCTCACATGATCATCATCATGTAAGGCTTATATCTGAATGCAATAAGAAATGAACTCAATGGAACATTTGAGTTGCACAGCTAAAGCCCCTTTCACACACTGACAGTGTCACAGAACTTTTCCATTAATCACAGGAGCTGTATGTGTGAATGAAAATATGTGTGAGTGTGTGAATAGAGCAGATACTATTCTGGAGGATTCACAGTGGGTGATGCCGGAGACATTATAAATGGGCAGACCTGTCACTGTTTAAAATATGAAATGGAGTTCTTGTAACACTCAACATGGCACCTGTTTACAGATAATCCAACAAAAACAGCCAATCGGTTTGCTGTTAATCAAGGGGTGGTGAACATGCCAATGGAAGTCCACCTCTAGATGTGTGCAAGTGCAGTAGCCAGACTTTTTGTGTGTTACTGAGACAAAAACCTCTAATTAATCATGAAGCTTTTCTCAGGTTTTATCAGTAATTTTGAATCCTTATTTTTACTTGGAGGTTGGAGTAACAGGAAGTGTCTCCTTGTTCATTAAGATTAAAGACTGGTCTTGTGTTACTGGAAATAATGGTTTTGTTGCAAAGAAAATCGAACACTTTGATCATGCTCTGCCTCTGCATGCACTACACAGACACTGCCCTTGCATAAACCACATAAAATAACCCCTGTAGTGCAAATGCATATGGACATCTCTGTATGCTACAATGGTCTCTTTGTGTCAATGGTCAACTCCTTGGGACATTGTGTGGAGTATATGTGTGAACATGGTCTGAGCTACATAGTTCTAGGATTAGTCCAAGTCTGGAAAGATCTTTAACTGGGCTGGCTTTTTCTGGTTGGGTAAAGCCAATTTGTCCAATTAAAACTGCATTAGCAATTAATGAACCATCATAAGCCAGACAAGGTATGTTTTGAGAACTGCTGTGTTTTTTAATATATTTTTTTTTACTGACATGCAAAATGACCAATAACTGACTGCAAACTCATATGAATACAAAGGATATCTTGATAAATTTCTACTACACAATGTCCAACATTGTGTCACTTATTTCATTATTCAAAGAGGAAGGCACGAAGTAACTATTCCTCAGTAAAGTATTAAAGCATTTTTGTACAGTGTAGGCATGCAGCATATGTTGCCATGGCAATGTACCTCAGATCCACTATTGTGAGACAGAAATTTTTAGAGGTCTTTAATGGTTTTTGAAACGTTTTTATGCATTATGTGCATGTAAAAAATTTCTAAGCAAAAAGAATCTTCACATAGTGTAAAGGTACCAAGAGGAAACCTCATGTTGTCCAAAACAGTTATAAAATGAACAAGAAAGCTGAGAAAGAAAGCAAGACTTAGGTGTACGTTGCTAGTCCTAGGTGGACAAATATGTATATAAGTGTTGATGATGAAAGCTTACTAGTTATGACATGGGTTCAACACTGGCTTAAAGCAGTTTCTGGATACAAAGTAACTCATTGGCAGATGAGAAGGTAGAGTCTTACTTCATTGGTGGACAGAACAGAGTCTTCATCTAGGCTGAGCACCGCATCCGTCTTGATGATATCATGTGGGAAAAAACGGCCACTCATTGTCTAGAGGAACATCAAGAAGAAATGACATCAGTGATGGCAGAAACTAGATCTAATAACACTTACAGAGCTGTGCAAAGTCTTGATCTCAGTAGTGAGTGTGTACCTGTAAATCTCTATATAAAATAACTAAAATAAACCCAAATAACACTAAAGTCGGTGGTAAGTGTTCAGAGTGTGTTGGTCAGTAAAGTTACTTTCATGTTAAGTTACAAGAATACAGGTTTGTTGGCTGTTCTCTGGATTTGTTGAGTTCCACTATGCATAGAATATTTATAATTGTTTACATTATTGTGAAAAGACTATATTAAACATGTGAATTCACTTTTTTATATTTTATTGGCAGATAACTGATGCATGATAACGTGGTATTTTTTTTTTACTTTTGATGAGGGCAATTCATATACTCCAAAATATCCTCAGCACTTTTCTACATGAAATCATCTCCACCTCGGCAAGCAACTGTGTCTTTTGTTTCAGTCATGTGAAAAATCACACTGAAATAATGTGGCAAACTGCGAACAGCTTTAAGCTGTAAAAGTGCAATATCTCCTTCAACTTATGACAGCTTGTGATAAAAACAGCAGCTCTGGAGAGTAAGTCTCCAGCTCTGCTCTTCTGACATTAAGGCCTATATATTTCCCCAGGCTGGTAACAGATTTAATGAAGACTGAAAACCTTCAGCATGAGAATACAGAGCATTGCTCACATCACACCTCATATAAAGCACTCAGTGGGAAGAAGGCTTTGATTCAAGCATGTTCATTTTTTTCATTAAATAACAATTATTGCCAGTACTCCGAACAATTTGGTTAGTTTGCATTCAAATATTACATCATTTAAAACAGCAGAGAACTGCCCAGGGCACAGAAACCCAATATGAAATCAATGGTTTACTCTGACAAGAAACAATATCTCCATTTTTCTTTTTTGAGTTCAAAGCCATGTATGATGTTTCCAAACCAGTTAGAACAAAATGAACACCTGGTTCATTCCTTTTGCGGAGACTGTGTGCAGGATCAATGCAGTAAAATAGTAGGCTTGTATTGAGTGTGGATTAGAAAGCATTGTGAGTCTTCTCCATTACAACAGAAAGGATGTTAACAGTGGGCAAGGAGCCACTGAAAACTGGAAGCCACTGCCTCACTCAAGAGAATGTTGGCTTGCTCTTGAGAACAAAGTGACCAGACTCATTTATGAGTGCATGTACATTGAAAATAATATTGTTTATAATTTAAAAAGAAAAAGGTAAACACATACATTAAATGATTTCAATATTCTTTGTGTTTGACTTTTGATCAGGCTTAGAAATCCAGTTTCTCAGATTATTTGAATATTTCACATGATCAAACAGAAGAGGACGTACAATATAGAAACGACCAACTTCTGAGACGTAAGTTCATGTATTCACTCATTACTAAAAATACAGCAATTGCAGCATTGCATGGAAGTTATTGAAGCCCAGGTTGCTTTGATAGTGGCCTTCAACCTGTCTGTATTTCTGCATACAGACTCACAGGTTCTAATCTTCCCTTTGAAAACATCTCATAAATTCTCTATGGATTTCAGGTCTGGAGAGTTCTCTGGCCAATCAGAAATGGCATGGTCAGCAAACCTTTTGGTTGAAGTTTTGGCACTGTATGCAGGTGCTAAGCCCTACTAGAAAATGGATATTAACATCTCCATAAAGCTTGTCAGTGATGGAAGCCTGGTGCAGATGACATGGGCCTCTAAACCACCACAGACTGTGGAAACTTCACAATGAACTTCAGACATAATGGATTCTGTGGAGTCTCCCTCTAGACTCTAGAACTCTTGATTCCCCAATGATCAGTAGTCTTCCCAATTATTGTGTGTGGTTGTGTATATTAAATTATATTTAACACTAAATGTTAAACATTAAATATTTTACTAAAACTGGATACCAGATTTTCATGATCTATGAGCCACACTGATCAAAAGCAAAACAAAAAGGCTGAAAATACTTGATATGTAATTCAAATTATTTACAGTACCATGCAAAAGTTTTTGGCACCTAATGACATTATTTAAATTCCTGTCTCTGATCAATGCAAGAGAGTTCAGTGTAGAAACTCCAGACCCCGTTTGAACAGAAGCAGGGAAACAGAAATACAGAAAAAAGAAGAGAATTCTGCATTCTGAAGAAAGTAGTTGAGATCTTGTAAGCTAGTTTGAAGGACAAAGCTTGGTTCCAGATTTCTCCTAGATATGCCTGGCCAGTGCCTGGATATTTTCAGTTCCATGACCAGCACACCTGATTCAACATCACTAAGCACGGCTTTACCAAAGCAGATAATACTAGACTCCCATGAGGAGAGCTTTGGAGATATTTTAATGAACACTGTGATGGAAAACTTTTTGTAGGAATGTTATTTGTGTTTATTGTAATATTAATGTTTTACTGAGGTAATAAACAGTCACTGGCCAGATAAGGAGACTTTCATTGTCATTTACACAGGGCGCCTAAATCTTTATATATAGACAGTGCCTTGTGACAGTATTCACCCCAGTGAGCAGTAGGGCTTGATTATAGAATAAATCTATAGGCTCAACACAAAAATACAGAGCTGACACTCTTATACACAATGTTGTACATTTGAATCTTGCTACACAGGTTAATGCAGTGTTAGGAATGTTGCCCAAAGGACTCTTATTGGTGTTGTGTTTAGTGCTTGTCTGACTGACTGAAATCAAACTCTAGTCTGCCAATGGGAAGCTGATGTTGTTGCCCACTATTGAACACTAACCAGCAGACCAATTTGGCTGCAAATAATGAAATGATTATACTATGTACATCCTGGGCAGGAATATTAGGAATCAGGACACTAGATACATGACTCAAGAATAAAGTAAACAAAAATATTTGTTACGTTTAAATTCCACATTGACATGTTTTGACTTGAAACAGGCAGAAATATATATATATATATAAAAAAAAAGCACACAACCTTTCTATCAAATGCAAATTATATTAATTATTTCTTATCTACTAAAACCAAAATGTGGTATGGACTGAAATTTCAGAGCTGGCTTTATTTCATAACATGCTTTTGTTGTTTTTGCTGCATCTTGATGGTTAGAAAGTGATCTATAGGCAGTGTGGCTTTGGATAACAGGCCCATCTGTTGTCATGCAGAATTTATCACCCCATTTATCCCTGGTCAGTTTGTACCTGGTCTCACATTAGACCAAATATGATCTGGGTAGTAGACAATTCTCAGCACAGCAGTGCCACTGATGTGGTACAGTGTAAGGCATTGAGACAAGTGTATCAGACACAGCAGTCCAATTAGGAGTGGTTCTGTGGTCAGGAACCAACCACTGATGAGGATGGCTAATGCAGATTGTGTATTAAAAATGAGATACGTCTCCAACTGTACACAAGTAAGATTGATGTTTCCAATAAAGTGGCCAGTCACTGTAGCTAAACACTGATGTAAGTGTTTGTCTGCTCTGTTGCTTTGAGACAACATCAGTCATTTTCACTAGACTGTTGAAAACATCTGCAAAAATGTTTATATAAAGATTGATCCTGAGGATAAATTCATTGTTATCGGTCTACAGGTTTCAGTCACGGGACATTTTTGGAACCTGTGCTTTTGGAACCTGTGCTGGTTAGGAGCAGAAATAGTTAGGACAGATAGGAAGCAGTTGAGTTTCAATTGCTTAAGCATCACTCAGCTCCTTGTACAGGGTTTGGCCACCCTGTTATAAACTCCCCCATAAGCACACTGTGCTCATGTACAGTGCCAAGAGTAATTTCCCAAGTGTATGGAGGGAACACTGCCAGGGAGTAAGTGTGTGTGGGGGTACAAATCTGTGCATTTGTAGCTGAAGAGTAGTGAAGTTCACATTTTACAGATTTTTTTTCTTTGGTTGTCACCCATATTAGGTCACCTGTATGGATATATAAAAATATTATAAATTCTATATATAATAAATCTTAAAAAATACATTTTCTAGGCATTATTTTGCCACACAATAACCCCGTTGAGCTGCAATCACATGAAATGCTCTATTTTAATTTGTAACTTTGTCTAGAGTGGAGTATTTGACATAAAACCACTGGTGCACTATTTCAACTGGTGCACTGTATTTCCATTTATTTATTTATTTACTGTCCAGTCCTCCCTTTGTTCTGTGAATGACAATGTATTCGACTGCTGTGACATGCTTCTGAGTAGTGAAGCAGTTGACAATAGGGCAATACAAGCAGCTCTTGATAAAACGCATGTCATACCCACAGCAGACCTATAGATAAATCTACAAACAGGAAACTCACCAAAGCAACAGCTCCAGTCCACCTCAAAGCATTCAAGAGGAGCTAAACCATTCACAGTACATGGTATAAGGTATACCTTGATGCTATGTACAGTCAAGTTGCTGCTACTCTTGCTCTCTCCAGTCAATGAAAAAGTGTAATCCCAGTTTTTTCAGTTCACAGGCCACAATGAGTGACCAAGGTGAGCCTCTTTTTCTTATTGTTCCATCTTAGCAGGCTTTAATGCCACTCGACCTATCAAACCTGCAGCTTAAAATCTCTTTACAGCTGAAGCTGACACGTGGCCCACTGTTAAGCTGTACTACACGGAGTTGTCATATCAGCAACCCATCGCACAAGCTTGTCTTCTGATGTTGTTGAGATCTTCCAGACCTCTTGCTCTGTCTTTTCCCCCAGTTTCTAATAGTGTTTTGATGGTTTAGGAAGCTAATCTTAATAACACTCTGGATATATTTACATCTTATCTGAAGGAAGCATCTGGGTTAGTTCCTTCATGTTCAATTAGTAGCATTTTTGTCAATTGCCTTCTATAGAAGACCTTCTGCCACCATGAGTTACAACATCAGTAAAAATTAAGAGACAGCCACGCAAGCCCTATCCATGATTCAACCTCCTCTGTGCTTAACAATAGTCTGGTCTATATGTTGGTTTATCCTTTATAACAACAAATGCTGTGTTAAGAAGTGAGACCAGTGCCTTAAACCAAACATAAATATTGCTATATATTAATTGAACAATTAATATAATTAATATAAACAATTGGTTAAAACAGTTGTTTTAATAAGGCCTGTCTGACAAACAGCTGTCAGTCACAAAATCCATTTTTGAAAAGTTGGAGGAGTCACATAAAAATGTTACGTTATTACTTGTTTAAGTGTCCTCACTAACTTCTCTGTATAGAAGCTTATTTATCTTATGATTCATTAACAACTATACGATCTGCCTCAGGATAGAGAAAGAAAAAAGGGAAAACAGTTAAATCAAACAAGTGTGTGATGTCTGTGCATGTGTGTGTGTGTGTGTGCTGCACACCTTGACTGATCTTCCTCTTTTTCCTCTCTGGTACTGTTATTTCCTGATGATTAAGGTGTTGCCACTGAGATGGGACTGTCATTCACTGCCTCACTGAAGTTTTTCTCTTTCATGTGCCATCACTGAACTGCTGAGAGGCTGATTAAGCTTTTGGGCTATTTGGAAGTGATCCAGCAAAACATTTCCTTAAGATGTAGGTTTAGAGCAGGGGTGGGGAACTGAAGGCCACAGTCTAGCTGGGATTGGCATTTTCCCTGACTGATGTACCTACTGAACCTGGCAATTAGCTGATCAATTGAATTAAGTGAGTCTGAGCTCCCCATTCCTATATTAGACGTTTTGGCCAACTGACCATAAAACAAGGAAAATACTCTTTAACCCTCGAGGGTTGGAGTCTTCACTGGTGATACCAGTATGTAATATAATTTCCTTTTTGCCTTAGAACATCCTAAATTATACATTTACACTATGAACATACATGCAGAACGTACAGAAGAATATACATTAATCATGTATGTATATTAATGAACAAATTTCGTTCATAGTTGTATGACCTTCATTCACAACAAATATCATTTACTTAAACTGCATTCAAATCCTGCAATAAAACAATCTTGCATTTCTGCTGCACATTTGTTCTTCATAATATTATATATGCTACACTTTATAATTTCTACACTTGTCTGAATTATTTTATTGCCATACAAATTTGCATAAACATATGTTCAGCATGTTATTCCCTTAATTTGTATACTAGAAAGTCAAGTTTTTATTTATTTTTTTTTAAAAAAGGAAACCTGCAATTGTTGATTTCTTTGGTATATATTGTATACCAAATTTTACCACACAATCAAATCATCTGTGAGCTCCATGCATAAGCATTTTAGCTAACCACTGTGTCAAGCATTTATAATACATATGTTCTATTTTAACTCTAAACAGAGTATCAGTAACACATCAACAATATATAGTATTACTGTCTGAATACACAGAAGGTGTTGGAGATGTTCTGTTGAAGCCTTATTTACAATCAGTAAATTTATATTTGATATGTGTCAGGGATGCGCTGAAGGTGAGGAGGCGGATGTACTCACAGGGTTACAATATTTATTAACAAAACAAATCAAAAGACATGAAAAACAAATGGGAGCAAAGCATACTGACAAATAAAAAACACCCACAAAATCTGACTAAGACATACTGAAAGATAGGATCATATGTACACACGGACAAGACTAGAAACACTTGGGGATGATATACAAATGGGCAGGGTTACAAACGAGACACAGATTGGAATGGGATGGAGGTAGGGTGGAGAAACAGAAACACATGCTCGAAAGCAGGTGGGGAACAGAACAATGATGAGAAGGGACAGATATGGGAGCCAAACAAGACAGATACATGACAATATTTTACATGAAGAAGATTTAAAATGTTATTCCTATTAAACAAACCCTAAACCAGCCCAAGGTTAACCCTGCTCCAAACTTATTCCTGACCCTCATTCTATAACCCTTACGTTAACCTCAACCTACAACCTAACCCTAACCATCATCCTGACCTGAATCCTAACCTTAACCTCCATATAAAATCTAATCCTATTCCTCATACTGGCCCTAATCCTAACCCTATCCTCAACTAAAAACCTAACTCTAACACTCACACTCATACTAATCCAGTTAAGTCCCAGTTACAGTTGGTGTCAGCAGCATGTCTATAACAGCTTGCTGAGGACATTGAGATGGTCTGAATTAGAGAAGTTACATGATTGGCGATTTCTCAGGTGAACATCTACATATATGATCTTGGATTCTCTAAACAAATTGAAAACAATATACCGTATTTTCCAGGCTATAAGCCGCTACATTTTTAAACCATGCGGTTTATAATGAGGTGCTTTTTCTTGACCCGACAGGGGGCACTTCAGCAGAAAGAGAAAAAGTTGGGAAGTCAAAGTTGGAAAACAGACGAAGACGTTTATTTTCAGTTAGCACATGCAAGCAGCCACCGCCACAGAGAATTTACTGGTGAATCTAACTTCACCAATGGGTTCCGAAAGGATGGACTGCTGTGTGAAGAGGGCACCACAGCTTCAGATCCAGCTTCACCCCGGTATGACAGCAACACGGAGAGCAACACTGACATTGACACAGAAAAAGTACAGGTATGTACTCTTCTAAGGCTGTTTAAGATGGTGACTTCAGTGGTTTCAGTGCGCAGGAGGACGATGAATAAACCAATCAATAAATTTTCTGTTTTGTTTGATCAGCACTTTTACTTTTATGCTACAGACACTGTTTGGAAACTAATCAGTTCATTTATGTTCAGTTAAACTACGTTATCAGTTCAGTAGATATGAGTGGCTTTTAGCCTGGTGCGACTTATATATGTTACTTTACAGGTTTTTTAAAAAACTTGCTGTTGGGGCGGCTTATATTCAGGTGTGCTCTATAGTCTGGAAAATACGGTAATTACATTTTATTCATGCGGTTAATTATTCCCTTAGAATCTACTGAATGTATTCAAATGCTTCACTACTGCTACGTCATTGAGATGTGATATGTTGGTGAAAGTTTATTTCATTTAAAATGGATGCCTCAAAATAAAGTGTCATTTCCTTTTGTCCTGGGGCAGTATGAACAATTGGGCAATTTGGAATTATGGGCAATTTAACATTATTGTAGTGAAGTTTTTTTACAGCAAAATAATCAGAAGTCCTTTTTCATGTGTTTGCATGATTTATTTATCTCTTATTTTGTCTAGGCTCTGTATACGAACATCTATCATATGCTACAACTGAGTTGGTGAAAAACTGACTTTGCAGGAACAGAAAAGAACTGTGTCACAGCTCATGATCTCCCTGAACAAACAGTCTTCACCAACTAAAAGACCCAACATGACACTATTTGTTAGTAAATTCAGAGCAGGCCTGAGGCAGCAGAGCTGTTTCAGCAATTTCTAAACACAACTGGCCACATTTATACAACACTTGTTAAGCAAGTACAGTAATGCAGTTGCAAATGAGCGCAGGGCCTGGAGAAGTGATGCATACCTCACTGCCCATTGATCCACTGGCTAATATGACGTGGTTGTGCTAAATCATTACAGTCAATAGGGGCTTGAGGGAGGCACTGGCCTAATTAGGATATTGACTCTTAATTAAAGGGTCTGAGTAATTTAAACAGCTTCATTTAAAAAGGAAGCAGTTTTTTATGTAATAAGCCAATGAGCACCTGAAGGATATCTTATTATGTTATATTAAAACACTAACCAGAATGACTAGTGGGACTAACACTGTGCCTTATGAACAATGACACACGATGAGCTCCTGCTGCGGACTTCTCATGCAATTAAAAACAGTCCTGCTATAAATTCAACATCTATGAACTCTGGGACCTATAAATGCAAGAATATCAGCAATGCATTATGTTGTTACCTTTATACTTCAACTGAATTCTAGATCACTAGTAGTAGTAGATCACTACTACTATCCCAATTTCTTTGGAATATGTTGCAGGCATCAAATTCAAAATAGTGAATATTTGCAAAAAACAATAAAGTTTATCCATTTGAACATTAAATATCTTGTCTTTGTAGTTAATTCAATTGAATATAGGTTGAAAAGGATTTGCAAATCATTGTATTCTGTTTATATGTATGTTCATTGGAAATGGGGTTGTATTTTTACATTTGCATTGGGTATATAAATAAATGTAGCTAGTGTCAGAAGGTGGGTTTTGAAACAGTCAGTGGTCAGTGTCTTTTGTGGGTATTTGGTGGATGTAGTGTAACTGAGCAGTTAATTGTGGCTCCAGTAGTTTGTAAAGTGCAGTTTATGTGGTGTGAAGGGTGAAGGTATGATGGTGTGAAAAGACAGGTGAGATGGGTTGAGACTAGCTGTGGACTGGAACAATGGGCTACTGACTGTTTAGCAGCCTGCTGGCCTGGGGGAAGAAGCTATCTCAGAACCAGCTGTTTCTGATCCTCGTGCTTCTGTACCTCCTAATGCTGGGCAGGTTTGATAACAGGCAGTGGCTTGGGTGGGTGGAGACCATTATTATCCTTCTGGTCTTCCTCAGACAGTGGTTTGGGTATACATACAGAATGAGCTGAACCCCAGGGATGTGCTGGGCAGTGCACACCACCCTCTGCAGATTTTTTCTCTCGAGAGCGGTGCGGTTCCCATACCAGGTGGTGATCCACCCATCAGGATGCTCTCCACTGTGCAGGTGTAGATTTATACCAAACCACTTCAGCCTCCTGAGGTATAAGAGGTACTGTTGTGTCTTCTTCACCACCCGTGTGGTGTGTTCTGACCATCTGAGATCTAAAGAGATGTAAACACCAAGGAACTTGGTGCTGCTGACCCTCTCCACAGTGGTCTCATTGATGGAGACAGGCGAGTGCTTCCTGAAGTCCACTATCAGTTTTTTGGTTTTGCAGAGAAGTTGATTTCCTGACACCAGTGTTTCTGTAGGTGTCAATATTCTGACGTCTCAAAGTGGCCTGGAAGGTTTTTATCTGGAGCTTGTCATATTTTAACATACATCACATGCACCCCTTCTAATACGGCACCTTTTGCTGAGCAACTGTGCCGCTGATAAAGGGTCTACTAGATAACAATACTAGAGCTGTTGCAAACTTGGCGATACCAAAACAGCAAACTCGGTCTTCATCGGCTCATTCACCCATGGACAAACCAAAGAAATACAGAATTAAAACTAAAGAGAGTTGGCATGAAGAGTAAGGCAGGGTCTGTACTAAAACCAGCATAAGCACTCGCTTGGCTTCTGAAAGGTGGTGAGAGCTCTGTGACCTGAAAGGATTTAAAAGCAATGTTGAGTTGGCATTTTTCATGCTGAAACGGTTCCAGGTTATTTTTGCAGTCTTTTATTGGTAAGTGAATGAACATGACTGTTTATTTCCATATCAATGCACCTCAAAGAAGCTTGGGACCTTTGAGACTGCTGCCTACGTTTATGAAACATAATTGCTCTCTGCACTGTGACAATATTTCATCATCAATGAACAAAAAAATTGCTCAAAAAACTGGAACCAAAGATTAGTAGGTTTTTCAGTTTGAACTGCTGTGGGTGTGTCTAGGCGTTCAGGAGCAAGGAGCAATTACATTCCATTCTTCTCAAACGTTGTAGTCTTCTACATCTTCTTAACATGAAAATTTGATCCATGTTTGAATCATGTTTCCTTTTTGGAGCAAAACAAACATCTGTACACTTTGCCATCTTCTGCTTACTGATACTGGGTAATGCCCTCTGTGACATATCCTCAGTCCCACTAAACCTGGTTTGTTTAACTACTTCAAGGTTCTTATAAGCCTTATCGGAAGCAGTTCAAGAACCAGAGTTCTTTTGGTGGACAAGGCCTTGACAAAAAAACAAAACAAAACATGGGATCATCAGATTTATCTGCTCTAAGAGAAGACCACACCATGATGCACGTTTGAATGTTGAATGTCTTCCACATGTTCAGTGCAATTAAACATTTTCACCAGAGAGGTCTCTAAATAAACAACAAACACTTTATTAAGACTCATTAATACCTGCAAACTATATAATATTGTTTAGTCTCTAATTAGTGGTGAAAGCAACCTAAGACACCTACATCCATAACATGAAACTGTTGGGTTAAACCCTTTTTAGCAACCAAACACTGAAAATGTTAATCTTGTATGTAACTCTTGACTTATTTTTACAGTAATTCACAGTTTATAATTTTTATGCCAATTGAAAATCACTAATAATTGTATTGTTACATGCATTGTAATAATACACAATACACACTTTGTTAAGTAAGTTATGTAATTATTGAGTGCTTTTAGGCTGTAATTAATGATGCTTTATAATATGGAACTCCTTGTTTATTATTATTATTATTATTATTATTATTATTATTATTATTATTATTATTGTAAGGATTTATGAGCCCAACACAATATACAAAAAGTCACTTAAAGCAATAAACTCAACACTACTCAGAAACCCACATGATCCAAACTGCTGCCAATTACTGCAATAACAAGTAATAATTCAAGGTAATAATTTGCATACAAGGGTGACAACAGTGGTCCTCATTCATGTTACAATATAGAAAACACAACCCTAAAGATTTACTTCTGCAAGTCTCCCCAATGTCTGTACTAACATACAAAACTTATGTAAACTATATTGGGAAATAAGAGAAAGGAAAACTGAAGTTCATTTGGCTTTTATTGTGGCTGCTAAATGAGCTGTTGTGTCAGGAGACTGAATATGTCTTTAAGCAGAGTAAAGTTACATTTAGTTTAAGAAATGATTGATCATGTTTATTATAATCTGAAGAGCTTTATGCTGAGAGGCTTTATGCTGAGAGGCTTTATGCTGGGGGTGGGGGATGAATGGGGACACTCGCAGAATTGAGAAAAGGGGTCAGAATTTATTTGATAACGTTTCTATTAGCCCATTCATCTGAACATGTTTTCAGGGGATTTCAAATATTTTGTGGGTATTAATGTAATAAGTTGTGTAATATTTGACTGCATACAGCTACGGAGTACTAGTGACGTCCGTACACAAACAAGGTGCTCTCTTTCTCTCTTTATGTCTGGCACTTGACTGGGACAGGTTTAACTAGCCCAAGTCAGAGGCCACTCCACTGATGTTTATTTTCCCAGTGGTCATAGTCTTAAGGACGTAGACATGAGAAAACACACACACACACACACACACACACACACACACACACACACACACACACACACACACACACACACACACACACACACACACACACACACACAATTACACACAATTGGCTCAGAGATAATAATAAGTAGAGGGGAGAAAAGAGTGTGAGAGAGTTACAGGGAGAATAAAAAAATAGAGACACAGGGAAGAGATATAAAGAAAAACCTTACATTTACGTGTGGCAAAAACATTGCATGCCAGCCTCAAGCACAACCTTTTACCCCACAATTCATGCTCATGCCTATGAGCTGTCTGACTAGCCTGATCTTCACATGATTGGTTCTGTCCATGCAAATATAATGACCGAGATATTTTCTTGTCTTTAAGTGCAGTAAAGTTACAGTTAGTTTTAGAAATGATTGATCATGTTTATTATAATCTCAAACTCATAAACGTGAAACATATTTCATTATGCAGCAGCGATAATAATGTGCTTACAATATAATCAAAGTCATTATGGAGCATGTGGTAGATTCAAACTACAGTCATTTAAATAAAATGTCACCTAGAAATCCAATCTCTGCAACTAATAAAAGCAAGAAGTAAAACATTCCCAGACATGTAGGACTCGTCCACTCGAAGGTGTGACCTTTATTAATGAGCAATTATATGAATATATAACACAGTCCAGCAGTCTGCAGTTTTTAAAATATAATTCAAACTTGGAAATAAGCAACAGAGAGCTTTAAAAAGAGTTGAACAGAAAGACTGCGCTTGGAACAAAAACAGATGCTCTTTTGTTGTTGGTAAATAATTAAATGTAGGCAGATTTGTGAAGTTGGTTGTCAGAGTGTGATCTCTTTAATTAAAGCTCATGTTCAGATTACTTTAAGTGGATCTAATCTGCTCCTCCAAACTCATCAAATTTGGTGTATTCTGCTTTTTGTTTGTTTATTTCATATTTCCAATATTGTTAATTGCTAACATTTTAATTTGGGTTATTCAGGCAGTCTATCATGGTTGTCAGATGTTCGGTTTTCCTAGAAAATTAGGGAAGTTTGAAAATACAGTTGTGAGAAATTGATAAAGTCTGAGCTTCTGATGGGCATCTTTGAGATTTTGATGGACCTTCTGGCTTGATGTGTAGTAAAAAATGAAACTGAAAAAAATATGGAGCTTTGGGAAGTCAATAATAAATTAAATAAAAAATAAAGGTAAAATTAATTAGCAGCACTGCCGGCTGCATGTGTTAACATTAAAGCTGATATTCTAAATAACTGATGATGACTGCAGTTTATTACAAGAGCATATCCATAGTGTTATATAAGATCTGCCAAATAGTTTCAAAATACTAAAAGTTTTTGCAAATCCGAGCATGGATCAGTGGGCAGCGGTGCTTTGATCTCCAAGAGTATAACCTGGTTTCCAAATAATTGGTCACCATTATTGCAATTATTATTACCAATTTTTTAAAAAAATTTTTGCAGGTTTTTAATTTCATCTTTTAGTTTGATGTCTTTATGCCAAATGACATAATGCTACCTGAATCATATGGTTATAGACACTGCTTGAAGAGAGGTACTTAAGTCGTTAAACTTTTTTGGAAATGGTACTTCTCTGCTTCTACAACAGTACTGCTGGCAAAGAGATGGAATTTGGAACAACACTTCATTTCCTCTTTTATTAACTCCTCTCCCTGTCCTGGGTGTTTCATAATGTCACTACAAAACTGCATTACCTGGGCTGACACTGAAGTCATACCTACCAGTTATACTTCATAAAATGTCTTAAACAAGACAAAAACAACATTAAGCTGGTTAAGCCATGTAAAAGTTAATACTGTATAGTCTGAAGCTTAGGCTCCAAGAAGAACAGAGACTGAGGCTGTCGTGTTTACATACATATAACTCAAACATGATATGTAGTATTTTACACCATTAAATTATCAATTAAGTCAGTTTTTGTAAATGATTTTCCCTTTGAGTAAATAAATATGTTCTGCACATCAGCAAGATCTCCTTGTGTATTTTAGTCAGTGCAGAAACTGAATGATGCAGAATAATGTATGATTTTCTGATACTGTCTGATATACCAACATGACAAGAAGGCGAGTACTTTTTCATTTTCACTTCCTTTTGCCTATACATATATGCTATTTGCATTGTAAGAGCAAAAGCACTGTTGATGAATAGACATAAAAATGAAGGGGAAACAACGATCATTTTCTAACTGCACTGTATGTTATACAGTGGCGGCGTCTTAGTAATTACCCTAAGTTAATCTAGTGAAAAACTGCTCATCAATATATAATTAAAAATAGCATTAATGATCTTGGTGATTTACAATTGTATCATATGCACACACACACACACACACACACACACACACACACACACACACACACACACACACACACATGCTGGTAGTGTAATATGAAACTGTAGGTAAAGGTCAGTTTATTAAAATATCTGGATATACAGTAAAACTATATAGTAGAGTAACCGCATTGCTTTGGATTTGATTGCATTCCGCAGCAAGAGCAATGGTGAGGTCAGGATGTTAGGTGGTCACTATTCTACCTCATCCCCCAACTAACACATCCAACATCATTCAGAAATTCACAGCCTCCACTGTTCCATAGCTCAATGCTAGGGGCCTTTAACCTCCTCTAGCCCACACACATGGCATTAGGTGGTAGCGTGAATTTTGAATGAGTTTAGGTTCTGCTCTCCAAGAGTCCTATTCTGTGTGTGCTTCTCAACAGGGACTAGACAAGCTGTGTGTGTATTTGCATAAATGCATTCTTCATTAGAGGGTGTACAAAACTGTAGACACAGTGTATGACATTGAATTATCTTTCAAGTATTCCAGTCTGGTTTGGCTTGTTTGATCAGAAGCCAAGAACTGGTCGACCAAATATTAGAGAATATTTCCAGGTGCTTTGTAGTGTTTAAATTTAACTGACTTATGCTGAGCAGTTGTGTATTTCTAACTCACTTCATGTGCATATGCATCTTGCTGCAGTTGGAAAACAAATGTGAACTGAACAACAGAAAATCACTTAAAGCTAGTTAATAAGAAGAGGAGATGTTAATCATGAATTTGATGAAAAGTCACTGCTGTGTGTATTTACAGTGTTGTTATTGTCTTTTTTTTACATTAAAAGTATAAATGTCAGCATTACCGTCTACCCTTTCAATTCAACTGTGAATTAAATTCGTGGGGGTGAAATTATTTAAATTACATTACTAAAAAAGCACATGCAATAATGTGACTGCAACTGAATGCACAACTATCTAGCATAGTAATTATGCTGTTAAATACTAAGCTCACCTTTTCCCCCATTGCTCTTTACCTTTCTCTCTCCCTCGATGATAGTGAAAGGGACGTTGGTGGATGGCCACTTATTTCTGGGGGGTGAGGGTTTGTCATAGTTCCACAACACGATCTGAAATATATTAGAATTTGATTCAAACATTAGTTAAGCAGAGGTCTTGTCACACTGATATTTGTAAAAGCAAAATTAAAGGCTAAACTATTGCTTATGCTTAATGCTTAACCCTCTATGTGCTAAAACAACCAGATATGAGGATTTGGTTTTTTGTTTTCAAAGTCACTTGTATCCAGTTTTACACACACACCTCTGAAGAGCTCTGAAGGTGATGTTACAACAGATTTAAAATCCTTTAAATCAGACCCCTTGTTCCAACACATCCCACAGTTGCTCGGTTGGGCTGAGATGTGGGGGAAGTAGAAGGCCAGAGATGACTCCTAAACAATGTGAACTCTTCAAGCCTCTAAAACCATTCCCAAAGAATAAGGGAAAGACGTTTGCTATGAAGTGGTATATTTGGTCATCGCACTTCACCTCCCAACGGATGTCAAAGTGCATCCTGGTTATCACTTCCTCAGGTACACTTAGATGACCCTTCTTCCACTGCTCCAAGGTCTGCTTGTGATTCTTTTGGGTCCCGTGGCAGGTGCTTTTACTTGTGGACAGGGGGGTTAGCAGGAACTGCTGTGGCAACAAAGTGGCTGCTAATTCCTATGCTGCACTGAGAGTGCTGCACTGTCTGTTGTGACACATTCACTGTAACCATCGTTATGCATTGCATGGGACTTGTGCTGGTACTTGCCCTTTCGGTTAGCTTGGACCAATAGGATAGACTTCATTGCTTCCTTATTACTGTCTCCTTGCCTGGCCTATGTCCAAAAGTCACTCCAGGTGTTTAGCAGGTCCCCATCTAATGCTTTCAATTAATACATTCAGACATGCCCCACTGTTACAAGATCAATCAATGTTATTTATGTCCGGTCATATGTGAATTTTCCCCACTGTGGGACTAATAAAGGATTATCTTATCTTATTATCATTATGTTTTGGCTCCTCCTACTAGTATTTTATACCATGTGAGGGAATAATTTGTTTACTTCGGGGCCACTGTTCTGCAGACATGGTCTACTTCATGAGGGTGAATAAGAATCCCTACAGCAGCTGGATCAGATGTGGTAGATGTGAAGTCCAGATAAACCTGGAGCAAACTAAGAAGGTTTTCAAAGACCCCCAATCTGGGTTACAGTGAACAGGATTAAGTGTCTCAAAGAACTAAAGTGCCTTACATCTTTTTTGTTGCTCATGTCTGTTGATCCTTGATCCTGCCAAATCAGGGTGTAAGGAGGAAAGAAACATGTTCTGGTGGGTAGGCTTTTATACCTGTGCACAGAACTTGGACTTTGCCACAGCAATGATGAGCTTGAGGATGGGCTGCAGTGGAGACTGGAGAGGAGTGACAGCCTGAATAACAGCTGTGAACTCCTGCTGAGGAGCCTTACCACACACACACACACACACACACACACACACACACACACACACACACACACACACACACACACACATGTTAAATATGCTTGCAATATTACCCACCTACAGTATAGGCACACACACACATACAAACACACACACACTCACACAAAATATGCTTACAATCACAAAATCTTATATTCTTTTTCTTAGACCCACTTACAGTATATGCACACACACAGACACACACAAACACACAGACACAGACACACACACACACACACACACACACACACACACACACACACACACACACACACACACACACTCACACACACACACACACACAATGTATGTATTTGGCTTCCTGGCCAAAAAAATGTGGCACAGTCAAATATTTTGTGTATAAATAAACTGTCTGTAGCTTTGATGATTTCCACAAGCTTCTGCAACATTTATTTCTGTCCAGAGTTGCGTTTTTTTTTTCCCCAACATCTTGTATTGATGATGGCTGATTTGGACCACTGTGTCTTCTCCACCACATCCCAAAGATTCTCAATGAGGTTTGGGTCTGGACTGTGTAGTGGCAAATCCATGTGTGAAACCTATGCTCTCTTCCATTCTTTTATTTGAGCCCAATGAATCCTGACATTGTCATCTTAGAATTTGCCCATGTCATCAGGGAATAGAAAAATCCTTTAATGGAACAATCTGGTTGTTCAGTATATTCAGGTAGTCAGCTGACCTCATTCTTTGGGCACATAACATTACTTAACGTAGACCTGAACAACTGCAGCAACCCAGATCATAACACTGCCCCCACAGGTTTGTATATAAGGCACTAGATATGATCTGTGCATCACTTCAGCCTCCTCTCGTCTTACCCTGATGTGACAATCACTCTAGTTAAATCTGCACTCATCAGACCACATGACCTTCTTCCATTGCTCCAGAGTCCAATCTGTATGCTCCCCAGCAAACTGAAACTGTTTTTCGTGGTTAGCCTCATTGATAAGTGGTTCTCGTAAAGCTACTCAGCTGTCTAGTCCCAATCCATGGGTTCCCTTCGCATTTTGAAGCTCTTATTATGCAAAGAATTCTGAATTCTAAATAAGCTGAATATCAAGGGAGTGTTTGTCACACAGAAAAACAAAAATTAAACACAAACAACAATTTGTTCAACCTAAAAATGGTTATAGAGAAATAAAGTTAATAATATATTTTTGGAATGGCCCAGTCCTGACCTTCATCCAATACAAATGTTGTGGAAGGCTTAGAAGTAAGCATTTCATGGGAGTAAACTGACTCACATAACAGAGTGGACACTGTTTTGTATGGAGAAATGGGCTACAATTCCTGCACACTAATCAATAGTTACTAGAAATATTTTGTTGCAACTATTACTGGACAACATCAGATTGTGCTGCAAAGGCTTACATGCTTTTGTTACCCAACAATATATAATACTGGATCATTTTTAAATAAAACTAGTATTTTTTGTCTTGTTGGTTTCATTTGGCTCTTCTTATCTACTTTTTGAATGTGAAAATATGATGAAGTTTTAAGTCAAATCTATGCAGAAATATATAGAAAATTCAAATGGCTTCACAGACTTTCAAGCACCACTGTATAAATAAGCCAATTGTGTAGCAGCTGTGCAGATATGGGCAACGTGGTATGAGTATCTGATCTGATTGGTGTGAGTATCTTATCTGACTATCTGATCTCATATTGTGGGTTTCAGCACAACACGGGTTTAGTGAGAGCAGTGTGAAAAAGAAAGGCAGTTTCATAAGTTCAGTTTTGTTGATGAGAGAGGTCAACAGAGAATGGTCAGAATGACCAGAGACAGGCTACAGTAACTAAGATGACCGCTCTGTACAATTTTGGTGAAGAGAGAAGCAACTTCAGAAAACACAACACCATCCTTGAGGTGCATAGGCTACTGCAGCAGAAGACCACGTCACCAAGAGCATGAATGCATGGACCTTGGCACACTTTGGGCCCATTAATACCGATCAATCACTACTTGAATGCAACAGCCTTCAAGTAATGTTGCTGACCTTTGATGGTCCTTCATGACCACAATTTCAACATGGATTAGAATCTCAAAGGCATATTTCCAGCAGCTTGTGAAATTTTATCAGCTACACTGACCACTTTGTAGTTCTATAATTACACACTGCAGTCCATCTTTTACTCTGCATACTTTGTTAGCCTTCTTTCAACTTATTTAATGGTCAGGACCCCACAGGAACATCAGAGAGCAGGTATTATGTGGGTGGCGGGTCATTTTCAGCACTGCAGTGACATGAGTGGTACGAATGGATAAGATATAGCAGTGCTGCTGGAGTGATTCAACACCTCCTCATCAAAAAGAATAGCTCAACAAGCAGAAATATCCAACCAACAGCATCCTGTGGGCAACATGTGAGAACCGGTGAAGGACAAGAAATTGACCAACACAAACTGTGCTGAAACAGATGAGTTTCTGTCTCTGGCTTTACATCTACAAGGTGAACTTACTAGGTAGGAAAGTGTAACAGAGTGTACTGTGAGTGAACACATCACAACTGTGCTCACACTGAGCAGACAAAGACATGACCAAGGGAGGTATAAACCAACCAACCCAGAGCTGGCGAAGGAGAGGGACCAGTAATGGAATGACCAGGACAGACGGGACTAGGCACAAACAGGAGACAATAGATTTGACAGGGACTGAGGAGAAACAGGAGAGAAGACTGGAGACGTAACTGGAGATATACAACACGAGACAGGAGATTGGACCTGGGGAATGGGAGTTATGACAGTAGACTGGACAGGAAACATGGCCTTTTCATCTAACACTATGTGTATTTAAAAGAAGCAGCAATCCTACCAACAGAAATGCTCCAAAACCTTAAAAATGAAAATTTAAATTAACAGAGCTGCTGCTAATGCAACACCACCAGACACCTGAAGACACTTGGAAGGGAACACAAATTGCCAGTTCTGCTTTGTCAGCTTAAAGAGACCTGCACTGGCTAGCAGCCTACTGAGTGATGAAGGGCATCCTACCCAACCAGAGAGCTTAAGCCCAGAGACTACTGATCATTGATGGTGGTGGCATCACTGGAGACTCAACTTCATTTTTGTTGCTTTTGTTCCTTAAACTTGCTTTCCCGTAAACATATTTTCAGATGTTTAGCCTGGAAAATGAAATGAATAAAGACAGATCTTTGTCTTTTTAATGATAATGTATAATAGTGTCATCATACATCTCTCCACCTAATAACAGATTACTGTGTGTTTACAATTTTGGCAGGTATGTTCTTTCAGATTTCAAAATGTAGAATTTCTGATGTGTGCATTTTTTGCGGTGTGCAAAGTTCTTTGGATGAGTTGGAAAAGAAATGGGACAGATTTATGAGGGCCGGGCCGGCTGCAGGGCCGCAGGCTCCGAGGGGCAGGCCGTACATCAGCACATAGAGCTGTTACAGCAGCTTAGAGCTGCTGACAGGAAGTCTAAACTGCAGTGTCATCAGAATTATGGAAAGTGAGACTAACAGTGTCGCTGCCACTAGAGAAACAGGCCATCTATCACTCCAGGCACATAGATTTACTGCTCTTGGATAAAGTATGAGGACGACTTCTGCTTTACTCAACACACGCCCATGCGCACAGGTTTGGAAACACACACCAACACACACAAACACCCATATTTTAAGTAGAAAACAAGTTCTACACCTATAACACAACCCCCACCCCCACCCCACCCCTGATACACACACACACACACACACACACACACACACACACACACACACACACACACACACACACACACACACAAACACAAAGTGCTGCTCTGAGACAGGCTGGCATCTATCTGAGTTACAGTTCCATTTTTGCTGCGACAGACTTTTACCGCTTTGAGCAGACGATGCTCAGGAGAGACAGAGACACAGCATTTTTCACCCTCTTTCTTTTGCCAACACACTCTCTCTCTCTCTCACACACACACACACACACACACACACACACACACACACACACACACACACACACACACACACACACACTCTGCTGTTACCTGACATAAGCTCAGATTAAATCAATGATACAATTATAGACCAGCAGACAGACACCAACTGGCATGTCAACATCCAGACAGTAATAAACACACACACACACACACACACACACACACACACACACACACACACACACACACTCACTCACTCACTCACTCACTCACTCACTCACTCACTCACTCACTCACTCACTCACTCACTCACCTAGGACTCCATAGTAGAAGGGGAAGTGAGTGGGATCAGAGGAAAACTGTGGGAGTGTGTACAGTCCACCAGGCAGAGAGTTCCACATCAACCTGCTCCTGGAAATGTGTGTGTGTATCCTGTCTTGGATGATCTGTGAAACAATCACATATGCAAAAAGTAGACAGATCAGGGTGTGTTAAATCATATCCAGATTATAACCAGATCAGATTTACCTATGTTACATTTACATCACGCAAATTGTCAGTTGGACAGTATTTATGACAGAAATCTAATTAATGTCAGTGACACTGACATGTTACAAGAAAATCCAAAGAAATTCATTCCAGAGTTTCATTTTTTCTTTGCATGTGGTGTCCATCAAAAATCTTGCTTTCATTATGACTTTAATGGAAGCAATTCATGGAAATTGTTGGAAACAGAAAACAGACATTAACACTTGATGGTGTGTACACACAAACCCGGTTGAAAAGCTTTGAGAGAGCTGTACAACATGAACCTGTGGACCAACTAATAGGAGAACAAATAGGGCAGGACTTCAGCAAGATCATATCTGGAATTGTAAAAAATGAAAGCTTTAGCAAAAAATTCTATCAGGAGGCATAAATGTCATACCTTGATTCCTTCCTCAACCACTCAATCTCTTGCCCCCACCTGTCATTAACTCGCATGCACCTTTGTCGCTTTACAGATGCTGACATCTGCTTTTCCCTCCTTCCTCCCCACCACCATCAGTTTGGTCCCCTTGGTCGTCCAGTGAGTTGGCTCTGCCAATACTCAACAGGATCTGAGAGGGCCCAGATGCTTCAATACCTGGTTCAACTACAATAACCTTCAAATTGTACACCTTTGGTCAGAATAAAATGTTTCTGCATACTCCTCAGAGTGTTCTGGTAGAAGTAACTGGACTGATAAATGCCAACATTCATCATTTATTATGCACATATCTGCTGATGCTGTACATAAACATACAACATTTGGAAATAAGGAATAAGACAACATAAATCACGATTACAAAGGAAGATAAATTTCTATAAGTCATTCTGATTCATTTTTATTGGTCCAGTGATCATTGAATTTTTGACACAACTGCCAGATTCACATGACTATAATCAGTTTTGTGTAGTTTTATGCTGCTTTTTCGAAGAACATCTGGTATCTGACAAAAATGTAGCTCTTGACATTGATGTTAGTGAAAATGATGTGTGAATTTTTAACTGAGCATACTTTGAACCAGAGGTTAATCAAAGTACATTTAAAAAAAATGAGGAACTAATCACTGCTGTCACCTCATGTCCAGAGCTGTTCAGATATAAATATCCAACTGGACAGCAACTGATTTGGTTAAATTTCATGTCTTTTTGCTTCTGTAAAAATGAAGAGCAACTACCAGAAATTTTCAAATAGCAGGGATGTACCATATAGCACCTTTAATACCTAATATAAAGCTTACAGCATAATAAAATAACAAATGCAACAGAAGAACTAAAAAATAATAAATGAAGATAAATAATATATGAAGATATGAAAGCCAATGTTGATATTTTATCATGTTCACATTCAGTATGCCAATGCCTATATTGATACAAATACATACATATTTATGAAAATACAGACATTTGGACTGAATTCATGTAATTTACTAGATATAGCAAAAATAAATCTAGAGATAAAGTAGATGATGTTGTTTCTTTTTCATTTGCTAGTATTATAAATAATATGAGCAAATGCCAAACAAAATACACAATAGAATGCAAAAAAGTTTTTTTTTTTCTCCATCAAAACAAAAAGCTAAAAAAATGAACAAATTGAATTTGTGAATGCTGAATACAATGGCATTTTTAGGTGTTGGGCATAATATTTTTCCTACTGTTAGCGGAGTTTTACTAGCATAGCTTTCTCAAGTTTTTGCCCTAGGATAGTGGTGGTGGTTGGAATCTCTTTTTAACTGAAATTTTAGTTCAGTTCTCTCACACAGCAGTTGGAACCAGTGGCAATATATATGAATTCTTTTTGTTATGTCTTGTAAATGCAACCATATCTATTTAACATAGTTTTATAACATTTACAGCATAAAATCTGTGATTCATTTCCACTGCTAATGCACGTCTTGGGTT
Organism: Acestrorhynchus altus; assembly: GCA_034509495.1. Classification (NCBI taxonomy): domain Eukaryota; kingdom Metazoa; phylum Chordata; class Actinopteri; order Characiformes; family Acestrorhynchidae; genus Acestrorhynchus; species Acestrorhynchus altus. The sequence goes on along the minus strand of CM067511.1, from coordinate 13,992,456 downwards.
GTACAGATGCAACTTGGAAAACAGATCCATTAACACTTGGCTCAAATGAAATCTTATGTACATCTTAGACTATTTTCTGAAGTGCCAGAGCGATCAGACAGTAATTGATGTGCATTTACATTTAGATTTTTCAGACAGCATAATCAACACAAAACATTTCTGGTTGTGAATGTAAGTTGTAGGCTACAGAAAACTGTGGCTCTGCTGCATTGGCATATATAATCACTGGAATGGAATTCAATTTAAACCCCTTTTACTTTTACTGCAACTATATAAAGGCCATCTCAGATAAGAGTGACTGTTCTATTCCTTGTTCAGGCCCAAAAACATCTGAATGGCCAACCTCTGACATTCCTACAGCCTGCCAGGAGAAAGCCCTCATCAAATATTCTTCAAATGGGAAATCTTAATTAAGCAGATAACTCTCCTCAGTGCAGCACTAATTAATCAAGCTCATCCTAATAAACAAAGGAGGTCACAACTGGCTCTCATAAGGAGGGACCTGTGGAAGGCTCTGAAAAGAACCTAATAATATTAAACTGCATGTGGCACACACACACACACACACACACACACACACACACACACACACACACACACACACACACACACACACACACACACTTTACTATCCTTTCTTGAGATCTGAAAATGCACATACAAAATGCACATTTTAAATCATAAAAGTCTCTTTACACAGACATATTTGATTCCAACAGCCAGGTTTAATCAACATATTGTTCTATAGCAGTCTCATATGTTAGGTATGAAGATGTTATTAATGTGTCATGTCAAATCAACAAACGACTGATAGTATTTTTAAGATGCAGTACGTTTTAGCATAGTGGGGGATGTTACCAAAGTTGTTAAATGAAACAACACTAATCACTGATCACAGTAATCACACAAAACAAACCCCCTAGTTTCTTCTTTGATCCTAACAAAAAAGTGGAAATTCCAAAATGTGGACTACATTGTGGGTACATTTATAAAGTAATGTAAACATTAACATACATAAAACACACACTATGCCATTTCTCTTTTGGTCCACAGTAACAGTGAAACGTTACCTGCAATGTGGGGACCACATTTTAGGGATATTTGCAGAAAACACACACACACACACACACACACACACACACACACACACACACACACACACACACACACACACACACACACACACACACTGTTCACACTGCATCTCTTCTTGCTTGGTCCCCAGTAACAGTGTAAACCACAACACTCTCTTCACAACGAGCTTTAAAAAGGATAAGAGACCCACCCTAGGGCCTGTTCTACGCCTTTGTCTGGTCTGGATCTATTCTCTTGGGTTCATCCCACTGCTGCCTGTAGTAGTGGCCAATTAGGATCAAATACAAGTTCTCAATTACCCCAGCTTTCAGTCCACTAGGGCAACCAAATGTGTGGGAATGTGTGTGTTTGGGGGAACAAAGAGGTGGCCTGTATTTTTCTCTCTGTCTGCTACCTTTTGGCAGTTTTCTTCAGGTGGCTTGCAAAGTGTAAGCTGAGTAATGTTTAACAGCATGAATTCAGCTTTGAGCCCAGTGACACAGATACAGACTACAAAACAGGACATTACTGAAGGCTGCCTTTCATGTTAAATGAGAGCAATTCTTCATTTTCCCATGATATGTGTGTGTGTGTGTGTGTGTGTGTGTGTGTGTGTGTGTGTGTGTGTGTGTGTGTGTGTGTGTGTGTGTGTGTGGGTGTGTGTGTATGCGCACGCACTCCTGCTAAGGCAGATGGAGGAAGCATTTGATGTATGTGGAAAATTAGTCAGCGTTTACAACAAGGCGCACTCACATGTCTCACGGGGTGTTATGGATGCCTCATTTACCTCAGTGTCAATGCACAAGTTCCTCCCCTTGTTTAGAGCATCTGCCACACACACATACAGACACACACAGGACCGATTTACTCACTGCGGGCTTTCAATATGCACCCAGTGATGTTTAGTTTGGCAAAAGCCCTGCCCAAAATCCACCCCCCCCAAAAAACAAGGCCTGGCTTAAATCCCGGCACAAAGCAAAAAAAAAAACAGAACACTCTAAATTTATGGACTTGAGCTCTTCTTTCTCTTACTCTTTCCTTGGTAAAGCCTTGCCTTTTAGCTTTGCTCTTCATACTTTGCTTTCTCATCTTCCATTTTCTCCCTTCCCTTCTCTTCCTGTCCTTCCTTTTCTTTGATATGCATTGGCAGGGTTTGGTTTTTGGAATTGACTGTGGAATGACGCTAAATTTCACACTGACTCACTCCACTTCAAATACTCACAGCAGTCAAAGGGACAGGGACTTTAAACAACAAGAAACTAGGCCAGTTCTAATGCTAGAGCACTTCCCTCTATGCTAATGTACACTGTATGGTCAAAGGTTTTTAGACACCAGCACTTCAATGGACTAAATGTTGGAACACTTGCTGTGAAGAGTTCAATGCATTCAGGAGGTCAGGTACAGATACTGGGTAATCAGTTCTATTTCACACCACTCCAACTCATCTTAAAGGTACAGGATGGAGCTCCCTGAGAATAATTGAATCATTTCAGCAGTTTCAATAATTCATAGAAGTGAATAATCTTTAGCTATGATAATATGTTAGATACTGAATGTATAATGAAACTGAATATATAATTTTGAATTTATAATAGTTATTGTATTAGTAGTTCTGAATACTGGATCTAAAGATTAATAAGTAAATAAAAGGATTAAAATGCAGAATATAAGGTATACAAATTAATCCATTCTCAATAAGGTACTAAAATGTCTGATACAATTATAGCATTTTATTAGAAGGACTTGTGCAACTACTCATTCATGCATTTTCTAATCAATCAATCAATCAATCAATCAATCAATCGATCAATCAATCAATCAATCAATCAATCAATCAATCAATCAATCAATCAATCAATCAATCAATCATGTGACAGGTGTGAAATACATACATTCATGCAGAAACAGGCCAGCAGTAAAACAGCAACAGCAGTATGTTCACTGCAATCATCAAAATAGGGTAAAATGTGATCTCAGTGACACTGAGTGTACCATGTTTTGACTATTTCTAGAACTAATTTACGTGGATTTACAGCACAACAGCCTCTATTTGACCATTTTCACATTTCATATTGTATTGTATTCAGAATGGTCTGAGGCAACAGAAGGTCTAATTTAAAAATAAAAAGAATCCAAGAATGAACAGCATGTTGATTCTTTAGGTGAATGAGTGCATCATGTCCCAGTGGTGTCAGCCAAGAACAGAAAACTGAGGCTGCTGTGAGCTCACCAAAACTGGGCCATCAATAATTCCTAATTCTTTGTGCCTTAAATTAGTAGAAAAAAGTTATCATTCCCGGTAAACATTGCTTTTGTGGTCAGGTTTTTGGTAATCTGTGTAAATTTGCAATGCATATAGTGTTCTTAGACTGACTGTATGAATGAGAAGATGCAAAATCGACTGTTTTTATACTTTCTTTTCCATAGTCACAGAAGCAAAGTTTATGATGAATGTAGGTGTCATGTATATAGTCCTGTGTCTTGTTGTGGTCTTGTCTCCGTCCATTGCCAGCTGTGTCCTATTGGTAACCCTGCCCCTTTGTAATCATGTCCCAGCCATGTTTAATGTTCCTCATGTGTATATATACTCTCTCGTGTCAGTCTGGTGTTGTTAGGCTACTGTTATTTAACTGCTTCATGTATTCCTGTTGTACAATAAACCCCAGCGTGTACTTCTGATCCAACCTTCCTTTGTTCAGCACCCTGCGTTGTTGACTGTAGGCAATTCTGCATTTGTTTTAGACATAAGCAATTGGAATATAACACTAAAAGTCTGGGAACAAAACGTGTGTTATGTTGTGTAATCAGAATTTGGTGCCAACAGTTAATGAAATCATGGTTCCAACCCACATTATGACCATAGGTATCCCATAACAGACACAATTTACCCATGTTCTAATGGCTACATCTAGTATGTTAATGCAACATGTCACATAGTAAAATCATCCAATCTGGTTTTATGAACAAGACAATGAGTACAGATTTCTTCCTTGGTCTTCCCAGTCACTGGATCTGAGTCCAAAAAAAAACCCATTTGGGATGTCATAAAAGGTGTGAGATAGCAGCATGAAAGTAATGCTGCCCAGTAACTAGAGAAGGGGCTGATGGGAATGAGGAGGTGCAGGGCATGCTAACACACACTCCAGCATAGCACAGTGCAAACTACATGATGGCCTACAATATACTGCCCTACCCCACCCAACCTCAGCCCTTCTTATCCACAACTATTGATTAGGTCTTTCAGCTACTTTTGACAATTCCTTCATGTCTGCCCTTCTTATGAGCCCTTAAAACACAACCTATGTACAAATACAATGTGGAACCTGTAATTTAGTACCTACATCTGCCAACAACGTCCAATCTTATGTGTCTATCCATTTACCATATTCAGACTGTGCTAAGGTTTTGCAGAGTTGGGAGGACATCATAAGTAGCTCCCATCAGATTTTTCGCTTCTCTATGTTCTTCCAATTCACTCACACTCACTGTTTCTGTAGTGAGGCTGCAGTTGCACACCAACTTCCTCTTCACGTTCTTGAATAAAACTTATAACTATTTGCCTTCTCTCTGGTGATGTGGCCTTTCTGAATGCTTTCCACTGATCACCTGATCCCAGTACTGCCGTTCCATTTTGCACCTACCCCACCACATCCCTCTGCTCCCATGCTCTTGTGGCTGGCTGCACTGCCTCTCAGGGATTCCACTTTCGTCCTGCTTATATCACTTGTGCTGCCCTGTCACTTGTGCTACCCTGACATACTACTAACGCCTAGCCACTTCCTTATAGCATCATTGATGATCCTTTCTAACCTCTGTACCTCAGTAATTAGAAAACAGTAGTAAAACAGCAAATAGTCACTGGCCACTTTACATGAGGTAGCACACCAAACTGCAGACACCATAATTTTAATGTACCAGGCAAAAAAAACAAAAAACAAAAAACAAAAAAAAACACAAACAAAAGAATAAAACTTATAGCTACCCCCTACTACTTTCCTCCTCAACCCTTCAACCTGCTTTTTATCATTCTGTGCTGCACTACACCACCTACCTAAACTCTTAATTTGTTTCTCCAAGATAGAAGGTCCAGGAACTGCTTCCCTTTCCTTCAGAAACCTTTCCTGCACCAGTTTCCCTTTCACAATTGACACATTTCTAGGCTTACTCAGTTTAACCTTCACCCTTACCATCCTAAGATTTTCATTTAATTTCTCCATTAGCTACCAGGTACATGGCAGAGAAGTAGGCAATGTTGTCATGACATCCAATAAGTATAAAATCTTTCTTTTTTGGAATGAAGACACCCCCTGCCCTTTGCCATTCATTTGGAATAATACCCTTATTCCACAGTATAGCCATCTTTTTCCATAATGTCAGGCACACATTTGTACACTCATTAAGGCACACCATTGGGCCCTGGTGCAAAACCTACTTTTGCATACCGCACCACATTCTGTACCTCACTCCACCTGGGGGAATTTACATTTATTTCACCTACTGGTACAATATCTGCTGGCAGCTCCAGGTCATTCACAGAACAAACTACACTGGATGTTTAAAATGGTATTCACCAGCTCCAAAATCTGCTCACAGTACACACAGAACACCACAGATGATGACATCCATGTGGAACCGCATACCCATAAAACATTTCTGACAAACCAGACTTTATTAGCAATATGATTAAAATCAGTATCCTACTATCCCCATAACTGTGCCATGGAGACACAACAATAATCAACACAACAACACAACCCTCCAATTCTGTACTCACAGCTGTAACCATTGTCATTACTCACTGAAATAATTTGACCAGATCTCTATGGAACAAATGTCTGCTTCCTCCAAAAATAAAAACACAGACTTTGATTCAAATATGAACACTGCTCATGAAGGGATCCCACAACAGTAATCCACCAAATCAACACCAGGACAACAGATAAACTGAAATCCTGAAATCCAATACCTAATTCAGACACACACACACACACACACACACACACACACACACACACACACACACACACACACACACACACACACACATATCTTTGTTATTATTATTATTATTATCATTATTATTATTTTTATTATTATTATTATTATTATTATTATTATTATTAATGATGATGATAATAATAATAATAATAATAATAATAATAATAATAATAATAATAATAATAATAATAATAATAATAATAATAATAATAATAGTTCTCAGCCTGTTTATTATTGCTTATATGTCCACCCTTGTGATGCATTAAAAAAATCTGCAGGAATGGCATGATGCAATCATGACAACATGGATCACTGATATATTGACAATTGCTTTGTGTGTATCAGTGATAAACCAATGAATTGTTCCTACTGGACAGATACAGTGTGTGTGTATGTGTGCATGCATTTGTGTGTGTGTGTGTGTGTGTGTGTGTGTGTGTGTGTGTGTGTGTGTGTGTGTGTGTGTGTGTGATAATCCATTTACTCAGAGGGAAAATAGTTAATTTCTTGTTTAATTAAAAATATTTAATTTACTTCCCTATTTCCTCTCCTTATTAAATAATGTGATTTATAAACTCTGTTTTTGTTTTCTCTTAATGGAAATAAATCAAGCTAACAAAGGCTCTATACATTTGTTGTTGTTTTTTTTTCTTTAAAAATATGAAATGTGTTTACATTTTGCAGAGCTTTTGACTTCATGGTATAATCCTTTGTGCAATAACTGGTATCACTGAAAATATTTTATACTAAAAGAGATGATTTAAAATGCTTCTACTTTACAGAGACTTACCTAAAGCTCATTTAATGCATTAACACAGACCTCATGATGACAGTCAATCAGAGAAAACAACAACCCGATTCAGCCTTTAAAAAGTCATAATGTAGTAAATGGTCTTACTTTTCAGTCTGTTGCTGTGCCTTTAAGACTTCAGAACAGCATCTTAAATGGGCAAGGCTAAAATGTGGTCGGATAAATAGGCAGATATTTGAAAATTGCTGAAAAAGTTCATATGTCTGTCAAAAAGATAAATGGTTGTGTTAGAAGTTTAGAACATTTTCTTTTTGTTAAACTTCCTGTGAAATCAGGAAATGACAGGTAAAATTCCAAGTAAATCACACTATTACACCAAAAACATAGATGCACCGAGACTGAAATGAAACTTGGAAGATGGATTTGCCATTACAAGACATGTGATCTCATGTGATGATTAAAGTTTCACACTCTGTCCTGACAAAATTAGGTCTGTTGTGCATGCTTTCCATACTGGCTTGTGTTGTTGTGTTGGTAGCATCATTTGCATGTGAAGAGAACAGTGCAAAACCAATTTGAGCAGTTGGAAGAGTTTGAGGGGGGTCACATTGTCAGAAAATAGGATGGTCTCACTAAATCACTGCATTATGGACAATGTGCGTGGAGACCACTGTCCCCACTAAGACCATTCAGTGTTTCTTCAACAACCAGCCATGGATAATTCTTGATAAAGGCTCTCCTTGTCAGATATGGTGAGAAGGATGAGCTAAAAGCTCTGCAGAGTGAACCGAGAAGGATCAGGAAGGTGAAATCCAGCTTACAGCAGAAAAATGTCAGCAGAGTTCGAAAAGGCCTTAATACCATCTTTGGCCACAAGAAGCCCAACTCCCAGGTGGTGGGAGACCAGAAGTGAGTGAACGACCTCAATCTATTTTTTCAGTAGGTTTAATCACTCACCTGTCCCTCACCCCACACAGCCATCCCTGCTAAACTCTGCGACACTACCAGCATGCTGCCCTGTCCCCTCTCTCACACTCACCCCCTCCACAATAGCTCTCAGTTCACAGCTACTCCCCACTGCTGGCAGCTGTAATCTGCCATTTACATGCTCCAGTACCCAGCAGCCATGCTCCAGTCTGTCCCAGGTGAGAAATGAAGTAAGAAAAATCAAGATGAGGAAAGCTGTAGGTCTGGATGACATCAGTCAAGTCCTGCACAGATCAGCTTTGTGGGGTAGTTGAGCACATGTTCAACATGAACCTTAAGATGGTAAGATTAGCACAGCTGTGGAAAACATCTTGTCTGATGTTTCTGAAATGCAGCACCCAAAGGACCTCAACAGCTACAAACTGGTGCCGCTGACTTCTCATTAGAAGAAGGAGAAGCTGGAGAGGCTGGTCCATACTTATCTCCACCCTCTGGTGAGTGCATACAGGGACCCTCTTCAGTTTGCCTACCAGCCTAGCATTGGGGTGGATGATGCTGTCATGTGTCTTCTGCACAGAGCCCTGTCTCACCTGGAGAAGATAGGGAACACTGAGAATCTCCTTTGATTTCTCCAGTGCCTTTAACTCATACAGCCTGGGCTGGTGAAGAACAAGTCTGTTGGTGTGGACAGTCATCTATCAAATTAGATATGTCAGGGCACAGGACTGTCTCTCGGACAACGTGGTCAGTAGCACAGGGGCCCCTCAAGGAACAATCCTGGCACTGTTCCTCTTCACAATGCTGACTTCATGTACAGCTCACCAACCTGTCAGCTCCAGAAGATATCTGATGCCTCTGTGATTGTCAGCAAGTGTAGAGAACTGATTCAGGACTTTGAGGACTTGTGTCTGCCAAATCACTTCCAGATAAATGTGGGGAAGACCAAATAACTAGTAATGGGTTTCTGCAGGTGCAGACACACCCTTCCATCAGTGAACATTCAGACCATGGATATTGAGAAATTGGACTCTTACTACCTGGGTGTTCACTTAATCAACAAACTGCGCTGGTCGGTTAACACCACTGCACTAAACAAAAGATGCCAGAGCAGACTCTACCTATTCATTTGGAGTGTAGCGAGCACACTTGAGGACTGGAGAATGACTCCCACCCAATGCATGAGACTGTGAGCACTGGGCACTTCCTTCAGTGACAGACTGCTTCACCCTAAATGTGTGAAGGAGCTGTATTACAGGTACTTCCTTGCAGCTGCTCTCACTAAATCACTGCATTATGGACAATGTGCGTGGAGACCACTGTCCCCACTAAGACCATTCAGTGTTTCTAGCAGTGGCTAGAAGGAGGCATGCACCAGTGACATGAAGGATCTGGAAGACATGCAAACTATGGAGAGGGAGAACTAACAGAATGTAATGGATCAAGTCCAGGACTCAATTCTTTTAACTCCAAATGGTCTACATACTTATTTTCCCTAACCCCCAGGAAAGGAATCCATTTTACAAGCGTCACTGCCCTCTTTTGACCCATGCTCTCTGGATGAACTACAATCATACCAAGAATTTAGCATCCATTTTCTTTTGGTAAATGGATGACCCTCACTTGGACTTTGGCCATAGAACCACACTGCCCCCAATTGTAAATCACAGGACAGTACTCCACCACTAGATGTGATGCTTCAAGTCAAGGTCTGACAAGATTAAAAAATTGTTCTATGTATAGGTGAAACCATCAACAAAAGTACATTTGACACTCATCTATTTCTTTATGACTGTAACAACCTGTTCTGTCTCCTAACGATGATTACATTGTTATGTTATCCTGTGTTTAGAATTCAGGCCTATTTGTCTAACCAAATGTTTAATTTCTTGTCCCTTCAAGAGTTAGAACATTGTTAGAACATGAAGCAAGTGCTGATGGTAAGCAACACCCTCTCGGGTTGCAGAATTCACATTGGAAGTCCAGCCTTCATTTTTTAATTTGACAGTTGTTTGTCTATATCTTAAGAAACCTTCTTGTTTTTGTTTATTACCGTATTTTCTATAAGCTGCACTGGAATATAAGCCGCACCTGCAAAGTTTTTTAAAAACCTGCAAAATATCATATATAAGAAGAAAAAGCTGCACCTCATTATAAGCCACATGGTTTAAATCGTGGAAAAAAGTAGCGGCTTTTAGTCCAGAAAATACGGTAAGTCTTTTTTGAGCAACGCACTCCAGTATATTTGGCATCCTTATATGAGAATTTTCATTTAAAAGGTGTCCCAAGTGTGCCAGCTGCTGGACCAGTTCTCACGTAAGGCATATGTTATCTCATTCTTTTGGGTGTCTGCTGGGTCCAAATTTGCTGGTTTGTTCTCTCTCTTGGTAATGATAAAGCATCAAAGTCATATTAAGTTGGTTTGATAATGTAGAATCTCTTGTGTTTTGAGCAGGATGAATTTGTGTTTACATGTAGTCAAGGTTAATCATTAGTGTCCCCTCTCATTTCCAGTTCCTTGGTGCATAGATATTTATTTTTTTCATTCACACATTTCACCACTTTAAAAGTACATCCTTATGTCACTTGTCACATTTTTATATTTTTGATATCTAAATGCTTATACGTGTGCTTACCGTATGCTCATCTTATCTTATTGTTTATGTTTATATTTGCATATTAACATATTCAGTCCCTTTCTTTCCCATATTGAATGCAACCGAAGTCACCAAAACCTGCGGAATTCACTGCTTTGAGTAGTTTGAGTTTTATTGATCAGTTGTCTCTCTTCTGGCACCCATTCTTTAAATTATGGTACGTGTCCAAGCTGTTCAATTCCTTCCTCTTTCAGTTGGGTTCAAATCGTGTTTATTAGTAATGTCACTAAACAATGACTGCCTATAACACCAGATTTTGTGCTGTCATAGTGTCACTCAGAATGGCAGTGGGTCATCTTCCATGTGTATTGCTTTTGCTTTGGTGAAGATGACCAACCAATTTGCATTTATACTAGTCCAACAGCCACATTGCAAGACCTATCCCAAACTGAAAATGTGCAGGATGTTACTGGATCTGCTATCACACCATCCCTACCACAAAATGTGCAACCTTAATAACAGGGAAGACTACTGACATGTTGAGATGATGAACATTTACACCCTCCACAAAGAAGGTAAGCCACATAATTTAATTGCTGAACAGGCTGGCTGTTCTCAGATGGCTATATCAAAGAATATTAAGGGAAACGTGGCCTGAAGCAGAAAATGTGGTGTGAACAGTAAAGACCACAACCTTAAAATGACTACAACAAAAACTTGGAGGTTGGTGTCAGTGTGTGTGTGTCACCACACAGAGACACAAAAAGGCTACAACTGCAGCATTTCCAAAAAATCAAGCCCCTCCTGAACCAGAGAAATGTCAGAAACATTTTTCCTGGGCAAAGGAGAAAAAGAGCAGGACAGTTGCTCAGTCCTCCAAAGTCCTCTTTTCAGATGAAAGTAAATATAGTCTCAATTCATGCTCCTAGAATCTACAGGCTCAGATGTCTGAAGTCTAGTTTGAAGTTTCTGCAGTAATAATTTTATTATTGCTGGTCTTGGTCCACTTTTATCAAGTACAGACTAAAGGCAGTGTCTATTAGGATATTTTAGAGCACAACATGCTTCCATCTGCTGACAAGTTTTATTTCCTTTTTGAGCAGGAATTAGAACTTGCCCACAGTACTAGAAATACTACTAAATGGTTTGATCACCATGATATTACTGTGTATCACTGGCCAGACAACTCTGCAGACCGCTGTAAAAACGCTGTACTGATACACCTATTCATAGGAAAGGAGCACCTGAATGCATAGATGAACATACTTGCCACAGGTTTGACATTTATATATTGTACATCTTCTACTTTTTGATCTTGTTAAATATTCTAAATTTCTCATTTTCATAAGCTATAAGCTACATGCATAAAAAAAATCATTTTACGTGTAATGAATATGAGAAGCTACAGTTTACAATTTTGCATTTAATCATGAACTTTTTGAACGCACACACATGCTGCGTCTGGAAAGTATTCACAGTGCATCAGCTTTTATACATTTTATGTTACTTAATATTATTCCAAAATGGATTAATTTAATTTTCCCCTCAAAATCCTATACACAATACACCACAATAACAAATTGAGAATTTTTTTGTTTCAAATCTTTCCAAACAAAAATTTAATTGAGCTCAGGTGCATCTTGTTTCCACTGATCATCCACATGTTTCTACAGCTTGATTGGAGTACACCATACACTGTGTACACCATACACCATACACATGTGGTAAATTTAGTTGCTTGGACATGATTTGGAAAGGCACACAGCTGTTTATATAAGATCCCACAGTAGACACTGCATGACAGAGCACAAAACCATGGAGTCTAAGGAATTGTCAGTAGACCGCCAAGACTGCATCGAGAGACAGATCTGGGTAAGGGTACAAAAACAATTCTGCTGCATTGAAGGTCTCAATGAGCACAGTTGTCCATCATGCATAAATATAATAAATTTGGAACCACCAGGACTAGAGCAGGCTGCCTTGTCATACTCAGCAATTGTGGTAAAAGGGCCTTAGGGAGGTGCCCAAAACCCAATAGTCACTCTGACGGAGCTCCAATGTTGCTTTGTGGAGAGAGGAGAATCTTACAGAAGGACAACCATTTCTGCAGCACTCCACCATTGAGACATGTATGGTTGAGTGGCCAGACGGAAGCCACTCCTCAGTAAAAGGGACATAATAGCTCACAGACCATGAGAAACAAAAAGGATTGAAAGTTTTGGACTGAATGCCATGTATGATGTCTGGAAGAAAACCAGGCAATGCTCATCACCAATACTTTTAGTACACTTAAGCATGGTGGTGGCAACAGGAACTGGGTGATAAGGTCAGGGTTGATGGAAAGATGACTGCAGTGATTTACAGAGACATCATTGATGGTAACCTGTTCCAGAGCACTCTGGACCTGAGATGAAGGTTTATCTTCCAACAGGACAATAATCCTAATCACACAGCCAAGACAACAAAGGAGAGGTTTTGGGACAACAGATTTGAACCTGATTGAATTTGAAACAGTCTTTTCTCACCTTGCTATCATGGGGTATTGTGTGTAGAATTTTGAGGGAAAGATGAATTGAATCAATTTTGAAATAAGGCTGTAACATAAAATGTGCAAGTGAAGTAATATGAATATTTTTCTGGATGTACTCAATATATAAATATATATTAAAGTCAGGTTTGAGCAGATCAGATCAGAACAGATGACTAAGAGTGCTGAGGTAAAGGCTGGGGTGGATGATTTAATGTAATCAAGAAAAAAACAAAAAACAAACCACTAACAAACTAACAAACAAAAACTGGTTCAAACTAACACAAAATACAATAAAACTACACCTAGACACAAAAAGGAACCAGATTTACAAACAAACAGGATCTGACAAAGACTGACTGAGACAAAGGGTCTTAAATACATGACATTGATCACATCTGGGACATGATGACAAGGTTACAGATCAGACACTGGTTTGAATGGGTGGTACAAGGGAGGAGACAAAACCAAAACAACCCATGTGCTTAGGAGCACATGGGCAGAGACAACTAGAACACGACAGGAAGACAGGGCTGAACAGGACTGACAAAGGGCAGACGTGGCAGTAGGCCCCCCTCCCGACATGCAACTCTGGGGTGCGTATAACTCTCCAGAGCTGACAAAAGAGAGGGACCTGAAACCAAATAGAATGGACAGATGTGGGGCAGGAACAGACACAGGAACCAGGACAGGAACAGATACAGGTACAAGGATGGAACTAAACTGAGACATGGGTGTGGACATGGGTACAGGCATGGACACAGGGTGAGACTGAGACATAGGTGTGGAAAATGGTATGGGCCCAGATCTGGCAAATGTCCCAATAGTCCGTAGAGCCAGACTGGGCCCGGTTCTTGAGGCAGATGTTGTTGGAAATTGTCTGTGTCGACCTCTAGATGCCTTGGATTGAGGTGTACACATGACCACCCCAGAGACCACAGGATCACTTGCGGCAGACTCTGCCTTCTCGACAGGAACAGGGGCGGCTGACTCCGCCTTCTTGACAGGAACAGGAGCTGGAACAGTTGACTCTGCCTTCCAAACTGGATCAGAATCTGGAGCGCTAGACTCCACCTTCTGGACTGGATCAGGATCTGGATCTGTAGATTCCAGCTCCCGGACTGGATCTGGATCTGGAGCTGTAGATTCCAGCACCTGGACTAGATCTAGATCTGGAGCTGTAGATTCCAGCTCCTGAACTGGATCTTTAGCGGTAGATTCCAGGTCCCAGACTGGATCTGACAGGATTTCCAATGCGTCACGCACCCTCCTCACCTTTCTAGAGGTAGCACCCAATTTCTTAGCAACTACTATTGCCAAGTCCATCACTTCAGGTGCTGCCTCGAAGGGAGCGACCACGGCACACAACCCTAACCCCCTCAGCGGTGCAGGCTCAGTGGTGCTCCCTGCTGCAGCCAGCGGGTCTCAGGGAGCTGGCTCTGCTGAAGCTGCTGGGGTATGGGGGCTGGACTGAACAGTCCTTCCCACATGGCTCAGGACCTGCCAGACATCTGCCATGTCCTTCAGCCCAGACTCCCCCATTAGCCATGTCCCAGCACACTTCCTCTCTCACCACATCAGACTCAAGAGTCGCAGAGCCAACTCTTAGCCTCTTTTATTTTTTAAATACTTAATATGTTTTGGATTATTCTATTAATGTTTAAAATAAATTTGAGTCCAATCAAAATTCAACCACTGCTTAGGCTATTTTAAGTGTAAATAAAACCCAAACATAATAAGAAACTTGAGAGTAACCTTTCCACACCACAGTCATTGCTTGGATTTCTTTATATGAGGGTGAATGTGTATATGTATGGGCATGTGTGTTTTTGGGTCATTAATAACAGTAATTTCCAGTCATGTCCCCTGATGTAAAATCTGTGGGTCGAGTTTCTTGTCTTTGGTGACATTTTGGCTGGTGATATTTCAGCTGTGCTGCGATTGGCACGTTAATGACTTTGCTACCCGCAGCTAGAAAAGAGCAGGCAGGTAGCAACCATTAATAACCTGGGTAATTAATGTAGATAAATACCAAATCATATCTTACAGCATGTCAATAAGAGGTTTGGTGATTGTGTGTGTGTGTGTGTGTGTGTGTGTGTGTGTGTGTGTGTGTGTGTGAGAGAGAGAGAAATGTGGCACCATCATCTGCACTACCTGTACATTAGATCACAGTGTGTACAGTTCAACATTCCCTGGATATATTTCTTTACATTAAAAAGTTACAAATAAAATAAACCAATTTATCAAAATGGCCAGGACTATTTTGAAAAGGTTAAGCATTAAAAGGCAACTGCTTACCACAACATTCATTTATTTTAATTTGTTTATCTGGACTTTTGTAAGAATGAAGGTTTATGTAACTCAGGTTAGTTTTACTTAAGAGGGTCACTGTCACATCATAATAGTCATCTCTGACTGTGTGAGTATGTTTTCTGTACCTGCAGTAGTAATCGCTCGTCTCCAATGATTGCAGCTTTACTCCAGTCAATGACTTCAGAGAAAGGCAGTTCCCATCCATTGCTCAATAACACAGGAATGCAGGCTGCCTGAGGATGACACACACATGCACATACACGCACACACACACATGCATAGTTATTGCTTCACAAATACAATGTATTGCATCTTAACACAGAAAGTGCTCACAGGAGATAATCATTAAAAATGTCCCCATCCAGTGTTTCTGACCCCTAATATGATCCAAGCACCTTAGCGCTTTCACCTGTAATGGTCCTCCTAGTGTGAATTCCATATGATACCAGATTTGTGTGACTTTCTCCTACATGTGCATCATAGACTGCTGCCAACAGGAGGCTGTTGGCTGGATATTCCTGTTTGGTGGACAGCTCTCAGTCCAGCAGCAGTAACGAGGGGTTTAAACACTCCAGCAGCACTGCTGTGTCTGATATACCCATACCATTGCAACACATGCTAATACACCACCACCACGTCAGTGTCACTGCAATGCTGAGAATGACTCACAGCTCACATAAAACCTGCCCTGTGGTTGTCCTGTGGGGTCATGACCATTGAAGATCAGAGAGAAAGGTTAATAAGGTATACAGAGAAATGGATGGATTGCAGTCTGTAATAAAACTACAAAGTGCTTCTGTATGGTAAGAGGAGATGATAAAATGGACAATGCAAGAAGTTCTTCCACCTTCAGAACTTGAGAATCCAACTTCCATTAAGGGAATCTAGCATTTATGTATCCATTCCAGTTGCCAGTTACAATACCAAAGTTATGAATTGTATAGGCAAGATAGGGACAATAAAGTGACTTGAGCATTAAAATAATTTGTGAGCAGCATAGATTCATGCTTACCTACTTCAGATCAATACAAGTCTATCCAGTTATAAGAGCAGTCAAAAGAGGTAAGTTTCGTAAAGCATTATATTTTTTAATAAACTCACATGTTTTAAAGATGTAGTTTCCTTTCATTAGAATGTTACTCCACTGTATTTACCCTTGGTAGCATCAACCCAGAGCTTTGTGTTTGATCTTTTATGTGCGCGAGAAGCCTTGAGTCGAGCTTTTTATTCTCTTTGATGAGCATTTGTATGCGCATTTCCCTCCTCAAGAGTGTAACACATGGAGTGGCAGCTGTCCTTGGTTCTCTCTTTGTAGAACTATAAAGCATTTCTTGGTTTTGTATAGCCTGTGTGCTATTTTGATGAATATGTATTAAATTGATTTAATTGACTAATTTAACTAAAATTAAAATGCAAATTCAGAAATGAAAACATATCTCAATCTGGACTGACATTCTATATGACATTCTACTGACAATCTGACACAACATCCTGAGTCGTTTATGATCATTACTGGAGACTTTAATCATGCTACTTTGGACTCTACTTTGGCTGCTATTCACCAGTGTGTGGACTGTCCTATGAGAAACAACAGGACAATTGATCTGCTGTATGCTAATGTGAAACAGGCATACAGCGTCACACCCCTCCCCCCACTGGGGAAGTCGGACCACAACCTGGTCCACCTTCAGCCAAAGTACACCCCCATGGTCCAAAGACAGCCTGCAACCACCAGAACAATCAGGAGATGGTCTCCAGAAGTAGAAGAAAAGCTCAGGGACTGTTAAGACACCACTGACTGAGATGCTCTGCTTCGTCCACACTGTGAGGACATTGAGGGGATGACACACTGTCTGACAGACTATCTCAACTTCTGCACAGACGTGGTCTCTCCCGCAAAGACTGTACGGTGTTACCCCAACAACAAGCCATGGGTAACACAGAAATTCAAAGCTGTCCTCAAAAAGAAGAAGGCTGCCTTTAGGAGCGGGGACAGGGAGGCGATGAGAGCAGCACAGAAGGAGGTAAAGTGCCCTTCTGCAGAAGGCCAAAGACAGCTACAGGAGGAAGGTGGAACGGAAGATGGAGGAGAACAACATGAGGGAGGTCTGGGAAGGTGTGAAAACCATCACAGGCTACAATACCAAGACCAGAGTTGTGGGGGGAACAGTGGAGAAGGTGAACAAAATGAATGACTTCTTCAACTTCTTCACCCCACACCCTCTCCCTCGCTGCATCCATCTCTCCTTTCCTCAACGCATCCCCACCCACCCACCACAGCAACTGCCTCCTCCTACTCCTCGTCCCCCCCATCCACCACCACAACAGAGATCTCTTTCTTCACTGCAGACCAGGTTAGAGGTCAACTGAAGAGGCTTCATCCCAGGAAAGCAGCAGGCCCTGACAAAGTATGTCCCGACTGCTGAAGACCTGCGCTGCAGAACTGGGTGAGCCACTCCAGCGTCTCTTCAACCTCAGCCTGCAGGTGGGGAGAGTTCCTACCCTCTGGGAGACATCGTGCATTGTTCCAGTTCCAAAAAAGAACCGACCAAGTGACCTGAATGACTTCCGACCAGTGGCACTCACTTCCCACCTGATGAAGACACTGGAGCCGCTCTTCCTCTGTCTCCTCAGGCCCCAGGTGCAACATGCCCAGGATGGTCTGCAGTTTGCATACCGGGCAGGTGTTGGTGTGGAAGATGCAATCATCTACCTGCTACACCGAGCCCACTTGCACCTAGATAAGGGGAACAGCACAGTGAGGATCCTAACCCTAACCCTTATGCTCCAGGACAAACTGAATAGGATGTGAGTGGATCCCTGCCTGGTCACCTGGATCTCCAGCCACCTCACAGACAGGCCGCAGTATGTCAGGCTGAAGGACACCACATCTGACACTGTGACCAGCAGCACTGGAGCACCCCAGGGCACAGTGCTGGCCCCTCTACTCTTCACCCTGTACACGGAAGACTTCTGCTTCAATTCAGAACTGTGTCACATCCAGAGCATTGCTGATGATACAGCCATAGTTGGGTGTATCAGGGATGATAGTGAGGAGGAGTATCAGAGCCTGGTGAGGGACTTTGTAGCTTGGTGCCACAGGAATCATCTGCAGCTGAACACCTCAAAGACCAAGGAGCTGGTCATTGACTTTGGGAGGTCCAGACCAAAGTCAAAACCAGTTCTGATCGAGGGAGATGAGGTGGAGGCTGTGGACTCCTACAAGTACCTCGGGCTGTGGCTGGACAGAAAGTTGGACTGGTCATGTAACATCGACCACCTGTACAGAAGGGACAGTCCAGGCTGTACTTTCTGAGGAGGCTACGGTCTTTCAACATTTGCAGGAAACTCCTGTGTTTTATCAGTCTGTGGTCTCCAGTGTCCTGTTCTACACTGTGGTATGCTGGGGGGGGGGGGCAGCATATTCAAGAAGGACACACACAGGCTGGACAAACTGATCAGATGGGCTGGCTCTGTGGTTGGCACAAAGCTGGACTCTTTGGTGTCGGTGGCAGAGAAGAGGACTCTGAAGAAGCTACTGGACATTATGGACAATGCCAGTCATCCTCTACACACTGTCATCAGCCACCAGAGGAGCCTGTTCAGTGAGAGACTGCTCCTTCCCAACTGCAGGACAAATAGACTTAAAAACTCCTTTTTCCTGCACGCCATCAGACTGTACAACTCCTCTCTGGGGGGGAGGAGTGCTAACAGGAGGATGGAGGATGAGAATGAGTAGGAACGACCAGTAACTCACAACCCACAACCACAACACACCTGAACTTGGTGCAATAAACAAAGTGCAAAAATAACAATTCAATACACAGTTTCAAGTGCAATAACAATAATAATGTGCAATACCTCGTTCTACTGGAC
Organism: Acestrorhynchus altus; assembly: GCA_034509495.1. Lineage (NCBI taxonomy): Eukaryota > Metazoa > Chordata > Actinopteri > Characiformes > Acestrorhynchidae > Acestrorhynchus > Acestrorhynchus altus. The sequence goes on along the minus strand of CM067511.1, from coordinate 13,973,393 downwards.
TCTTTTTCTACTTTTTCTCATGCACTATATATATAATTATCGTATATTGTAATATAGCCTCTATATTATATATTCTTTATATTTATATAGTGTTTATTTACTAAATTATCTCATTCTACCTTTTCTGTACTGTACTTATGTTGTGGCTGGAACCTTAATTTCCCTGAGGGAACCCTCCCAAGGGATCAATAAAGTTCTATCCTATCCTATCCTATCCTATCCTATCCTATATGATCATGCTGTAATAGTCAAAATTATGATTAAAATGATTTTACTGATTCACAAGGGATTTAAAAACTTAAAATCTAGTAAACTGCCTTGGACTGTATTGGATTTTTAACAAAATAAGCTGACCACCCAGATTAATCTGTATGAGAAACAGTTTAAAAAAATGTCATGTCCATTGTTTTAACATCATTCCTTTTTATGTTCAACTACCAGAGCTCTACATTGGAGCCTCTAAGATGGGGGCACAACCTACCTCTACCATGACTAGTTCTTTAGTAGAAACCACAGATGGCCATATATGGTAGCCATATGGAACATACTGTATGGGTCATTATGTAAACCCTCTTTTGAAAATGTATAAATTTTGTTTGTATAAATGTATAAATGTTGTGTGTGTGTGCCTGTTTGCAGATGGACACACTCTAATAAAGGAAGATGACCTTTTAATTTATTTTTATTAATAGAAAGTAATAGAAACATAGCTTGGTATTGGTTGATAACTTAGGAATGTCAAAAGTCTTTAACAACGGGCTTGATTTACCAATATCTTATTATATTTTTGAGAAAAGTCCAGAAAAGGTCTACATCAGATTCATGGTGTTTTAAATAATCAAATTATTAATGCTCTTATAATGATGTATCCCATTGTCCCATGTCTTCTTAGGACTGGTTAGGGAATGACCTGTATTGCTTTTAAAATTTCATTATAAAACTCATCACAGCAACAGATGCTGTACCTTCCACTACAGTACTAGACTACTCACCACTTCAGATACTACCCCTTCTGTAATGGGTGCAGTGGTGGGAGGGACTGGTCAGGACAAAGAAAGCTATCCAGTTCTCCCTCTGGATGAGAATATGGAATGTGTGTGACTTGGATTTGAGTCTGACTAGTGTCATTATTTTGATGACTTTACAAAATCTAAAAAAGACTTGTTTGATTGTACTTGGACTCATCAGTTACTTGGACTTGAAATCAGACTTGGGCTTTAAGACCCAAAGACTTGAGAGACTCTACAAACCCATTTTTAACAACATTAATCTGTAAGGGTTAAATAATAATGAAGCACATAAGACCGTTTGCTCTGTCACTGTAATGGTAGGGAGCTGTGCTATTCAGCTTTGTTTATCTGTAACCTAGCAACAGTAGAAACTGTGCAGACAGTCAGAAGACCTGTGAGGGTTAACAGTGTTGAAGTTTGAACTTGAGGTTTGTGTGGGAAAGAAACCCTTCAGCATCAATATTATTCTTACATATAATCTTGAAAAAGTTATGAAATGTTAGGACACACCATTGGCTTTTAATATATTTAAACATATGGACAATTCGAATGGAATTTTGGGGGATGGTGAGCAAATTAAACACATAAAACTGAAGAAATAATAAGAAAAGAAATATAAAAAGTTGCACAGTGAAATATTTTCAAAAATGCAAATTTCTTTTGAACAATGATGTAGTGCACCTGATTATAATTTTTAGCATTTCAAGTAATAATTATTTTGTCCATTTCATCATTGTCCAATGAAAAGCATGAATCAATCAAATCAACATTTATTTGTATAGCGCTCTTCACAACTGAAGTTGTCACAGAGCAGCTTCACAGAAATAAAATAAATAAATAAATCAAAAGGTTAAAACAGGAACAAATTATAAATGACAGATCCCGTAGTGAGCCAGCCAAAATTGCGAGAATGGCAAGGAAAAACTCCCTCAGAGTCAGACGGCAGCACCAACATCCCAATTTACCGTAAATCCCTATGTCCACGAACCACTGGATCTGCAGCCTGTAACTAAGCTAAGACATTAATGACCAAATGCTACACTGTAAGATTTCAGCCTAGACTTGAAGACTGAGACAGTGTCTGAGTCCTGAACATTATCTGGAAGGTTATTCCAGAGCTGGGGGGCTTTATGAGAAAAGGCTCTTCCCCCTGCTGAAGCCTTCTGAATTATGGGAACTAATAGGAATCCAGCACCCTGTGATCTGAGTGATCGTGGTGGCTCATAAAGGTAAATTATATCCTGTAAGTATTCAGGAGTGAGCCCGTGTAGGGCTTTATATGTAAGTAAAAGAGTTTTGTAATCAATATAGAATTTGACCAGAAGCCAGTGCAGTGCTGATAGTATTGGACTGATGTGGTCAAATTTTCTAGTCTTAGTTGGACCCTGGCTGCAGCATTTTGAACTAACTGAAGTCTATTTAGGTTCCTGCTTGAACAACCTGACAATAGTGCATTGCAGTAATCTAACCTTGAAGTAATCAAAGCATGCACCAGTTTTTCAGCAGTGTGCAAGGATACGGCATTTCTTAACTTGGAGATATTAGGAAGATGAAGAAAAGCGGTCCTCCTAATATTACCTATGTGTTGGCCAAATGATAAATCTGAATCAATTATGACACCAAGATTTTTGGCTACTGAACTAGGTATAACTGAGAAATCAGCCAGATTTAGCATTAAGTATATATAGTGCTTTTTACAACAACAGAGTTGTCACAAATCAGCTTTACAGAAATCTGGGTCCAAGCCTCAATTGAACACGCCAGCAGGTAACAGTGGCAAGGAAAAACTCCCTCAGGCAAGGAGGAAGAAGCCTTTAGAGGAACCAAGGCTCAAGAGAGGAACCCAACCTCCTCTGGTTAATACTGGATAGCAGAGACATAAGGCATAAAAAGTTGTAGAACAATAGAGAAATGTAGCTAGCAGTAAATGTAAAGCAAATGTAAATGGGTGATGAGTTATGTGAGAATGGAAGTGAGAGTAGGATATAAGCTCAGTGTTAATATGGAAGTCCATGCACATTAAACATTTGAAGCTGGCAGTGGAGTCTCAGATGAGGGATGAGTGGGATTTCCTACTTTGCCTGCTGTAGTTTAAAGAAGAGTTACACTTCTTTGTGGGTAGAATTTTTTCATCGACTCCTTCTTATAACACTGGTCAGTTTTGTTTTAGATGTATGTAATTCTGCTGGACCTTAAAATGTACCTAATCAGATCTGGACATATTGGCTATTTGAAAGATCCAGCCAAAATTGACATAAACAACCAGACTTTTTTTTTTTTTTAAGCTCCATCACCAATTTTGGGACTACTACCTATCTTTTACTGTGCTGATTCCTTTTCATTGTACATGTTAATCTATAATTCTCATGTATAGACATCAGTATATTTGTTAATTTCTTCCAGGTCACAGCAGTTTATTTGATATTTACTAGACTATTAACACTCATTTTTTGTTTAATTCACATTGTAAGCTATTTTTCCCTGCATTTTTAATTGTCACAACCCTTATTATTGTACTTTTGGAATGGGTTCTTGGTTCCTCTGTGTCTTTTCCTTGCTTATTTCCCTGATATTTGTATATTCCCTGATTATTAGGTGCTAGTACTTTCAATGGAAGTCACCTTGTCCCACTCTAAAAAGGTATATACTGGATCTACTTAATAAAAATTCATGTGCATCCAATTTGCACGTATCCTTTTAAGTAATTCTAACTAGAATATTAACTACATGCTATGAACCAAAATTGCTGCCAACATGGTCTTCAGCACCAGAAAACTAAAATAATTTGTACTTAATTCTACTAACACAATTTTATCTACCAACAAGATTTTATTCATTATATGGCAAAGTCATTTCTTCACTCCATTGTTCAGCCAGCATGAAGTCACATAGCAACAAACAAACAGTAACTTGCTTTTACAGCCAACAACACAGAGGCTGGGTAGTCAACCTTCAAATAAAAAATCACAGAACACTTGAAAGTAGCCTTGGATATGATTAGGGTGGAGGACATGCCCAAATTGCAAATAAATGTTGTCAGGAGCTAATGAGGAAGATGTAAGTTTTAGAATTGGTGTGGAACAAACATCATTGTATATTATTGAGCACAGCTGATGCAGTTACCAGACTATATTATTTAATCATATATATATATATATATATGTGGCTAAGCTTACAATTCCAAATGAATTGAGCAAACTTATTAATGTTGAACGGACTCTTTACACTGATCAACCATAACATGACAACCCTCTCCTTGTTTCTACACAAAATCCTATTCTACACTGGTCTATAGACACAGACCAGTCCATATATTTCTTTGCATACTTTGTTACCTGATCTTCAATGGTTAGGAGCCCACAGGACCACCAAATACATTATGTTCAGATGGTGATTCTGTGTTAGTGTGTATTGCACTGGTATGAGTGGATCAGATGTCACCTCTCAGTGTCACTGCTGGACTGAGAATAACCCATCAAACAAAAATATCCATCCAACAGCATCCTCTGAGGGGGCCTACATATCAGAGGGCCTGCTTCCTATTACTGACTCTGAGGGGCAGATCCTTGGTTCTTAACCATACTCATTGTTCAGGTTGGAAATTATATCTGCTTCTTTCAGCCCATAACCCCCTTGCTTGAGGCCATCTGGGCTAAGAGGGTTGCCTGCGCACAGTGCCACACAGCCCTACACTGGTGCACAATGTGGGAAGTAGACAAGGATGCATGCTCCTCCTGGTCTTGAAACAAAGGAGGTGGATGAATGAACTGGCACTCAAATGGTGACATGCCTATTGAAGAGCACCAAAGCATGTAGGTGGTCTGCCCACATGACTGAGCATGTAGAGGCCAAACAGTGGAGGGACTACTCCAAATCCTGGCTCACCTGTTCCATCTGGCCATTAGACTGGGGATGATTCCCTGTGGAAAGGCAGACAGAGGCACCCAGGGAGGCAGTAAATTCTTTCCAAAACTGACTGGCGAACTGTTGGCCTCTGTCAGAGACCAGATCCCGAGGTAAACCATGGTAGCATACCACATGCTGAAGGAGTTGAGCAGTCTCTTTGGCCGAAAACCTGCTTTTGAAAACCTACCACCAGGATCCTGGATAGGCCCCTGGACTTGGACAGACTGACGACAAGTCCAGGGACAGGTGTGACCATGTGTGATGCATAAAAGGAAGGGCAAACAGTAGTCCGACAGGCTTGGTCCTCTAGTCTTTGTTCTAGGTGCTGGTGTCACAAGCTGAGACATACCTCTTTGCCCATTTTAGGCCACCAGAACCTTCTCTGAATTAACTTCATGGTCTGAGTGCCCCTGCAGTGGCCAGAGAGGGGGCTAATGTGTCCCCACTGCAGGACCTGGGTAATAACACTGAAGCTGGAATAAAAAGACAGTGTGCAGGGCTTCCTCCAGGGTCAGGATCCCTCTCTTCATAACAGTCCTTCAACCTTCCAGCACAAGGGAACTAGCGTTCTTTTATCAGCATTCAAGTTACTTCTTGTGAGTTTTTCTTTCATTAAGGGGTACCAACAATTTTGTCCATGTGTGTATGGCAGGTTTTATTTGCATGGGTTTGGTATTTTTACAATGTTTATGCTTATTTACCTGTGTTACATTCTTGCCTTGATGGTGTTGAGTTTTGGACTAATCTCAATGAAGTTATTCTAAACATGGAGCCTGCCTCACACTTGCCTACATTAACAAGAGCTTATACTATGAAGCTCCATAGCTAGTCCCAGTCCTCTCCTCCAGTGTAGCTTAATCTGCTTTCCTGCATTGGTTCATCAGCCATGTGACCATATGAAACAGTCTACCACCTCCAGCAGAAGCAGGGGAAGTTTGGATTTCACAGAGTGCTTGGGAGCACCCTTAGGGAAAGGTGAAGATTCTCTCAGGAGCTTAGAGGGGTCTGAGTGTGTGTGAGGGGCTTAAGAAGGCTTGAATTAAATGTCATGAGGAGGGTCCTGCACACAGGTAATCCCTGCTGAACTTTAAAGATGAGAATGGCAACCTGACCACTACCTCTGCCCAAAACACACACACACACACACACACACACACACACACACACACACACACACACACACACACACACACACACACACACACACACTATGCTCAAATTTAGTTCAGTAAATGGTTGAGGATGTGTTTGGTCATTTTCACAGCGACAAAACAAATCTGCTGTTACATAATAATGCATTTACTTTGTATTATTAATACCAGGTCTAATGCACTTGCAGATTACCTGTACCTTTGTGGTAAAGTGGGCTATACTGTATGTAAGAGTATAACCTGTGATTCTAGAGGACCACACAGTTGTTGGCTTGAAAAACAAGTGTTGCAATGCTCTTTCATAATGGCAGTGAAAGCACTTATAAATATAAAAAATGATTAAATAATTAATTGATTAATTAATGAATTAATTCCAAATACTTCCATTATTGTCCCTTGTGATGTACATTTGAAGGATAAATTGATAGACTCAGATTCTCATAGACCTAAACCCATATGAAAAAGTATGGGTATATTTATACATTTGAAATACATTGCATTTAATTACTAAATTATTAATAAATGTATAATCAAGATACATCACACACTGAAACATTTTTTCAGAATATTTTGCCCAGAATAACTGTGAATAAACATTTCTCAGTGTACAATCCTCAACCTTGCATTCCAGTACATAAAAACCTGGTTAACCCCTTCTTTACCAGTATGGGTCATCAACATTTTTTTCTGTTTCTGTGTAATTTAGCAGTTTGTGACGGTTTGAGGTTCATAAACACATTGCATTTAATTACAACTTTATTATAATACCTTAATTTAAAATATATCAGGAAGTATTAAACAAAGATATGTAGCATATTAGCAATTATTAAGTTTCATATGTACAGATAGAAAGCAAATATACAGTAGGGTTTATATCTTTTTTAACTGAAAACTAATTTTTTCATTGAGAATATGCTCAATAAACATTTTCTTATTAAAATATATTTAAATGAAACAATTATTTTTTTAATTATTTTAAAATACATTTAACAATTTTCTGGCTATTTTCATGCATTGTGAAAATATATTTGATATTACATTTTTGAATTTCTTTCCTACATGCACACATGGGTTATCACAATATTACTTGATAAATGCACAATACTCTTAAACACAAAAACATTAAGAAGTACACTAAAAACTACACGTTTAAAGTAGCAATTGAGCACTTGAAAGATGTTGTAACTGCATATACAGCAAGATTGATTTCATTTTCCTGCTGTCTTTCCTCTACATCTTCACTCATAATTGTTATAGTTATAAGGAACTAAACTTTTAACCACAGCTCTGGAACTGTAGTTCCAACTGCACAACTTAATGACAGTGGTTGTGAATGTTCAGTGGAGGTTTTGGGAAACACCTGTGTCACAAAACACAAGTTACAAAAAATAATTAATAAAGATAAGTTACAAAAGTAGTATGTTTTTTGCAAAACAACTGCATCACAACTGTTGTTCCAACTATGTAAGTAGGCAACTTTGAACAACATGGACCTCAATGTGTTCAAAATAAATTTCTACATTATACACATTTTTAAATTATTTCACAGTTTGAGGGTGATCCATCTATCTGAACTGCCTAATTGTCAAAATTTAGGAGGCTAAGCAAGATAATTGGGCCAATTGAAAGCCTCCCAAGAATTGTGAAAGGTATATATACCAATATCAGGGTGATCGCAAACAATGATCTTAACACATTCCTGTAGTGTGGGGAGTCTATAATCCCGTCTTTACTTCTCTGATCTTCCTTTGGCCCAGTCGAGAAATATAAAATACGTTTAATATTTACGACTAAGTGAAGTAGACATTTCCTCAGCAATTTAGAGGCCAGATGAAAGAAACATTTAGGTCAACAGGGCTCATTTAAACAGCAATGCAAACTACTACATACAAAACTAATATAACTACACTGCATACACAAACAAACATTGATGCAAGGTAGAAGTCTAAAGGATTAGAGTCACATTTCTTCCTATTTTAAACCCACCAGAGGCACACACTTTTAACAAAAGTAAAGAGTCTTCTTAACCAGTATGGCTCATCAACATTTTTTTTCTGTTTCTGTGTAATTTAGCAGTTCATGAGGGCTTTAAAGTTCAAAGGATAGATAGAAGGATAGAAAAATCATCAACTGTGTGTCCGAAAGATTAAGAAGAGCCTTCACAAGGTGGTACATGTTAGAGACTAATATTTTTTTTTTTCAGTCACCCGATTTACATCCAACTGTGTGTTCTACATAAGAGAAAACTTAGATAACAAGGCCCCAAAAGCTTTGGCAGAGCATCATCAGAGAGCACAGCACCTTGTGATATCTGTGAACCACAGACTTCAAGCAGTCATTTTGTGCAAGAGATAGACAGCAAAATATGAAACATAACTGCTTTTAGTCCTGCTATAATATGACACTCTGAAATGAGGTGTACTGTGTTAAAATGTGTAATTTCAACATAAGGAAACTGAAAATTATGCAAATACTCTAAGATTAATGTCTGTAAAGTGTATTTTAATCATTTCTAATTGGTTTGATTGGAGATTTTAAGCTGTGTAGCAGATGGTGCTTATAAAGGAACAATGGGTCTTCGTCCCAAATGCCATGTTGCAGTTTTTCATGGTATAGGACAAATATGTCAGACTCATCAGAAGTAAATATCAGAAGTAGAGGATACATGAACGCACACGGCCCATCCTTAACACACACACACACACACACACACACACACACACACAAACACACACACACACACACACACACACACACACACACACACACACACACACACACACACACCTCCATCACTCCCTCAGTATTATAGAATACTGAAGTGGTTAATGACAGAGGGCTTTTCTGTGATGGCACACACACTGCTCAGACTGTGGTGTGTCTAAAAGCCTTTTGATGTACCTTTCTCTTCACCACCGCCCGGCATTGAAAGCCTCCGATTCGCACATGAAAGGAGGAGAGAGATTAGAGAAACGGAGAGGGAGGCAAAATCAGGACTTGGCTTTTTGTCCTCTTTATCCTCTTAGAGAAGTGGGACGTCCAATTTGTGACTTGTTACCTGCAATGTTGCCCACCCTCAGCCCACATTAGCCTGCTGCAGTGAAAAAATAAACTCGTACTCTCCACAGCCACTTCACAATGTGCAAACATTTCTCTTACTGCTCTCTTTTTTTTATGAACATCCATTCATTTGACATGTGGATATTTTTATACAGGAAGCAGGTTTAAAAGTAAAGGCAAAAATCTTTGGACTATACATGTGTAATTGTTTTTTTGTGTGTAAAAAGCACAATATTGTAGAAATAGTATTCATAGAGGATTTTTGTGTAATGTCAAACTATTTTATTTCTTGTTTACATTTATATAATAAAGGTTGGAAATTTCATAGTAATCTGATTAAGAAAGCAATCTGCTTTCCAATATAAATAAATAAAAAGGCACCTTCCAATGTATATTTACTGCTCTGGGTAAATGCTCAATGTTCATGCAGACTAACCGATTGGGTTCTAGATGAAAATATGAAGGAAGGGGCCAATAGCTCTGATTTTTTCTTCACAGTGTTAAAATTCCAGAAGGCAGTATGAGAAGGGTACTGATACATACAAAAACAACAACAAATATAGCCATTATTGACAGCCATTATTGGGTTCCAAGCACATATTAGCCCATTCAGGAACAGTATATCAGTATATGACCCATTCCTGGAATAGAAGCCACATTATGTGTAGTTTGTGTACATGTAGGCTGTACATACTTAAGTACCTGCTAAAAGTTGAAAGACTGATTGCGGCCATGTTTTTTTTAACATAACATCAGACTCATAGCCAATTTTCATGTCAATTGGACATTTGGTGGGATAGCAAGTTTTTGCTTGTTACTGTGCCACCTAGCAATGCAGTACCACCTTTGAAATTTGTCTGGCAATCCTCTAGGGTACAGGTCTGTGACGTTTTATAGCAATCAGACAAAGCACTTCTGAGTAAGAGCTGTATATGTGTCATTTTTCTAATATGTGCTCCACCCACACATTTGGCTTTTTTGTAGGGGATGTGGCAAGTAATCAGGTGATCCATTTTGAATTTTGTCTCTGTCATATAGGGTGGGAGACATGGACCTCAATGTTTGATGCTTTGCTATAGCGCCATCTTCAGGCCAATTCGAAGTAGTAGTGGGAGGTGAGTACTACCTGCTGACCAAATTTAATGTCCTTCAGTGCTTGAAACCCTAATAATGAAGTTGGACCAATGTGAAATATTTTGAAGGACTTACTATAAATATCCTTGTAAATCTAAACATTACCAATAACTCATCAAAATTACAAAAATAAACATGGTCAAATTCATACAAACAGTTAAATTCTCTTAATTGTTACATCTGAAATGAGGACAAACTTGAGTAGCCTAGGATCTCCTCAAAATAACAATACGTGGCATATGTGTTTTTGGTGAAACGTGCATCACAGACTATAAAAATGTCCCACAAAAATTCTGTTCTAAAGGTTAATGACTAAAATAGTGTTAATGTAGTGTTACCTTGGAAACCAACGTGTTATTTGTGTTTGTTTGTAATAACAATAAAACACACACCCCCTAACAAAAAGTCAAATCTAAACAGTACTCAATAGAAACAAAACATTGATTAAATGTAATAAATAATTTATGAGTTTGCACTTACATGCCACACTAAAATGCAAAATGCTTTCCGTCAGAGGAGAACAAAGAGCAGCACTAGTGCAGAAGTAGTTTCTCTTCATTAGTTGATGCACGGGGCAAAGCTTAAGTTAATTTCCGCTAAACAGTTTGGGCTGCGGCTCTGCTCCGCGCCTGCTAATGAAAAGATTTACTGTTTGTTTATGAGACACAGACATCGCTGAGATGTTTCTGAATTGCAATAAAATGTCTGTGTGGAGCCCAAGAGCCTACTTAATAAACATGAGAGAGAGAGAGAGAGAGAGAGAGAGAGAGAGAGAGTGAGAGAGAGAGAAACAAAATGATAACGAGAAACAGAATGAGAGGAAAGTTGAGGAAAAAGGAAGGCGAGAGAGAGAGAAAGACAAAACAGTGATAAGAAAAAACAGAATGAGATAGAAAAGTTGAAGCAAAATGAAGGATAGAGAGATGCAAATGAACAGAGAAAGATATACAAAGATAAAAGGAAAGGTGGAAGACAGGCAAAGAAGGAGAAACAAAGCCAAAGAAGAAAAGAAAGCAGAGAAACAGAAAAGGAGATAACAAAGAGAAAAGGGGAAATGAGTTTCAAAGCAAAAATAGAGAAAAATGGTGGAGAGAAAAAGAAAAATATAATATAATGAGAGAAACAGGATTGGTAACAGCCAAAGAAAGAGGCAGAGAGTGAAAATGAGAGATGGGGATATTACAACAGAGATACAGAAATAGATAATAGAATAAAAAACTAGGATACAAAACACATAGGAAAAAAGAGAGGAAAAAATAGAGAGTAATAATTCTTTGCTTGGTACGGAATACGAATTTTCTTTAGCTGTTTTTGAAAAATGACAGAATGTCAATACCAATAACCCAAACATACGCATTCTGTAGCCACAAGACCCTGAACAACCAGGCAGCACTGGTTTCCATAGGAACGGGGGTCTTGGAGTCGCTGTGTGTATGTGTGGGGTGCGAGTCCTGCAGGGCGTTTTCATTAAGGCAAAGTCGAGAGACGCCTACCTGCAGTGCTTCGAGGAAACGGAAAGAGCCGAGCCGCCGGCCACGAGGAACCAGACAAAATGTAGAGTTGTGTAGCAGCTCCTGGTAATCAAATCTGGAGGACACACACACACACACACACACACACACACACACACACACACACACACACACACACACACACACACACACATATGTCAGAAAAGATCAGAGCCAGTTTTCTGAAGGACAAGAACAAAAAATAACACACAAAAGTCATACAAACAAAAACAGTCTCCCCTCTAGTCAAGCTGGCAATAACAATTAAGTGAAGTTGTCAGAATTCCACAAAGCCCCAGTGATAGTCTGCCACCAGGCTTTCAAACCCCCAACTATCTCAACCATTCTCTCTGATCGTCTCTCTTTCTCCTGCTGTGTAGCTATGGGTATTACACAGTTACTCTCAATTTCTATTGCAGTTCGAATTAAGGCCAACCTGCCACAGTGAATAATGAGAAGGCCAGCCTCTTCCCTTTTGAATGGGACAATGTTGGTGAAATTAAAGTTAAGTGACCTGTTAACCACCCACATATTTGAACAACTTAAGGAGATCTTATCACCCTGGTTTTAGCTTCTCTCCAGTGGCTCACTGTCCATTACAGGGTTCAATTCAATATATTCTTTATGCAGACAAGCACCATCATACTTTTCTAATTTACTGTGCCGGTACTTTGCTTCAAGATCTTTAAGGTCTTCAGGGGTGAGTTTCCCAAAAGCTTCGGAACGCCAAGTACTTCATTAACTAGTTCTTAAGATTAATGAAAAAGTGTTTTCCCAATGCATTGCATAACTTGAGTACTACGTGAATAGAGGTCACTATTTCTATTTTAAAATAAAAACGTTACAAAGATGGAAGAAAAAAATGACAATAATAAAAAAAAAACAACAATCGATAATGTTTTTATCACTATTGTTGATGATATTATTTTATATACTCATCAGTTTACTTTACCCTCATCACAGTCTGAATGGCAGTCTTTATCTCTAGTTTATAGTCTAACCAGGCACATTATGACCTGACCAATTAAACTCACATGGAAATCAGAAAAAAATCAATAAACATCCCAGAAGACTGGCCGTTCTGAGAGTTAAAACCTCTGGCTCTGTATCACAGGTGGATTCCTGTAGTCACTGATGCCCACATACAGCAAAGCCACTGTGTTTAAATCTGTGCATTGTCACCAAAGCTTTACTACACTGCAAATACCTATACTATAGTATTGTCTTGCGCTTTAGGTGCAGTAGATGGGATGCTCATTTCTGTACCCACTCCCAGACTCCTAAATCCAACCCACACAGGTGGAAAAGGGGTCTCTGCAGTGAATGTACAGGTTATATGGAAGGACCAAAGATTCTTTACTGACACTGTGATCTGGGAGTATGATGCATTGATCTGGGCAAACTCTGGTGTGTCAGTTGGAAAATTGCATGTTTACTGGGTGATAGTGTGTTTCCTCTTAGTGTGTACCTGCTCCTGTCCTGAACCCCAAAACTACAGCTGAGGTGAGTTAACAGCACACACCGGTGGACGTGCAGTGTTGTTGAGTGTAGTGCTGTAGAACTGCTTGGAGAAAGGCAGGCGATTTGAATGTTATTCCAAATTTGTTTTCTTGTTGATTTTTTTTATATAATAATGACCCACAAAAATATCAAAAACAACAGGAAGACTAACAAACAATATAAAAATGGGAACCCGAGTAACCATACTGTTGGCTGTTCTGAGGTGGCTGAAGCTGATTGGTTCTCCATAACATCTTACTTTACGTGTGTAAATCTGAAGTTTTAGGTCAAATCTATGCAGAAATATTCACAAATGTTTAAGCATTATCGTTTAAATATATGTTTTAATTTGTAACACTGCAGAAATAATGTTCTAGAAATGTTCTGAAAACATGTGATACAAGAAATAAAACAAAAAAATAAAAAATAAAATAAAATAATAATAATAATAAAAAACTAGACAGATTGAATGTTCTTTAAACCAAAATCAGTACATTCAAGTACCATCTTCAAGTACCAGATTGGGGTTTAGTCCCAACTTTCTAGATTATCTACCATGATTAAACATTTTTCTGAATAAGAGCAGCTGTCGAAGCCGTGAGTGTGGAACAGGCTATTAGTGATATCCAGTTTATACCATTCTGTAGCTTCTCTTCAGCTAATGTGCTGGAAGCTAACACAGGCTTCATTTGCAGTATGTGAAGTCAGTCCAGTCAAAAGCATCTTCTGCCCACACATTACCGTAAGACAGCTCAATTAGCTTGGAGGAGAGTTCTAACCTCTGTGCCAAACAGATGCCCTAAACTGGCTAGCATTGCTCTGTGTCAACTGTGCCATCCATTCATGTCCAATGACAGAATGGCTGGTAAATCTCTTGTAGACTCCCAGCCAAAGGCAGCAGTGGCCTCAATCCGAGTGCACTTACATAAATGGTGCTTTTGCTGGTGGAACAAATGAAAAACACAAAATTTTAACCAAAAAACTCACATTTTAAACAGCTTTTTGTAATGCTGTAATCTGTAATATTCACATTGCTTCACTTTATGCACATTTTGTTGTTGCAAAATGGATTCATTTTTCCCCAAAAAGTTCTACACACAATACCCCATGATGACAAAGTGAGAAAAGTTTGTTTACACATTTATAAAAAAAAACCCCACAAAAAAATAACGCGTACATAAGTGAAAAAGTGAAGCACTGGGAATACTTTCCAGATGCATATATATATATATATATATATAAAATCAAAGTTTCTGAGACCAACCAGTAGTGAAGGCATATATGCAGGGTAGAATTTACTGACAAATACGAACCAAAATGAGAGCACAATACATTGACATGAAACAAAATCTGACAAGACAGAGACAAAGAACCTTAAATACACAGACAAGACTAGAAACACCTGGGGAAAGTAACAAATGGCCAGGACTACAAACGAAAGACAGGTGGGAATGGGGCAGAGCTAGGATGGAGACAAGACCAAAACAAAACATATGCTTAAAAGCACATGGGGAACCAAAACAGAACAAAGACAAGAAGGTTCAGGCTAGAGAGCCAAAAATTACAAAAATGTGACAGTAAGCCCCTTCCCAATGCACAACACATGGGAGTGTAAGCCATTACTATGTGGAGCTGGTGAAGGAGAGTGACCGCACAAACAAAAACAGGACAGACGCTACTAGACATGAACAGGAGACTGCAGACTAGACAGGAACTGAGGAATCTGAAACAGGACAAAAATGAAGACAGAACAAGGAATGAGACAGGAGACTGAACTTGGGGAACATAGAACATGACAGGAGACTGGACCAGGGAAACACTAGACAAGACAGGGGACTGTGACTGGGACATATAGGGCAGAGACAAGATCAAAACAAAACAGAACGAAGACAAGAAGGGACAGACAGGAAAGCCAAACATTTTTTTTGTCTGTTTAGAAGTTCACACTGTTTTGCCAATAACAACTGTACCATATTTTCCGGACTATAAGCCGCTACTTTTTTCCCACAATTTAAACCATGTGGCTTATAATGAGGTGCGGCATTTCTGTGGATTTTTCTTCACCCGCCAGGGGGCGCTTTAGCAGAAAGTGAAAAAGGTGGGAGGTCAAACTTGGAAACCACAGAAGAAAGCGTTAATTTTCAGTTAGCAAGCAGCAAGCGCAACAGAGAATACCCCCTCATCATGGAAACCACGAAGAAGTTCATATAAGCCACATTTAAGTTGATATCTGATGTCTGTCAGTCTATCCTAACAGCGGGGAGCAGCGTGAAGGAATCTACCATCACCAATGGGTTCCGAAAGGCTGGACTGCTGTGTGAAGAGGGCACCACAGCTTCAGAGCCAGCTTCACTCCGGGATGACAGCAACACGGAGAGCAACACTGACATTGACACAGAAACAGTACTGGTATGTGAGAAAGCTCTTCTAAGGCTGACACTGAAGAAGACTTCAGTGGTTTCAGTGCGCAGGAGGACGATGAATAAACCAATCAATAACTTTTCTGTTTTGTTTGATCAGCACTTTAACTTTTATGCTACAGGCACCGTTCAGAAACTAACCAGTTCATTTATGTTCAGTTAAAGTACGTTATCAGTTCAGTAGATATCAGTGGCCTTAGCCCGGTGCGACTTATATATGTTACATTACAGGGTTTTTTTTAAAACTTTGCAGGTAAATGTAGCTAGATGTGGTCAGGCCTGCTTGACCTTGATTTTAGGTAATTGCATCACCTGGTCTCAGAGCAAGACCAAATTCGTTTTAGCCCTTCTCCTTTTTGTTGGTGGGTTGGGGGGGGAGTGTGTAGGATGCTGTACCTTTCTGTTGTACTACATCACTCTAGGTCAGAGGTTCTTAACCTGGGGGTCACGGTACTTCTAGGGGGGTCTAAGGGGTCGCGAATGTGATACTAATTAAGACGTTTTGTCAGCTAAAGCGCTAAACATTTTCACACTATCATTCTCAGTCTTGATGGAGTGTCTCGCATGAAGGACATGGCTTGGCACAAACACTGTTGCTTAAAGTAGAGCATTTTTAGAACGTTTTTTTTTCACTGAATCAAACTGAATCACTCGCCGTTCTGCTCGACTCTTTGATCTGAATCTTGATTCAGGTTCATGCACATTGTGGCTCGGCACGTCATCCAGGCTGGATTAAAATGGAATGTCTTTTAGAAGGTCGAATTCGAAGTGGGGATGCACTAGATCAGGGGTCGCAACCCGCGGCTCTGGAGACGCATGCGACTCTTTAATCCTTATATCGCGGCTCCGCGTGGCTCAGGAAAATACATTATAAGTATTTAATTGTACTTTGTTGCTTTTTTCAATTTTCTTTCTAAATTGGAAGATTATTGTGATCTAAAATTATACTTTATTATTTTCCGTCACTCAAAATAAGCGTCACACTTGTGGAAGCTGCTTTAGCGCCAAAACCCAGGAGGTGTAAATCAACCTGATCAAACGCTGGACAGATCTTGAAGATGTTGGCCACTCTTGTTCAGAAGGCCACTCTTGTTCAGAATTAAAAATGGAGTGATATTGAGAACCTTCCAGGACAAATTTGGAATGTCATCCCCGACACCTACATAAACATGAAGAAATATGCATTTGAAGTTCTGTCGATCTTCAGATCCACATACAGTATATATGTGAGCAGCTGTTCTCCACCATGAACTATATTAAAAACAAACACTCACAGAGACAGCTTACAGTCCTGCAAAGGTGAAAGTGACTCCATACAGCCCCGATCTGCAGACACTCTGCGCAGAGCTTCAGGAGCAGAAGTCCAATTAACCAGCTCAAATAAATATTTATTCAGATAGTTTGTAGATATTTATTTTTCATTGTTTAGTGACATTGTGCTTTTTTCCCCAGTGTATTTTTTAAATTCAAGTCCACTCTCCGCCACACACTCTGAAAGCCCAAAGATAAGGAAATAAGGATGACGACTCACAACATGTTTTTGCTTTTGTTTGCTACATGAATAATTTAAGTTCAGCTTTTTTAACCTTCAACTTGGCGGGTTGCTTTTTTTTAAGAATTCAAAATGTTCAAAAAGCGTTCATTAAATAAATAATATCTAATTTTGTTGGATTTCAAACACACTGTAGTTGTTTATATAAAGTGTAAAGGTAAGAAAAAGCAATATATACTGTGTTATTTTCATTTTAGATGTCAAAAATTATTTGCGGCTCCCAGTGTTTTATTTTCCATGGAAACTGGGTCCAAACGGCTCTTTGGGTGTTAAGGGTTGCCGACCCCTGCACTAGAGTAACATCAGAACAGAAAAAAAAACAAAGAAAGTGAGAAAATATGATGAAAAGTACTTTATTAGTAATATTTTACGAGTTATTGATACCGTTTTTTTCCTGGGGGTAGGGGGGTCGTGAAATTTACTGGAGCCTAAAAGGGGGTTGCACATTGAAAAAAGTTAAGAATTTCTGCTGTAGGCAGATTGTAGCACAGGGCTGTCATTAAGACAGAAAAGAATCAAATGACTTTGTTTCCTTCCTTGTTTTAATGCAGACTGTTGAGTTGGCCTCTCCATGCCACACATTTTTTTTCATAGCTGCTTTTTAGGCATAAGATTTACAGAACTCCATCAAAAACCTTCTCAGCAGATGATAGTGTAGAACTCTGCCTAGCACAGCTATATTCATTGAAGGCTGTTTTAAAGCAGAAGCAGCTACTGTGCTGCATGTGGTGCATTCCTCTGTTCAACAGTTCTGTTGGCTCTTTATACTGGCTGTGTGAAGCATTTCGGATTTCAGATTCCAGATTCAAGTTTTTCAAACAGCATCCCACAAATCACACCTCCAGCTTAGTTTCAAGTTCCTGTATCTCAAAATCCTGACAATATGAATAACGTTTTTAATCGTATCATGTGACGTCCCCACACACCCACACATACTGTAATTCAGCATTGAGAATTTGAGAATGAACTAATTAGACCATGCTTAATTATGGCACTTGTAATGCTAAAGACCCCTTGAAATCAGTTTACAAGTAGTTATTCTTTCATGGCTAAGTCAAAAAATGCATTTAACAATGGAATTAATATAATAAAAATAATAATAAAAAAAAAGTGAGTGGATACCAAGTGTTTAGCACAGTTAGATATCACCATATTGTCACTTTGATGCTATAAGATTCTATCTCACAATTTTATCAAAATGTAGTTATTTACATATTTTTATTCTATGACATCTTCTTAACATTATGTGAGGTGTTTTTAGTTGCATTTTAGACACCATCTAGAGAACAGGAAGCTTCCATCTCCTAAAGCCAGGCATGAGCTCGAGGTGTATAAAACCCAGCATCCTGACCTGCTCTTGTCACTGAATGCAATCAGATCCTCACAGCAATTCTTTAAAATGTAGCAGAAAGTCTTCCCTGGACATCAGAGGCAGGTACTCCAACAAAAACAAAAAATTATTTTGAAAACCCTTGATTTCAGAACAAACAATGAATGAGCAGGTGTCCCAATACTTATAGTCCATATAGTGTATCTAGCTGTCCTAATGTAGTAATTCTTTGGTATTAACTGACTTTGCTCTTTCCATTCATTTCTTTACATAGGAGCTTCAGTACTCTGTGCTTTCTCTAGACGTACTGCCATTCCAACACTGTTTTAAACAATTTCTAACTGGATTCACAGCATATGAACCATACTGACAAGCCTTATCATCTGTTGTCCATCCTTCTTGAACCACAATGACCATTAGATTAGAAACCATATTCATTAATAGCAGATCAGAGTTTCCATTGCTGCTAATTTTCATAAGAAGTAAATGGTGTTATAAGTTAGAGGACTTATAGCACTGGGAAATTTTTGATTGACCGTACTGTCAATGGCTAATAAACCTGACTGTACCACTGCATGCAGGATAGGGCCTGCATAAAATATTTACTAAATGTCAGCAAACATTAAACAAACAGCAGAAAGAGTGCTTTGTAAATGAACACAGAGCTAATCAAAGCTTACTCCTTTCCATATTTCCTCATCCTCTTTCTATACTCCCCCCCTTCTCTCTCTTCAATGGATAGTTCTAAGCAGCACAGGACCGCTGATGGTTTGCCAGGTACTGCTCAATGTTACAAGTTAGAAGATGAGGCACCTCCCCTCTACCTCAATACCATGATCTATATGTATCTGTCTTCATGAAAAACTAAACACTGGCAAACATACTTGTATAACATATACGTATTCACCATGCTACATACAAACGTCTCACCAAAATTGAGTTTATGCAAATCCTTGCAAGAGGTTCCAAAAAATGGAGCAAAAGGAAAAGGTTACAGATTTGATGGGCACAGGATTTAATTATTTTACTCATATTGATGTTTCTCAAGAAGTCCAGTAACTGAGTGAGCTGTGCTGGTTCAGTAATATAGAGTGGGTTTGGGTAGGCATTACAACCTTTTTGAGTAAAACCTTTCCCATTGGCCTCTGGCACCATCTATTTGCATACTAGGCGTGTACCCCACCTCCAATCACCACTATTGTGTAGTCATTCACCATGGCTGCATTCTCTTATGTATGTAGTTGTATATTACAAAAGGGTTAGCTGCATGGACTCAGGGCTGATTTTTGGCAGAACACTAATGGATCTCAGGAAGTTATATAAAGATTAAGGTGTCCATCCTTCATCAGAATTATATTCAAAATTGAAAGCTATTCATTAAATGTAAAGTGAAATTTTGTTTCCTTTACAGTATGACTTAGAACTTTACTATTCAAACACTATCAATATTAAATTAAAATAAGGATTGAAATACATTTAATAAATATAGAACATGACAGTTTACCCTTTTTTAATTAAATTATGAACAAAAATGATATTCTAATTCTCTGAGATGCATTTTCAAAATGCAGGTTATTCACCCTTTGAGATTATGGGTTAAGTTTACACAAAAGATTTAAAAAAAAAATTCGATTTGTTATGAATTATTCTAATCAAATGTATGTTCTAATTAAAATGTTTAGTGGCTTAAACTCATTCAACTTAAATGTTTTCATTTTTTCAATAGACCTCCATTTATATAAAGTAACAGGTTATCTCAAAGTTTTTAAGTAATGTGAATTAGCTGATTTCTATTTCAGGAAGAACATATGCAATCAAGTACCACTGTTCTAATGTTTATAAACAAATGTAAAACCTTCACAGTAATATCCTCAGTTCCAAAGTACATCCAAAAGCTGGTTAGAGCACTCCTGGTCTACACTAAATTCCAAGAATTAATTTACCGGTATCTTTATCTGTGTGCTAATGCATCAGAGACTTCATCAGTGGCTAACAACAATAAAACACCACCTAAACCTGGAATGGAATGAAACCTGTTTAATAGGACTTTTAAAATGAGACTGCTGGGAGATGGAAATGTTACCATTAAGAGCCCAGCAGTTGTACAAATCACATTAGAACTCATTTTCTCCAGGCCCAAAACCTCGACTGGATGCTAATAGCATTCTCTACCTAAACAATAATCACATTTTTGCAACAGTGAGTGGAGCAAATGACAGTATGTAACTTAAAATTTCATTGCATTAGTCTGTTATTTTAGACTTAAACTAATTACTCCTAAGGTAATTAGACACGGAACAAATTCCGCATACTGCATCACAACACTGTTAAAGTTATTTGCAATATTCTGTGAATCATAAATATATTGATGAGAGAAGGAACCTTGCTGTGTTGCTGAAGGGAATGAAATAACTTTATTGGCATGTTTTGCCCTCCTTATGCAGAGTAAATAGAAAGGGAGTGTACAGTGCATCTGGAAAGTATTCACAGTGCTTCACGTTTTGCACATTTTGTTATGTTAAATGGATTCTGTTCATTTTTGTCATGTATCAGTCCTGTTAATCTCCTGTGTTGTCTTCATTTTGTCTTTTTGTAGTGTTTGTTTTGGTCCTGTCTCCTCCCTTGCTCTGTCCATTCCCATCTGTCTCATTTGTAACCCTGCCCCTTTGCTATCAGTTCAAGGTGTGGTTAATGTGTCCCTCTATTTAAGACACTTTGTTTCAGTCAGTGTTTGTCAGTCTTGGTTGTGGTTGCTGTTACTCTCAGTCTGTTTAGTGAGTATCTTGGTTTTGTTTGATGATTGTGTCAGTCTGTTTCCATGTGTTTGTTTTGTAACTTGTTTTCTTAGTTATTAAATCCTGAACCCCTGTGAGTACGTCCGTCTTCCTAGTCTACATCTTGTCTGTTTACTCACTATTCCTGACATTTTTTCCCTCAAAATTATACACACAATACCCCACAATGACAATATCAGAAGTTTGTTTAAAATCTTTGCAAATTTGCAAGAAAAAAAAAGTCTTTGGTAGCAGATGCAAGTCTTTTTGTGTATGATGTTACAAGCTTGGCACACCTGTTTATGGGGAAGTTTCTCCCATTCTTCTCTGCAGAACCTCTCAAGCTCCATCAATTGGATGTGGAGCATCAATGCACAGCCATTTTCAGATTCAGATTTTTCCCAGAGATTCTCAATCAGGTTCAAGTCTGGGCTCTGGCTGAACCTCTCAAGGACATTCACAGAGGTGTCCTGCAGCCACTTCTTTGTTATCTTGGCTGTGTGCTTAGAGTCATTGTCCTGTTGGAAGATAAACCTTTGCCCCAGTCTGAAGACTAGAGTGCTCTGGAGCAGGTTATCAAGGATGTCACTGTATATCATCGAAGTCATCTTTCCCTCACCCCTGACCAGTCTTCCAGTTCCTGCTGCAGACAAAACATCCCCACAGCACGATGCTGACACTGCCATGCTTCACTCTAGGAATGGTATTGGCTAGGTGATGAGCAGTGCCTGGTTTCCTCCAGACATGGTACTTGACATTCAGTCCAAAAAGATCAATATTAAAGTAAATTTCTCCTTTTTTCACAGAGCAACATTGGAGCTCTGTCAGAGTGACAATAGAGTTCTTGACTAAGTACCTCCTAGCATTATCACTCAGTTTAGCGAGGTGACCAGCTTTGTGAAGTGTACTAATGGTTCCAATCTTCTTCCATTAATGGAGGAGTTTGCTCTTTGGGACCTTTGATACAACAGAAATGTTTCTGTACCCTTCCCTAGATCTGTGTCACAATATAATCCTGTCTCGGAGGTCTAGAGACAACTCCTTAGACTTCATGGCTGGGTTTGTGCTCTGACATGCACTGTCTACTCTGGGACTTTATATAAACAGCTGTGTCTTTCTTCATCATGTCCACTCAACTGAAATTACCAGATGTTTTCTCCAATAAAGTTCTAGAAACATCTGAAGGATGATCAGTGGAAACAAGGTGCACCAAACTCAATTATGAGCCTCAAGGCTGTGAATACTTGCCATTTTCATGTTTTATTTTTAATACATTTGCAAAATGTACAAACAAACTTTTGTCATCATGGCTATTCTGTGCAGAATGTTGATGGAAAAAATAATGCAATCTTTTTTGGAAAATGTGCAAACTGCTTTTACTGCAAGGTGTATACTGCTTTTACGGCTGCCACAAAAACATAATTAAGTAAAGGTTCAAACAGTATTTTTCCTTTAACCCTTACAGTCCTAGCTATACAAGTTGTGTGTTTTTTGTGTGTTTTTTACGTTGCCTCTTTTTTGTAATAACACAGTAATTACATGAGATAGTCACATGGCATATGATGAAATATTTATGGAAGGCCTTTGGCTTCTTAAATATGTAATTACTTGATGTGTACATACTATCAGACATTTACTATCTTGATGACAGTGACCAAGTTGTTATCAAAACTTGCCAAACACCTGTTTGTTTGTTTTTTTTTACTTATTTTTGAATATAGAGACTTGAAACTGAAAAACACCTGGAGATGTGTGTTAAGATATTTTATAATATAGCTTATTACTGTGACAAAATATATGAAAAAATCCGGTGGTCTTAAGTTTTTGGAAGAGTTCGCCTCATGGATCCATGCCAATTTCTAAAACTGCTTGTCATAGCAGCCCAAAACTTGAAATTATCTGTTCAGGGCCAATATGTCCAACATCTCAGGTAATAAAAATTGGTTTATTGTATTGGCTTTTAATAACAGGAGCTTCTAAAAACAGTTGTACTGTCAGGTATCTGTCTTGTCTCTGTGGTCTGTCTGTTTTTGTTTACCATTCCATGTGCTTTAGAGCACATGTCATGTCTCCTCCCATTCCCAGCTGTGTTCCATTCGTAACCCTGCCCCATCGTCATCATGTCCCAGCCTTGTCCAATGTGACTGTGTATATAAGTCCCTTGTCTTTTGTTAGTCCTTGTCGGTCTTTGTTGTGGTTATATGTGCTTATGTGGTTATATGACTTTGTTGTTTTCTCGTCGTGTTTATTTCTAACCTGTTAATAAATACAACCCAGCGTGTACGTCCGCAACTACCTGTGTCCGTGAGCGTTACATGTACATTTTATAAAAGTGTGATTTTCCACAATGAATTACTCACAGATGCTTCACTGCACCACAACAATCACTATTAGAAAGAGTAGATTCTGCAGTTTCTAACCGTATGTGATTTATGCTGGTCTGTCAAGGCAGTCCTTATTTATAAAGCACAAGGTGTGATTCTGCCCTCACAGTGAGGGCTGAGGGCTGAAATTGTTAAATAATGGTCACTCACAGAGTTTAAAAACATTGTTTTGTTAGAATGCTTTACAGCAAGAATCAACAACGCAAAGATCAGAACAATCGAAGACTGACTGGACATTCTGGATGGACACAGACCTCTGACTGCCCTTGCCTGTTTGTATGTGATGTTAACTACCCATCTTAGTTGTCTCATGCTCTTGCATTTCTAGATGTCTTTATTTAGTTGTGTATGTATATATATTTTTTATCACTTCTCTACTTTGTGTAAAATATACCTGTATCCATGTACCGCCCTGTACACTTGAATGTCTCTTGTCCCGTACATAGTTTTTTTATTTTCTATAAAAAAGTCATTTGTTTTCTATAATAAAATAAAATATTGTAAAAAAATGTGCAAAACGTTTAGCACTGTGAATTCCACAAATCTCTCTGCAGAGAAATTCGATTGATGTTGTTTCTAACCTTTCAATCAGTAGTGACAACTTATATGTGTACAGCAGCATGTTTGACAAAAAAGAGCATTTCAGGACCTCATGTGAATTAAATAATAGAAAATATTTTTGAGCACTGAACACAACATCGACACGTCCCAGACAAGCAGAAATTAAATGATTGAATGAATGAAGTGAATGCTAGGATGTGAGGAGTATAATTATTTGACCTGAACCTACACCTTCACCTAAACCTCACATTAACCTTTACTCTAACCCTAACCATAACCTTAGTAAAATTAACTGACATTAGTAGTGCGCATGTATGTCTTTTCAGTTATTAATGTTTATAATAGGTCCATAACATCAAAAAGACCATTTTTTAGCATTGATTTTGGGCACATGAACAAATCGTGGGTTATGCATATTTGGCAAAAGAGCACAAAGAAATGGTTGGAAGTACATTGTTGATCACAATCAAGTCACAAACTGTGTAAATGAGTAATGTTGAACTTGCAGAAACATGCACATATTCACAAATAAACTGCTACTATAGATTGGGTTCTAATTGTTAATTCATCTCTGTGTTGGTATATGAGATTTTTTCATATCACACCAACAATTCTCAGGCTCCACAGGCAGAACAGTCCCTATCTGTAACTGTTTCTGCTGTCTGTCATACAGAGCATTATGAAGTGATCTATATTCAGGTTACGCTGAAATACTGGGTAAGGGTCACAGGTAGATATTAGGCTGAAAGAAAACCATCTGCAGCTGTGTGCACCATGGCAGTGATCAACTGGGGCCATGAATTCTTTCTCTTGTATCATAAAGTACTTATTAGAGCAGCCATGCTGAAGAGAATGGTACGTTAGCCCTGAAGCAAAGCATAGTGGGTTGTCTGTATGCAAATGTGGGAACAGATGCTGTGGTAAAACGAGGTCTTTGCTCTTTGGTGTTCATTCATTTGGTGATGCATCCTTCAAATGGAAGTAATGTTTTGGGGTTTTTTTTGTAAACAAAGTAAAAAATTATATGGACACTGTCTATTTTCTGAAATCAAGGGTATTAATGAGTTTATCTTGTTTTGTTTGAGTAACTGTCTTTACTGCCCATTCAAGGATTTCTATTATATTTTGTAGTGATCCTGTGAAGATTTCATTGCATTCAGTGAGAGGGTCAGGATGTTGGATTATCAGCACTCCACCTCATCCTCAACTCCCCAATTAATTCCAAAAGTATTGTAACATTGTAACGCACTGCTCCACAGTTTAATGTTGGGGACCTTATACCCCTCTAGCCCATGCCTGACATTATGCATAATGCCAATCGGTTGAAAAGATCATTATATTGGCATGGGCACAAAATATGGACAAAAACAATGCTATCTGAATAACTGATTACCCCTTATTTCAATGGGCTGTTAGATTGGCCTTACAGCAATAACTGCAACCAAGCACTTCCTGACGTTATTAATTAGTGTGTCATAATGCTGTGAAGGCATTTCAGACTTCTCATTTAAGAACTGTTTGAGCTCATCTAAAGCTTTTGTTTGCAGAGAATGTCAGGTCATTTGTCTATGAGCTGAAGTGGAAACAGAAGTGCAATTGGGTCATGCAACAAGACAATGATCTGAATGACATGAGCAAGTCTACCTCACAATGGTTAAAAATGTAATGTTTGAACTACTGATATGTTGTGACTGGACCTGCAGGCAGTTCATTCTTGCAGGCCTACAAATGTAATTGAGTTGAAGCAGTTGTGAAATAGTTGTGAAAGTAATTAACAACTATAGAAAGCATTTGATTGAATTGTAATTGCTGCTAAGGGGGTGCAACCAGTTATCTTTTTCACACAGGGGTATTAAGTGTTGAATATCATTTATTAGGATACAATAGGATAGAACTTTATTGATCCCCTGGGAGGTTACCCTATGTAATTTTAAGGTAATAATAATATATACTTATGTGTCTTTTGACCTGATGGGTTTTTGTTAATCCAGGTTAGGTTTCGTTTTTGGCCATTTGTTCAGTGTTTATAGGGGACAAACACATTTTCACTGCACTATATATACATATTTGTTTTTGTAATAAACAACATTATATACCATAAACACTATAGTATACTAGTTTCAGATCTAAGCCCAATGTCTCTATACTTCTGGATAGAAGAGCAAGTTTTCTCACTCTTGCTCAAAGGAGCATACAAAGGGCAGATGTTAAAGGAATATAAAGGGATTTGACAAATGCAGCATCTGTGCAGGCTCCACGCTATGCATTTTTTATAAGCTGCTAATCCATTGCTTGTATAATTCAATATAAATCAAATTACCAGGCTACGATGCTGTCACTGACTATAGTAATTAGATAGAAAAGCTGTTGCCTTTAGCACTGTGTGCTTTAAGGTTGAAGGGGAAAGTGGAGAGTGACATCGTATTTACACTTGCCTTTTCTCCAATTCACCAGTGGATGAATTGCATGTATTGGATTGCCCAGCTTGTCTTTAAAGGTATTTCTGTCTGTTTTTCATGGCAATTACTGGTGAGAGGTTTTTTGGGAGCACATTTCTTAATAAAGTCTGTTTTAAGCCCTTCTGACTGTTGACTCTGAGAGCACAATAATAAAGAATAAAATGCTCTTCCAATACCTTTCAAAATTCAAAAACCTTTCCATTACTTCTCCAAAACTCCATCTCAATTTTTATGACTTAAATAAACCATTTTACTAGTCTTAAACAGTGTGCGTCAGCTAGTCAGCAAATACTTGTCATAACAGTGATAACAGTTGTTTTCACAGTTGTATAACATTTTTATTCTCAAATATAATGCAAATTATTTATTGTATTGACTTGTCTTTTATTAAAACAAACAATCTTTTCAAAGCATTCAATATATACCACACTTTTTTATTATGGTTAAAATTTGAATGCCAGTTGCTGCACTTTTTAAAAATAAGTTTTCAACTTTAAAACACCTTTTTAGAGACACCACATTAGAGAACTTTTGTTAGTCTAACTCTTAGAGCCTTAGCTCAGACTACAACATCCCAAAAAATTGGCTGTGTGTGTGTGTGTGTGTGTGTGTGTGTGTGTGTGTGTGTGTGTGTGTGTGTGTGTGTGTGTGTGTGTAAAATAGGCTATTTAAGCTAATCTTTAAGCAGGCCATCAAAGCAGTGATACAAGAGAGCAGCATTTATTATGCCCAGTCGGTAATTTGTCCCTGGTGTACAGTCATGTTTTGTGGTAGCCAATCAAAACAGAATCTATACTGAATGTAAATGTATGACAAAGGTCCATGAATTATTTTTCAGCTTTGCTGAAATTTGTTAATAGAAGTATAGTATATTATAGTAAAATATACTATAGTATAGTATAATAAAT
Source organism: Acestrorhynchus altus (assembly GCA_034509495.1). Taxonomy (NCBI): domain Eukaryota; kingdom Metazoa; phylum Chordata; class Actinopteri; order Characiformes; family Acestrorhynchidae; genus Acestrorhynchus; species Acestrorhynchus altus. The sequence goes on along the minus strand of CM067511.1, from coordinate 13,945,733 downwards.
AAATAAATACATACATACATACATACATAAATAAAATGCCACTATAAATTTTTCAGTGTAATGGAAACACTTTTCTTAGGGTGAAAAGGGGGATTTCAAATGTGTTTGTTTGCTCATTTTGCACCAAATGAGTCTTTAATTAAAATTAATGTTTTGTCAGCTGTTGTCATCATAGTCAGTCACAAACACATTAATATGCTGCTTGTTAAAATGCACAAAAGATACAACTGTTACTAAAACTAAAGAGCATGTGAGAGCAATATAGACATAGAAAGGATAATATAACCATACAGTCAGGAACTCTTTAACAAACTGCTAAATAAAAGATCTTAATTAATAGAAACATATCAGTTTCAGTGCGATTTCTTCCAGGTGAACTACATTTGTGGATTTCTAAACAAATGCTAAATTGTCTTTTAGATGTCAGTTTCTAAATGTTTCTTTGGTTTTGGGAAACACCTGTGTTGTTTAACTATGTTTTGGACCATAGTAGTTACTTCCATAGTTCCATCCATGGTTTTGGGAAATGCACCTCATATAGGGGTGGCGCCGCTTTTACCTCAGCTCAGTATGTTCTATTGCTCTGCACACTGTGATCCAGACTGAAAGTGAAATAATGTAAAAATGGAATATTATATAGATGACAATGTAATGTAATTTAGCCAAAATGTTTAAATTAGACAAAGTCTATTCATGCTTTTTTATAGTTTATGTAGCTTTTCAATAGATTTTGGAAAATAATTTTGGCATGTATTTAATAAAATGTGGGGTGAGTTTTCCAAAAGCAACCAGTCTTAGTGAATAATGAGTAAAGTAATGAATTATGTAAGAAAAGGAGTTGACTCAGGGAGAAATTCCCAAAGCTTCCTGGCTGACTTCAAACAAAATCTTTGTTGACTCCTGCCCTAAAACAGTATGCTCAGTCGAACCTAAACCCATTAATTTAAACTAAATTCAAATGAAGTCAGACATATAGTATTTATTCACTCTTGCACCTGTAAAGTGTAGAAATGTGTTAAAATATTTTTACAAACTGTGAAATCTGGATGGCAGAAGTCTGTTCTTAGGTGCTGTGAAATTCTCATTAACACACAAATGACAACATAAATCAACTTTCATCTTTTTTCTTTTTCAGACAAAAGCATAAAAGACCACTTGGAGCCTCTTAAAATGTGCTTTTAAAACCTTTTGTTTTTAAAACCGTTTGTTAGTTGTTTTATCTTGTTTTATCTTATTTTAACATTATTTAAATTACAAATATTTAAAAAAAATTAATGAAATAAGTACTCAGAAATGGTTACATCTAACCTGCACATTCAATGCAGATAACCCTTTTTCTACTTGTGTAGATGAGATTTAATAGTCTGGGTGTGTGTGTGTATAGAGTGTATAGTGTCTTATTCTGCCCCAGCAACAACAGCTATGTTTCCAACAACATGTAAAATGATTTTGTTTTTCCTCATAAATTCATCCTGTTCAAAACTTTATAACTGCATGCATCTGCACTGAGGTTTGAGCTATCATACTTGCCAATTTTCTGGGCTTGTTGTTTTTTTTCATTTTTGTTGAAAAAAAGTCATGATGTGCAATATATATATATATATAACAATAGTAATAATAATTAGTAATATAGTAATAAAAAGAAGAATAAGAACAATGTTATTTTAATTACTGCCATTCTTTTTCTTCTTCTTCTTCTTCTTCTTCTTCTTCTTCTTCTTCTTCTTCTACACATACAGTATAATAGTATTATTCAGAGAGACACTTTTATCCAGAGCAACTTACAAAACTGCTTTGCTGTTCACTCAGAAAATATCCTAGAGGCCACAAAAGATACCTCAAGCTTAGATGCTGCCAAATATAAATGAATTGAGACCTCAATAACCAATGCTCAACATTTTACACTTTATCACACAAGACATAGAATTCTGTCTTAGTTGCATGGGCCTGATGGTACACAGAGGAAGGCCAGCCAGTACGGAGTTGCAGTTCATACATAGTACAAAGCATTCACATAGTACTTTTATTAAGTATGAATTTGGGAAACACTCCTTAATTAACTCATTAATTAACAATTTTAAGTACTAGTTAACAAAGTACTTATAAAGCATTATAAAGCTTTTAAAAAACTCACCCGTGATTGGTAACAAAGTCCACTGTTAGCAATATTAACTTTGCATCTAAACTACAGAGGAACATGATACCATTTTTGAACAGATGTCATTTGATTGCATCTGGAATAAGTGATAAATTATGTTAATTTAGTTTTTTTTTTGTTAATCTTGTACTTTAAGTAAACTATTTTATTCATTTGAACAAAAAAAACATAATCTGGAGTCAATGTTCTAATTAAAATAAAATCAACTTGAAGAAAAATATTTAAAATGAGTCTGAAATGCGTATGGGGTTCACATGATTAATAGGGCACTTTAAAGCAATAGAAGATGTAAAAAATAACTAAGAAAGTTGTGAAGTATGATCACAAATTTCTAATGATTTGAATACCCAGCGGAGACCTATTCTAACCTCCTATTTCATCCATGTACATTCATCAGCCATAACAGTATGTCATTGTTTCTCCACTGATAAAACATGAGAACTTATTAGTTCTACAATGACAGACTGTAGTTAATCTGTTTCTCTACATACTTTACCATCCCCTGACTCGCTTACTTTTTGAAACAAAAGCATCAGGAGAGAAATTATTGATCATTTTGGCAATCTGGGTGATTGGATAATCATTCAATAGCATTTTTGTAGATGCCAGTGTATCACTGCACAAAGGCACTGCACTCTATTCATTTTTTGAATAGCTTTTTTCTGTATTATATACTCTGAATAAATGTTTCTTTCTGGCATCTTTTTGTCTGGCCTCAGGATAAAGATTTTAAAGCAAAAAGACCTGGTGACCTGAACCTCTAACAAGTCTAATAAAGTATAGCCAAGTAAGATGAGCCAAGGGGAGAGAAGCTGGCCTCGAAATTTGACTGTGGGATAAACTCCTCAACTCCATATCTGACCTCCACAGTCCAACTCTTGAGGGTAATGTTGTCATCATCTTTACTGACCAAGTGTGCATGACCTGTCAGCTTCCACTACCACTTGAAACAACTTCAAAGTCCAGCAAGAGACGACACCTCAACCAGACTTATGCAAGCAAATTGCGTTGTGCCTACCTTTCAGCTGAGTTCAAACAAAGGTCTCTCTCTCTCTCTCTCTCTCTCTCTCTCTCTCTCTCTCTCTCTCTCTCTCTGTGTCTATCTGTCCTCCTTATTAAAGTTTAATGTGACAACCCACTGCTGAATATTTATTCTGTTGGTGAGCTGAGACTCACACTAGGAGAAATGCATTGATTAACTTTTTACACTGTCACCGAGTGAAAATAACTTAAAACTAAACAAACAAACAAACAAAGAAAAAACTAACAAGACAAAACAACAACAAAAACCTCTTCCAACCTACTGTCAAGAGCCAGTGAGAACAGTCTGAAAGAAACATCAATAGTGAAGGAGCTTCCTTCCCCGGAGCTTGCCCTGTTCGACTCCTCTAAACGGCTGTGTTGACCTCTCCATGATTCATTTCTTCATACGCTATTCAAGGCAACACCACAGCATGCTGGCCCCACAATGGCCTTGATATTCACGACCAATGTGCAAGGTTTGATAGTGGTGGTTCCTGCTGTCTTCATGATGAATGGAAGGTCATAAATTATTACGAGTGCACAAAATGCAGAGGGAAAAACAGGGCTTTCAAATATTTTTTTTCCCCTGATCATAAACAGGACCGATGCAAATGTCAGCCTCGAATCGTCCCTCAATTGGAGTAGTGATGAATCACAACTGGGCCAAGTGGGGTCAAGGATGGTATGTAATCTCTCAGAGATAGCTGATGATTGTCCAAGTGTGAAGAATAGGCAGCTGAAAAATCTGGATTAAATTTCAGTTTTTCAGTGGTCATTTCTTAAAATCATTGAATTAACATGTTCTTTTTCAAACTAAAATAAAGTGCAATATTTGCTTCAGCATGGAAAGTGCTTTTTGCAGGCTATGTGTTTACCATGCCAACAGTTTAATTGTTAATTAATTCTGGTTTTACTATGTCTGAGAATTAGTGCCTATTTTTATTGTGTATCATGGGCCTGGGAAAAGTATGTGAGTGATGAGAACATATTAGTAATGTTTCAGTGGTTTAATAGTGGTTCCAAAATAACATAACATAAGTTTACTTTTATCACAAGAATTGGGTGATATTTGCAGAAGTTGCAGGAGTCTTCCACATATTGATAATGGCTTCCTGCTGTGTGCACATTATATGCTATATAATGGTAAAGACACCAAGAGGACCCAGGTTGGTCTCTCCAAATAATAAATTGTGCTAAATAATGTTAGACCTATCGTTTGTCCTATCACAGAAACACTTCAGCCTAGGTTATGTTTTTATGTTTTATTTAATATATTAGGTCAAAATATGTTAGCTATGTACAGGAAAGACTGTCAAATATTTCTTGTTTTATATATATATATATATATATATATATATATATATATATATATATATATATATATATATATATATCATCAGTGAACATCTTAACTACTACAGAAACAGTGTTACAAAAGGTTAATCAAAAACGAGTCTCAAAACAAACTCAAAACTGTGGAAAGCCAACAGTGAAGTGATGAATTACAGACAGCTGCTTTGCTCGTCTCATGCTAAATCCACAGCAGCTCCATCAGCTTCTCCTGCACCGCATCACAATGTTAGCACCTCCCACAACACCTTATTCCAGACTAGCAGCCTGCATCTGCAAGGCATCACTAAATTAATCCAATACTGGCTGCTTACATCAAAGTCATTACAACAACATTGTCACACAGCAGGGAGGTGAGAGTGATGTTCAGTGTTTAATTCAAGTCCTGGCATCTGTCACCTGTGCGATACAGAACAGGCCTGGGTGAGTACATTGACTGCGCTTGCAGTCATGGTTCAGGCACACAATGCAAACTGCTAATTAGACTGGAGCATGAATTTTGTAGTAAAAGAAGTTGTGAAATTATATGTCATGGCTGATCATTTTAATGCCTTCCAGGTCCTATGTTCCCAGAGATCTACTTTTTCAGGTTCCTATGTTTTCAGGGTTTGATGATTTGTGAACCTCAAACTTCAATACACAAAGAGTAGTTCAGATGAAAAAGCTGTACTATGAGAAGTAGATAATTACTTTGCCTGGTTTTGGCGCATGGTGCTGTTTGGATTTTAGCTGTTACTACCTCAGATATTAGCTTGATTTACATGCAAAAACATGTAATATGTGTCCACTTGGCACCATATATTCCAGTTGAATGTAACATTAAATACCATAATTTTTTATTATTAAACAGAGAAAAAGGAGATCCCAGGTGTCAGACCACAATAATGTCTAGTTACCCCTTGTGATGAAAGTATACTTAGATTGTGCTGAAATAGTTACAAACGTACAAACAAAATTCTAAACTTAGACTTAATATGTACTAAGCATACTGTTCATAAGCTATTTTCACTTCTATTCATAGGCAATTACGTTTATTTGCCATGGCTGCTCGACTCATCACACATTTCAAAATTCTGTTAAAATTATTCTTGTACATTTAAATTGAAAAAAAGATAGATTAAATGCATGCTTGCTTAATAATGTACTTTAAATATGACTATTGTACAAATCATATACTTAGTATATTCAGAGCAGTAACTCAAAATGGTAATTTTTCCAAGCATAAAAAAACAACTTAAATGGAAGTCAATTTAATCCATTGTTTTATCATGAAAAAAAAGTCAATTTAAGTATATAATCATATAAAAGTATATCAGTACCAAATGAGCACACAACCAAATAAAGTATACTTTAGGAAATAAACTGAAATACAGATTGCTGTATAAAGCAAAAGGGAAAATACACTTTTTTCTACAACGGACATTTGGCTTCTGATTTCTATATTTATCTTAACTTATTAATCTCTCCATCTTGCCCCATAAGAATCATGACCACAAAATGACAACAACTATTTTCAGTGTTCAATAAGTCCCTTGCCTGGTCTGTGAGAGACTAGCATTGAACTAATGTGGTACAATATATCATTAAATTAACTAGTATCCTTTTTGAACCAATAATTGCTTAAACCATACGTTGGTTCAAATTATAATAGCTTGTGATGTGTTTAGTCTGATTTCATAGTGGGAAAACCTTAAACCAGCACTTCACCTGTGCCTAATGAGGGAGGGTTATAAGCATCTTCACCTGACGGTAGAGGACCATGACTAAACATAGGGTTTGAAAACCAGAGCATGCAATTGTTTTTCCATATTGGCATGAATTGTAAATCTTATTAAGTTGTTTTTTTAAATATACGTTTCTAATTAAAAAGGCACTTTTTTTTTAATTTTCAAACTGATTTCAAATCGAAAATTTACATTTTTCAGATGTCTGACTACTGTCTTTCGCCTGTGCCTTTCATCATTGATGACGCAATCACCAGGAACCAAGCTTCTGACAACAGTTCTGGGATTTTTGCACCTTTCCCCCAAATAATAAAGTAATTGTCATTCGCCACCACAGCAGTTGTGAACATTCAGTAACTATGGTTTTGAGAAACACCTGTATCGCATTACGCTTTGGTTCAAACTACGTCAGTTACCAACATTGTTACTTCCATAGTTCCAACAATGGTTTTGGGAAACACCTGCATTGCAACTGCCTTTTCCAAATATTCAGGTTGTTTCCACTGTTAGGCTTAAGTGAAATTTCTGGAATGACCCTTGCCAGAACAGAAACAAACAGATGCACATGGAAAAAACAAAGAAAATGAAAAACATGTTAAAAAAACACAATCATTTTGACAGTTTGTTTTAATTCACCCCTAAACACAGCACACGCCCAACTGATCGTCCAACCATAGCAGATTATGGACCAGTACTCAACTAAGTCTGACAGCTATAATAATCTTTAGACGAGGAAACTTACTACAACATCTACATAATGCAATCAGACAGGAAGCAGCAGTTTGAAAGCTCAGATCCTTTCCTCTTTAATGGCGAAATATTCAAAGCATCTCATTGAGAAGCTGTCGGGCTAATTTCTAAGCAGAGTCATGCTAACACACCTTTAACGCAGCAGCCTGCTGCCGTCTGAGTAATCACTATCATCAATTTCAATTTAGCTCAGGAAATTCAGTTCCTCAAGAATTCAATATAGTTTTCCAGCTACATCCAGTACGGTCCGTGGTTACTCTCCAGGGCTTATTACAGGCCTGTTCAGCTTGTTAAAACCACTGTTCCAGTTATCCAAAAGCTTAGCCTTCAGTTTTGTGCCACTGTGCAGCATATTTTCTGCCACAAGAAAATCTTGCCACTCTGTAATGTAAATTAAAGAGGCATTCGCCTCCCCATGAGCTGGGGATCAGAGGTGGTGATTTAACAAATATTTTTGTCACTGAATGCAATGAAATCCTCACAGCAATGCTCCAAAAGTGAGTACAAAGAAATCTGTGATATTAACTCAAATAATATTTATTTTAATGCTGCTCTAAAGCTGTTGTGCTTGGTAAGACTGGCTGTACAGACAGACACACACACACACACACACACACACACACACACACACACACACACACACACACACACACACACACACACACATATGCATCAATACCTTGCTAGATCTAATCTGCTCACCATCTCAAGCAGGCTTGGCCCAGGCTTGGTCTCTGTGCACTTACTTCTATATAATTCAATGCATTTAATCAGGATTCCTTTTGTCCTGCATCTTAGTTCACTTTTCTCTAACCACAGGAGAGAAACAGTCTGCACTACTCCAGAAAAGAAATCAGGCTATATCTCATAAGCGTCTGACAAGCACAACGGGCAAACACAAGCTTTTAATCCAACACGTGCGCTGGTATTGCTGTGAATGCTCAAAGGACACACAAGGCTTCTGTTGGTCCTACAGGACTTGCTTTTAAAAGGTTGCAAATGGCTTTCTGTTGTTTGGAAAAGATCTATGACCCACTGGGCCTGGGAAAGCAGGCAGTCCAGGAAATACACACAAGTCATCTTTGTCGAGAATTGTTTAGGAGTCTCAACACAGCACCCAAAAAAGAACAAAAATCATCTTAGAAATGACTTGAATGTTTAGAAACGATTAGTGACATGGGTATTAACTATGTAACACTCCTCCTGCTTTAGTAGAAACACACATTTTATTAGAGCTCTACATCTTTGGTGCAAAACTGCTGGCCTAAAGCAGCCATAAAGATTGAGTCAACAGTTTATTGCTACAGATTACTGATATATACAGTGGGGAAAATAAGTATTTAGTCAGTCACTAATTGTGCAAAATCACTTAAAAAGATGAGAGAGGCCACACTGACACTTCAGGTAGACCTCAACTATGAGAGACAAATGTGAGAAAAAAAATTGAAAATCATTTGTCTGACTTTAAAGAATTTATTTGTAAATAATGGTGGAAAATAAGTATTTGGTCAATAAAAAGTTCATCTCAATACTTTGTTGTATATCCTCTGTTGGCAATGACAGAGGTCAAACGTTTTCTGTAAGTCTCAAGGTTGGTACACACTGTTGCTGGTATGTTGGCCCATTCCTCCATGCAGATCTCCCAGAGCAGGATGTTCTTGGGGCTGTCATGGGCAACACGGACTTTAACCTCCAAAGCCAAGGGGGTTGAGATCGGGAGACTGGCTAGGCCACTCCAGGACTTTGAAATGTTTCTTACGAAGCCACTCCTTTGTTGCCCTGACAGTGTGCTTGGGATCATTGTCATGCTGAAAGACCCAGCCACGTTTCATCTTCATTGCCTTGTTGATGGAAGGAGGCTTGCACCCAAAACTTCACAACATGGCCCCATTCATTCTTTCATGTACACGGACTCAGTCATTCTGGTCCCTTTGCAGAGAAAACAGCCCCAAAGCATGATGTTGCCACCCCATGCTTCACAGTTGGTATGGTGTTCTTTGGATGCAACCCCATTTCACTGTCCTCCAACAATGGCGAGTTGTGTTTTTACCAAATAGTTCTACTTTGTCATCTGACCATATGACATTCTCCCAATACTCTTCTGGAACATCCAAATGCTCTAGCAAACTTCAGACATGCCCGGATATGGACTGGCTTAAGCAGGGGGACACGCTCGGCACTGCAAGATCTGAGTTCCCGGCGCCGAGTGTGCTGCTGATGGTAGCCTTGTAACGTTGGTCCCAGCTTTCTGCAGGTCATTCACTCAGATCCCCCTGTGGCTCGGGATTTTTCCTCACCTGCTTGTGATCATTTTGACCCCATCGGCTGAGATTCCTATGCGGGAGCCCCAGATCTAGGAGATTAGTAGTGGTCTTGTAGGTCTTCCATTTTCTAATTATTGCTCCCACACAGCAGATTTCTTCACACCAAGCTGCTTGCCTATTGCAGATTCAGCTCCTCCAGCCTGCAGGTCTACAATTCGGTTTCTGGTGTCCTCCGACAGCTCTTTCGTCTTCACCATAGTGGAGTTTGGAGTGTGACTGTTTGAGGTGTCTTTTATACTGTTAACGACTTCAAACAGGTGCCATTAATACAGGTAATGAGTGGGGGAAAGAGGAGCCTCTTAAAAAGAAGTTACAGGTCTGTGACAGCCAGAAATCTTGCTTGTTTGTAGGTGACTCAAATACTTATTTTCCACTATTATTTGCAACAAATTTTTAAAAGTCAGACAAAATTATTTTCTCAATTTTTTCACATTTTGTCTCTCATAGTTGAGGTCTACCTATGATGTCAATTACAGGCCTCTCTCATCTTTTTAAGTGGGAGAACTTGCACAATTGTTGACTGACTAAATACTTATTTTCCCCACTGTATATATATATATATATATATATATATATATATATATATATATATATATATATATATATATATATATATATATCCAAATGAATGCTCTATTAAAGTAATCCAAACTTTGTTACTTTTATTCTACTTAAACAAAAAATGTATGTATAAATTCACATGAGCCTGTCCTGTCATTAAATCATTAAGTCATTAAAATGAAAAGAAAAAAAATCAGGATAGACCAGATCAAACAGTGAGATCTCACAAACGCACGTTTATCAGAAAAAAACAAACAAACAAACAAAAAAAACATTGTTAACATTTGTGATCCCCTTCAGGCTGTAATGTAATCTTGCTTGTAATCACTCTAAATTTAAAATGTATCTGGAATTATTTTTTTTTTTTTCACTTTAACTGAGCATGCTGAATCAGAAGTGACTAAAGCTTTTACAACAATAGTCCAAGAAAGCTCCTAAAATGTTCTTGACACATTGCAAACCTCTTAAAACGGTATAACATAACTGCATAACTTTCATGCAGTAATACAGCTGTATACACAATCCCTCATTACTAATTCATACTTATATTCAGCTGCTGGCTAGTTAGGCTATCATTTGACTGTAATCAAAACAGAGTACTGTTTTAAGAAATTTAAGATGGTAGGGGCATGCCTATGGGCTGATCTTAGAACTGCCCACCCAGAACTTCCTTCAGTGTCTCAACCTCTCTCCACCCCTTGATCGAATGGAGAACCCTGTTTTGAGAAGCGAAGGGAATAAAATGATTTATCCTTGTTTAATTAACCACAATAAATGCTTTATGAAACATTCTTTCGACGCACACCCAAATAATTCAAATGCCCATCCAAAGGTCTGCTTTTCATCTCTGTAATAAATGAGTGCTATGTGTGGGTCAATCATGACAGGGCATTGTTTGAGAATTGGTATTTTTTGCTCCTGGGCTCCCCTACAGGTGAGGAGTGTAAATTATTTTTACCCCTGTGTAGTACATACAAATCATGTCACTCTTGCACAGCTGAACACATGAATTTACAAGTTGAAAGATGAAGAAGTGGCACTGAAAGTGAAAGAAGCCTGGAAAAGCAATGATAGAGAGACCATTCTCCCTATTACAAGTCAAACACGCTTTAAATTAACTAAAAACATAAATTCAGTGTTTGAATAGAGACTGGATGGATTTGAACCAAAAACTGTTGGGTGAAACTTGTCTGGTAACATAAGCAGTAAGAGCCAGACGCAGTTGCTCTGCAGCTGATCTTTCTTTGATAGAGGTGTGAAAACCACAAGCCAGAACTGCACAAGCAGTCCAAGAGCATAACAACAGATAAATCAGGTAATGAATATGAGGATAGGTCAGACAGACGCGTGACATTTCATCTGTTCTTCCTCCTGTCCTCCTGCCAAACACGCAACCTGTCGTGTCAGAAATAACGGCGTTATCACTGTTTGAATAAGCCTCGTAACCTTTCGAGTTAAATATCAGTAGATTGAAATTTATTGGAAAAGAAATTGTCTGAATATGTCACATGACATATCAGATCTTGTTCAGACAATAGAGTGGGTGGTTTGTAAAAAAAAAGATCATGATTTTTCACCAAAAGAGTCAGGAATCACTGCGAGTGTGTGTATGTGTATGTTAACCTACTTCATCATAACTCGCAGCATTATAAATCAGACCAGGTCCACGCCAAAGTCTAGCTAACAACTTATCTACATATAGAGGTGTTGTCTGTCAGAGATATAGATGAAGAAATTTTTGAGCCCATTTGGCCCTCAAAGCCTCTCTACAGCAGGGCACAACACTGCAGCTTGAATAATGTGCTCTCTAGCACAACAGGACATGGCATCAATCATTTACCACAAATCAAAGCCTGCCAGCACTATTATTTTATGATGAGATCTAGACATGGAGGAGAGAGAGGCTGAAAGAGGGAGTAAAGTTCATTTACTCCTTAGTCCAAACAGCCAGTCCAGCCCTGACAAGTAGGTGACCATCAGGCCATTGTCTTTCGGTCTCTTTCAAGTGCCTGTTAAGGAAACTAAGCATGCTGAATCAGAAGTGAGTAAAACCTTTACAACAATAGTGCAAGAAGCAAAGATCGATCAGCCATGCACAAAAATTAATGTTACTAATGGTTCTTAAAGCACAGAAAACCTACATGCTATATCCACCATTACTCCAGCAATAACAACCAAAAGCAAATCCTGCGATACAATGATATTTAGCTGTTGGCTGGTTGTACTGAGGGTATCATTTCACTCTATTATCAAAAACAGACTCATCACTGTAATGCAAATTACAGCTCAAACCACATCATCAGGTTTGCCGCTGAAACAACCATGTTGGGTCTCATCAGCAATAACAATAGGTCAGCATACACAGAGGAGGTGCAGTGGCTAATGGCCAACAACCTATTCCTGAACAAAACGGAAATGAAGCTTGTTCAGAAGAGCACAGGGTGACCACCTGCTAAACATGTCAAGAACTGTCAAGAACACCAAGTACCTTGTGTTCTAATTGCGGAGAACCTCATCTGGTCACTTAACACCAGTTCCATAGCCAAGAAAGTCCAGCATTGTCTTTACTTCCTGCAGAGACCAGGATACACTAAACTCCCTCACCATCTTCTACAGAGGAACAGTAGAGAGCATTCTGATCAGCTGCATCACTGCCTGGTTTAGGAATTGCCACTGACCACAAGACCCTACAGCATATATTGAAGACAGCTGATAAGATCATTGGGGTCACTCTGCCCTCTATTATGGACTGTTACACCACATGTCTGCAAAGTCACTAGCATTGTGGATGACCCCACTCACCCCTCACACTTCTCTTTTCATTGCTGCCTTTTGGCAAAAGATACCAGAATATAGGAGCTTTCTGTAAGGAGCCGCACGCAATGCTGCCTCCCAGCCGCCAGGGGGCGGTCTGCGACTGGAAAGATCTGATAATGAACCTGATTGAGTCCAGGTGTGGTTGGTCTATTTAAGCAGCTTATTAAGTGAGTCTATTTCCTCCTGAGATGCTGCCGGTAATCTCTGGTATTTTCCTTGCTTAATCTTTTTAAAAAAATATCTCTTTTTCCCTCTGCCTCCTCCCAACAAATGGGGCAGAGCTTATTCTCCTTCCTTCCTTCCTTCCTTCCTCATAAAGTGGGGGAGTGTGTTTCTTTCTCTCACCAAAAGAGCCTAATCAGTAAAGAAAAAAAAAGAAAAGAGAAAAGAAAAGAGAAAGAACAAAGAAAGGGAAAAGGAAAAGAAAAAGAAAAGAAAAGAAAGACTTTAGTCTCTCTCCTCTCTGGAGAGGAGTTGTTTGTTTTTCTATTTCCCCTCTACACGAGGGTGTCTCTGAGTTTGTTTTCCTTCTCAGTTGAGAAGCAGTTTTCTGTTCCTCCCTTGGATCACAGCTTACCCAGAGCTGCGCGCCTCCTCTCCAAGGTGACCAGTTAGCTCACCTGGATAAAGCATGTGCTCTCGAAGGGCAGCGTGTGTGCTCGCGGGGGGGTCAAATCCCGCATCTGTTTAATTTTATTTTCATTATAAACACAAAGATATAGATATAACTCACTCTTACATCTGTTATTAATTGTACTGATTATTTTGTTCTAGGTTTACATTTGCACATATATGTTTGCACTCTGCACCATTGGGCTTCATAGATGGAGTGATAATAAAAGTCTCTTGACTTCATAAACACAGCCTGGATACATTTACTTGATATTCAAGTTGGACTTTATGTCCTACCATGTCTTTTAGCAGGCTGAGCTATCCCATTAGCTTTAGTAATGGAGTTCCAGTGTAGCAGTGTTCATGCATTTCAAAGTTTGCAAGTGTACATGTGTTTACATGAGGTATGTGTTTTGCCTGTCCTGTGCTGATCGCTGTCTGTGTCTGTTCTGAGCCTCTATGTTTGTGTGTGTGTGTGTGTTTGTCAGAGAGAGAGAGAGAGAGAAAGAGAGAGAGAGAGAGAGAGTGACTCATACTCAGCAGCCAGGAACATTGTCAGTCTCTTTGAGAGACAAATTGACTCATTTTAGAGGGTGATGGATGAATACACAGACCTGCCAATCATTTCCGGTTGGTTTGGAGCTGAAACAGAGAGTGATTCTCATTCAGACCTTTCAGACACTGGCTCAAACAGGCAAATTCTAAGGATATTTATCACAGACCAAACCCTACACTCGTCACTGTATACCAAAACTTATACACTGATCATTACGCACAAAACTACAGAATTAACATACTAAGCTTTCTGCAATACATAAATCATATACTATATACTAAACTCTTCACTTCTAAATGCTGTAATTATCCCTATTTACTACCTACTAAACCCTGTATTTCCTACATAAGTAACCATGTATGTCTTCCTATCCATTAAATACCAAACAAACCCTGTAGTTATCTGTATTTACAACATAACCTTGTACTTATGCCTATTCACACACACACACACACACACACACACACACACACACACACACACACACACACACACACACACACACACACACACACACACGTAGGTTTCTCTGTAACTGTGAAGTATAGAGAATTATTATACACTATCTGTGCTATCTTTTAACTGACTTAATGCTTGGCTGATCTCCCAGCAAATAACACTGTCCTGAAAGAGAAAGAGGGAGAGACAAAGAGATAGAAAGAGAGTGAGTGGGAGAGAGACAATACAACTGAACTGGCTTTAATTTAATAGATCATTTATGCCTAAAATGACTGTATTCTTAAATGACTTGTGAGCGTATGCAGGTATGTGGCCTTAACGGCGATGAGAAGTAGATTTGCTTGTTCCACTTCATTTTGGAGCACTCAACAATTGCCACCCTGACAATCTAATTCAAAACACCCAGCCAGATTACACATCAACGCAGCCATGATCTGTTGACTGAGTGGTGCATTATGCATATCAATCTGTTCTGACACCACATAGGAAACAGAATTCACTGCCATTTTTGACTGCTGAAGAAAGAAAATGTCCATTTGGGACAAGTGACCTAGTTCCAAAACATGTATAATACTTGCAACTGTAAGGTTCAACCTGGTGCATGAATTTCATTACCTGATGACTTTCCTGGTTACTTGCTCTTTATTTGATCGCATGTTCAAAACTTCAAGGTTGTGAGTTATTATTTACCATCACAGTGTTACAATGATCCCTGCTTATTTGTTAATTTATTTTTCTGTACAAAAAACAATAATATTATAGGCAAAAGGCATCTAGGAAAAGCTGTTAAAATGTAGAACTGAATTAGGTCCTGAATAACGTGGCCGGGTCTGGTCTGTATTTTATTTTTTTGGAACCATCTTATTGTTGTTTTTTTTGTTTGTTTGTTTTTGTTTTGAGAAATTAAGTAAATAAAAGGTCTGGAGTTCATTCTAGCTGTTGTTACATTTAGTAGCTGTTCAAGGGAACTCTCAACATACTGTCCCAAGGTGTGGTGATGCAAGTGAAGTGATAATAAAAATAAAACAAACCTGTCAAAGAAGCTTTAGAACAGGCCATTTTGGTACATACAATAAATTATTCCCAATCAAGAGAATCCTTCATTAAGGTAAATACAAGATGCAAACTAATAATAACAACCAACATCTCAAATGAAGACAATTTGGAGTACCCCAGGATCTCCTGAAAATAACAACATCTGGCATGTGTATCTTACTTTTCTCATTTTTTGGGGGAATAAAAGTACATCACATTACGAAAACATCCCACAAAACAGGTATACGGTGAGAAAGATTGTGCACTGTGTTTTAAAGCTGAACATCTAAACATCAATCAAATGTTGATTGTTTCATTTTAATGTACAAATGGAATAAGTTGGACCAAACTGTCCAAATTCTAGACCTGACTATGTAATTACACTACAGGTTTACATGACATATTTACATAACAGGTATGAATTTACACTTTCTACCAAGTAAAAGATGGAACACACAATCTTTTCTTGTACTTACAAGCACAAATTTGATCATAGTTTAAAAGGAGATGCAAGGGGACCCCACTGGTCAAAAATCTCACTGACCATTTGATTCTCTTTAGATTAACTAATTAATGATATAATTCTTAAGATGGCTATTATTGAGAATTGACTGGGTGTACTCCGTCTGAGCTGTCTGATTAAAACCAACATCCCCATTGAAGATGTCTGCAGTTCAATCACTTGGAAACAATGAATTTTAAATTATAGCAGAGACATGCAAAAGTATTCTTATAAGAAGAATGCAGCATAGACAGGCGCACCAACTCATACCCTCAATGCACTTATTTTCACAAGGGTATTGCTTCACACTCCAGGCAAAGTGTAGCTTCATCAGCCCATCAATCACCTCCACACCTCAGTCGCTGCACTCATTGATTAGACTGGCTTGTAAAAGTCCATTTTCTAAGTAGATCACTTTCTACTCAGTAACTTCACAAACAGAACACACCCAGGAACACACATACACAGTTGCTATTTATGGGCTGTCCTGATGGCTTTTTGCATCTTTTGCATCTCAGCTGACCTGTAATTTACATTCATTCTCATATACACACATGCATGCACAAACAAACAGGTGAAAATATCAGGTTTGTGTGAAAACACATAAATCAAGCTATCTACTTATGCAGAATATAAGCATTACTACCACAACAAATCAGATGTAAACTGCTGTCTCTCTCTCTCTCTCTCTCTCTCTCTCTTGATCTGTCACTGTCTCTCAATCTCTCCTACACCTTCTTGAGTACAACTTTATCATATGGTGAGCAGCAAACACAGCAAACAACAAGCCAAGAAGCCTGATCTGTACTCTGAGATGAAAATGTTCATTTTGAGGGGGATGACAAGAAGGCAAAATGCAAAAAGGCAGGAAAGAAAGAAAGAAAGAAAGAAAGAAAGAAAGAAAGAAAGAAAGAAAGAAAGAAAGAAAGAAAGAAAATTCAAATAAGAGATTCACACACACACACACACACAAACCTACAAAACAAGAATGAGAAAGCAAGTGAAAAAGACAGATAGAAAGAGAGAGAGAGGGAGAGGGAGAGAGAGAGAGAGAGAAAGAGAGAGAGAGAGAGCGAGAGAGAGAGAGAGAGAGAGAGAGAGAGAGAGAGAGAGGAAAAAAAAGAATATAAATAGAGTTTGAAGAGGAGTTAAGGACACTTCAGATGATCCACAGAGCACTTTGGTCACACACAGATTACACCACTTCATTTCAATCAAACACACATGCACACATACGCACACAGGCACACACACACACACACACACACACACACACACACACACACACACACACACACACACACACACACACACACCGTCTTTACAATCTCCATAGCTCTATTCACAGTGTGTGGCATTAGATGAGATCAGTGTAAAACCCTCTCACTGTCCTCTTCAGGTAACTGATCCTTCATTGAGAAGCAAACACTGTGAATCGGTTCCTCCTTTTCAGTTGTTTAAAGATTCACTTGGTTCACTCATTGAACTGAATCAGATCATTTTAATGTTTTAAAGGAACTTTTATGTCCATCTATAATGCGATATGGGATGTAGAGACCCAATGGGACCAGTGTACAGTGAGGATCAGACCCCCAAATCCCCTTGGCGTGCACACACACACACACACACACACACACACACACACACACACACACACACACACACACACACACACACACACACAAACAACTATCGAGAGAGAGAGAGAGAGAGAGAGAGAGAGAGAGAGAGAGAGAGAGAGAGAGAACTCACCTATGGAGGCAGGGAAGGCAGAAGGCAGGAATAAGAACACAGCACATGGAAAAAGAACAAAAACAGAGCTTGATTAAGAGACAGACAGTGTTCTGCACTCAATCTTCATTCATTTGCTTTAATAGCATTTAAAGTGTTTGTCAGTGTGTGCTGTGTTATTTGATTTGCATTATAGTGAGTCTACACACAGCCTTAAAAGGGTCCAAGCACTTTCATTTCAAATATCAGATCAATATAATTTTAGGGCATCAATGAGTAAGACAGTCATTTCGACTGTCCGAATCGTAAACTGGATTTCGAATGTGATTTTGAGGGCACTATAATCTCTGGTAATTTCTAGTAAACATCGTAGCTTACTAAATACACTGAATATGGACCAGAATGCAACTGTGAGTCTCATTACTAAGCGGCACAGTAGAACAAATGAAACTGACGATGTTTGTTCATATAACTGATAGTTATAAGTTATAAGTGATAGTTGTGAGCCACTGGATGCTGTGAAGTCCAGATGTTTTCCCATTTAATGTTAGTTCATTAATTAGCCACATAACCAAGAATTATTACAGGACAGAAATTTACTAACTTTAATTCAGAATTTTGTTTGTGTTTACGGATCTTAAACACAACTAACGTTTGTTTATTTGACTGGTGCTGACCCACTCTGCTGATGAAGAAGTGTCCGAATTATTCTGTGTTTCTACCACAACTTAGTAAACGAAAAAGTCTATCTCTATATAGGGAACTACAATGATTCTGTGATTTAAAAAAAATATATAATAATAATGTTAAAAATGCTGAAGAGGTTTTGTGGATGGTTTGTTTTGTTACTTGGTCCTTTACAGTCAAGTTAACCGTTTTTTTTGCTGTTTGTTATTGGTAGATGCTTTGATATTGTAGTGGTTAGGTGTTACTAGAGGATTAAAAGATTAAAGAACTTATTACATTTGTCTTGAAAAAAAAAACAGTTCACACCCAGAACCGACTGTGGGCTCATTTGGGGGAGGTGCTCAAAATCACTGCTTTGCATACACACAGAAGACGTCCATTTGAATCCGTTACATTTCAAACATCATTTTCCTGTACACATTTTTGCAAAACAGTTGGGCCTAGGTTCATCTGTTTAATGCATTTCATTATTTTCCTTGGAAGACAAGCACTTTCTGGAGTCATTGCATTTCATAGTGAAGGAATACCTGCAAACATGTATGCAGGTGAGAGGCTGATGAGGTCATGTAACAAAATAAACCAGGCCAAATAAATCAGGCAACCCCAAATGTGGAACCAGGAACTTGTACTCAGATTCAGCTTCAATCAAACCACAGACCACATATTTCAGAAGGACCAGAGATGTTTTTAAAGAGTGCCTAATTATGAGGGCCTTCAACAGTTGAATGAGGTGTGTCAGAGCAGTAGGATCTTTACACTGACCATTACCGAGGACCACTAGAGATACTTTGACTCCCTTTAGCTGGATGGTTCTCTTAGAAGATGGTTCTATTTAAAATTTTAGTTGAACAATTTGGTAGTGCTTCCGTATTGTGTTAATAATATATTTAATGCCTTTATAATGGTATAGTTGCTGCTAATAAATTGTGAACCTATTAGTAGTTTACTAAGCAATAACTAGGCTAAATTGACTTTGTCTATGGCATAACAGATAAGTAGAATTCCAGTCTTTTTCATTGCTATGTGATTTCTTCGGTATTGGAAGTGGTTGCTGTATTGTTTCAAAAGGTTGTAACGATGTTACATCATGATTACTACAATATTGCTAGATGACAGCAGTTATGTCTTTAGTGCCAGAATGTTGCTAAACACTTCATATGTTATTTCAGTTGGTTGTGAGGGTTTTGCTATGAGACTGTATTGTAAGAGGTGGCTATGGTGTCACAAGGTGATTGCTGTAGTTTCAAGTGACTTGGTAATAACTAAAGTGTTGATTGGCTGCTGCTATAGTATGGAGGGGAGGAGCCAGGGGGTGGCCAATGGCTGCCAAAGCCACCAAAATTAATCTATTACGATATGAACAGTTTAACTCTGTCAGAACTTGAAAATAAATATTTAGCTTGAATAAGCCCCAACATTGTAGAAGGCTCTTAAAAGTAAAATTTTAATGCTGATCTGGCCTAAAAGTGTTGGTCAGTCTGTGTCATATTCTTAAAAAAATCCATTAAATCATGTTAGTATGTTCCGAGCTTCAGCTGAGTTTCATAATCAATATGTTCAAGTTGACAGCCAAATAAATAAAGAATCTCAAAGGAATAGCTTTGATAATTGTTACTCATGATGTTAAGGTTGCTACGATTTGGTTTGGAGAAAATATGGGAACATGTTTAAAAATAGAAATGTCATCTGTAAGATTATTGTGTTAATTGTATTTATCTTTTTGATATTTATCACCATTTACAAATGCACTGATTTCACAACATTTTCACACATTCTTTATTATTAGTTTAGCAATACATAAACAAAGCTTACCATGCATGTCTTGTGATGTAATTCTATAAGGCACTCAATATCTGTTTAGGTAAATGAGTGACCAGCACTGCTAGATGCACAGCAACTTGCCACTTAAAAAACATGGCATCAGATTCTGTGCCACCCGATGAAACTGTTCTAGCTGCACCACTGATGGTATATTAGGTATTTACTGGGATTTAACAGTTTTAGTGTTAGAGTTTTGCTCCGTGATAGCTATAGTATTGTGAGTGGATGCTAAACCATAGGTGATTCCTGCAATGTTCCAAATAGTTGTAAGGATCTTACTTAATTACTACAGTGTTGCTAAGTCATTGATATGGCTTTGGAAATGGTTTCAAATGTGCTGACTGTTTATTAAAATGGTTCATACTAGGTGGTTTCTATGTTATCCCAATTGGATGCTCAAGGCTTGGCTGTTACTACAGAGGTTTTTATAAGCAGTTCATGTGATATGTCAGGTGTTTGGTAGTGTAGTATTACATGGTTGACAGATATTGTGTTTACTGACCAACCCAACTGGTTTAATAAAAAACCTAAAAAACATTATAAATCAACACAGAAAACAATACAAACAAATTTCTAATGCTGTATTTATCATTTGCAACATTTCCACCTCACAGTGCTTAAAGACTCCACTGGGGACAAATTATGGATCAATAGGAATCTGGCATGGTGATGGATTAGAGGGTGAGATTATTCATTTGAGCAGGATAGAAGAGTGCTGTCGCCGTTGGTGTGTTGAGTGATGGGGAAGCAGCCTCATCAGTCCTGTATGGATCTCTCTTCAGTGGTGCTTAATTGGAGCGGCCTGAGCGTCTGTAATTGAGCTTAGTGTAGCGGCACTGAGTGGAGGAAGCGGCTCTTTCACTCGTTTCTCGTGCTGACGGCTTTCCGATGCCAGTGCCACAGGCTGCTGCCACAGAAGACAGAGGACAGCGGAGGACAGATACAAAAGGCACTTTTTCTTTGATGTGTTTTTGTGATGAAAAAGTGTTTAGATTAAGAATATCCAGGGAAGGTCCTGAAGGGCTCTAGCACTGCACGGTTTACAGATTTATAAAGCACCCATTTTGTCTGAGCAGCTAATTATGAGGGCCTTCATCAGTTGAATGAGGTGTAGAAATGAGAGCAGTTGGATCATTAAACTGACCAGTTCTGAGGACCACTTTTCATTCCCTTTAACTGGATACATAGCATTATACTATCCTCTGATACTGAAATGTTAAGAAACAAGTTTCAGTGCACTTAATGTGGTTGTTTAGCATCATCCCAGAGATCCATTATTTTAGAGAATGGATGTTCGCATTACATGATGACAAAAATCCAATTCTTATAAACGACACATTTCTTTTTTCAAGGTATTGTGAGTCCAAATCTTATTTCATTAAGATCTGAGAACCTTATGGTGTATTATATGACTGTTTTGATTTCTTACACACCTACTTAACCTGTCAATTAACAGGTGAGTAAAATGAGGGGTTCCTCTGCTTTTACATATTGTTCATTTTGTCTCACAAAGATTTTTAATGTTCATGCTCCCCCCAAATGTACTCCCATTGCCTCTTGATGCTTTCAGCACTGAAAGGGTGATGTTGAAATACATGCTTTCTCCAAATGACATAAAGCACCAGTACATCATTTCAAACTGCTACTAATGCCATGCCATTAGTCACACTAACTGTGAATTGTAGTTTAAAGAGGCCCATGTTAGCTAGTGTGGTGCTGCGTGTTGGTGGAAGGGGAATGTCCATTTAGAAAGCATGTGCATCATATGTGTGATGCATTTTGTTTGATTATATTGATATAAATTGTCTGTATACATCCATCCATCTATTATCTGCCACTTTTCTGAGTTCCGGTTTGCGCGAGCAGCAGCCTAAGCAAAGAGGCCCAGACCTCCTTCTCTCCAGCCACCTCTTCCAGCTCTCCTGGGGAGATTCCAAGGTGTTCCCAGGCCAGCCGAGAGATATAATCTCCCCAGTGTGTTGTGGGTCTTCCCTGGGCCACCTCCCGTTCAGACATGCCCTTTTGACGGATGGCTTACAGGAGTGAGCCCAGTACCCTGTACTCCAGGAGTACATCCTACACATGACACCCTGAGGGACACAATTAAATGCCTTCTCTAGGTCCACAAAACCATATAGACTGGTTGAAGTTCCCAAGCCTCCAGTGTTGTCCAGCATGTCCACAGTCAGGATGGGACCAACATTGTTCCTCTTGTATCTGAGATTCAGCCATCAGCCAGACTCTCATCTCCAGTACCTCTGCATAGACCTTGCCAAGGAGGCTGAGGAGTGTAATCCCCCTATAGTTGGAGCACGCCCTCTGGTCCCATTTCTTAAAAAGAGGAACCACCACCATAGTCTGCCAATCCAGAGTCCCACAAGCCAACTAGGCTTGATAGGACTCTTTCTTCAGATTGACAGCCCCCCTTCTCAGGCTGTCCACCATCGAATTCAGGGATTGCTGCCACAACAGGCACCAACAACCCTGCAGCCACAGCTCCAATTTGCCACCTGGGCAATGGACAAACAGAAGATGGCCATTTCAGACCTCCACAAAGCTCTGCTGCATGTGGGAATTAAAGACCTTCCTGACTGGTTCCTCTGCCAGCCATTCCTAGCAGACCTTCATCACAGGTCTGCCAAGTCTGTCTGACGTCTTCGCTCGCCACCTGATCCAACTCACCACAAGGTGGTGATCAGTTGACAGCTCAGCTCTTCTTTTCACCCGAATGTCCAAAACACATTACCAAAATTCCAATCATAAACTATAAAGTCAATCGTTGAACTACAGCCTATTGTTTCCTCATGCCAAGTGCAATCATGGACACCCTTGTGTTCTAACATGGTGTTTGTTATGGATAAACCAAACCGAACACAGAAATCCAATAACAAAACACCACTTTGTTTCAGATCAGACAGGCTGTTCCTCCCAATCATACCCTTCCAGGTCACATTGTCATCACCCACATGAACACTGCAGTCTCCCAGTAGAAGCTGAGTCCTTTTCTGGCTGCTTATTAGGGATCACTGGATCACACTTTGTCTGGCCTGTCACTTAGGACCAATTTGCCCTGAGAGACCCTACCAGGGGCTAATGTCCCTGACAACATAGTAAGCAAAGAGATGAGTCCATATACATATGGAAAAAAATAAGCAGAGTAAGTGAAAGCCTGAAAGCTGGTAAGGTGATAAAGGCATAATTACAAACAATTAATTAAAAAAATTGCGTAGTCAATGTTAGTCAATGTTAATGTAAAATTAATTTTTGGTCAGGTAAAGGACTAGAAGGGTTAGGGTTCAACTTACTGAATAACAAAATAATAACAACAATAATGATGTTTCTAATAATAAAGTGTTCTTATTAAGTCATAAACACACACACACACACACACACACACACACACACACACACACACACACACACACACACACACACACACACACACACACATTGTTTAGCTGGTAATTGTTGGCTCATTGCTACATTTTGCTGCACACCCTGGACACTCGCTCTCTCTCTTTTCTCTCTCTCTCTCTCTGATAGTAAATAATGCTGTTCATCAACCACCTAATGAGACTCTTTAATGGAGCTGAGGTATACAACAGTGTGTGTGTGTGTGTGTGTGTGTGTTTGTGTGTGTATGTATGTGTGTGTGACTAAATCTCTTACTCTTGTCTAGCAATCACACTATCCAAAGTCCTAGGGTCTCTTTCTCTGGCCCCTGTTCTCTTTCTCTTTCACACTCTCTTACTCTCTGATGTGAATTTCCTTTGGTTGGGTTATTTAACTATATGTCAATACTATATATATATATATATATAATTATAATTATATTATTATATTATAATCAATAAATGGAACAGTAATAGAGAGCATGTGTACACCAAAACACCACTTCATTTCAATCACACACACATGCACACATGCGCACACACGCATACACACACACACACACACACACACAGACACACAGACACACACACACACAAACACACACACACACACACACACACACACACACACACACACACACACACACACACACACACACACAGAATGTGTGACAAAGTCACACACATACACACATTTTTATTGCTTTGTCGTCACAGGGACAGAGGTTAAGTGATGGGAGTGGAGGCAGATAAATTGGAATACTGAGGTGTATCGATCACATTATTGATTCAACAGCGTGTAGTGTGTGTGTGTGTGTGTGTGTGTGTGTGTACGGAATGAGTCAGTTGCAGGAACAAGACTTTTAAAAGCACACCTGTACCAGGTAAACTAATGATTTAGATTGACACAGTACACTTAGTCATTTACTTCTGCCTCTGCTTAATTTTGTTAGCCTATATAGCTCTGAGTTTTGTAACTGTGCAAATAATTTGAAAAAAATAATAGTTTTAGGTTAAATAATTGCACCAAGCATGTACAAGACTCACTGTAAGCATGTCATGACGTGAAAACTAAGTGAACCCTCCCACTGAACCAACAAACAAACCAAACCCGACTGTCCTGTCGTTACTCTTCCCTCATTAGGAAAACTGCTGTTGTATGAACACCTGCTAATGATAAAAGCAAGCAACAAATTTACAGTGTTTTAAGGACTTCAACTCAGAAACATACATGATATTTGAACGTAATAAAGGTAGTCTGTGTCTGCAAAATACATAGTTTAATTTTGAGAGTCCCTTAAAGGCAGGTAGCCGTCTAACTAAGTACCTAACTCTTGAACACGACTAGGTAACCGTTACATGCAAAAGGTGTAATATTTCAGAACCACAGTTGATTAACATATCAAAACAAAGACCAACACTTAACCTGTGTCATCAACATTTCATCATCTATCAGCTTCTTCTTCTTTTTCTTCTTCTTCTTCTTCTTTCTGCCTCCATCTTGCCCTATCCCCTGCCTCCTCTACTGGTACACCAACCATCTCCATGTCCACCATCACTACATCCATAAACCTTTTCTGAGGTCTTCCTCTTCTCCTTCTACCCAGCAGCTCCATCGCCAACATCCTTTGTCCAATATATCTACTACTCCTCCTCAACACGTATCCAAGCCATCTCAACCTGGCCTCTCTAGTTTTATCTCCACACTGCTCCACCTTCACTGTCCCTCTGATCTGCTTATTTCTAATCTTGTCCATTCTTGTCACTCCCAATGAAAACCTCAACATCTTCATCTCCGCCACCTCCAGCTCAGCCTCCTGTCTTTTAGACAGAGCCACGGTCTCCAAACCATACATCATAGCAGGTCTCACTACTGTCTTGTAAACCTTCCCTTTCACTCTTGCTGCTATCCTGTTGGAATTATGCATTAGATAATTTTTGTATAATATGTAATAATGTAGATATACATATTTATGTAGAGTACTGCCACTAGCTTTTAGTTAGTCAGAATCTGTCAGAATACTAGTGATACATTAACTTTAATTCAATATATTGTAAACCTTGTAAAATTAGAGACAGCCCCTTCTAGCATGGCGAAATGCATTTATTTATCCCACATTAGATGGAATACATTGGAAGGGATACTGAGCCATGTTGTCTGGACAGTCACCCACAGCTTCATGGTATTTATAGATGCAGGATCTTATGTGCAACTGGACCACCAAATGCTTGACTGGGCTCATGCCAGGGGAACACGCAGGTCACACTATTTGTTGGAACTCAAATTCTGGCTCAAATTTGCCATGGTGGCATGGTGCTTTATCTTGCTGCAATATCCCATCATTGTCAGGGTACATGAAGTGCATGAAGGGCTGCAAATGGTCACCAAGCAGTGAAACACAGTGGACACTGGTCAATTATGTGTTTATGTGGATCAGTGGACGCTACCCATGACATTAGAGTATACTCCACACCTGTATAGAACCATCACCAGTCTGCATAGTGTTAACTGGCTTTGTCCGTGGCTTCATGGGGTATGCACTACATAAATCCTACCATCAAACTGGTACCATGTCTCACTAGACTACATCACAAGTTGACAGTCCTCTAGGGTCCAGTTAGCAAACTTACAAGCCCAGGTGATGTGCTGCGTCCAGTGTAAACAGGCACTCTGGTGGGTCTTTTGCTCCATGGAATCTAAACAATTTGCATGTGGACATTCCTGCACTGAATGTGGATAAGATTTCTGTTTACATGAATAATTCTAGCCAGATGCCACCAGTTACAGGGATTTATAAATAGGGTAAAAATAGGGGTGGATATTCTGGATATTAGGGACATTGACATCAGAGTTGAAATCGCAAAGGGATTTGTTTATTTGTTTGTTTTTCAGTTTTAGATGTTACATTTATTAAACATCCATCCATTGAACTTGGCACATGCAAGTAGCATTTAATCAGTAGCCTGCTCACTCTGCACATTTACAGCAGTGCTTTCGGTTTAATTTTCCATAATGCAATTGATCTGCATTGCTGTCATCTTTTATAATGATATGAGAAGATCATACAGAAATAAAATAGGATAAGCAATTAGATTAGCCTTTTCTAAAAAATAAATGCTTTAAATGAATTAAAATGATAAAAGTGTCATTATCAAATCAAAATAAAACATAACAAAAACACAAAATTAAGTCAGCTAATCTTCATGTTGTGCTGATGTATTTTGTCTGCCAATATTCTGTACTATGATCAGGCACAATTCCCAGACTTTTTTTCTTGAAACCTGCCAACCCATAGCTGAAAGCAAACTGTGTGTCCAAAATTAAACATCTAACAAATCTATTGTTTTTTATTTATTACTTGTAAATAATCATGTTCTTTTTAAAGACCCTTTAAGCCCATTGCTGGACTGGGTAGTATGTAACTTTGGCTTCAGTGCTTATCAGCAATGTGACGCCAAACCTTGGGTTGCCAGGGAAAGACCAGCAGTATAATAATTTGCACATTCTATGTTTCTTCAATCAGACTATCACATCTTTTTTGGTGCCATGACATATTTAGGAAGTACACAAGAAAGAACACAATATATTATTTCCACCTATGACTGTAATTCTAAGTACCCCAATAAGGAGGGAAAACATTGCTTCTGGCAACCCTATTCAAACCAAAAAAAAAAGGAAAAGTCTCTGCTTCTAATTGTTATTTCACCTGTCAAATGTTGGGTGGCAAACAACCCATTACCTATACCAACTCCAGTGGAAAACTAAATAAACAAAAGGTCAGACACCAAGTCATGTTTTACCTGACTGACCATGATTAAGATAATAAAAATTTGATTTTATGATGTATTTCTTGAAAATTTCTCCTTGATTTTTCCCCCATTGTAACTAAACAAGTCACAGTTTGGAGTTATTGACAGGCCTCTGACTGTATTATAAAATAAAGCCAGTGAGCTGTGAGTGTATTAAAGGCAATTTAAATCACCCATGTCATTCTAAAGACATGGTCAGAGAGGCTTAGTCATACCAGTAGCTTTGAACTCCATATGCCATACTTCTCTCTCGCTCTCACTTACTAACACACATGCGCAGACACACACACACACACACAAAAAAAAGAGCTGTTGTAATGTATTACGGTCATTTGTTTTGGACCCCAGGCACAAAAACACATTATAACATTCCTGAGGAAATAAATGCAATGTGAAGGAGAAACCTTTCAGCTAAAAGTGTGTGATTGTGTGTGTGTGTGTATGAGAAAGAGAGAGAGAGAGAGAGAGAGAGAGAGAGAGAGATCAGTTTCTGATCACAGCACCCTCCCCCCTCCAACACGGAAAACAGGTGGGGGGTCTTACTATGTCATTCCCATAATATTTTTACACATAAAATATTTTTTTCACACATGCAGTGAAAATTGTGTAAATTAAATTTTCAACAAAAGCAAACATGAAAACATAATTCACTTTGTCATGAAAACATCCTCTTAACTTTATCTATGTTCTTCAGAGTCTCAAGATGGAAAATGTAGCGCTCATGAGAAAAGAAGTTATAATTGCTAATAGCCGACAGTGCTAGTGCTTGTAAAATCACACTGTTTACCAGCTGTGCCTAAATCCCAGCAAATCCTCACTTTCACACACTTTATACACAAAACAGCGACTTTACAAGAGAAGAGAAAAGCCATCTTAAATTTTAATGGAACTCAGTGTAAAAAGTTTTTTTAAAAGTCATTTTGGAGCATTTCTATTGATCCATTCATCATGACATTTAGACACAATTTTATGAAAATTAAACAAAAAGCTAAAAGCTACTTGCATGAAGACAACAAAATACTTCAACATTCAAAAACAAACTGACTATTCTTGAATTTTTTCCAAGGTCGAGCTTCTGCCTTCGGCCAATCACTGGTATAGACCATCAGACATGTCTTTTCCAAACGTGTCCATCCTGAGAAAAGTGAGCTGCAGTCCCTGGGGTGGGGTTTACACTCCTTGAGTAGATGGAGAATTCAGTGTGCACAGCAGAAGCTGAGATCAACAAGGGCTGCACTGGAGAAGCAATCATTATATTAAAAAACATGAAAGTGCACAAACTGCCCTGCCAAACTGTGCTGCCATCCATATTTATTATGAGCCACACTGAGACCACAATTCGATCCAGCTACAGGAGCATCTGCTTGAAATGTGGCCCAAGCACCTCAAAATAAACATCAGTGGAAGAAAAAGCAGTGTGGAGCCTTTTTTCTGGAATAAGAGATTTCCCATATTCTCCCTCACTCACACACACACACACACACACACACACACACACACACACACACACACACACACACACACACACACACACACACACACACACACACACACAGACAGTTGCAAACTCAACTAGGGGGGGGATATACTTCTTCCTCACTAAGGTAATTTTGTAAGTTGCAAAATAATACAATGCTGATAAAATGCTTTTCAAAATGATTTGAATAAAATAAAATGTAGATTTTATATTTATGTTATATGTGGAAAGTAGAGTCTTTGTCATTGTAAAATATGGATAAATTTATTCTAAACTAATTCAATATCAGTTTTTAATAATTAGTAGGAATTAAACAACTATATTACAATGTCTTACAATAAAATTATAATAAAATTAAAATCCACTATGTCATTGTTATACAGTTATGCAGAAGAAATTCTAATTTTAAGTATATCTATAATAATATAATATAATAAAAATAATATTTAATTATAAAACAATCATTAAATAGCTACCATCAAAGATACCATCATCCAGTTTAAGCATTCCAAATGAAATATGCCTCTTTCCACAATGGTGCTGTGAATGGCTGTGCATGTAATGTGAATGAGTGGAAGTGCCAAAATGTGTATAAGCTGTTATGTGCAAATTTACTGTCAATTCCTTGGCTAGTATCAGCATGTTCTTATCAGACTAGGTTTAGCTGCCACTTTTTACAAGGAAGCATTTTCACTGGGTGGTGATATTTAGTATTGTATGCTCTCATGTTGCTGTCTTTTCCCTTGTCAAAAATTAATTAATTAATCAGAATGAGATAAAATACCCTACTGGTTCGACATGATTCACAGTTCAATTTGTGTCTGATATTAGATATAAGGGTGCTCAACTTGGGACACTTCAAAAACATTTACATTTTGTATTATAATGGTCATTATTGTTTTAGCACTTGATTACTTTATTAAACGTCGACAGTTACTAATCACGTCTTCTTTTTGAGTTATGAAAAGCAGTTTAGATATCACTAAGAATAATGACAGACAGTGGTTGATGGTTAAGAAGCACGAAAGAGCAGTGCAAGAAACCTGCTACTTTAAATAGTATGATAAAATTCACACAGATGCTCAACCAGACTACAGATAGTTCTGGTCTATGATTACAACACACACTGCTGCCCCACTGAAAAGCACCATATGAACGTCATACCACACTGTTTACCTGACCTCAGCTTAGTCAGACTAAAACTGAATCACTGGCAGGCAGTTGTAAATGCACTCCCTGACAGTGCTGCTGAACTGGACACTAGTCCTCTAGTCTTATCTGGGCCAGGAAACAACTTCACTGCTCCCTCCACCCGCCTCTGTGGCAAGGGTCCAGGCAGGATAATGAATGGAGGAGTGTAACGGATGGATGGAGGTGAATAAACAGAAGTGTTCTCTGTAATCTGTATGTGGGAGCATTGTGTCTGGTGTCAGATTAAATGCTGGAACAGAGTGGGTCCTGATCCAGTGTGTGTGTGTGTGTGTGTGTGTGTGTGTGTGTGTGTGTGTGTGTGTGTGTGTGTGTGTGTGCGGGTGTGTTGCTCCCTAGTGAATAGAACAAGGCTCTTATTTCACACTCTTTTGCCCTGACTAATTACCACTGTAAAAACAACAATGACTATTTAAATGGTAAATACTATCTAGAGTGGCAGACACACTGAAGTCTAATGCCTCTTCTGCTTTCAGAAAGAGAGTGAGAGAGAGAGAGAGAGAGAGAGAGAGAGAGAGAGAGAGGGAGCGAGAAAGAGATAGTGTGTGTATCAGTGTCTGTGTGTGTGTTTGTGTGTGTGTGTGTATGTATGTGTGTGATTTTTACTCACTTTTCAAGGCTCATTCAACACCCCCCCACCCCCCCCACACACACATGCACTGATGCACACACCCACACACACACACACACGTAATCATGAAGATAATGCATGTGCTTCACACTCCAACGTAGCAAATAGGAAATAAATAAAGGTTAAAAAAAACAAACTCCATTTTTTCTGCTCAGGTGTTTAAAAATAAAAAACAGAAAAATAGCCAATGATTTGTCTGCGAAACAGATGAGAATGAGAAGAAAAAAGCAGAAAAAAACCCTGCATTGCTTTCCAGTCACAGATTTCAGACAGTAAATTACATTTCTCATGGCTAATGTGATTTAGGCTCAACTGTGATATTGTTTCTGCAGCTGAGATGAGCAAAAATATGATATGATCCAAACGTGAACAGGGGATCAAGAAATCCGAACTGTTCAGAAGAGTGTTGAATTGTCAGTTGTCAAGCCTTTTATCAGAGCTTCTGCAGAGAGCACAGCTGTGAGTACTGTGGCTCCTTTAGTGGCTTTCAAACTGCAATGAAAATAACATATGAAAATAACACATCTATTGGTAACACAGGGAAGTCCTTGGTTTCTCATTCACTGTATAAATCAGAACTAATTATGATATAAATAATTACCCAAGACATCATCATCACAGAACATCAAACGTCCTCAAAGTAACATAGTTTGTTATTAGTAGGCAATGGTTGCAATTACATTTGTGTATGTTCAATATTGTTTATTAATTGTAAAGTGATTTCTGATGGAATTCATAACCTGAACTGAGTGTTCTTTAATACTAACAGCTACAAATAATGTAGTGAGTACTGTAAATTACTTAGTAATTTAATTAATTACAAAGTAGGAATTACTAACTAAATTATGTTTCTTAATTATTATGGTTCATGGACTATCTGCCTGGGCACTGTGTATGAATAATGAATAACTGGTCAATCATGTGACTCAGCCCTCCCCCCCGGGAATGAGATCACAAGAACAATTCACAGTTACAAAAGACAAGCAGACAAGAAATATGAGGAGTGGGAAATGAAGTTTAGGTAGTTTGTTGGTCTATCTGAGGGGAAGGAGCTTCCGGTTGTGCAGTGAGTGAGTGAGTGGAATTTTTTACTGTAATGTAGCAACAAGCTGGTAAATAAGGAACTATAGACATAAGCAGAAATAACTCATCGTAACCCTTAAAGAATTCTACAGAAATCCCTTATTCCAACTCTTCTCAACGTGCATCATATTACAGTAATTCTCAACACTGTCCTACACATTCATTAGACATTGTAGAACTGTTACCGAATTTAGTGCATATCTTCAAAATAATATACTGATGAAGCATGTTATTACAATATAATTCAAGGTTTAGAAATTAAAATTTCCGTGCTACCATGGGCCACTTGTGGCTCAAACCCTAAAACATAGCTTCCTACTCACGGTTTTCAAGTGGGATTAAATATCTAATCTCCACAGAAATATCTCTTAAAAATTAAGAACATTGGATTTGACCATAAAGACTGAGGCATCAGACTCTTTTTAACATGTCACATGTCTGTGTTGGAATTGATAAAAACCAACAATCCAGAGGAAAAAACAAACAAACATTTTATTCTCTCACCCAAGTCACCAAAGTCACCACTGGAGAGCCTTGACTCATTAGAAACCAAGTTTTGTTTGTGATATGTTGCTATGGTTTTCATATTTTCATATAAAATTATTTCTTTGTTTGCAGTATTCATTAATATTCAGTCTCTTTCTGGATTTCAAAGCCTGATCAAACAGCTTATAGCCTGCTGTACTAGTTCAGCACCAATTCCTACACTATAGGTTAAATGCACTATAGAATAAATACATTGCAGTTTGAAATTTGTGACTCAGAGCATTAAGTCTTAAATCCAAGCACTTTCTGACTAAACTTATAGCACCAAGTTTTGACTCCAAGGCCCACTTAATTAAACTCATAACACCAAATTTTGAGTCTGAGTGCAGCTCACCGTACCTGGAGACATCTCTAATCTAATTAATGTATATACTGAAGGGCTTAACTTTGCAAAGAAATAAGAAGGGGAAAAAGAAAGAAAGACAATTTCAGCTATTTCCTCCTTACACCACATTGCATATTTGATATCTGAAGCTGGCACTGCTTGTCTGTCACAGTAACTTGTTAGATCACAGCAAAAAGGATCCCAAACTCACACACCATACACATATTTGCCAATCAACTACATTTAGTGTAAGAGAAAATTGTGTAAATTAGATTTGCTCCCTAGGAGCTACTCTTTTTGAGCCAAGGTTACGGACATCAGTAATCCTTGGGATGTTAGCAAACCCCTCTGTTAGCAGCTCTCTGAAATGCTGTTAAGCACATGACTTCGCTAACCAAAGCCATCCCTCAGACAGACAGATTATATTCAAATTCAGCAGCCCTCCTTAGACCCTGAACATCAATCTCCTCTCGATCCAGGGTTTTAGCACGAGGAGCAGGTACCAGGGGAGCCAGCTCGTTCCGTGGAATTAGAACAAAGTCCTGCTTCCACACTTCATTATTCAAGCTCCAAGATGTGCTCTGGGAAACGAGTTTAAAACACAGCGTCCAGGTGAAGGTGATGGCAGCATTAATAAGGAAGGCTTTGAGTATAATGTTATTGAGTTTAAGCTGCAGGCTGAAAGGACTGAATATCATATGGTTATGGGACCTCAGCTAGTCTCCACTGAGCTCACAGAACAGAACAATGGAGGCAGTGTATGGAAGCATATATAGCACTCCTCTGACAAACACCAATCTGCCATTACATTATCACCACTTACAGGTAAAGTGAGAAATGTAGAAAAATCTACAGTAGCAGCTGTCAAGGGGTGGAATACATTTGGCAGCAAATACAGTTGCAATTCTTAAAGGTAGTGTGTTCAGAACAGGGAAATGGGCAAGCATAAGGATCAGAGACACTTTAACTAGGGTAAAATTGTGGTGACTACATGACTAGATCAGAACATGGGCAAGTGTCCAGTGGTCAGTACCACTGGATATATTCAAAAAAAGGACCACTTGTCAACCAGTAATAGAGTTATTGGTTTCTAAGGCTCACTGATGCAATCCATGGAGGCACCATGGACAACTTACAGGACTTTAAGGATTTTTTGTAATGTGTTGGTGCCATATACCACAGGACATATGTTATGGAGATACAAGGAGGACTTACTTAAAATTAGGCTAGTGGTGTAAATGTTATGGCTAAACCATATTCTAATAGGTAATTGATTTAGAGACTACAATGACCCCAACTCTCCAGAAGTAGTTATTTCACTTATTTCTTAAAGTTGTTTACCTTTGGAAATTTAGTTTTTACACTTGGACCATTTTAGCATCTGAAATAACTAATGAGTCATGAGTCACTGATGAATACATATTGACAATAAACTGGACTGGGAAGGGCAAAAGTCGCCTCTGTTTTCTGATGTGCCCAAGTTCCTTCAACATTTGCCGGACGATGCTCAGGATACTCTATGAGTCTGTGGTTGTGCAGAGTGCTATCCTCTC
This sequence comes from Acestrorhynchus altus, assembly GCA_034509495.1. Classification (NCBI taxonomy): domain Eukaryota; kingdom Metazoa; phylum Chordata; class Actinopteri; order Characiformes; family Acestrorhynchidae; genus Acestrorhynchus; species Acestrorhynchus altus. The sequence goes on along the minus strand of CM067511.1, from coordinate 13,911,597 downwards.
TGCTGATGCATGCTGGGGCAGCAGGCTGACGGTGACAGACGCCAGCAGACTCCACAAACCGATCGGCTGGAGATGCTGTGGGAGTTGAGCTGGACTCTCCGATGGCAGTGTCGGAGAGGAGGATGCAGTCTTAACTGCAGGCCATTATGCACAATGACTCCCACCCACTCTACCAAACAGCGATAAGACACAGGAGCACTTTCAGTGCAAGACTCATCCCACCAAAGTGCACTACAGAGCGTCACAGGAAGTCATTCCTAGCTGTGGCCATTAAACTCTATAACTCCTCCCTTAATGGGTGACCATTAAAAACCACTATATTTCACTTGTGCAGTTTGTTCATGTTACTTATCTGTGCAGTAACTCTGGATGTTCATGTTATTTTTAATCATCATAACCATTGGGTTTCATATAAGTAATTTAACATGTATATATTTCCAGAGAGTTTATTCTGTTGATTCAAATTGTTTATTCTGCTTATTCTTTTTATTACTCTGCCATTTTAATTTTTTGGACTGATATGACTCAAACTGAGATGACCTCCTGAGAAGGAGGTCCACTTATAATTTGTGCATTGGAAAAACAAATCAACCCCAGATACATGACATTTTTTTCATGCATACAGTGGTGTTTGAAAGTTTATGAACTTTTTAGAATTTTTTATATTTTATATAATCCTAAAAAGGAGAACCAAATGAGATTATACTATTATTGAATATTACAAACATTACTGAGGAATATATTACAGTATTTGTTAGTGACAAAAATACAGTATGTGAACCTTTGCTTTTAATATCTGGTGTGACCCCTTGGTGCAAAACATTTCTGGCAACTAATGATTAATGTAGGAGGAATTTTAGCCCATTCCTCCATACAATGCAGCTTCAGGTCTGTTATGTTGTCAGGTTTGCTTCAGGTCCTGCCTCAGGTTTTTTCACAATGTTTCTATAGGATTAACTATTTCATTCCAAAACATTAACTTTATTCTTATTTAAACATTCTTTGGTAGAACAATTTGTGTGCTTAAGGTCATTGTACTAGCTTCCATACACACATCTTGACATTTTCCTTTATTTTCCAGAGTTTGCTGGAATAATTCAGAATCCATTGTCTTGTCAATGATGTCAACCTACATTGGCAGACAGTTGTTTAGAAGCTGGGTTCCTTTGTGACCTTGCTAGCTAATGCAATAATGTCTTGTTTTGGTGATCTTTGTTGGTTAACCACTTTGGGGGAGGATAATGATGGTCTGACTGTGGATAGGTGGAATTCAAATTATAATGTTTATTATTTTTATTTTCTTCCAGCCCAATCAGCGACAACTCTTCTGCTGAGGTCCTCTGAAATCTCCTTTGTTTATCCATGATAAATATCCACAAGTGTGTTGTGAAAATCAGACTGATAAAACAGGATACCTCTCTCCTCACATGTGATTGTCATCTCACTAACTGAAAACCCCTGACTATAATTTCACCTTTCAAATGATCTGCTATTCCTAAAGGTTCACATACTTTTGTCACTCACAGATGTAAAATATTCCATTTTCCTGTAGAACTGTATGGCTTAGATTAAGGTTTATGGTTAAGGTTAGGGTTGGACTATGGGTAATGTTTAGGTTTTATGGTAAAGGTTAGGTTTTACAGTTTGGGTTAGGGTTAGAGTAAAGGTTAGGTTTGACAGTTTGGGTTAGGGTTAGAGTAAAGGTTAGGTTTTACAGTTTGGGTTAGGGTTAGAGTAAAGGTTAGGTTTTACAGTTTGGGTTAGGGTTAGAGTAAAGGTTAGGTTTGACAGTTTGGGTTAGGGTTAGAGTAAAGGTTAGGTTTTACAGTTTGGGTTAGGGTTAGAGTAATGGTTAGGTTTAGATTCAATGGTTAAGGTTAGGGTTAGAGAACAAGTTAGGTTTAGGTTCTATGGTTTAGGTTAGGGTTAGTGTAAGGGTTAGGTTTAGGTTTTATTGTTTAAGGGTTATGGCAAGGTTGGTTTAGGCTACAGTGGTTGATTTGTAAAATTCTTTGTTAACATTTGTTCTGTGTGTCTGGGTTACTATAGTAATTCATGCACAAAAGACGACCTATATTTAGTAGACAATGCATGATTACTGAAATTTTAGTCACATATGTATGAATTATTCTTTAGACCAGGCTGACCCACAAGTATAATGTGTTATATTTTAAATAATTAGTATGCGGCTAACTCATTTAGGCTAGTGGTTGAGGTTAGAGCCAGTCAGTGGCTATAGCTTTTCCAACAGTTGTAAATTAGAACAAAAGTTAACTGCATGCTTATTCCTATGAATTCTTAGGATGGCACTCAATCTAGCACGCGATCTGGTGCAGTGTGTCCGAACCACAGTCCAACGACCTGATCACACCCATCATACATATTCATCAACTATGATGCATATTCATTACACCTCTTACACCTCTCTGCTGTACAGCATGGGTCTGGGAGGTGTGTGAGAGCTGTTTGGAGAGCACATGCATGAGAGATGTGTTACCACAGCAAAATTTTGCCCGGGCCTGCCAAAGCACACTCTAGGCACACATACAACACCCACGCACACAAACACACAAACACACACACACACACACACACACACACACACACACACACACACACACACACACACACACACACACACACACACACACACACACACAGAAGCACCACCTGTGCATGCTCAGTGGTCTAACAGAAGGCTCTGGACATTGCAGGTTTATTTTCTTCAGCTAAGTCATTTGAATGAACTGTGGAGTGTCCGGCTTTTGCAGCTCTATACAAACTGTTAGTCCAGAGTCACAGGCCAATATTTAAATTGCTAGAACATGGAAACTTAGGAAACCAGCACATTTTGCATGGAATTGCTGTTTTCAGGAATATTAACCAGTTATGTTAAAGTTACAAATATAAATGTTTCACAAATGAAACATTATTTAATGTAACATTTATATCCAGATTCATTCATTCATTCATTTATTCATTCATTCATTCACTCACTAACACACACACACACACACACACACACATTCTTTCATTCACTCTCACACCCTCATTCTGGTTTCATTCATCCACTCACTCTTTCATAAATCCTCACTTGTTCATTTCTCGCATTCAGTGATTTACATACCCATTTTCTCACTCACTTACTCAGATACTCATTTGCTTATTAATTCACTCAATAACCCATTTGCATATTTACTAAATAATTTAATTCTCTCAAGAACACACATTTTCTTTCAATCATTCACTGATTGACTATGCTATCTTTCAAACATTAAATCACCAATCATTCATTTTATTATGAACAAATGAACAGAAACCCTCATTCGTTCGTTTTTTCACCACCCCACCCCACGTTTTCATTCATCCACTCAGTCAAACATGCATTAATTCTATATTCAATCGCACCCAAATTCACTCCCTCACTCACTAAACCAACCTTTAATGCTCTAACATTTCCACCACGCATTTCTTCATTACATAACTCAATTATTTATTCATTCATTCATTGACTCATTAACTCAATCAAATGAACAAACACTCTCCATCATTATTCACTAATTCACTATTATATTTACTATTATCTTATTATTATTATTATTATTATTATTATTATTATTATTATTATTATTATTATTATTATTATTACTCACTCACTCAAAACCTCACAAATGCAGGGAAGTATAATCTCTTATTTCTGTAATTATTTGAATTTAATTACAATGTAACTGCACCCAAGTAAACTGCTGCATATAAAATTATACTTGATTTGCATTCTTGACATATGGACAGGTCAATATTTTTTTCAGAGCAAGATTGCACACACAGCATTGACCTTTCAGTAAATTTATGTATATGATTTCATGTATATGTTTATGGGATTTAGCCAGATCTTTAATAAAGACAAAAGATTAAATGTCTTAGTGAAAAGTCTTAAATGTCTTTAGTAGTAGAATCTCTCTCTCTCTCTCTCTCTCTCTCTCTCTCTCTCTCTCTCTCTCTCTCTCTCTCTCTCTCTCGCTCTCTCTCTCTCTTTGTATGTGTGTGTGTAACTGACTTGCATTCTTCTGCTGTATTTTTCTCCTTTTTGAAGATGTAGCTATTTTCAAACTTCTGTTGCTAAATGTGCATGTTTTTCTGCAACAGGACTCTTGGACTGCTGTGCACCTTATTGTTTGGAATGTTATTTTTTCAGGTGAGTGTAGGTTATACAGAGATACATCTACTCATTCACTCCACTTACATCCTCATTCATCACACACTCACTCTCATTCATCCACTCATTTACTCCACTCATATTCAGGCTTATTCATTCACTCCACTCACCCATACACATTCATTCATTGACTTATTCTATTCATCAGTTCATTCACTCCACTCACCATCATCCACCCATGTGATCTCACAATATTTATTTTAACCATTTACTCATTTGCACTCAATTCTAAGGATGAAAAATATTAATATTATAAGTGGTTTCTGCTATTAAAGGTTCTTCCAAAACTTCTAAAGTTTAATGAACAAGAAACGAACTTCTCCTTAAAATAAAATGCAGAATTAGTCTAGAAGGTAAAAGAGTATATTAATGTTAATTCAGCTTCAGTCATTTACATTTCTGATGCTTATTGGGCCCTCAGCAGTGCACCATGATCAAACTCATCTGAATTTTTCAACTAACCAAGCGAGACAGACCGAGCTGTAGTCTGTGTGTGTGTGTGTGTGTGTGTGTGTGTGTGTGTGTGTGTGCATTTAGTGCTCCTCTTTCTTACTTCAAGAAAGACAAGCTGATACAAAACCATGACATAAAAGTGTAAGAGGTGTGAGGACTGACATGATAGGGTAACACAAATATGACTATGATTACTCAGCATTATGCTGATCTCCAAGCGTTATCCTGCACACTTCTCCAAAGGTACATGCTGCAATTAGTAGTGTGCTGATCCTGTATAAACAATGATAAAGACATTATCCTCCTCACTGCAATCAGGAGAGTGTGGTAACAATTTTAAAGCTGTTATTTTAATAAAAATAATACATAGCATGGTTTAAATAAAGAAGGTAACCGATATATTTGGGTTCCCCAAGGAAAAAGAATGCACTAAGGGTCTTTAAAAGCAGAGGCCTATATAAAATTGCATTACATTTCCGAGGATGGCCGGAGCGTTTAAGGCAATAAAGCAGTAAAGCTTTTAGAGGGATATTATTTAGATAACTTGGCACCCGGGTCTGGCAGAGTCATTTTCTAACTGGCTGCTACTCAGACAAAGCAGACATTTAGAATACTCTCTCTCTCTCTCTCTCTCTCTCTCTCTCTCTCTCTCTCTCTCTCTCTCTCTCTCTCTCACACACAGACACACACACACACGCAAAATTATTTCATCATTCATAAAGACAGATGCTAATGAAAAGTGATCCATTAATTCATCATTAGAAAAACTGTGCCCTTCTTAAGCGATTAAAAATGCTATGCTTCATCACTATGAACAATGCCCTTCAGAAGAGCCAACCGTTTTTGTAATTACACAGGAGTACACTCATACATCAAAAGCAACACAAATTGCAATATTCTGTGTCTTGAATTAGCCTTTCGCTCTTTTGACCGTTCCTGAAGGCCATGACAACTTGACGAGGAAAGTTTTTCTGATCTTACATTTGATTTTGAAAGTTTTTTCAAATGTTCAAATTTTATATTGGCCCCCTGCCCCATGCCTTCCAAACAATGCCTTTTGAAGGTCCACAGTAGCAAGAAGCCTTGAAACTACTGTGAAGCTTTCTCCTTATTGCTAAATACACTGACTCCTTTGAAATGATGGGAGTGTAACCCTATTCAAAAAGATATTATATTATATTGTGGAAGATTATATTTTCCACAAAGTGTTCTTTCTATAGATGCACATGCATCACTGGAGAATCACTTTTGTGACAAGTTGTAATGCAGATGGACTCCAGTGGTTTATACTCTAAACAATTGCAATATTTTCCTTACTGTTTGTAAAAACATGATGCACGTGAATCTTGTCAAAGTTTCATAACTAAATATAGTTAAACTCCATATAGTTACACTTGCCAGTCTGATTTTAATTGATTTAACTGATATCCATTTACATCCCTCCACCTACTGAACCAAATGGTTGTTTACACTGTTTATATCAACAGTTGACCTTGAAGTTGTAAGGGGTGTTTCATGCTAGATTGCTTCTGGCTGGAGGCATAATACACAGTGGCAAATAAGAACTAGGGTTGAATTTAGGTCTACTTAAGTGGTCTCTAAGCTCAAAGGTTTATTTAGAATGTTGTGTATGTATACTAACTAGTATGTGTTTTGTGGACAACTCAGCACTGTGAAATACCAAAAACCCAAATATAATTGCAAAAATGTAATCATTATTCATGCATAAAAGCATACAAATGTATAACTGGACCTCAGCTTCGAAATTCTGTACTGTTGTTTAACTTGCTTGATTTTTATCAATGAATGTCCACAAAATGGACAGACCCCTGGGTAGGTTATTGGAGAATGACCCTACAGCCAGTGTAGACCAACTACACAAAGGCAGTTACACACAAAGGGCAATTGATTTTTGCAAACTCTCTTAGTGACAGACAACTGAGACATGACTGTCCCTGGTGTTGACATGGAGACGAAAGTTATGAACTGGTCTTATCACAACAACAATAACTAGAAACCAACAAACAAACTTAGGCTGTGACTGAACTAGATCCCTATTCCCTCATTAGCATTGCACTAAATAGGGAAAAACTATAAATAATACTATAAATAAATAAAAAATAATAAAGAATGTTCTTTTTTTTTTAATTTGGACTATTGTCAGGTATTTTTAAGAACTTATCATTATAAATATTATTTTCAATCTAACCATTACAAACAACTCACCAAAATCTTTGCATTTTTTTCATTTCCTATATCAATCATTCAATCAAATTTTATTTATATAGCGCTTTTTACAACAAGAAGTTGTCACAAAGCAGCTTTACAAAGATCCGGGTCCAAGCCTCAAATGAGCAGCCAGTGGGCAAACAGTGGCAAGGAAAAACTCCCTCAGACTTGGAGGAAGAAACCTAGAGAGGAACCAAGGCCCATCCTCCTCTGGTCGACACCGGAGAGCATAAACAACGGCACAATACATTGGAAATGATTTCTGAGATAATATGCTCCTATAAATACTATACTAAATATACAATAAAAGTACATCAAACTACAGAAACGTTCCTCCAAATTGTTCTAGGGTTCTACAAGTGAATAACCTACTTTTGCAGACTTTGGGCTCAGTGTGAGCTTATTACCTTGCAGGTATTACCATGCAGGTTGCAGATGCACTCAGCATGCATGGCTGATAGCTAATAACTAACCGTTTTCCAACAGCTGAGACTGTTTGTCATAAATGTCATTGATTCCTCATTTAATCCAACATGCACACCCTCACACAAACACACACAAACAAATGGAGGCATCAGGTGGTACTTTGTGGTGTTACTAGATAGTGATCACGCATAATTAAGCTGTTTTCGCTAGCTCAGTCTATGTTTCATAAAGAGCATCTGATTTCAAGCTGCCAGCGCTAGTAAATATACTGACCCTTCAGTTGCAGAACAATGAGCAGCACACTAGGCAGCTAGCCAGGAGCAGCTGCTTGCTCAGAGAGTCTGGCTCAAATCCTGCAGAGGGGATGACCTGCTCATTTTAGACATGTACGCAGAGAATGGCATGGAATATAATGGCCCAAAATTGGTATGGAATGAATAGGGGCAAATAAGACATTGAGGACATGGAAATAGGACACCATTGTTGACCCATGACAATGGTCAGAGAGTGTAGCACTGTGTAATATGTGAAAATGTAGGTGAGTGCACTGTGAATATAAAGCATATTATAAAGGCTATTTTTATTGTACAGATGTCTTCGTTTAAATCAGAAACTGCTCTTTCTGCAGTCTGAAGGAGACATTTCTAGATTTTCAGATGAAGCGTTTTCTCATTGGAGGTGTTGTTATCCCTTTTTGGTCATTTTCATCGACTTCTTTGAAAACAATCCATTATCAAAACACAAAGTGAGCTGGGCTGCACATGCACTACCTGCTGCACCACTATGCTGCCTATTAATACAAACAAAAAATTCTCCATTGCGTGTCTTCCTGCTGTTGTACGCCTTCGTTCAGATTCATGGATAAAATTAGTCACATCTTCCAGCAAAGCAAACAGTAATGTGTTTTATAGGACACTACCTGTTGTGTCTGTTCTATCCAGGATTAATAATTTCTATTCACTGTAGGAGGACAAGGAACATACAGAGGAGCATTACATCCCCTTAAATTTAGACTTGGTTGTGACATTTACAGCTGAGTGACTGCATTGTGTTGTTGTAGGCTGAAAACATTACTGGCTGTTATTATTTACTAGAGTCTAAAATTCAGCTGATCCCTTCTTCTTGCTAGTATACAACAGAGGATTTTGGTTTTGGAATTCATTTTGAAAATACTAAATTGGATTACAACCACAATTGGATTATGATTAAGGATAGTGATTAGACAAGGGTCAGATTTAGATTTAGGGTTAAAATGAATAAATTCTATTAAACATTTAGTTGCACTTCTAAAATTTACTGTACAATAAACTCCTTAAATAGTGTTTTGTTCCAGCTTCTAGGTTTTATCTTTTCTTAGGCTTAAATCTGCAAGAGAAACAACATGTAACCCAGACAACCTGTGGAAAACCTTATAGTACAGTAGTTCTCAATCCTGGTCCTGGTCCTGGAATACCACTTCCCTGCTTATTTTCCTAAATTCCAGCACACCTAATCCTACTAATAAAAGAACTGATCCTTGCTGAGCTGAATTGGAAATTTACAGTAGGAAAACGTAGGAAAACCAGGCAAGGCAGTGGTACTCCAGGACCACTGTTACATGTGAACATGTTTTCTGTTTTATTTTGGTCTCCCTCTGCATTTTTCAATTACCCTAACATCTGTAATATAGGCTTTTTGTTAAGTTCTTTACTTTGGTACTTTCCTCGTTCTCCCTCCTTAGGTTTGTCGTCACACCACTTAATGTATGTAAATATATGTGTATATTATCACAGTAGTGGCGTATATTTGTAATAAAGGTTTACTTCTTAACCGAAGTTGGTCCAGGTACTCTGCTCCTGCTGGTGTTCTTACTCCCACTACACACGTACATCTTATTGTCCCTGCAAAGCCTTTAGACGAAGAGCCACACTGCTGGGACGTAACAACCACGATTGACAACCACTGCTATACTACATTTTGCTATAGACCTGCAGTGAAATATGAAATACCATGCATTTATAATCATTGCTGTCTTGGGCAATGCCTTTTTGCTGATGAGGAAGTGAAAAAAACATTCTTGAGTGACAGGATTAATATAAATCATAAGGAAGTTTCATCAAACTGTCTAATTATCAGAACAGTATAATGAACAAATACTCCAATGAAAAAATAATTAGGCAATAATACATTTTGAAAGTCAGATGGAAGTGAAGGTCTGTAATACTAGTACATCTCAAAAAATACTGTTAAAATGGTTTTTGATCATTGAATTCAAAGATCATGCTGTCATATTTTAGATTCATTACATTTAAAGTGATATGTTTCAAGTTTGTTTTGAAGTTGATACTGTGATTAGTAATCTATTCAAATTTGAATCAAAATATTAGAAAATGTTAAGATTCTGGATTTCTGGTTTTCATTAGCTATAAGCCACACGGATCAACAACAAATGTGTAATGAATATAAAATGACAGTTTAAAGTGGCGAAAACCTGAAAAGTAATTTATTCACACAAAGAAGTCACTTATTTTTATCAGTGTATGGGGATGTTTTTTATACTTCACAATAGTTACTGTCAATACACACAAACAAAAATGGTTCTTTAAATAATTATCTACTGAAAGGCTCATTGTGGATCTTCTATGGCATCACCTTAAATATTAAGTTCTTCTATAACACTTCCAACTTTGGCTCAAAGCATTTTTTTCAAATAATTCAACCTAATTAGCTCAACAACTTTGTAACATCTTTATGGGGGATTGTCTTTTTAAGCCTTGATTGATTTGCTGCTCACCTGTGGGAAATGTTAATGTAAGAACAATGATTATTCACTGAAGTTCTAGTTTCTCAAGTGTGTGTCAGGGGAATAAATGACATACTAGAAACCAGTAACAGAACACAAATGAACAAGCTGTTCATTTAAAGTGGCTTTTTGTCCCAAACCTGCCAATTAGAAAGGCACTCTCTGATGAACTCTATGTAATGACTGCAGTCATTGTTTTCTGATGAAATTCTGGTAGTGCATTTAATGTCAGCAATTTTAGTTTTGGCTTTCATCCCATTAAAATATCAATTTGCTCAAGCCCATGTGGACGAAAACCTCTAATTACAAGAGAAGAAAGTGTTGTTACATGCTCAATATATTATCATAAAGACCGTGAAAAATGATAGCTGATAGTTTGATAGCTGGAGAAAGAATACATGTAAGTGGTAATGGGTATTTTTCACTTTCTTGCTACTTCTGCTACATGAACAGGAAGATTCAGATGGTTTGACCTTCCCTTCTGATTCTCTGGCAACATGTTACAGATGAAAACTGGCATGTAATAAAATGTGAAATGTCTCTGTGCTTCATCGCCAATGCAGCACATATAACTCATTTTACAGGCAGTCCATTAGCTTCCCTTTGGGAGATTGAAGTCTTCATCTACAATAAGCATTGCCCATCACACACAAACTTCATCTGACAAGCATTAATACAGTCATAACTGCAAATGCCAAAGCTTTTAAAAACAATTCTTTTTTTTGTATAGTACAATGTGACAGATGACTAATGTTACAGAAGTACAATTATGAACAGCCAAGGATCTCACAAGAATTGATTCACAAGCGAAAAATTCATCCACAACCAGCAGAACTTGGGTATAACTTTTTAAAATAGGCATCATGACATTTTATGAGTTCAAAATTCTTATTCTTATTTCTTTCTACATAATGTACAGCGGACTTACCTACTAAACAACTGTGCTGTACTACAATCCAGAGATGGACTAACCAAAGATATCCCGAAACAACACGATATCCCTGCTACAATAAGATTTATAAACTAAACCACAGACTGCAGTTTTGTACAAAATGTTGGGCCAACTAATTCTAAAGTATCTGTAAGAGCTAATAAACAGCTATTAAACAAACAGTTGGGAATAAAGTAATTTCAAAATTAATGAGGGCTGCAAGACTGGTGCCTCTTCAGATGAGCTAATAATGGTGGATGATGGATGTTGTGTTCTTCACTATGTCTTTTCTCCACAGAAGATGTAGCAACATGTTACTTTGTTAGAGAAATATTCTTAAATTAATATTAAACATAGTTAACATCAGCAAGCCATGTTAATGAAGAAGACATGTCAAATGTGCCTTCTTATTCCTAAACAACATTTCCATGGCAACGTGCTCACATCAATGCACTCATACATATTAACTCACGCATTTGAGCAAATCTGTCATGTTAAAAAAAAGGCAGGTGGTCGTAGGTAATGGGTATAACATATAACATACATAACAACTCTAGGTAAGGAACTGGGAATAGTAAAAGAAGTGCAATTGGCATCCACAAGCAAAATATAAAACAGCAAATTAATTCCCAGGCACCCCATCTTCAGAAAAATATAAAAAAATAGAAAATGGTTAATAATTGCCAACGTGTTGCAGCCTACTCAGGCTTTCATCAGAACACAAAAATGGTATATCAATACAAACCACCTGAGAATACACACACACACACATGCACGCACGCACACACACACACACACACACACACACACACACACAGATAGAAAGAAAGAAAAATAATTAAGAGGGAAAACAAATTACAGTGCAGGACAGATATCAATAGCTTCAATATGCATGATAATTAGGGTTCTGTGGATCTGGGTTACAGTATAATTGTTAAATTCAGACAATAAATCTTTAAACCTTTTTTGTGTGCGACCAATGTAAAAAAAACAGCCACTTTCACAATCAAGTCTGTATCCTACAAAAGAGGTCTTACAAATTAGCAAATTAGTTTTGAATGATTATCGAGGAGCAAGATCCATAAATTGATTGATTGACTGATTGATTGATATATACTTTATTGATCCCTGATAGGGAAATTCATTGGAAAAAACAATAGCAGTATACATGACATAAGGAAGGAAGAAAAAATCATTAGATAGATAGATAGATAGATAGATAGATAGATAGATAGATAGATAGATAGATAGATAGATAGATAGATAGATAGATAGAATAGACAAACAGACAGACAGATAGATGCTGCGGATGACACTGCTGATGAAATAGGAACTGATGTGGCAGATGACACCACCATAGACTTTGGAGTACAAGCAGCAGACTTCCCCATATACACTGCAGCATGAGCAGCTGACACCCCCATAGACACTACAGCATGGGCTACTAACTCCCCCAAAGACATTGTCATAGATGCAGGGGCGTGGCCAAACAGGCAGATACCTGACAAGAGCGGTCAGTTTTTGGAGAGTTCTCTTTTCCACCACCACCTCAAAGCTCTCCAGTGAGCTTCCAAGAACAGAGCCAGGCTTCTTGGCCTTTCTACCTTTGATGCAGCCTCCCCACAACAAAAGACTGATAGAAGATGGCCAATATTTTGCTACACACATTGAAGGACTTGAGCTTCCTCTGAAAGTAACATCTGCTCATCCCCTTCTTGTACACAGCATCAGTGTTGGCCCTCCAGTCCACTTTGTTAAACAGGACACCCAGATATTTGTATGAGCCAACCAACTCAACATTCTGACCCATGAAGCTAACAGGCCTAATTGTGGTCTTCTTCCTTCTGAAATCCACCACCATCTGAGCAGATGGTTCTTCTCACAACACCCCACAAAGCTGCACAGAAGCTCTCTGTATTCGCCTCTCTGTCCATCCCTGATGGACCCGACCACCGTCATCAGAGACTCTCTGAAGGTGGCAGAGGTCTGACCTGTAGTGGAAGGCCATGGTATTCTAGGTCAAGAGGAAGGGGGAGAGTATAGTTCCCTGAGGTGATCCAGTGTTGTAGACCAGAAGATCAGACTGGGTGTTTCCCAACTGCACATACTGGGGGTTTTTACTGCATCATTCTCACCAACCTGCTGTTGATAAGCAAACTGCAGAGAGTCCAGGAAAGGACTGACCTGAGGTCTGAAATGTAGCAGCACCAGTCTTTCCAGGACCCTTCATGATGTAGGATGTGAGGGCCACTGGTCTGAAGTTTTTGAGAAAAGAGACAGATGACTTCTTTGGAACAGGAACTAGACATTATGCTTTCCACAGACTCAGGTTAAAGAGACACTGAGCCCACTCAGCTGAGTGGCACAGACCCTCAGTACTCTTGGGCTGAGTCCATCTAGTCTGGCCGCCTTGCCCAGTTTCAGTTTCTCCAGCTGTCTCTTCACCTGGTTGGTTAGGAAGGCAATGGTTATACCCACCACATTGAAAATTGCCTTTGGATCTCTGTTGCCATGTATCCTTCCACGTATTTCCAAACTGACTGTGTACCAATTTATCTTTAAGGGGCCTTCTTAAACAACAAGCTGGAGGGTCTGGGAACACTGTAAGTAGAAGAGGACTGCTTTGTACTATGTGCCATTTAAAAAATACTTTTGATGTGGACAGTCTGTCTACTATACTGAATCACATAATAAGCTTGAGAATGTTGTTGGGGTTATATATGAAAAGTCCCTTTCAAACCGTATTTAGCTGAATTGGTAAATGTCTGATATATAGCCCCTCAGTTTAAATCTGGAATACATGATAGTAGATCATCACGTATCGTCATGTATAGTAGGGGTTAAACTGTCAACTCTAAATAAGATTACAGTCAGAAAAACTACAGTCAGAGCTTCCTATATATGTGTAGTGAAGTGTGAAGATTACAAACACCATTCTTTAAATCAAGAAATAAACATTGCCGACTGATTCAAATCCTGACTCAGTGTAATAGCGAGATTAAGATGAAGTTAAAGTAGGCATGTAATTTCAAAAGTTGTGAAACACTTCATTAATATAGCTTCCAAAAGCATTATGCTGAAAATGACTCAAGGAACTGTGAACAAATCTTTCTTCCCAAATTTCCAGAAATAAACATACATAGCTGGAAGCACAGCAGGCACCCACAGATGTACACTTAATCTGCTGCAAGAGTTGAATCTGAAATAGAAACACATTGTTGTGCAAAGTACACTCTGTTAATCACAGAATAAATGTACTATGAGGCATCAGTCCTTCCTCCCTGGATTAAAAATAGCATCTATGGGCCCAAGCTATGGTCTTTATCAGTAAAGAAACATTCATCATAACAGTTAAAGTGCCTCCCACATTCCTCAGTCTCTCATTTGCTTTCAGCACATGTTGTATTCTTTAAAATTAAAGTAGCTCTGAAACGTTTATAAAACTCTGAAGATTTTATAAAACAGTAAACATATTTGGATAAAGGTCCAGTGATAGTCCGAATGCTAGTGTAACTGGACTGTAAGGATTTTTATATATCTTAAGAAGCATATACAATGTCATCAATTATTGGTCAGAGGGAGTCAGAAATTTATTTTCTCATTATTTGCATTGTATTCGCATTAATCCATCCTTCTTTCGTAGCTGTAACAAGAGAAACATGTCCCTTTTTACATGCTTAAGAGGGTTAGTTGTAAAAACGGAATAATACCAACAACCACTATATTGCTTGTGTAGAAGATTTATCCTTACCCCCCAAATGCTGACAGCTCCACCCATATCAGCTGGTTTTATAACTGATCCATCAATATCCCTCAAAACAGTATTGTGTACAGTCATAGCAGAAGTAAAAGTACAACAATTATCTTCCCTAATAGTAGATAATCCCACTGTAAAGGTATATGATTTTTTTCAAACGATGATTCTTAGTAAATTTAAAGACGTCCACTTTCCCTTGCATAAAGAGAAGGGACAAAAGAGAGGCTTTTGTTTGTGTGTGAAATAACTGTTTCCCTGTTTAGGTCTTCCTGACTGAACTCTGTGTTTGTGGTCGATGAGATTGATTCTGTTGGTGAATTCCATATGAGGCTCTGGCAGTTTCTTTTCCTCTCTCTCTGGATTTTTTGGAGCTTAGATGAGCAAGACCTTCTAAAAAAACTGGAAAAGTCAGTTTGGAATGTTCATTAACATCAACTGTTTACATTTCTGTCATTTTGTAACTTTTTTTCTGCCCTTTTTGATTCCTGACCATAAGTGGGTATGTTATACCCACAAACTTATAAAAACAAATTTAAAATATTATAATAAATAAATAAATAAATAAAATTATAAAAATCAAATAAAAATGTCCCCTGTTGTACTCTTGTACCCCTAAATAAAATCAATCGCCCACATGACTAATTGCCTTCAGAAGTCACCTAATTAGTAAATAGAGTCCACTTCTGTGTAAAGCAGGGTTAGATTATAAGAAAAAATATCTATGTCCAAGCTATGGACATCTCATGGAGCACTGATCAAGCCGTCATGCAAAAGGAGTGTGGAAGGAGTATGGCAAAACAGCATACCCAAACTGACAGACCAGGCAAACAAAGCACTAATTATAGAAGCAGCCAAGAGGCCCATGGTCACTCTGGAGGAACTGCAGAGATCCACACCTCAGGGGGAGAATCTGTTAGTCATGTACTCCAGAAACATTTTTAAAGCAAACCACGAGAAGTCTCACTTGCACTTGCATGGCCAAAAGCTATGTAGACACAGCAAACATAAGGAGAAGTGCTCTGGTCAGATGAGACCATTTAACTCTTTGGCCTAAATGCAAAACACTATGTGTGGCAGAAAACAAACACCCCACATCAACCAGAACACACGTGAAACATGGTGGTGGCAGTATCATGCTGTGGGGATGCTTTTCTTCAGCAGAGATAGGGTCAGCTGGTCAGAGTTGACGGGAATAATGATGACTTCACTGACTGACTTTCAAACAGCACCAACTCCTAACTTCTCACATATAACATATACCTAATAAATAGTAAATATCATTTGACACACAAATGAAGACAAAGACTGAAGAAAATAGTGATAATGCCCATAAACAAAACAATAATTAAGCAAAAGTGAATCTCTTTCACTCCTTCCAGCCACACAATACAACCCATTCACTGGATCTAATGCTTGAAGTGGAGCAGAAGTAAACAAGTGATTGGTTACAGCCATGTCAATCTGCCAGTTACTGTCTTTCTATTTTTTTGTTACTACAGTCAGGGTTAGGCCTTAATAACCAGTAGATGGAGGACAGTTTGGATATGTCCTGTCCTATTGCCCTTCCCTGCAGCTATATTATTATTGCATACAGGGTACTCCCTGTCAAACATGCTATCGTTAATTAACCAAGAACTCAATCTATGCAAGGCCCTTTTGTAAAGTTGGTGCTGGGTTGGGTCTGTGGTTCATTTGGCACGTTAGGTACTTCAGACATGAATAAAGCTGTTAAGCTCTGCTAAGGAGAATAAAAAGGGAGTGACCAATGTTCTATATAAACTGCATCTCATTCTGTTTCATATAAACAAAATGTCTTCTGCAACAAAGAAGAAGAAAATAGCAATTGACAATTTGCATAAGATGGTAATGAAGATTCCTCACGCCTGTTTCACGCCCTCTCAGTCGTGATTGTTGAATTTGGCTCACTGTCACAAGACGTTGGGCCTAAAAGCACATTGTTCCTTTGCTAAGATAATGCCACAGCAGTGCCTTCTATCAGCAGGAAGAGGCTGAAAGGGAAGAGCAATTACCAATGCGGAGGCATCCGTGACAGGCCCTTTGAGAGCCACTGACATTAGCAAACAGCAATCAGGTGAATCACTGCTGACAAAAAGGCTGCGTCAGATATACATTAGGCGGACAAAAGAGCCATACACAGGCCATGACAGGATCAATCTTCGTGTACAATGGGAACAGGGCAGGCAGCAGCATCCTAATAGAGACATGGACTACAAACACTGTCTCACCAAGGCCTAGCGTCAGCATTCTGTCCACTATTAACACCATCAGATCACTGGGACAAGTCAAAAAGTGACTAGGAAGGAAGGCTGTCTGAATCCAACTACTGAGGAGAAAATGTCTCTCTCTCTTTTTCTGTCTTATTCTCTCTCTCGCCCTCCAGCTCTTTCTCATGTCGTGAAATCGAAAGCCAGCCCTGATGCTCACAGTTTAAGAGCGATTAGTGAGCCAAGACTCTGTCAGGCTAAATAAGACCTAGCGACCCATGCAGGCTTCTGACTGACATAAGAAACCATTAGAGCCATGCCTGGTGTTAGGCAGGTGGAGAGAGAGGTATGTATAACTTAAATCAGCAGTAGTCCTGCAAGCCAGACTCATAATTGTAGGTTTTGTAATTCCACACAGTCAAGAATTGCCTTTTACAGGAAGGACTTATTCAGCTTACATGTAAAACACAACATTACAGATATGACATATTCAGCAGGCAGTTATAAAAATGGTGTTAAACTCAAACAAAGTAGTCTTGAGTGGCTCAGCAGTCACCAGAAAATGCTCTTTCTGAATAAAGTGATAGCAAGGTATTGGTAGATGGAAGGGGTAAACTTGTAAATTTCACATGCCATTTTTTAGTCTAGCATTATTTTCTCCAAAAAGCTGTGCACAACAAGCACCTTCTTGCTAATGCAGACAAGTTGGCATTTAGTTTAATAACCAAATGATGTATGAGTGATAAAAATGGTGCATGGAAATGTCTTCTGTCAAACCACCCCAAACACATTCAGTGATTCTATCAGTGTTCCATCAGATTCTTTTATTTGTTTATTTATTTATTTAAATTTTGGTGACGGCTTTGTGATCAGTTCCTTACAGACTCACAGCGAGTTGTCTTCCATCGGACAGCAGAGATGGGCATTTCAGGTAAAGCAAGCCAAAATCTACTCCAGGATTTTGTTCAGTCTGCCTGGGCAGCTATATGTAGGTAGTCTGACCTAAATCCTTCCATATTAGGTTTGGTAGAATAAAAATGCCCTTACTTCACTTTGAGTTCATTTCTTCTTTATCTTTATTGCAGAGATGTCAATCAGGTACCATAGCAGAAGATCTTAAAACAGTGTACAGAACACTTTTATACACAATATGGGAGAAGGGTTTTTTGTTTTAGCCCCACCCCTTTTCAGAATCAGAATCAGAATCTCTTTATTTCGCCAAGTATGTTACACATACAAGGAATTTTTCTTGGTGAGAGCAACACATGTATGACATGTAACGAGTACACAGACTATTTACAAACATTACACTAGGAAGGAGGTACAATAAACAATAAATAGAACAAAGAATATAAGTTAAGAGTAAAAAGTACTGAAGAGCATATAATGAGTCTGAGTCGGATTTTGCTAATAATGGACTGGCAGAACCTGAGATTTCTAGGCTTCATATCTCAGGATCAAAACGATACAAATAGCACAAACAATACAAATAGAAAATTACATGGTGTAATTAAACTAACCATGGTGGTATCCCATCTCGTCATTGTGTGATCAATTATCAGTGAGTATCCATCTTTCATAATGAAATGGAAAATATAGTGAACGTCACATATAAAAATTGAAAATAAATAATTTGCATTTCATGGCTGCCTTGCCCAGGAATTAAACAAATGAACGGTGGAGTCTTAATTTGTGGCTGGAGCTTGTTGAGACTAACATACCTTAGTTTAATATAGCATTATGCTGTAAGATGGAGTTGGTGTGGTAAAACAGATACTCCACATTATTTCTTGTATTTGCTGTTTTGGGGATCTATACTGAAAATTGCTGTTTAAAAGATCATGGAGTTGGCCTTGATGCAAGCTTTTTTTTGGGCTTCGTTAAAGACATCAAACGCTGGGTGAATTGCACCCTTTGTGTCAAATGAGTCATAGCTCTATATGCATGTAGGAATGTAATCTGCTGAAAGGAAATTGCAGATGACTCTGAAACCCCTCTCCACTCAGTCCAAAAGCACTCTGACATATTTCAAAGGTAATACTTGGACGATTTTGGCATCAGTGTGAAAATCTCAACTGCTTAAACCTTTTTAGTGACAGCTTTATCAAATGTAATTTAATATTTAACATTTCACTTTTAACATTACAGTGGCCTAGACTCAGCTCTGCAAAATCTCCACACATTTCTGACCCTATTTAAACAGACATAAAATGACTCCACCTAGTAAATTTTAGCTAAGGACAAGCTCAGCCTTTAGGTACCCATTTCAACTGAATTTTCACAGGCATTTCATAAACCGCATCCAGAGTGGTGTGCTTCTGCTCTGCTGCCATTAAAACTCTGTGACAAACTGATCAAGGCATAAAATTCAAGAGCATTTTCATCCTACACCAAATTAAGCCCACAAATAATCCAACATTAATGACATAATGAGCATGGTGTGTGGCGTGACCCCCAGAGCCACTCAACTCTGAAGGACGGGAGATGAAAGGACAATGGGACATTAACAGTCAACCATCTGCAAATGTCAATGATGAATGCTTTTAGAAATTCAGAATGCCTCTATAATAATGTCTGACAGCCTCTAATAATGAGTGGATGCAATAAAATGTTACTTGGGAAAAAAGAAAACAAACTCTATATCTATATTTACACTGTGAGATAGGGTTAGTCTGTGGAATTAATTTTAAGCTCAACTGACCATTTTACAGTATGACAAGTCAGAGGTAATGTTTTGAGCCAGGTTGAAGTTTAGGCTGAAGAAATGATTACCGTATTCCAGACTATAAGCCACTACTTTTTTTCCACGCTTTAAACCATGTGGCCTATAATGAGGTGCAGCTTTTTCTTCTTATATATGTTATTTTCCAGGGTTGTTTTTAAACTTTGCGGGTGTGGTTTATATTCCGGTGCGGCTTATAGTCTGAAAAATACAGTACTTTAGAACATTCAGCATGAACAGGCTCTGTCCAGGGACTGAAATCTAGGCTTTCAACAAAGCATCATAGAGAATTTTTTTTTCCAGAAATAAGTTCTTTGCTCTCTTTTTTGGTCGCACAGCACTAAGTCCTGAGAAGCGATAATACTGACACATATATACATATTTCAATTCTTTTTATTTTTACATCTCAAATGTAAATGCCTATGAGTTGCATATGAGATGCCTATGAGCTCCTGAAAATGACAATATCTGGTATATGAGACTGTTGTCTATAAATATGTTTAAAATATTTGGCAAAAGAAAAGTATCTCTGACTACAAATACATCACACAAAATTGGTCTAGGATTCTAAAGGTTAAAAAGCACTGTTCAGAGATGAAGTCTAGGGTTCAAAAAAGCCTCTTTTGAGTATGAGAGCAACTTGAGAAAATGTTTTTTCTGAAACAGGAGAGCACATGGATATCGCAGTTCACGTAGCATCATTATTCTTATCTAAAGAGCTAATAGTGAGAGGGCAGAAACGCAAACTACAAAATGACAAATTGTCTGGAGAATGCGGCAACATAACAGAGGTGCCCTTAGTGATTTTTACAGGCATTCACATAAAAGGTGAGAGCTCTAACAATACATACCAGAAATACATGTTTATCAACAATCAAACCAAAATGTTTTCTTTTGGTAAGTGAAAAGAGTAGCGCGTGGCTCTGGCAGATCTGACAGTAACAGCCTAACTAAAAAGAGAGAACCAGAAGGTAACATAAACATGGGAGCATCCTGAAACATTGGTGTCCATCTGCTCCATCGTCACAAGTGAAGTCAGATGGCAACACCAACATTCCAGTTTACCATAATTCCCTATATCTATGAACCCCTGGATCTGCAGACTATAACTAAGCTGAGACATTAATTAGCAAAAACTACACCGAACAAATATGTTTTAGACTTAAGGACTGAGATTGTCTCCGAGTCCCAAACATTATCTGGAAGGTTATTCCAGAGCTGGGGGGCTTTGTAAGAAAAGGCTCTTCCCCCTGCTGAAGCCTTCTGAATAATAATGTTTTAAAATGTTTTAGGCAATGTTGTGTTTACTGTAAAAATGTAAGAGTAATAGTTCTTTATAAACAGCAGCAACAGGAATCAGAAGTATATCTGTTGTGCCCGTACTGCTTGTGGTGCACAGGAAGTGAGAGCACTTGGCCCTGCAGTGAAAAGTGCCAGTACAGAGAAAAAGTCGTTGTATAGTAAAATGGTAAAGTGCCGGAATGAATATGTTAAGTTGCACCCAATGCTGACACAGATGTGCAACTACACACATACTTACAGCTTAGTCGAGAAGTAGAGAAGTACTGCCAGTAGAATAGGATTCTCTGCAGCAGATAAACACTTGGGCTTGGTACTCTGCCTAATGCCAGAAGTGAGCTAGAGAGGCACAAATCCCCCCAGCATCAAGAGCTGTGGAGCAGTTCTGATTAATAGCACTCCCTCCAATGCGTTTGGGATGAGTTGGGGATGAGGTGAAGTGGTCATCATCCAACACCTATACCTCACTCACTTACAGACTGTTACTGCAATAAAAGCAGGATAATCTCGCTCTGAATTTATAGAAATATAAATTAATCCAAGTAACTACAGTAAACACAAGGGGTGCAGAAGTCCCTTAAAATATATTTTATAAATAAATCAGTATTTATCCTCTCGTTTCAAACCTGTTCTGGAGGCAGCGCTACCTCTGAAGCAGAACAAACAAAACTGGATCAGAGAATAACCAGTTAAAATAACCAGTAGGCTTTAGACATATGTATCAGTTCCTCAGAATTTTATATGTGGATCAAAGGTGTATGATTTATTTTGAGATTTTGTTGTTTGGTCTTAAGAAATTATTTTCACATGATAACCTGCTCCAGAGTACTCTGGACAAAAGAGACTTATTAGGTAGTTAAGTAATGTTGCTTAGAAAAACGGACAAAATTCTAACTTAGCTACTGAACATGAGCATTAAAGCTGCATGGCATTGTGCCTCTTTTTTGTTGTTCTGTCTCAAAGTTAGAGCTGCCTCCAGAACCATTCTGAGTAGTGATTGTCCACACAAGTTTTATAGGGTTACTGCATAGAACACAAGCCCTTTTACCCTGCGCTGCCAGCTGAATGTCACCTGCAGGCTCTTAGAGTCACTGAAATATGCAGCACTACAAGCGCAAGCTGTTTAGAGCAATATCTGATCCCTCTAACCTTCCACCTCAGAGCATCTGATGCTGCAGACAGAGAGAGAGAGAGAGGGACAGAGAGAGAACATGTGGTGTTCCCTGTTCCTGCTGAGAAAGGAAGGAAGACTGACCAGTAGAAAAAAATATTGAGATGGTAGGTGTTTTTGGCAAAAATGAGGCAAGCATTTCCTAAAAGCCTTTTCAGGTAAGCAGTTCCGCATGACTTCCTATGGTGCATGAGTGTGTGCATGTGTAGGTAAGAGCTTTCTGAAAGGTGTGTGTGTGTGTGTGTGTGTGTGTGTGTGTGTGTGTGTGCATGTGTGTGTGTGCATGCACGTGTTTATTCAGGCTTGACTGATTAAAGAAACACAAGCACTGCAGGTCACGTCTGGGCAGCATGAGGCATAGGGGTGATGGAGACAGGACTCGTCATGCTTTGGGCACATTAAAAGGTCAAAACAAATCGGTCAGAATCACAACGTTAGATCCACTGACTCATTCATTAGCTCTGCTGAAGCTGCTGTTTATAAAGCACCTTCACTGGGCCTTAATGTAGCATAAAGTGAGGGTAGGTTTCAGAATCATGCTGATAACATTAGGAATGAAAGAAGTGTAAGGATCGACATGAAGGCTGTAACGCTTTAAAAGACTTTACTTCATTCTTCAGATCTGCCTTTCAATCCCAGCCATGAACAAAAAGCACACCTCTCAAACCTCTTTTTCAAAGACTAAATAACTAATCATGCTACACACATATTCTACATAATATTCTGTTTATAGGTGTGATGATTGGCAGAAAAAGGCCTCAAGCACAGCCATCTCCAAAGATGTTCAATTGGATTCATATTGTCTGGAAATCACTCAGTACTTAGGTTCATTGTCCTGTTGGAAGATAAACCTTCATCCCAGTCTGAAGTCCAGAGCACTCTGGAGAAGGTTATCATCAAGGATGTCTCTGTTCATTGAAGCAGTTATGTTTCCCTCGATCCTGACTAGTCTCCCAGTCCCTGCTGCAGAAAAAACTGATTGAACATCTTTTGATTGAACATTTTTTTTAGAAAAATTGGTTTCCTCCAGACACGATGCTTGGCATTCAGTCCAAAAAGTTAAGTCTTTGGTCTGAGAGTCCAACAGACATGCTGTCGACCATGTAGGCCTGACTGGTGGAGTGCTTCAGAAATGGTTCTCTTTCTATAAGGTTCTCCTCTCTCCACAGAGTAACATTGGATCTCTGTCAGAGTGACCATTGGGTTCTTGGTCACCTCTGTGACTAAGGACTAAGGCCCTCCTACCAAGATCAGCTCGGCCGGCTTGGCCAGCCGGGCCGCCAGCTCTATGAAGAGTCCCGGTGGTTCCAAACTTCTTCAATTAACAGATGATGGAGGCCACTGTGCTCCTTGGGACCGTAAATGAAGCAGAAAAAATCAAGATCTGTATCTCAATACAGGTCTGTCTCTGAGGTCTACAGACAATTCCTTAGACTTCATGGCTTGTTTGTGCTCTGACATGCACTACTAAATAGGCGTGTGCCTTTCCAAATCATGTCCATTCAACTGAATTTACCACAGGAGTACTCTAAGCTGTAGAATCATCTTAAGGATGATCAGTGAGTGTCATGGCAAAGACTGTGAATACTTATGCACATTATATTTTTATGTTTTTATTTTTAGTAAATTTGTACAGATTTAACTGAACATTTCTGGAGATATCTAAAAACAGCTATGCTCCCCATTCAGTTGATGGAGCTTGAGAGGTTCTAAGAAGAATGGAAGAAACTTCATAAAAACAGGTGTGCCAATCTTGTAATATCATACTCAAAAAGAAAGAAAGCACCTGCCAAAGGTGCTTCAACAAAGTATTGAGCAAAAGCTGTCAATACTTATGGTATGTTTTTGTGTTTTTTATATATATTGATATGATTTCAAACAGACTTTTCTCACTTTGTAATTGCAGGGTGTTGTGCGTAGAATTTTGAGGGAAAAGAAAAATTGAATCCATTTTGTAATACGACGTTAAAATAACATTGTACAAAAAGTGAAGCACTGTGAATACTTTGCAGATGCACTTTGTTTACATGTATATGTACACATTTGAGATTATAAATTTGCTGTACATTTTACATTAATCTGTGCATAAAAACTGTCATTATTTATTGGAGAAGGCTTGGTGTTGAGAATCCACTTTATTTCAGCTAGCTCCAACTGTGAGTTATTTATAAACAGTGCTCTATTACAGGAACTGAAAAGGAGTTTCAAATAACGTAGGTGACAGGAGTGAACACTATGCCATCTACATGTCTCAGTTAGACATAGAAATATGTCTGATTGTTGTCAAAATGAGCAATTGATGTTGCTGTGGGAACACAAGCTGACCAAGATCATGTTCTGCTTAAACCCTAAAGCAAAATCATAAACATCTATATTATATTCTACCTGTAGGTTGTGCCTGCTGAAGTACTGAAGTTGGATGAATAGGTCTGGATCAAAATGATACCTCATCTCTTTCCAATGGTACTGAATGGAGCTCCATCACATCCACTGCTCACTCCACATGCCGGGGGCTTTTTCTGCTCTAGCCAATGATTGACTTTGGACTTTAGGTTCATACTTCATCACATCCCATTCTTCTTCATATTTGAAGGTTATACAAGACAAATCATATTATACAAATATAAAAGCTCTATAGTAATATAAGTTTTAGATTAATGATGTGTATTACAGCAGGGAAAGCACTAAAGAAGTCTCTGAGGTCCATGGCTGGAGTTGGGGGCCATCCAGGTACAAGCAGAGCTTGTCAGGTCTGTTTTGATTTGGTTCCTGAGTGAAAAAGGTGCTTACAGGGAGATGTACAAACAAAAAGCAGACTCTTAATCATTTAGTGCAACAGCTCTCACACACACTCTCACACCCTGACAAACTCATCAAGCATTGAGGAAAGTGCTTGACATTGTGATAAGTGGCCCTGTATTAATTTGATTCTTTTTTTGCATGTTGTACTTTGGCATAATTAGTAAGGGAGCATGTAAGCGGGGTAAGGTGTCTCCAGTGACACCAGAGGCAGATAAGCCTCTCTCGCTCCCTCTCTCTCCCTCTGAGTGGCAGTTGGACAGTTAACATGTCCCCTATCTCAGAAAGTAATTTTTTTCCTTCAGTGATTAGAAACCGTTGTGGAACCTGATAGTGTTTAGCTAAAAGCGTCTGAACTGCTTCTTGATATTTGCAGACATAAAATCTTTTACTCTTTAACTTCTCCAAACTAAGACTGCTTGCAAAGGAAACAGCCCTGTGGTCTATAGGTTTTTGGCAAAGCAATGCAATGCAATGCAAGGCTGCTGCTTTAACAGGCACTGCTGTACAAGTCTGATATCCCACAAAGTCCCTCAAAATAACAGACAACATAAATGATCAAATCAGCTGATGTACTTTTATTAGCCAAAAAAAAAACTATAAACATATTTATAAGACAGCCACACATGCCAGATATTGTTACTTTCAGAGATCCTAGGCTACTCAACGATTTCTTCACTTGAGATGTAAACATTAAATATAGTTTAGACATTTGTATTAATTTGACAATGTCTTGATCAAAAATGTATTTTACAGCTACACCTAAAACTTTTTTTGCCTTATAAGCACTAAAGATCATCCAAAGTGTTTTTGAGCTGAAAATGCAATACTTTTGCAATAATTTTCTTTAAAACACTTGTGATAGTCCAATAAATAAAAAAACAGAACAAGCCCTGCCTTCTCAATATCTGGGTCAGTGATATCATTAGCTCTGCCCCTCTTACTGATTAGTTGGAGTCTGCAGGCAGGTTGAGCACGTACATGAGGATGAAGCAGTAAACCTGTACTTGAAGTCTCCTTTCTGAAGGCCATTTAAACTGGGATTAAATTCATTTAGATGGTTTTCAGAGCTGGATTACTCACTGATAATCCATAATGTGAAATAGTTTGAATCTTGTAATTTGTTATGATATGTGTATCGTGTCTGTAGGTTGCTCTGATCCTGAGATATTAAACCTAGAATAAGGGCATGTAACTGCCAGCAAAGTGAGGATCTTGGGTTGTATGAGGTAAACCTGAATTTAGTAATCATTACTAAAACACCCTAAAATGTTTCACCAATGGCATGTTGCTCTTTTTATTCCGTTTTGGGATGGTGTTGTCCCTCTTTAATATACAAGTATACTGAAAACAGCCACTGTCACCCAAAAACATTATATCTGCATTTTTGCTGTTTTTGACTTTTTTGACATAATATACATCTGACAGTTGTTCTTTACACTGTTTCAAATTGGGACAAAAATGGGACAAAAAGAAAACAAAATGTAAAACAAACCCTGCATCTGCAGGTTTCAACTAGAAATCTATCACACCCCATTCGACCAATCAAGAACATCTAATGGCAGTAATTAGATGGTGACCCCTGCACTAAAATAACCTAGGACTAACTTGACCATGGAGACCCCTGGCCTGCACAAGTACACTCTCCCTTTTTAACACCACCCCTGTAACTCTCAGATGGAATGTTAATTAGATAATTATTTGAATCAATTGTGTTGGAAGCAGAAAAAGCACAAAAATGTGCAAAATCGGGTTTAAGAAACACTGGACTTCTTGTTATGTTTACACAAAGTTGAAACATTTTTAACCTTCACTAGATTTGAAAGCAGAATTTTTGAGATCCAAAGTTTGTGTATAGAATATCCTTTGCAAGTTTTAAATGTTTTGAATCTAGAAGAAAGTGACAAAAAAATACAAGCTAAAATCAAACATTTTTGTCTGATATGCCAGACGTCCAAGAGCCAAGGAGCAGGTCAAGCACCCCCAAAGACGTGAACAGAGATGAAAAGTCAAGTCCACACCAACCCCTGAGCTTTGTGCTCCACAACAGGACCATAGATGCTGTATGCTAAATGACATTCAACCCTGGTGGCCACACTGCAAAGAGTCAATGCTGAGGAGAGACAGTTTGTTTTAATGAGGCTAAGCTGTTTGGGTAACTATAACAACAACCAACAGGAGGGAAGAAAAAAAGGGTAGGAAGCAGGTGACGACTGACAGATTTGAAGAACTTGTCTGAGAAGCTGTGAAGGACTGAAAAGGTGCTTATGTTGAAACTGTATAGTTTTGATCTGTGTTTGAGTGACTAAAATGAATAAGAACATCTGGCTCCCAGTGTCATTATTCCTTCTCGGCTCGGGTTGCTACAAATAAGTTTGGTCATACAAATTTGTCCCACATTGAAGGCCTGACTCCTAAAAGACAATTCACCACTGAAGAGCAGTGTAGTTTCTAGACCATACATGTATTATGCATGTTTGATCGACATTAAAACCAGTGAAGTCTACCTATATCTACACATCTGTCCGAAAGTTCGACAGGCTTGTAGTGTAGCTGACAGATGCTGACATTGACTGAAATTTCCAGATCATAAACATCTTAGTGAACCACCCAATCCTTCAGATAAATTAAAGATGTCATGTAGCATAAAGTCATTTCTGTAAATGCCACCACATGAATCCCCAATGACTGGATTAATCCTTCTGCATGTGTAGCTTGTATGTTATGTACGCCTATTTAATGATTTACATGATGACACCCAGCTTCACCAAGCTTGGATGTAATTCATTCTAAATTCACACAATTTTCTGTAATCCTCATGATTTCTAGGCAGGAATGGCTGGGGCTTAAGCAGTGATATAGAGGGACTAGGCAACAGAGACTAAACATCCAGCCAGCATAATCTGTTCTAATGCTGGAGAGAATATAAAGCCTTTCTTCTCTCAATTGCTTGACAAAAGCTTTCTTAGGAATCCATCAGTGCAAGTGACAATTGGCATCAACAGAGGAAACAACTGTTGAGCTGCATGTATGGAGCCCATTTTCAGTCAATCAATAAACACGTTAGTTCAAAAACAAAAACATGCAGTGGAAAAAATAATAAACAATCACAGTTATTTAAGAATTTGTCCATTTTTATCATAATACTTGAGATGTTATACAGTTGTGAGAGAGTTACTCATAAAGATCACTTATTTGGAAATATACTTTGTCATTGTTCTAATTACAGTTGAAATGCTATGTTCGAATGGTGTCAGATACTGGGAAATACCTTTTGTAAATTCAAACAGACACTGAAGTTGTATTTACAAACATGAAACTGCAGATTCTAAATTAGTGTTTCTAAAACCTGCTCCAGGAGGCATTCCTACCTTGCATATTTCAGAGCTTTTGCTGCTCCCACCACACCTGATTCAACTAATGATCTCATTAACAAGTTTCATGGGGTGTGTTAAAGCTAAAACATGCAGGGTAGGGGTGCCTCCAGGACCAGGGTTGAGAAACACTGTTCTGCATGATACACCAGTTTACAAGATGTGGTAATAAATTATGTGATTATAAATTCAGTTTTTAATCATATTCTTTGCAATTACACTCCAATGTTTAACTGGCCAATAATGATTCATTTTGTTCAATATTCTGCACTATTTGTGGAGGCCTCAAAGTCATTTTGAGATATCCTTCAGCTCTCTGTGCTTAGTCCAATGATGGTCGGACAGACACTTGAATGGAGGGACATTGTGTTAATAGTTAGCTATTTAATATATACCAGAGCACTCAAATGAACACTCAAATGCAGCATTAGTATGTGGGGCAAAAAAACAAAAAAAAACAACTGTTGTTTAAGTGCCTATTTACAACACTGTCACTTTGAAGCACACACATTTTTAAGGCCTTGTGCGGGAAAAAGAGAGGTACATAAATTACTAAAAATTAAAAGTCCTTTTTTTCTATTGTCTGCTTCACAGAGCTCATATATTATATCATACATTTAACACTATGACAAACACTTTGGTAATTATTCCAAAGTATTCCTGAACAGTGTTGTCCTCTACTTGTGTCGTGATGTGCCATTAACAAGCTGAATTGACTGTTGCTGGTTAGTTTTAAGCCTTGCTCCCACACTTGGTGTGTTTAGCTCCAGTGTGGTGGTTAGTTTGGGTAATATAGTGTGTTTTTGAGAGAATAGATGACATTGGACAGAAGAGACTAAGGTTTGGATGAATGTAGCAACCTCTATATCTATAAGAAGCTGAACCTGGAGGTGATTGCTACTTTCAGTATTTAGCCAACTTTGACAAGAGCTAGCAAGGCTTTCACTGGTATGCTGGGTTTGGGTAAATTATTAAAGAGTAAATGTAAAAACTCTGCACTGTTCTAGCTCTGTTTTGGTTATGGATTTATTTTGAGGGTGGGCATAAAAGTGTTCAAGATTCACAAGATGTCAATTCCATGTACCAAGTTCCCTCTATTCCACAAAGCTAAAAAATACCGTTTTCCATTCTAGGAACCCATTTAAAATACTTCAGAAAAAAAGCTTACTGTAGGAAAGGAAAACGTTTTGATTCTTACACTATCCTAAAAATCTTTTTTTACTTCCATATGCACGGATAAAGAACATAGAATATCCCAACTCAGATGTGCTGGCTCACTCAACTGACAGTTTGTACAGTTCTGACAAGTCTGGCCTTCCTTAGCTCCTTTTCCTAAAGCCAACAAACTGTCAGCTTGGACCACTTAAATATAGCACAGCCAATTCACCTACAATGTGTTTTTGGGAAATCACAAAAACGTTCACTTATAGAGCAAACCATCATTCTTTTTTCACTCTGTCCACCTGTCTTGCACTTATTTTACCCATCTCTTCTTTTAAACAACACTCACTTTAATTTCTACTGCATTCCTCTTCTAGCAGCTCAAAGCCTGGACCTTTACCTTGTTGTCTGATAAGGCACTGAAATACTGAAATACTGAAAGCCTTTTCCATGACTGGAATGTCATCAACAAGATTGCCCAACCTGCAAAATCACTTGGCATCTCACTAGTGTGCCAAACCTTACAGGAACATTCTTATAACTTCATGAATGTTGCAAAGAGTGTTGTATGAGGAAACTTAGAGCTCCAATTTTTAGTTTTTGGTTGTGATCTAATAACATAACTCCAGAGAAGTTGAGAAATCCACATGGAATTGCTTTTATAACTGTGCCATCTGCTCTTAACTGCCACTGTTATTTAGTTCTTACACACACTGTGAATTTTTCTCTCACTCCCCACCTGTTAGATCCCACTATCTCACCTGAAAGAAAGAGAGGAAAGGAGAGTGTCATGAATGAAAGGCAGGGGCAGATTGGAAGTGAGGGAACCTTCAAGAGAACTTCACAGGCAATCTGCTTCTGTCCTTCTCTTACTGAATCCTCACTTTTAATCCCTCTTTCTCTCCCTCTTGACTCTCAAAATAATTAGTTCCTAAATGGTTCTTGACAAAAGAACATATAGGCTGAGTTTAGCACCTGAAATCTAGCCTGACTTTCTCCCATTAAATGATTTACTTTTTTGTAACAGATTTCTACGATCTGAAGTACATTTTCACACAATATATTCTTTCCTTGAAATCAAGTCTCTCAAACCAGTCCTCAGGGATTTCCAGATGGTTTACATTTTGGTTTTATTCAGGTTGTAATTTGGATTGGAGCAACAATCCCTGTTAAATACAAAAATATTAATTATTAAGTAATTATGTTATTAATGATTTGCATATTAATGTCTAGACAGTCATAATTATATGCCACCCTAACATAAAATATCCACTGTCTTAAAAAGACACAAAATTATGTAAATAGGAATAAGATTATGTCTGAGATGTACTGTTTCTGCAATGTGTTGGGATTTTATAGGCTGTGTACAAACACCTGGCATTAAATGGTGTGAAACATTTGTAAAATGTGGGAGTTTCACTTCTGAAAGGTTATTGATACAAATATCTCACAGCAACAGTTCTTGACAGAAGCACCTTCTGTTTTTCAGGACGAGACAGTGGCTCTCAAACCCATCACACTGACCTCCAGGTGGTTCATATTTGGTCTCTATCACTTTGTGTTATGAGTTTCGTTGAACAAAATAAAACCTGAACTGCCTGAGGGTCCCCGAGGAGCAGTTCTTTTATTGCACTGGTCTAAAGAGCCTTTCTGATATCTTTATTTTGAGTGTAGATATGTTGTGTTTTTATCAGCATTCAACATAGCACTCTTTGCTGTTTATTTTTTTATTTTTTGGTCAGACCCTACTGTGCTGTAAATATCTGAATATATGTGCTTGTGGCAGTTTGCTGATGTGTGTATCCCCTAAAGACTCTTATTCCTGAAGAAGGGCTTCCCATCAGTGACGTTGTGCTTTATTCCCTTAGCATCAGTGCATTAAGGCAGAAATAAGAGGAAATACTGACTTAAAACAGATCCCTATCTCATTACCAGTTAAACTCAATTACCCAGCACTCTCTGCTGGCTAATACACAGGAAGCAGGAAGGACAGGACGTCGCCATGTCGACAGATGCATCAGCTGTCTCCGCTTCTGGCTCGGAAATCCAAACTCTCCGAGGATTTCTGGATCTCTGACACAATCAAGTCTGTTTTCATGCAAGAGTTTACAGAGAAAATAGACCATGTCATGGTGTGACCCATGTCTACCAACATATCTTCCTCCCCCTGTGTAATTCACGTTACATGATTAAGCTAAGCCATGTCCAAAACCCCTTAACAATCATATGAACACACAAACACAGCTATAGAATTCTTTAGTAAACAACTGTGTTCTATATATTTGACCATTAAATTGCTTGGCATTCATTGCCTACTGTTAAGTAACTATGTTGCCTGGGTTTCCTGTGAAGAGTGTGTGTATAACAACTTCTTCAACAACATAGGTCCTCCAAAAATGCAGATAAACACTATAAAATGTGTCTTATTTTGCCATGTATTGTGATTTCATGAAAGTAATACGATACTTTGTAACATTGGGCTAAGGTTGGAACCCACTGCACCCAACAGATCATGTACCGAGCCCAAGAGAAATAAATAAATCAGTTGCACCTTAGCCAGGGTGCAAATGCTTTATCAAACTGAACCACCATGTCGAAACTCAGTAAAGTTGGTTGAGGGCAGATTCTGTCTGAGAGCACTGTTTGTATTAGTGTAAGCACTTATTATTGTTCTTATAAATGACATCAGTAATACAGCGTCAGTGACATTTAAAGCATACTGCTGTTCATGTCTTGCATATTACAATATAGAACTTTTATTTCTTAACCATGAGGAGTCAGCAGTCACACTGGGGTGATCAAACCGTGGTGGGTTAAGGGAGTCACAGCATAAAACAAAGTCATATTGAACATTGCTGAAAACCTGTTGAAAATAATGGCTTAAAATGCAAAGCTGTTTGCATGTTTAATGTGGGCCGACCAAATAGAAACAGAAAGCGTAATATAAATGTGATCAAAAAATAATTTGTTACTGCACACCAAAGTACCCTAAAAGAAATGGGGCTGGCATTGCATTTGTCTTCATAGCTGTCATTTCTTGTGGTATGAAGATGCAGGAAAAAAAAAAAACTTTAAATCTGCTAATTCTGGTCTACAGGCTGAATACACTAGGGAGGCGTGGGGCCATATTCAGTGGACAAGCAAGCAAAAATAATACAATAGTGATGAATAGAGAAAGAGATTTTTGAAGTGCTTTTAAGAGTTTTCTAGAGTTTTTAGTTTGGAGTTGTAGGAGAAAAAAAAAAGGTTATGTGCAGAACAAAATAAATAGCCCCAAGGGTTATTCAGAAATGGTGGATATAATGGCAGAAACAGGTTTGTTTTTATACTATGTCATTGTAGCTACAATGACATTGTTAGTGCAAGCTCCCTAACAGCAACCTTGCCATTGCTAACAAACTAAGTCTTAGAAAAAGCTAAGAATATGTGTGTGTGCCGTATCAGCACCCTCCTCTCATTTCTTAAACAAACAGCCGTGCCCCGGCAGCCGACCGGATTCTTAAGCTTATTGATGCTGGTCATTGATGGGTTGTGAGGGCAGGGGAGGGTGTAGGAGTGTGTAAGCTTAGAGAAGGTCGCTGTGGGTCGCTTGTGTCATTTGCGGCGTTTGTTTACCACCAGGGTATCGATGGCCAAGCTCAAATCTTTCCCTGGTGATGTGCGCTGAATAATGCAACAGCAATGACACTGGATCAAACAGCCCCACTGGGACCTATCCCTCCATCCATCCTCCTCTTTATTTATGTCTCCCTCTCTTCTTTCTTCCTTCCTTACTTATTTTCATCCATCCATCCATCTGCCCCTCCCTCTCACTTCATCAGCTTCCATTCTTTCACTCATCCCCCTTCACAAACACACACACTTTGTCCTGATCTACTCGTTCTTCAAGGATGAGCAGGAGCGAAGATGGAAACAGGAAGCCCTGACATTGACATGTTATCGATATGGGAAGAGGACTAGAGTGAAACACTCTCTCTCATGCTCTGAGAGTGGTCCCTAATGTCAGGCATTACAGCCAGCTATCTAACCATCCTGTGAGTCCCTGTTTGTTTTCAGTTGTCCGCTGTGTGTTACAATTCAGAGTGTGTGATTTCTACACTTAACGTAGTAACAAGTGCACATTACACACTGGCATTATGATTTTTAATGTTGTGCACAATTAACTAGGGCATTGAGAAAGAGAAGAGAGTTGGACAATACATAACACCAACAATGCTGGTGAATCCCACAAATGAAAGGACTACATAGCCAAAACTGCAAAACTGCCACACTAAATGTTACACAAAAAATAGTGCACCATTATTAAGCCAGTGAGTCACACTGGGCTTTTGTATGCAAATTTTAAAGGTATTCCAATGACATTCACCACGACAGGTGAATTTCATGTAATGGAACATTTTTCACAAATTTGTATCCCTGACCAATAGCAATACTGCCCTGGTGGTGTGCCCTATGATGTTCTCTGTACTGTCTCTGCTCTGTCTGAGCCAATATTAAGCACCTCTGTATTTCATATGAAGAATATGAGTTTCAAAACATTTCACAAGTTATGCAAATAAGCTTTAGATTGCATTTATTATGATTTGGAAACAAGTGGAGATAATTCATTTGTTATTTCTTTTAGCAGAATCATCTTTAAAGCCACGTGTGATTTTTTTTTATGACTATGTTGTTTGCAGACATGTCAGACCAGATGAGCAGCAACCCACCTGAATTCTCTGTGCCACCCAGACCATGTCCACCATACATGGCACTGCAAATGTACCCGAGAAAAATCAAAAATGAAAAAATGGGTTTGACAGATGATACAATGTTCAGATATGTTTTCAACTCTTCTACTTCTACTTTCCAAATCATTTAAGCTACTTGACTTTCAAACTGTTTGATTTATCTGTGTCTGACGACCATCTGAAAGGTGGCCTCTGATATCTACCGGCCTTAAGGGCCAAGTGGGCAAACTCATATAAACAGGGAAATGAGCTTCAATCACCACTCAGTGTTTTAAAGAAATAAATGATGACTGTAAACTCCATGCAAATGATGCCTCTCTCACTGTCACTCACTCCTGCTTCTTTCTTATGTTCCCTATATATCAGAATATCTCTCTCTCTCTCTCTCTCTCTCTCTCTCTCTCTCTCTCTCTCTCTCTGTGTGTGTGTGTGTGTGTGTGTGTGTGTGTGTGTGTGTGTGCGCGCTTGTGTGTGTCTCTCTCTCTCTGAGTATGTGAACCAGACAGTGTTCAATTTATTGATCAATAAGGCTGGATGTGTCTTAAATCTCTGTGCAGACAGAGAGAAAGCCCAAAACAATTACTGTAGCTGTGATACAACCCATACGCAAACACACACACACACACACACACACACACACACACACACACACACACACACACACACACACACACACACACACAGATAACACTTTAAAATCAGCTATGCTTTGAAATGTCCACCTAAAGCCAAAAACATTTAATGAGGACAAAATAGCTCTGCAGGAGCAGCCGGGTCAACTCTGTCAAATCCCTAACAAATTCCATTTGTCCATTTGGCCTGGCCTTTCCACTTTCATTCATCCAATCTCTCCATCACTCTCTTATTCTGTTCATTGTCTCTCATCCCCACTCCATCTGTACAATGTTCAGATACATTTTCAACTCAACCCTCAACTTTCCAAATCAGTTAAGCTACTTGATTTTATTTATCTGTGTCTGATTACTACCTGAAAGAAAGACATGGAAGACATGACCTATATGCCAACTCATATAAACAGGAAAATGAGCTGCAATCACCATGTTTTAAGCTCTTCAAAGCTTATATGTCCGCTCAGTCCTGACCAGCTGATGGGCCGTCTATATTAAAGCTGCTGTTCACCAGTTATGTGTCACAATTCAGCCATAATCAGGACAGTCTGCTGACCAGGACTGAATGTAGACAACCACTGACTGTAGGAGCAGACATGTCAACTCAGTCAAATCCCTAACAAATTCCAATCTCTCTCTCTCATTTTCTGTGTGTGTGTGTGTGTGTGTGTGTGTGTGTGTGTGTGTGTGTGTGTGCGTGCAGTCCCCTGTGTATATGACCATGAACATGTATCTGTTTTATGCATAGATGTCCTCAATAACTACTGTTCTTTGAATGTGTGTTCAGTACATTTCAGTACATAATGAACACCTCAGTAACAGAATGAATAACATAGACTTGATACTTTAATACTAGTGCTCTAGTCAGTGATGGAGCAGTGAAGAGAAGTCTCTGATTGTTCAGTTTAGTGAGAAGGCATGATAGCTCCTGGTGAGAAAGTGTGTTTGGTGGTTTCTCTCTACACTGCTGAGCAGAGCTCATACTGAGCTTGCTCTTCACTCAGGCATTCAGCTTGTACAGCTTCACATCTGATGCCTGAAGGCTCAAAACAAGGAAACAAGAAAGAAAAAGCCAAGAAATTGAGACAAGGGCCAACTCTGATCATCAGCCAGCTGCAGAGCTAAACATACTCATACTGTTCTCCCAGAAATTACAGTCTGCAGCTGTCAGAGAATGAGAGAGAGAGAGAGAGAGAGAGAGAGAGAATAAAATGCAAGAGTGGAAGTGTATGATGAGAAATTGAAAAAGCGTAAAGAAGGAAGAGGAAAGGGAGTTGGAGTTGGATAAGTACAAGAGAAAAAACACAAGGCTAGAAAAGAAGGGAACAAGCAAATCAGAAGTGAGAGAGTGAGATGGAATGATAGATGATAATGATAATAGAGATTGTACACCAATAAACCTAAACGATAACTTGTTTCTATATTCACTGTCCATTTTATCAGTAGATGATTTTGTGCTACTAGAATGTTTAAACACTCACTGTCCAATCTATTAGATACTCCTAGTAGCTACTCCTTTTTTTTCATCTGTTTCTGCCTCGTTTGTATTAGTCTTCCACTGGTTGATGGAAAATCCTCTGTTCAGCAGAGACACCGAGGTGTTTAAACACTGATCTGATCCATTATACCAGCACAACACACACTAACACACCCTCACCATGTCATCGTCATTGCAGTTCTGAGAAAAACCCACCACCCACATAATACCTCCTCTGTGGTGGTCCTGTAGGATCCTGACCATTGGACATAAGGGTGAAAGGAGTCCAACAAACTATGCAGAGAAACAGATAGACTTAAGATGGACTTGGTCTGTAATTATATAATTACAAAATGATCCTGTATAGATACAATATTATAAGGAGGTTGTCACAATATTATGGTTGAAACTTTATTAACGGTTCTTTGGTTCTTCACACTTCTATGTCACTGCTCTAAGAACATTTGTAGCACCTTTATTTTTAAGAGTGTATAGGGAGAGAGAGAGAGAGAGAGAGAGAGAGAGAGAGAGAGAGAGAGAGAGAGAGAGAATATGAGGAAAGAAAAGAAATGATAGGTGACAATAGCTGAGAAAGACAGGCAAGACTTGAGTGTGTGTGAGTGTGTGTGCTTGACCTTGACAGCGGCAAGCTTGTCCAATGAGATTTCATACTCATACACTTCTCAACAGACAGCACAGCTCATCTTTCGTGGCTTCACACTCGATCGTACTGCAGATCTCACTCATCACAGCCTCATCGATTTCCCTTCATTTCAATCAGGCACAATCGTGCTGTACATCAAATATGAAATATTCATGCTCTCCAAACTGCCCCGCAACGAATAAAGACTTAAAACATTAACCGCTCCCCAACCACGCTGCCTCAATTACACACACACACACACACACACACACACACACACACACACACACACACACACAGTTTTTATACATTATATGTCCAAATGTTTGTGGACACCCCTTCTAATGAAAGCATTCAGATACTTTAAGTTGCACCCACAGCTGACAGATTTGCAAATGCACTTTACTCCCTGTAGAGTAATACTGTCAATAGAACGGGACTTATTGCCATTATGTCTAATGCCAGATGAGATTACAGGGGTATAAAACTCTGCATTCAAACTAATCAAATTTATTTGTATAGTGTTTCTTACAACTGATGTCAGAAAAAAACAAAAAAAAAAACAACAAAAAAAACAAAAACAAGCTAATCAGCAACTCATGAAACATAAAGGAAAAAGTAAATCAACATAAAAGAAAACATAAACCCAGGTGAGCAAACCAAAAGGTGACAGTGGCAAGGATAAACTCCCTCAGAAGAAGTCTGCTGTAATTGGAGTAATGAAGGTAGTTTGATTAAGGGCACAAAAGTATCAGATCTCAGATAATTAGTATCCATTTCAATTTCTACACAATTGGTGAGGTGGGTAACTATTTCAGGGCAGGGTGGGAAACTAGTCCAGTAGTGGAAAGGTGGGCAGAC
This sequence comes from Acestrorhynchus altus, assembly GCA_034509495.1. Classification (NCBI taxonomy): domain Eukaryota; kingdom Metazoa; phylum Chordata; class Actinopteri; order Characiformes; family Acestrorhynchidae; genus Acestrorhynchus; species Acestrorhynchus altus. The sequence goes on along the minus strand of CM067511.1, from coordinate 13,873,712 downwards.
ATTGTAAACATGGAAGTATCCTAAAACATTTACATCCATCTTCTCCACCATCTACAAACCTCAGTGATCACATTAAGCAATTAGATGACAGCACCATGATCTCAGTTTACCATTATTCCCTATTTTCACGAATCCCTGAATTTGCACCCTTTATCTAAAGGCAGACATTAATTACCAAAATCTAAAATGAACCAGGTTTCAGCCTAGACTTGAAGATTGTGAATGTGCTTGAGTCCCAAACATCATTTTGAAGGTTATTGAAGAATTCATGGCAGGACTGGACTGGGACCAAAAATCCGCCCTGGCATTTTGATGCTGAAGATTTAAGTGATGGCAAAAAAAACGAAAAATATAATGAATAACTGATAATAACATAATTCATTTGAACCATTCATGATGACTCATATAGCTAGCTTGTATAGGGCTTTATATGTCACTGAAAAATTATTATTCTATATGGAATACGGAAGCCTGCTCCACCTATTTTTACCAGTATCCAGTGCTGAAAAAGTAGGACTGATATGGTCTAATTTTCTAGTTTTAGTAAAGACAGTGGATACATCATTTTAATTTATCTGAAGTCTATTGAGGTTCCTGGTGGAACATCCTGAGAGAGTGTATTGCAGTAATCTAACATAGAAACCTAGAAAAAAAGCATGTATTTCTTCACGATTTTGCAGGGATAGGGCATTTCTTCTTCTTCTTCTTTATATTATTATTATTATTATTATTATTATTATTACTTCAAAGATAAAAAATAGAAAAGCTGTCATCAATCAGCTGAATTAATTTTGACACTAAGATTTGTTTTTTCCTGCTATTCAGGTATAACTGAGAAATCAGTCAGATTCAACTCTAATTTAACAGATTCTGATCATTTATTTTTGCAGTTTTTGGACCCAAAATGAAAATCTCTGTTTGGTCGCTATTTAGAATGAAGTTACACAACATCCAAGATTTTAGTTTTTATTCAGTCCTCCATTTTCTTTAATCATCATTTATTTATCATCAGATTTGGCTGATATATACGGTTGAGTATTGTCTGCATAAAAGTGGAGGTTATTTCCATGTCTGTTTACTACTGTGCTGAACAGCAATTGTCCAAAAAAGGGCCTTGTGGAATTCCATATCTCATTTCAGTGAGATTGGAAAATACACCACTTACCTTTATGAATTGAAACCGATTGGATATATAGGATCTGAACCACGAAAGGGCTGTTCCTGTAGTTCCAACCATGTTTTCTAATCTTTCTAGAAAAGCAGTTTGATCTATTGCATGAAAGGCTGCACTTAAGTCAAACAGCATGAGGAGGGACACACAGTCTTGCTCAGAGAAAATGACCATTTGTTGTCTTAACCAAGACAACTGTCTTAGTGCTATGATTAGGTATTAATCCAGATTGGAAATGTGGTTGAGCAGGCATCTAAACAGTTGTTGGGCCACAGTTTTTTCCTTAGATCTTAGATATAAATGTTAAGTCAGAAAAAGCTTTAGGTATGTCACCTAGACCAAGAGATGAGCTATTCAGCTATTGCTGAAAGTGGTTTAATTCTAGCAGCAGTACTTCTTTTAAGTAGTTCTGATTGCATCTCAACAGCAGGTTGCAGAATTTCTTGAATAAATTATTTTCTCTAGTTCTAGCTGCAAAAGTGGCTGACCACCAGATGACAGACATTATGGATTGAATTTCCTGTCTAATTCTGTTTTTCATTTTATTAATGAAAAAGTCCATAAATATATTGCTGGTGAAATCAGATGGAGTCTGAAGTTCAGTACCTGCCTGAGTATTGAGCTGTGAAGCAGTGGTTCTCTGGAATGATGGTGCTCCATCCCATACTTTTGGGATGCTTTGAGGAGTTGGTAAAAATTGGGGTGGTAATCCTTCAACATCCTGATCTTACTAACATTGATTGCAATCAAATCCTCAGAGACTTTCCTCTCTGTAGATAAAGTTACTCCAACATAAGCAGGATAAACTATTTTTAATACCCTTGATTTCAGAAATAAATGAGCATGAAGTGTCCCAATACTAACTGTACACTAAATGACCTATATAGTGTATACAGCTGCTGCCTCATTGTCCGCTAGCCAGTCCTTGTTGCACACAGACACACACACACAGAGAGAGAGAGAGAGAGAGAGAGAGAGAGAGAGAGAGAGGGAGAGATTCACAGCTTTTTCTTTAAAATGCAAATGAGTTTAAAAGTGTACCAAGTGTTGGCAGAAGAAAAAGGGCTGTAATGCTAATTGCACAAGCTTTTTACAAAGGGCTCCAATCATACATGAGCTAACTGAGATGTTTTGTTTGGGTTTTGATTTTGTCTGGGTGTGAAGGGCCAGTCCCTGGATGTTACCGACTTCTGACCGCTGCTTAACCCCTGCATATCACAGGGGCATTCCTGTCTGCTCTTGACAGGCTCCGCCTCCCCAGAGGACCCCGCACAGATGAATTACCATACCAATTAATTATTCAGGAGCTGGCTGCAGACAGGCGGGGCCATGGCCCAGTGGTCACTCATTAGGAATTTACAATGCGTTTGTGTGTAATATTTATGAAGGGCAGCAGAGATGTCAGCATGAGACTTCATCGATGTGGAGGGTAGGAGAGAGAGAGAGAGAGCGAGAGAGAGAGAGAGAAACAGGGAAGGAAGGAATAAATAAGGCTGCATTGTAACATTACTTGGTTCAGTCTATTTATACACTCACCTCCAAAATTATTGGAACAGTGAGAGCAACCCTTTTTTATTCTCTACACTAAAAACATTTGGGTTTGACATTAAAATATGAATGTGAAACACAGGATCAACATTTCAGGTTTTATTTACAGGTATCTTCATCTGGATCTCATACACCGGTTAAAGGATTTATCTGAACTCCCCCCATTTTTCTTGTGAGCAAAAGTATTGGAACACATAAACTTCAAATAGATTATAGTGAATTCTTTTTCACTATAATCTATTTGAAGTTTATGTGTTCCAATAGTTTTGCTCACAAGAAAAAAAATAGTTAACTAACTCCATCAAGCCTGTGACTCACTGATGTCACAAAATGTTTGCATTCTTCATTTGTGATGCTTTTCCAGGTTTTCCACTGCAGCCTCTTACAGGTGGTGTTGGTTTAGGGAGTGACTCCCTTCAGTCTCCTAAGTTTAAGTCTGAAAATTGACATAGCCAGTCTAAAACATTCCACTCCTTGCCCCTGATGAACTGCTTTGTAGTTTTGGGTCATTATCTTGCTGCATATCTTGCTGAAGGATCTCCTAATCCGTTTGGTTGTGATCATGAGCAGATCCTTTTTTTGTCCAAACTTTATCTTTTCCAACACATTGATAAGGGTTAATCTTTGTCTCACCAGTCAATGAAACTTCTAAGGCTTGTCTCTGTAATTCTTGGCAAATTCCAGCTTGGCCTTCCTGTTCTTCTTGCTAATTAATGGTTTGCAGAAGCCTCTGTACTTTTGTTCATGAAGTCTTCTGTGAACAGTATATTATAAGACCTTCACCCCTGCTCTCTGGAGGTTGTTTCTGATGCTACTGACAGTGGTTTTAGGATCTTTCTTTACAGCACTTACAAACTTTCTGTCAGTTTGTTTCTGTTACACTTCCAACTATAAATGCACAGTATGTACAGTATGTACAATCTGAAACTGAGTATAGACATTCAGCACTACTTATTGTTTGAATAATCAATGGAACAGGATACACCTGGGCAAACAAGACACACCTGTAATGCAAGTTTCAATACTTTTGCTCACAAAAAAAATTGTGGGTGGGTTCAGACAAAAGGTGCTATCTTCTGAACTGTGTGTCACATTCAGATGTAAATACCTGAAAGAAAGAAAAAATAATGTTTTCAGTCTACAGCAAAAATAAAAGGATTGGCCTCACTGTTCCACTCACTGGAGTGTATACACACACACACACACACACACACACACACACACACACACACACACACACACACACACACCTTACAGGATTTAAAATTACATGTTTAGAATATACAGAAGCTTCTGAAAGGGCACCACGTGAATCACCCACTTGCTGTTTTTCTTTTTTTTATCAGTCTGTAAAGCACGGTAGATGATAACATATTTGCATCCTGATTTGTTATGATACCTTCAGATGGTGCAGATGCTTCAGGCTACTGCATATCAACTGCTGATACTAACTTAGAGCAGGTTCATTAATGTACTGTGTTTTTTTTTTTCTGGTCCCAGTTAATATTTTTGTTAACTAACATCAAGGACTCCTCTACATAATAAATGGCAGCTCTGCTTTCAATCCAGCTGCAAACAGCTACAGTTTTTTTTTTTTTGTTTTTTTTTACTGATAAAGAGGTTCATGAGTAGGGTTCTACAGAACCAGTACCAATTAGGTGTTTATTCTAATTTAAAAAAAAAAGTTTGTGTAAGTGATGGGGGGGGGGCCTAAGGAAGAAAAGCTTTTGTTTCATGTTTCCCTCTCTCATCTCACTCACTTTAGGGACCATATCAACAGTGGAGGATTGTCATCAGTACACAGCACATAAAGCAGCAGCATGTTCCTTCAACACACTGACAAACGTCTGACTTCCGCATCAGCTGAGATGAGAAACAATGCCAAGGACATTTAGGCAGACCTTGATATCATCGATTCTGTCATAAGAAATTGATTATGATTATGATTCTATGAGCTGCCTAATTTGGAGAAGCTTTGGACTTGGACATTGAGTTTTATGAACTATGCTCTTAAACTAAGCTTTTAAATGGTCATTTTGTGCCGCTAAGCTGTGAAACAGCTATATTGTCCCTTCCTACTGGAAAGGGTGACTTTGGGTTATTAGAAACGTGGAGGCCTCTGGAACTGTTGTGCATTGATTACAAACTTCTATATCTGTTCAGTAGATTGAAGCAATACATGCACTCCTCCTAAGAGCAGAGACCAGAGCAGTGGCCAACTGCTGCAGAGAGCCCCAGTCAGTTCTTGAAGCACCACTTGGGTGGAGGCCAAGAACCTTTCCTTTCTCTCCATTGTTTGTAATGCAGAAGACTATCAAGAGGAGGAGGGGGCACTTCTTTCTTTTAAGCTGCCACAGCTAGTGAATTTTGCTAAAAGGCACTGAATGTAGCGTGTGTGAGCCTTGTCCTGTGAGTATGGAGCTTTCTCCTTCATAATGACTCTTTCTTAAGGAGTTGAGGTGGTCAGGCTTGTTGGCACAGGACTCTTCTCCTTGAGGCTACTGGAGAACTGTATACACACCTCCACTGGACCCTGAACCAGTGCTGAGTTCAGGCTCATGGTGGAACATGTTTTTTTAAAAGATGACTCATAAACTACAGGCTTTTTATCAAGTATAGGGACAGAGTGGTATTTATATGATCCCAATCATGAGAAGGTCATGGATTAATCTCTTTAGAAAATATTTTTTATCTTGTGAGAATAAGCTGAGGATACTTTTTGAATCTATGCAAGCGTGTGGTTTTGTGTGCCTCTCTCTCTCTCTCTCTCTCTCTCTCTCTCTCTCTCTCTCTCTCTCTCTCTCTCTGTGTGTGTGTTTCTCTCAAACAATCTGTCACTGTCACAGATGTCTTTTTAACACATGTATATCACATGAAAGTGAGAAACCACTAGATGATTATTTCTATCTTATATCTCACCCATGAACAACACACACACTTTTACAGAGATCATAACACTACATTTATGTGGGGGGGAGAAAGCAAGCAAAAACACTCAAGGTCAGGGTCAACAAGAACTCAAGAATTCCTTCTCCAATCACGCACACGCACACACACACACACACACACACACACACACACACACACACACACACACACAGAGAAGACAGAAGAGCAAAAACAGAGAGAGGAGAAAAATGAGAGAAGAGACAGAGAAGAGAAGAGGCAGAGAAGAGAAGAGGCATAGAATAAAAGAGGCAGAGAAGAAAAGAGAAAGGAAGATGAGCAGACAAAAGAAAAGACAAGAAGGCAAAAGCAGAGAGCAGAAGAGACAAAAAATATGAGAAATATATAGAGAAAAATAAATAAAAGAAACAGAAGGAAAGAAAAAAATCAAGAAAAGAACAGGAAAGAAGAGAATAAGGGACAAGTTCTTTAGATTAGAACATTGCAATTCTTGTTCTGGCTCACCAGGTGTGCTGCTCACATATGGTATCAGATGCTGAGCATAAGGGCAGTCTTTTTATGGACATATACACTGGTCTGGGTCCTGCTCCGTGTCCTAAATGCAGCAATGGAGAGGAGCACCTGTGCATATCTGACCTTTATGTACCCAGATGGTCAACTAAGAGATACTCTAGGTCCACCTGAACTGTGGAAAATAGAATGGTTAAGACTAAAAGTGACCAGCGCTCTCAAAGAACACTGAGTACAAGCTGCTCATACCACAATAAATTATTTAGAAAAGGATTACTGAATTCCCAGAATTCAGAAACCTTGAGAAGGGGGAAGAATCTAAGAAATTCCAAAACTCCAGAATAACCTTATGGACAATGTTCAGTCTTCCAGTCTAGATTAAAGATTTTGTTTTAAAATTTGTTTTATATAATTATTGTCTCACTCTAAATAAATGTTGCAGATCCAGGCGTTCATTGTCATAGGGAATAGTAATAAATGGAAATGTTGGTGGTGTCATCCTGCCACTTCACGCAATAACTCATGTTTGTGACAGTGGAGCAGTTGATGTTTCTGGGTGCTCCCTTGTTTATGTTACCTTCTAGTTTTCTCCTTTAATTAGGCTGTTAAGTCAGATCTGCCAGAGTAACTCTGTAACTCTGCCACACTCTGTAAATCTTCACATTCCCTTTTCCCCATAAATCTAAACACAACTAATTCCTTCATTCTACCTTTTGCAAGTTAAAGTCTGCACACTGGCCTGGGCTGACATAGAGGGAAAGCTGAACTCAGGCTCCCCTGCCACCCCTTTACACCAGCTGCCCACCTTCCCATTACTGGAGTTGAACTAGTTGAACTAACACCCTGCCTTGGACTAATTGCCCACCTGCCATCACTGACTACTGTTACTATTATGACCACCATCAAACCTTCATTAATTACATCTAAGCATAATAGCAGGCATGTGGTGGTCCAGTGTTTTTCTAATAATAAACAGTTTGTTGTAGATCTTTATTTTTTTTTTATCTGTAAAGCTGCTTTGTTATAAAAGTTGTAAAAGGTGTTAACAATAATGAGACCCTTTTTTATTTGCTTTTGCAACTTCAGCAATCTTAGATCATTATTTAATTTCTTATGAACTACAGCTTAGCCAAAATGTATTTACGTCCCCTCGCTTTTGCATGAAGCATTCAAAAAGACCATCTACAGCCAAACTAATTATTGAAAACCTCCCAGATTTATAGACCCCAGATTATTGTCCATCAGATCCAGTGGATCTGATTAACTGACTGTTTACCGAATAACCTTAGATCAACTTTAGACAGTGTAGCACCACTTAAGTATCCCATGGTATAAATGGTCAGACCTGTACCTTAAAACAGTGTGCACAAAGATTAGAGCAGGAATGGCAATTGACTAAGCTGGACGTATTCAAGTAGGATTGAAATAAAACAAAAAAAATACCAGAGTACTCTTTGGTTTGATCTTTAAACTTCAGACAGGTACTACACCTCAGATTCCATCAAATTTCACAAGTAATATCTTCATGGACTTTTTCAATCATAAAATACAAATATACATATAGAAGAAAACATACATATAGGAGACGACTACTATTTACTCCACAAATTCTGTCACCTGCTCTCTAGATTAATCTCATCAAACTTACTTAATGAACTGCTGCCAGCTATAACCAAACCTCTCTTAGCAATAGCAATTAGTAAACTCATCTCTTAGTTTAGGCCACCTAAAGCTTTTAAAGTAGCAGGTATTAAACCACTGATCAAGAAAGCAAATCTGGATTAGACTGTACTATCTAATTACAGGCCTATTTCTAATTTACCATTTATATCTAAGATCTTAGAAAAAGCTGTCGCCCAACAACTATGTAGTTACCTGCGCAAGAATCAAATATATGAAAAATTCCAATCAGGATTCAGGACTCATCATAGCACAGAGACAGCCCTAGCTATGATTACAAATGATCTTCTTCTTGCCTCTGATCAAGACTAAGTTACTTGTTCTGCTAGATTTAAGTGCAGCATTTGATACAATAGATCACACTATTCTCCTAGAAAGATTAGGTAGCATGGTCAGAATCACAGGGACAGCTCTTTCATAGTTCAGGTCTTAACCAATCAGCTTCAATTTGTAAAGGTAAATGGTGTATCTTCCAGTGTCACTGAATTGAAATATGGAATCCTACAAGCCTGCATTTTATGACCACTACTATTCAAAATTTACATGCTACCTATAGGTACAGTAATAATAAAACATGGCATTTACTTCCACTGTAACTATATAAACATATCAGCCAAACCTGATGATGAAGCTACAGTGGAGCAAAAAGTATTTAGTCAGCCACTGATTGTGCAAGTTCTCCTACTTATAAAGAGAGAGGTCTGTAATCACATTGTAGGATTATTAAAGAATTTATTTGTAAATTATGGTGATAAATAGGTATTTGGTCACCCACACACAAGCAAGATGTCTGGCTCTCACTTCTTCTTTAAGAAACCCTTCTGTCCTCCACTTGTTACTAGTATTAATGACACCTGTTTGACCTTGTTAGCTTTATAAAAGACACCTGACCACAGCCTCAAACAGTCAGACTCCAAACTCAACCATGGCCAAGACCAAAGAGCTGTTGAAGGACACCAGGAAGAGTGAATCTATAATAGGCAAGCAGGTTGGTGTGAATAAATCAACTGTGGGAGCAACTGTAAGAAAATGTAAGACATACAGGCCACTGATAATCTCCCTCCTTCTGGGGCCGCACGCAAGATCTCATTCGGAGGGGTCAAAATGATCATGATAATGGTGAGCAAAAATCCCAGAACTACACGGAGGGACCTGATGAATGACCAAAGTAGCTGGGACCAAAGTAACAAAGGCTACCTTCAGTAACACACTATGTGGAGAGGGACTCAAATCCTGCAGTGCCAGGCATGTCCCCCTGCTTAAGCAATTATATGTCCGGGCCTGTCTTAATGAACGGGGCCATGATATTCATGATATTTCCATCAGAGAGCAATGAAGATGGAACCTGTCTGGGTCTTCAAGCATGACAATGATGCCAAACACATTTCAAGCATTTCAAGGTCCTGGAGTGACCTAGCCAATCTCCAGACCTCAAACCAATAGAAAATTTGTGTGCGTGTTTCCCAGCGACAACCCCAAATCATCACTGCTCTAGAAGAGATCTACATGGAGCAATGGTCCAAAATACCAGCTACAGTGTGTGCAAAGCTGGTGAATACTTACAGGAAATGTTTGATCTCTGTCATTGGCAACAAAGGCTTTGTTACAAAGTATTGAGTTGAACTTTTGTTATTGATCAAATACTTATTTTCCACCATAATTTACAAATAAATTCTTTAAAAAAGTCTACAATGTGATGTCCTGGAATTTTTTCTCATTTTGTCTATCATATTTCAAAATGTTGCAGCCAGGGTCCTAACTAACTAAAGCTAGAAAATTTGACCAAATCAGTACTGCACTGGCTTCCAGTCAATTGATTCCATATTGATTATGAAATTCTTTTACTTGCATATAAAGCCCTACATACAGTAGGCTTGGTCCTTGACTGCCACGTTCCGGCTACTGCACCTGTACTAATTGCCCACCTGATGTCACCAACTATTTAGAATTTATACAAACCCTAACTAGTTGCTACTGTTCCTGTAATGTCCACCCTCAAACTATCATTACTTCAGTACACCTGAGTATTACAGCAGACATGTGGGGGTCCAGTGTCCCCTAACTAACTATGTACAAGTAGTTTGACCAGAGTAGGATGGGTCCAACCTTGTGAGCTTGGTTCCTCCCCAGGTTTCTTCCTCCAGTTCTGAGGGAGGTTTTACTTACCACTGTTGCCTTTGTATCACCAATGGGTTTATGACTTTCATCCTTTGTTCATGTGTTGTTCACCTTTGTATTTTTGATTTCCGTAAACCTGCTCTGTGACATCAGTTTTAAAAAGCACTATACAAATACATTTTGATTTGATTGATTTTGATGCAATTTTCTGCAGGTGACATGAACTTCTTCAACCAATCACTGCTTTCTGTGGCTATGGGGATAGCCAATGGATGCTTGAAAACCTTTTTGTTTTCTCACAAACATCAACCATCAAACAACAGAATCACCACATAAGTTCAGCCCTTTCTTTAAGGTTTAATAAATGTGGGTCAGAACTGAGTCCACTCCATGACTCTCTCCACATTGTGGACCTGAAGAGAACACAAGACTGCAATATCACACCACTATGACCTAGAGGCAGAGCAAAATATAGTGGACCCAAGGGAAAGAGAAAGTCCAGAGTGAAAGGTACTGAAGGGATCAGGGACTTGCTGAGAATCTGGGCACACATTTAAGGCAGACTGTATTTCATGAAAGTAAATCTAATGGATTTGCTTCTCTTTCCACAGTGAAGTACATCAAGCAAGGCTAATGGATAATGTAGGGCTAATGTCATCTTTTCATCTTGACCTCTCAAACTCGTTTTCCTCTATTTTCTTCTGCTTTCGTCCCTCTCACTGTAGCTGGAGGGCAGTAGACATAGGGCATTAGCAGATGATTACCTAGGAGCTGACTGCAGTCCCTAAGCCTTCGATATATAAGAAGTAACCTTTAGCACGCTAATGCTAATCACTCCAGAGCTCCCGCGGCCACAGTTAATGGGACTCGCTGCAGCTATAAACATATCAATCTGAACTATTACTCTATCAGTCAATCCGACCCTAGTCCCAGCTCCAATCACCTTGAGGACTGTAACAGTATAACAATATGGATTTGCCACCATTTCACTGTGCCACTGAGTGGAGTTGAATGGGGCTCTGATTAGCACAGCCATGCTGCGCCTACGGCATTAAAATCTCACTGTTCTTTAAAAACAGGTGACTAGTGAATTCATTGCAAGTATATCTGCCAGCCATAACATTAAAACTACCTGTCTGATATTGTTCATGTCCCCCTCATGTCACTGAAACATCTCCCCATGTACATTAGTGAAACTTGGAAGCCCGTTACCCTGTCTCCAAGTTTTTATTGGAGCATTTTAGGAGGTACTGATCACTACTTACATTGCTTATCCTCCATTTAGGAGATGTTCTGACCCAGCCACCAAGAAATCACAATCTGATCATTGTCAAAGTTACTCAGATCATAAATTTGCCCATTTCTCCTCCTTTCAAAAAATTCCCACCCAATTTGAGAATGACACAGAAAATGGTTTCCTGGCTTATTTTTATATTGGCACATTGTATTAACTCGATTGTGAAGAATGATAAGATGAATTGCAATCAACTGCAAAGTCATTCTCTGCCATGAAAATAACTTATTGCATTCCAGCCACTGCATTTCAGCCATAAAAAATGACCTGCTAACATTACTTCAGTGATGATCTGATAAGCTCTGGAAAAAAGGTTAATGAGGACAAGACAGCTGATATCAATGTCATGCTGATTAGAAGAGCAGACTGGTTGCTTTAAAAGGGTAGTGGTGCTTTTAAGTTTACTTCTGTTACCTCCAAGGAAACAATTGCATCAAAAGGGTTTCACAGGCAAGAACATTGTTGCATGTAACCACCCCAATCACTCATTTATCCAATCTTGATGAACTTCATAGAGAGTGCTTCAGTTGCAGTGAAGAAGGCTTCAGAACACCCAAGAAAGTCAAGCAAATGTCAGGATCTCCTAAAGAGGCCGCAGCTACAAGATTTGGCTACCACCAGTTCAGAGCTTGTTCAGGAATGGCAAAGGGCAGGTGTGCATGCATCTGAATGCACAATGAGACAAAGAATGGTTTGGTGTGGATTGGACTGCAGAGGACTGGGGTTAAGTTATTTTCTCTGATGAATTCCCTTTCCACACCATTTTACAAGGCAAAAGTGATAACCAAGTAACTCTGTGATCAAAACATTGAAAGTTTGGGTCCATGGCAAGGAAACTTCAGAGGGTGGTCAAACAAAACCAAGAAACTCTGATCTCCAGGTAGGTGTTTCTAATAAAGTGGCCAGTGAGTTGAAGTCCAAGGTAGGTATTTTAATAAAGTGGCCAATGGGAGGATTTTCAAGGTAGGTGTTTCTAATAAAGTGGCCAGTGAGTTGAAGCACAAAGTAACACATTCATCCATAGAATTTCTATGGAAAATGTGATGTTAAATATGGAATAATGTGTTGACTGTTATAGGCACTGACTTTATTTTATTTATTTAAAATATGTGTGTGTGTGTGTGTGTGTGTGTGTGTGTGTGTGTGTGTGTGAGAGAGAGAGAGAGAGAGAGAGAGAGAGAGAGAGAGAGAATATGAGTTAATGCACAAATGACTGACAGGCTCGGACAAAGCAGATTCACTTGTCATCTTAGTGAAATGATGTTTATCACAAAGAGCTGTATTGTCATTGATGTTTAGCCCACCCTCCACCTAAAAGGCTGTTCTGACAGAGCTGTTACTGCGCCCTTGAAAGAAGTATTTTTTGTCTAAAGAACAATGCCAAAGAAAGTACTGTCAATTTTCATTTAGGAGAAAAACATGCCCATGCTGTTGACAGCACAGAGTGGGGAGGGTGACAGAGAGAGAGAGAGAGAGAGAGAGAGAGAGAGAGAGAGAGAGAGACTTTGACATATTTAATATTAACCCAGTCAACACAAAAAATAAAAGACACATGAAATTAATCAACACTATAATATTAAATGCATCACAACTGTATCATATCCGTCCCCTACCCTAAAAAAGGAGTGCAAGTCAGCCCCAAGGTTATAACATACAAACTCAACAAAGAGTAGTTCCATCACAAGACCCCTTACTATTAAGGTCAGTCCCTCCTCAATCCTGATTCCTATTCATTCTTTGCTGCCCAATAGAGAAAATAAAATACAACACACCTCTTTCTCTTTTTGAGAAAGACAGAGAATGAGAGAGAGAGAGAGAGAGAGAGAGAGAGAGAGGTAATGAAAATATATAGCACATTGTATCATCAAGAGAGAACTGGACAAAGACTGGCCTGTCTGTACACCTCTGGCTATGTGTGTATACCATGTGTGTGTGTGTGTGTGTGTGTGTGTGTGTGTGTGTGTGTGTGTGTGTGTGTGTGTGTGTTTTTCAGTGGGGAGTGATGCCCATGAGCACAGGAATGTTGACATTAGTCTGCTTAAGAAATTAACCAGCTTAAGAATTGCTTAAGAAATTTGATTCAGTGTGTGTGTCCATATAAGCAGTAAATAAATGGTGTGTGTAAGAGAGAGATAGATAGATAGATAGATAGAGAGAGAGAGAGAGAGAGAGAGAGAGAGAGAGAGAGAGAGAGAGAAATATGCTTATAAAAGGCTGAATAAATACGTGAGTGTACCAATTCTCAGATTGCACACTGAGAAGCACAATGCAGCCAATCAGCAATGGTATGGTTCTAAGGATAAGAGAATTTATGTAAGAGAAAGGGTTCTTCAGACTGATGGAAAAATTGCTTCTAAGAAAGGGTCCAAACTGGTTCTTCTGTTGTTACAGCGACAATAATCTACATCAAAACAAGAACCATTTTTGGTGCCATATGGAACCCTTGTCAAAAGGTTCTATACTCAACTCTCTACCTGACATTCTCCATCAATCTGTAGAATGCTGCCGTGATACTAAGAACCCATGCAAATGGTTCTTTGAGAGTTCGTGGTTCTGTACAGAATAATTGTCTTTACTAAAAAACCTGTGTTGAACCACATGCTTCTCAAATTAGATGTCAGGGAAATCCAGAGGGATGAAGTAAATATGTGGACCATCTGGGAGTCATTGACGACTTGTTTGAGATAGACTGCAGATGCATAATGATCCAGTGTATGCTTACTGCAGAAGGTTTTTTTTTTAGGTTTTGTAAAAAAGTCACAGCAACACTGATTATTTGATAAAAACCAAAACATTATCTGAGAATACTTCTCTCAAAGATTTGTGTCCATTCTGAAAGAATTTAAGTGATTTAAAATGTTTGTGCTGGTATTTCTGAACTCTTACAGTTTTACCTACAATGTGGAAAGGTTTGAACACCCTTGGTTCTAGGAGTTCTAATGAATGTGGGAGAAAAGGGCAGTGTCTGAATGAGCAAGGCTTGTAGGTCTTACAAACTCAGCTGTGGTGAGGAGACACAAATCACAAACTGTGACTGGTGCCCGAAGCTTAACCTGTATCTTGGAGCATTAAAAGAGAGGCTGTTCCAATAAATCCTGTGTTACCTCATTTCATAGTGACTCCACCTCACATCTTACAGAACGGATCATGATGCTGATGTTGGAATGTACTGATGTGCACACAGATACCACCATCAGAGTGAGCTACTTTATTAGCATGGGAAGGACTAACAGCATATTAAGGTCTTAATGTTTTGATGTCTTAATATTTTGGCTAACTCAATGTTAAGGTTTGTAATAAATATCACTAATATGACATTATTTCCAGTTTGACTCTTAAAATGTTCTGCAATCTTTAATTAATTTAGGCCCTCAAGGACAGATATAGACTGTTCCAAAGGTTAAGGGAGCACGTAATCCCTGTTTGGTCCTTGAAACTGATTTATACTTAGGTGTTTCCATCAATATGTCCATCCCTCCTAGGTTTTTATGTCAAATAATAAAACCCATCTCCTTTCAAATTCTGCAGAAAAGGACATGGCGTAGCTGCTATCCCTCACATTTGTCCTGTTTCTGCATTTATCTTCCTTAATCTGAGGTGGCAGGCACTTGCGTTGTTGTGTTGCAAAATCTGTTTGAATCCTGCACCTTATCGCCTCTTCAGGACGGCCGATGGTGTTGACATTCTGATTTCAGGGCCTGTCACTCCTTACACAGGATAGACCCGGACAGCCAGACGCAGAGAAGGT
>CM067511.1:13646236-13853736 GCA_034509495.1 Acestrorhynchus altus | reverse complement strand
TTTTGTGCTTAATACAATGTTTATAGTCTTTGTGGGAACACACACACACACACACACACACACACACACACACACACACACACACACACACACACACACACACACACACACACACACACACAGTTTTAGGGAAGAAAAGAGGCAAAATAAGTTCAGACAGTGATTCTCACTCTGCTGGACACCAGGCTGAATGTTTCCCATGACTCTTTCTCTAAACCACCAAAAGGCCCAAAACACTCTGGGAAGAGCTGATAAAAAGAAAGTGCAATGACCACTGGTCTAACTTCTTCATGCTCTCTCTCTCTCTCTCTCTCTCTCTCTCTCTCTCTCTCTCTCTCTCTCTCTCTCTCTATCTATCTTGCACTCTCATACATGTGTGTTAAATTAGCATGTAAGACATTTGATCTAGAGAGAGAAAATGAGAGCAAACAAACAATCATTTCAGAATGAAAAACAAGCTTTTAGTGTTCTTTTAAACTCATTTATGATGTGGAATCCAACAAAAATGAGAAATTTCTCCAGCTGCTCTGTCCTCAGCTGATATTTTCCAGCCAAAGTAATTTATACAGTATATTCCACAGGGACAGACCCACAGAACAGGCTGTGATTAGACAGTTTACTCAAGGCCGCAATGGCAATGGTCAAACGGGATTATACCCATGGCTACATTAGTCACATAAACTAGGCCTTGGCTGTGCTGGACTGATTAGCATTGTTTTTTTTTATGTTGCTTTTCTTCTTTTTTCTTTAACATAATGAATCAATTACAGCTGTAGGCAGCAAAGAATGTTAAGGCCATGGAAATGATGATGCCTCATTGTTATGCACTGGTTAAAACAGCTATGTCTTTGTAATGGCAAATGGATAATATAAGTACTGTGCAAAAGTCCACCCTTCACATCAAATGATCATGATTTATCAGTTAGTCTACCCCATATGTAGTTTGTACTTTTATGGTTCACAATGGGAGTTGTAAACTAATGATGCTCACAAATACTCTTGTCAGTGTGTCTCATGGTGACTACACACCAAAATCTTTATTTATTCAGTTCAAAATTTCTCTGTAATCTAAAACATTAAATAGCATTGCCTTACTTAATCATTTAGGTTACAATAGGAACTACATTATCATCCATATAACAGACTGCTTTGTAATATTACTCATCTTTCAAACTGGACTGCAGTTTGAAAGCCGAGAGTAATACACCCTAAAAAGTGGTAAAGATGTTCTCAGTATTTATTTATTTTTATTTTTTTGATGATAAACTGTTCTAGAAAGAATAGGGATAAATGTTCTTATTTTAAGACATTTTAAGACAGTAATGTCACTTCTATAATGATAATATAATAGCATAATAATACAATCACACTGCTTACATTTTTCTAAATTGTTCAAATTTTTTCTGGTAAATGTATATTCAAATGTCAAAATATTTCTACAAATTATGAGCGTAAAAAAGAAGGTAAATTGGGGTGATAAGAAATCATTTACACTTTTGTAACAGTCAGTGGACAAATAACAGTACACTCTGATTTTATACTCTCCCCAAGAAAAACAGAACAATCAGGGTCAGTGCATGTGCAGTGTTGCTAAATAGCACATAATAATGGGTAGCACAACAGAAAAAGTCTCCACATAAGAGCTACAATGCAGCTTTTAATCAGCTCCTCTTACTCTAAAGGAGCACATTGTTGTTCTATATTTACAGACTGTAGTCTATCTGTGTCTCTGCATACTTTGCTAGCCACCTTTCACCCTGTTCTTCAATGGTCAGGACACCACAGGACCACCACAGAGCAGGAATTATGTCGGTGGTGAGTCATTCTTAGCGCTGCAGTGACACCGACATGGTGGTGGTGGTGGTGTGTTAGTGTATGTTGTACTGGTATGAGAGGATCAGACACAGCAGTGCTGCTGGAGAGCTTAAACAGTGTCCACTCACTATCAAATCTATTAGACACTCCTACCTAATTGTGCCACACTGTAGCTGTAAAGTCAGAAAGAGAAGCTCATCTGTTTCTACACTGTTTGTGCTGGTCATTCTCTGATCCAGGAGTCAGCTCCAGAGCCGCATGCAACTCTTTTATTGCTGTCTTGTGGCTCCATAGCAGCCTATTAACAGATGAAGCCCTTCCTTTGAACAAAAAGAATCAATCACCTTGGTGGTTTCAAATTAAGTCCCACCCTTCAACTAAAAAAAGCCAGCCAACTTAATGGTTACTAATTAATTCCAGGCACAGTAGCCAGAACAACCTGAAACATTTTTTTGTGCATCAATGAGCGAAAAAACAGGGTTTTTATCCAATTGTATCATTGTTTTTTTAAACAAAGACGTTTTAAAACATTAATTTGAGCTTCTACTATTTTGGTATCTCCCAAATCAAAGAGATCGGGGCCTGAACTTCATTATTTTCAGGTGTTGCTATGTGTACCATCAGTCTGCATGCCAAACTTCAGATGCTCCAAAGGTGGTGTGTATTTTTTGAAATAGGACAATAGAGCACTTTTTAAAAGTGGTTGCTGACCCCAATTTCATCAGGATGCTGTTGGCTGGATATTTCTGGTTGGTGGGCTATTCTCTCTCCACCAGTGACACTGAGGGGTTTAAACACTCCAGCACACTGTGCTGTCCTTGTCACTGCAGTGCTAAAATGTCCCACCCAGTCAATAAAGATGCTGCAGATCTCAGAAAGATGGACCACCCTAGACTCCCAATCTCAACATCACTGATTGTGTTTGAAATCCCTTAAATTTTGAGAAGCAAGATCAACATTCAAACATTACTGTAAATAAAATCTTGAAACATTAATATACAGTATATTAAAATTCAGACGTTCTGCCATTTCCTCTGATGAATTCTGAATATCTGAAGGGTATCTAATTGTGTAAGTTGGCAAGTTCACTTCAGGAACTCATGACCTCTCTCAAAGTTTGCACCTGTTCAAACTGCCTCTGGCATTTTCTGTCTTCATTAGTTTACATACACACACACAGACACACATGGAGTCCACGTGTAGTCAGCCATGCAGTAGTCCAGCCCAGCAGCTGGTGCAAGCAGTAAAGTTAATGTTGCATTTCAGGTCCTCACACTGCACATTTAGTCCCCAACCAAATGAACACACATTCAATGCATATACACTCAGATCTGCCCTGACCCTCTGCTGACCTCACTGAGGAACTGGAGAGCCAGATGCACAAGTGCAGGTGAAGTGCAAAATGTGCTTTGATGTGACTGCAACATTCACCCAAAATGTGTATGAAATTCCCATTCAATTTTGAATTAAGGTTCCTTGCAATTTTCAGGCATGTTACCCATCCAATAAGAGTGGACTGTGAGTACAATCTGTGTCCATATCAAAGTTGACCATAGTCAAATAATAGTGAATGTTCAAGGTTCAACCTCTCCAGCCACTATGGCTGCTGTGGCTGTTAGAGGAAATGTCAGAATTTCAGACACAGCTTCCAATCTATAGCTGGTTATGTACTCAGATATATGTCTGATATTTCCACCCATTTTCTGTTCCCGTTTTTTATCCACCCCCTTAAATTCAGAGAAATGCCTTTTGTTCATTTCCATTCAAATGATTCATAAAGTACTTTGAGTCTTGCTGTTGTGTCAAGATAGTGCAATGCCGTAATGTGGTGACTCATTCTGGTGGGATAAAGCCACTGTCTCTCAGTATCTCAGTACGGGAATTTCTTGAGCATCTATCCAAAAATATAGGTCTGTATCCAAAACTGAGCAGAGGGAAGTAAAATGTTCAGCTTAAAATAGCATTATTTAGCATTTTTAAAGAACAAAACCTATAAAACCATGTTAATGCTCCACTGACTTAATATCTATGCCACTCTAATACTGAGTTTGTATTGTATTGTATAACCACCGACTACTGCATTGTACACAGAGTTGTATTTGTGTAAAAAATGATTGTCTGATAACAGTTCAAGCTTGTGAAATGCATGTGTACCATTTGGGAGTGTGATCTATATTTACATCAGTGCAGTAAAAGAAATTACACTCCCAATCTCTATCAGGAGCCCAATTGCATACTAATAAGTTATACTAACTAGTTGTCACATGCCCCAAGGACTGAAGAGAAGGAGGAGGGCAACTTTGATGTTGTTGTGCTGAAGCCAAGGCATGAAGAATGAGGAAACAGAGGAGGCAGAGGTAGCTGCTCTGATTCTAAAAGAATGGGCTGAAAGGTGGGCAGGATTGAAGCCACTTAGTGTCAGTATGCTTCTGAGCTGAAGATGAAACCAATGGTGAGTGACCATGGAGCTGGATTCTGTGATAAAAAGTGGTTCCTGGAGGGCAGTGCCTTGAGATTGATGGAGAAATATATGGTGAACCAAGGGTTCATTAGGACTGAGTAGAGAACACAGTTTGAAGATGAAGATGGGAGGAGATGTGCCAAGCTGACACATTTTGCTACATTTGATGATGAAGGTTAAGGTGTTTACATCTATGATGGTGAGGTGAGGTCTGACATACATGGATGAAAGGCCAGATGAAAAGTGGTTGAAATGGCTGTAAAGCAGTGAAGAAACCCCCAAAAAGTCAGAAGATACATGGCTGGAGATGCTGTATGAGATATGCCAGGAATACAAGACAGACAGGCAACAGAACAGTATATGAGACATAATGGGGAGGCGTCGATGAAGTAAGTGTGGTTCGCATTTTTGGATGCCCTGGAGTAGAAGGGTGACCTGATGACAGATAGGGTGATCCGAAAATAAGTTTGTATATAGACTTTGACGGTGGAGGAGCATTTAGTGAAGTGGAGGTTTGCTAAAGTGAGGAAGGCAGTGAAGGTTATGGGAATGAAAAGGAATGGAGTGGAGCATGTGGAAAAACGTTTAAAGCAGATTAAAAAACGTTTAAATTGCCAGACAGTCCAGTAGGTGGAGAGGGTGGTTGCATCAACAGCCTGAATGATTAGGTCCTGGGAGGTGAGTGGGAGTTGATTGAGTCCAGTTGTAAGGGAAATATTGTTTCTGTAAATGTTTGTGTTCCAGGTTGTGGGTTCCAAGTCTGTTTGGAAATGCAGGCAAGATCAAGCATGACGTGTGAAAACAGGCACAAAATGGAAGAGAAAAGCAAGAGAGAAGAGGTAAGGAATGAATGGCCCTGAGGGATGATGTACATCATGTAGTTTAGGTGCCCCAAGAGAGACAGCAGCTACTGCTTTGTACAACAAGGCAGAGCAAGAAACCCCAAAAGAGTGAGCGAAATGCTGTTGCATGGGAGCAAAGCATGCATGGAAATGGAATCCAACATGATGCCAAGGAACTCCAGAGGTGTGGTGGGTCTGAGCACCAGGCAGGCTGAGCAGGAGAGAGTTGGGAGCTAGGGGAGGAGACGAGGGACAGGGAAACAGGGTCCTCTGGTTGGCAGACCGGGCGAAGGAGATGCTACAGGTGCAGAGCTCCTTCTACAATCTGAAAACCCTCCAAACACAGAGTCCGTAAGAGCTTTGCGGGATGAATAAGAGGAGGCCGTACCAGAAGCAGGTCATCGTTGGATGCAAACAGATTGACCTCCGACTGGTTGACCTATGAGAGCAAGATAGGGGACTACAAGACAGCACAACAACCAAAATTGTATGACGTGATGGGAGTGGGAGGAGATGGGGCCATGGACCATCTCCCAAGATTCGTTTATGTAAGAACACCACTTTGTAGTTGTGCAACCAGATCTCATAAATGAGGACATATACAACTAAAGTGTACCAGAAGAAATTCGGAACATTCGTACCTGATTTGCACAAACATATATAACCACTCACAAGGATTTACAATCTACAGGTGCTCTTTTACCAATTACACACACCCCAGCCTGCCATCGAAGAAGAATTAAGAATACAGAATTGCAAGAGCATGCTATTTTTTCTGTAATGGGATTCTAAGGGAATTAATAGATGGACACTTATTAAGAAACAGTAAGAATTTCACATTCTACTGGAGTTAGGGTTAAAAAAAAGGTTACGGTTAAGAGGTTAAAAAAGATATATAAAGGTACAGAGTTGAAAGGTTGAGGTGTAGGCTAAGGTAACATAATTACACTAGTTTGTACACTGCTTTGTAACATTCTCTGTTCAAAACATCTGATTTTTGCTTGGCTGGGTGGCACTGTGGTGCTGCAGGTTGGGCAGGGGGCTGGGGTTGTGGGTTCAATCCCTGCTCCAGAGTCTCTGAGTTTGGTGTGTTCTTCACTGTAAACCACAGCTAACAAACCTTTAAGACCTTAGGCGATCTTGAATAATGATTTTATAAATACTGTTGCATGTAGAAATTCAACGAATTTCCAATCATCTAATTATACTGTCATTATTTGCCAGGGCTGATGATTTTGTTGTCACCTTTGTATTTCCACATTAAAGGATAATAATAGTACACAGTTAGGTAGTCAACAACATTATAGGCAGGTTACCTTTTGGTCTAGCATAGATAGCAATTTGCTGAGTTTGAGACACTGGCACAGAAAAAGCCAAGTTACAAGGCCTGATTCACATAGCAATCATAGCAAAAATAGTTTGATGGTGATGTCAATCCAGTGTCAAAAAACAAAATAAAACAGTGAAGCAAGACTGTTATTGAACAGTTTGGGCTTTGTGAATTTTGGCTTCATTTATAGCTGCTTTGATTTGATCTGAAGTAAAACACAATAGGGTTTGAGGTTCATGATATATAACTTCTAAACTCACAGTATCCAATTATGACAATATAAATACAGTTTTCCATTCTAGGAACCTTTGACGTATATTATTATATGTATGTTTTTTTGTATATAATAGTAAAAAAAAACTAAGCTGGCCTCTAATCAATCCTGCCACAAATACTACCACTCTAGATTATATTTCAGTCAAACATGCAGTTGATTACTGCCATTATTCCAGATTACACCCTGTTGCAGGTTACGACTTCTGATAATACAGCAGAATAGCTCCCAAACATTTATAAGTGGTTGTACAGCAAACAAAAAATGAAGTTAATTGCCTTTGGCACCAGAACAATGTTTAAAGTCTCTCCAGTGCACTCTGCATATTCTCAGGCAAAATAAACACACAATCAAAGAAAACAAACAAACAAAACACCCACTAAACTCTTGCGAAAATAATATTAAAAAAACAGGAACACAGCAATTTGTACCTTGCACTTTAATACAGCAGCACTTTAGGTAGGGTACAATGAGAAAATACAACAACAATCCCAAAACATAAAAAACATTTTTTTTTCAAAAAAATCTGAATTAGAAAATCTTTAGATTTTTTTAGAATTTCTTTAGAAGGGATGAAATAAGCATTTTCCGTGACACATATTATTATTATTATTATTATTATTATTATTATTATTTAGTAATAATAATAATAATAATAATAATAATAATAATATAGTCATATTGTATTATAGTAATGATTTTTATTATTGTCTTAGTGTCAATTTTTCTTACAAAACCTCTGTTGTCCCTTATTAATCGTCAGACATGGAAAACAAGCATAATAATAGATATAAATGTGTGTGTGTGTGTGTGTGTGTGGGTGTGTGTGTGTGTGTGTGTGTGTGTGTGTGTGTGTGTGTGTGAGAGAGAGAGAGAGAGAGAGAGAGAGAGAGAGAGAGAGAGACAGAGAGAGACAGAGAGAGAGAGACAGAGAGAGAGAGAAAGAGAGAGGATTTCATGACTTTGCTAGAGAATCGATCCTTCCTCAATTAAGGAAGAATGATTGGAGGAAGTGGAAATAAAGCGTTTCCTTTATCTACACAGAAACATCTCTGTTTCTCCCTCTCAGAGTGTGTGTGGACTTCAGCTAAGAGCTGAGGAGTTGAGCAGGTGCTGCTGTCAGCTTTAACCTTCTCCACATCAGACAGTCAGACATTGCCTGCAGTCCTTATCTCTCGCTCAACATTAATCTCTCCTTCCATGCTTTCCTTGAACAAGTTGCATTATTGCTAAAGCCATTAATGTAACACATAGACATACACTTTAAAAAACATTTTAAAATGATTTGATGGTCATTTATTACTGTATGTATAATTCATCTTCTAGGAATTTGAAACCAGTTCTAACATATGCAACAACTTTGTCCAGTCACCTGGTTATTTTTACAGTCATGCATTGTGAATGTATTTGATACAAATGAATACAATGTCTCAAATCTACACAATCCTTGATGTGAAGTTGACTAGCTTTGGTAAGAATTTTGTAGACATAATACATTTTACTTATGTACAACCACTTACTACATTCAAATCATGTCAGTTCAAAGTGCAATAAGATCAAAAGTAACAAACACTTCAGATTTCACCAAACTTTGTAGGCCCTTGAAATATCAGGAACAATCTTTACAACTAACTTGAGGTTTCACCAGACACTTGGGATATCAACAAACGATACAACCACATAAGATGTCAACACACTTTATAACCACTTGAAATATCATCACCATTTGAAACCATCTGAGATGCCAACAAACTTTACAACCACTTGAGACTTAAAAAAATAAATAAATAAATAAATAAATAAATCAAGGGCAGCACGGTGGTGCAGTGGATAGCGGTGGGGCGACCTGGGAAGTTTCTGTGTGGAGTTTGCATGTTCTCCCCGTGTTCACGTGGGACATGCATGGTAGGTGAATTGGTGACTCTAAAGTGGCCCTTAGTGTATGGATGTGAGTGTGCATGTGTGCGCCCTACGATGGAGTAGCGCCCTGTCTAGGGTTGTTTCCCGCCCTTGCGTTCGGAGTTGCCGGCTGGGCACTGGCTCATCCGTGACCCTATTCAGGAATAAGCGGTTCAGAAAATGAATGAATGAATGAATAAAAAAATCAAACCACTTGAGATTTCAATAAACTTTACAACCACTTGAGAAATCAACAAATTTAATGGCCACTCAAGAGATCAACTAAATTTACAGCCAGTTAAGATCTCAATTAACTTGGGATATCAACAAATGATACAACCACATGAGTTGTGAACACAACACAAGCTTTAGAATAATTTAAAATATCAACTAACTTTACAACCATTTGAGATCTTAAACTTTACAAGCACTTATGATTTCAATAAACATACTGCCTTTTATAGACTTAAGGCCTCTCAAGCTTGATGCACTTTCAATGATTCGTGTTTTTTTTCTTTTACTATGTTAATATGTGTTTTTACTGTCTTTGTATGTTACACATTTTCCCTTTATTGTTTGACAGTCAGTTACATTGTAAACTGGTTTTAATTAATTTCGCCGTGTTATTCTGATTGTTGATATGTGGGACATCTGGACTAAAACCTGATGTGAGAGAACTGTTTTAAGGCTTACAAGATTGTCACATATAAAATGTATCAGTGAACAAATCCTGCACATCTTGAGCAATAAACCCCATCAGGCTTCTGCCGTCTGTCTGTTCTCGTGTTGCAAGTGCTGAATGCAAGGGGCATACTATTGCTCTATTCCATGTGCTCCTTCTCCCTCCTTACTAACTGAAGCTTAAGAACACAATCAGACATGCTGCAGCAAAATGAGTATTCTCAATTCATGTGCAAAACACCAACCAGCCAAAAACCAGTTGTGCAGCATAGTAACCCTAAAACACAGACCTCACTTTGTAAATCCTCTTTCATAATACCCAATGTTATCATATTAATTAGCATGATAATTGCCATTGTGATGAAATAGTACAATAATAAAGCAAGTGTGTTTATTCAAATGTTTATTTTAAACTCTGCAAATTTGACTGAAGAATCTGGTAGGAATATGTTAAAGTGAAAAATGCAGTATAAATTATTATACACCTATATACAGGATTAACCCTCCCATTGGACCGTTACCCACTGGTTCATGTGCTTAACTGTGCTTGTTAAATAACACATTTACACATCTGGATTTGTGGATTTTTGTTTAAGCGTGGTTCTCAAAACAACTAATTTCTTATATTGTGCCTGAGGTCCAGGGCAGACACTCAACAGTTCCATCCCGACAAAACACCTGGACCAAATCAACAACTTCGATATTCATCTGAGTAAAAAGTGTCACTGTGTAATGAGCTGTTATGATCAATGCCAGCTTATGTATCAGAACCAGCTGACACATCTGAAACCTCTCACTACCACATAATGTGCTTTCCTTTGCTAGCAATAACAACACTTTTAATATGCTTGCATAATGGGAATTATTTTATTTGAGTAAAATGCAATGCCAATATGTCATATGTGTCACTTCTGGAAGCATCAATGAAATGTAAACCTGATGTCTGCATCTATTAGCAATACTATTAAAAATATAGACTTCAGACATTGGGAATGCAGAAGCTATAAACATAAAAATTCTGGGACTTACAAACATGGGAACAAGGCACTTTTGGGAACTTGGGAACATGTGAAACAGGATCAAAAAACTGAGAACTGGAAAAAGGGTGCAAGAAAGCAGGAAAATTTTAAAGACAAAATATGAGGGGTTGGGTTCCAGGCAGAGGCATCAGTGGTCTCCAGTGGTAAATCACGGAATGGAGCACCACTACTGGACACAATACTTCCATTGTCCAAGGGTCCAAGTAGGACTAATGAGATTAAAGAATGTATGAGTTCTGTTTACAGACAAATGTACCATTGATTGACTGTTGAACTTTTTCCTTTGGACTTCCATAAAATGTTCTCTCTCCTATTGATGAGTTGGTGTTGAATTTCTTATTCTATGTTTTAGATGTTTTGTTTGTCACTGCATTAATAAAGTGCAATAATAACAATTCAATACACAGTTTCAAGTGCAATAACAATAATAATGTGCAATACCCCGTTCTATTGGACTCTATTTCTCTTTTTCTACTTTTTCTCATGCACTATTTATATATATTGTACATTGTAATATAGTCTCTATATTATATATTCTTTATATTTATATAGTGTTTCTTTACTAAATTATCTCGTTCTACCTTGTACTCTACCTATATTGCGGCTGGAACCTTAATTTCCCTGAGGGAACCCTCCCAAGGGATCAATAAAGTTCTATCCTATCCTATCCTATCCTATCCTATCCTATCCTATCCTATCCTATCCTATCCTATCCTATCCTATAACCTAACTCATGCCTATTTGTTTAACCAAAGAGAAAAGTTTAAGAAAAGGTTCAACAATTATGATATTTCTTTCTTTCTTTAAGTCCTGTCTTTTGGCAAATCTCATATTTCTAAGGTTCTAGTTCCAGATGAGAGGAAAAGTTTGGTATTCTGAAGTTTTATTTGGAATGTAAGGTGATGATGTCACCTCATCTAATCATAAGGGTGAATGAAAAACTTAGGTGCAAGTCCCTTGCAGCAATAAAACAGTTGTATATTAATGCAAGAAAAGAAAGAAAGAAAAATAATAATAAAAGATAGTGTGATGAGGCAGGGGAGATGAGTTGTGACTGGCTGTGGACTGGAACACTGTGTTACTGCCTGTTTAGCACGCTGCTGGCCTGGGGTTAGAATCTGTCTCAGAACTGGCTGGTTCTGGCCCTCATGCTTCTGTACTTCCTACCACTGGACAGTCTGTGGAAACAGACAGTGGCTTTGTTGGGTGGAGTCCATTATAATCCTTCTGGTTTACCTCAGACAGCGGCTTCCTGAAGTCCACGATCAGCTCTTTGGTTTTGCTGACATTTAGTCAGAGGTTGTTTTCATGCTCCAGTGTGTCAGGAGGCTGACTTCCACTCTGTAGGTTCCTAATCGTCATAGCAAATCAAGCCTATGATTGTTGTGTCATCAGCAAATTTAATGACACATCCAAAATTTAGGATGCTACAGCTACACAGAGAGCTGTTCAGACCCAGATCCCAGAGCATCATGTCAAGCCTCAGGGGAAAGATGGTTTTGAATGCTGAACTGTAGCCCACAGTTACGCCTATATGCAAATTGCAGTGGGTCCATGGTAGCAGGCAGGGACTCTCAAAGCATTTGCTTATCACAGAGATCAGAGTTTACTATTTATCTCATGAGTTTACAGCAATGTATGTTTTCAGTGTTTAACTGTCTACTAGCTAAGGATATTCTAAGTGAACAGCAAAGCACTTTTGGAAGTCGCTGGATAAGGGTGTATGCTAAATGTTGTAAATGTAAATGTAAATGTAACTAAAGCTAACAACGCATGAAAAAGCTGCTTGACCAAATCAGCTCACTTCAGAACAACTACCTGGAGGTGGCTGAGGATTTTAACCATGTAAACCTAACAGACACTTTGCTGAGGTTGTATCATGTCACCATGCCAACACAAGGTAATACATACAGAGCTGCCCCCCACCCATACCTGGGCCTCTCTGATAACATCTCACTTGCAGCTGCTATTTCCTTCTCTTCACTCACAAACTGCTACATACAAACATATCTATTCACAACTGTGATCCCTGTTGCTGCTTACTGCAAATTATTCTATTAATATAATAATAAATAATTAACTAATAAATATTAAATAAATAAATATTAATATTATAACAATTATCTTAACCAAACATTAGGGGTGTAATTTGTGTACTTCTGGTGCTGGTCCCAAGCCCAGATAAATGGTGAGGGTTGCGTCAGGAAGGGCATCCAATGTAAAACTTGTGCCAAAACTACAATGCTGATCACAAATATGACTGCCATACCGGATCGGTCGAGGCCCGGGTTAACAACGACCGCCTCCGGTGCTGTTGACCAGCAGGGTGC
Source organism: Acestrorhynchus altus (assembly GCA_034509495.1). Lineage (NCBI taxonomy): Eukaryota > Metazoa > Chordata > Actinopteri > Characiformes > Acestrorhynchidae > Acestrorhynchus > Acestrorhynchus altus. The sequence continues at coordinate 13,841,064 of CM067511.1, read as the reverse complement.
CAGTGGAAATTGGACCACTGTAGGTTGAAGACCATCAAGGAGGAGAGGAGGAAGGCGGGTTAGAAGGCAGTACAAGAGCAGGAAAGGCAGGAGTGTGGAAGTTGGAGTAGGGATTCTGAACGTAGGGACAATGACTGGTAAAGGCAGAGAGCTTGCAGACATGATGGAGAGAAGGAAGGTAGATATTCTGTGTGTTCAGTAGACCAGATGGAAAGGAAGCAAGGCCAGGAACATTGGAGGTGTTCTATCATGGTGTAGATAGGAAGAGAAATGGAGTAGGGATAATCCTAAAGGAACAGCTTGTGAAAAGTGTTCTGGATGTAAAGAGAGTGTTAGAAAGGATCATGAGCTTGAAGTTAGAAGTTAATGGTGTAATTTTTAATGTTTTTAGTTCATATGCACCACAGGTTGGTTGTCAGTTAGAGGAGAAAGAGGAATTTTCGAGTATTATGGTCAAAGTGGTAGAAGGTTTCCCTAGAAAGGAGAGATTGGTGATTGGCACAGACATCAATGGACATGTTGGTGAAGGGAACAGAGGGGAAGAAGATATTTGTGGATCTAGAGAATGCATATGATAGGTTGCCAAGAGAGGAATTGTGGTACTGTATGAGGAAGTCAGGTGTGGCTGGAAAGTATGTGAGGGTGGTGCAGGACATGTATGAGGATAGTGAGACAGTGGTGAGGTGTGCAGTTGGAGTGACAAATGGCTTCAAGGTGAAGGTAGGGTTACATCAGGGATCAGCTTTGTGCCCCTTCTTGTTTGTAATGCTGATGGATAGGTTGACAGATGAGGCCTGAAAGGAGGCTCCATGGACCATGTTGTTTGCAGATGACATTGTAATCTGTGATGAGAGTAGAGACCAGGTGGAAGAGAACCTGGAGAGATGGAGGTTTGCATTGGAGAGGAGAGGAATGAAGGTCAGTAGAGACAAGATGGAATACATGTGTGTGAATGGGAGGGGGGCAGGTGGAAAGGTGAAGATGCATGAAGTAGAGGTTGTAAAGGTGGGTGATTTCAAATATCTTGGGTCAACCATCCAGAGTGGACACGGGTGTCAGGGCTAATGTGTCAGGGCTGACATAATGATAGCAGCAAGAGTGAAAGGGAAGGTTTACAAGACAGTAGTGAGACCAGCTATGATATATGGTTTGGAGACTGTGGCTCTGTCTAAAAGACAGGAGCCTAAGCTCGAGGTGGCAGAGATGGAGATGCTGAGATTTTTGTTGGGAGTGACCAGGATGGACAAGATTTGAAATGAGCAGATCAGAGGCACAGTGAAGGTGGAGCAGTTTGGAGGTAAAACTAGAAAGATGTGTTGAGGAGGAATAGTGAACATATTGGACAAAGAATGTTGGAGATGGAGCTGCCGGGCAGAAGGAGAACAGGAAGACCTCGGAGAAGGTTTATGGATGGTGGAAGGTGGACATGGAGATGGTTGGTGTAACAGTAGAGGAGGCAGGGGATAGGGCAAGATGGAGGCAGATGACCCGCTGTGGTGTCCCCTGAAGGGAGCAGTCAAAAGAAGAAGATAACATTATCCTAGTATTTTATATACTGTTTATTTCTATTATTAAACACATTGGTTTTCAAGTGTAACTGGAATTACAATAAATCTCCTTGAATCCTTGAAAAGAGCAATCATGTGCCAGTCATTTAAGCAAGAAATGTTGGCTGTTTTTGGTACAGGGACGATGGTGGCCAGTTTGAAGCACACTTGCATGACTGAGAGGGAGAGAGAGGTGTTAAAGATACCTGCGAAGACTCCTCCTAATTAATCGTACAGTACATACAGAGTCAGAGACAGAGTCAGTATAAGGACCGGCAGCCCAGAAGGAACTTCCAGTGCACACGTGAAACTCTGAACCAGGTCTATCCCACTCGCAGCAAGCAGCCAACCACAGATGACACAGCCTTCCCAGGAAGTCCAGTGGGGGAACAAACCTTAATTTTGGGACCCAGCATCCTTGAGTACAATCAGACTGACTGAGTTCAGTGTGCAACAGAACAAGTTCACAAAGTAAGGCACAGTATCTAATCCCATGGATATCTGGGTCCAAATTTGCTGATGAGGCAGGACTTGGATGAATTAGTAAATGAGTGCTCAATATTAATCACTAGTGTCCACTCTTATTCACTTTTATTCATGTTTATCTCATCCTTTAGAAGCGTATCTTTAGGCCACTTGTCACATTGTTTATATTCTTGTTATCTAAATGCTTATAATTACTTTGGTTGTTTGAACAGAGCTGTATTACTCAGTATATTCATATTGTATGTTCATTTTATCATTTATTGTTTCTGTTTATATTTGTATATAAAACTGAGCATGTATTATTAACCTATACATGGTCCCCTGTCTTTTCCCATATTACATTCAACTTAGTCACTGACACCTGTGGAATTGGCACCTTTGAGTAGTTTCAGTCTCTATTGTTAAGCTTGGACTCACCTGCCACCCATTCATTGAATCAAATTTAATTATGGTGAGTATCTGCGCTGATTAGTTCCTTGCTCTTTCAGTTGAGTTCATATTGTGTTGTTTATTACAAATGATATCACACAATAATTTGTAACATGGAAATAGGAGACTACAACACACAGGAACACGGGAACGTGCATCACAAGAACTAGACAGCTTCTAATCTGGGAACACAGGGCAAAAAAACAGACAAAGTGAACAACGGAATGTGAAGAAAACACAGGAACAAGGGGACAGTTCCATCTTGACTAAACACTACACCAACAGCTGCCAGCAGGTGTATCAGAAACAGCTGACACGACTGAACATATAATGTAACATCCTTTGCAATATCATTTGTTCCTTATTCTAAACTAATGAATGATGTCAATGTCTCTCATAGTTCCAAATCAAACAACTTGTCAGTGTTCGTAGTGTTGCAAAGTTAGACAAGGCTGAACATAATGCAACATAATTCAAAGCTTCATCTCTGCCATTTCAAGAACTCTTGAACTCCTGTACCATTTTCTATATTTTCTACCAATAATAAAAGTAAGTCAGTAAGCAAAAGTAAGCAAATCATTCAAGTAGGATGCAGTACAAGGATTTACTCGTTCCTGCACAATGTTAGACTGCTACAATTGTGAGAAGAACATATCAGAACTCATTCAGAAGAGAAACTGCCATACATCATCAATGGTTTGGCCTCAAACATGGTTCAAACATTCAATCTGAATAAAGTGACATCTGCAAAACCTGCAACATACTTTACAAAAAGATGTTAACACTATGAACCTTTGGAGTCACCAAAAATATTCTGTTGATCTGCTCAGGAAAAATAATTTACTTTTTTATTTCCACACAGATGTCATGCGGCACAGGCATAAATGTTGGCTGCTGTATATTTCATCAACAGTGAGATAACTTTTGAGTCAAATTTCAAATGAGTTACAATTGAGGGCAGTTAGGGCTGTGGTTAGAGTGATGGGTTATGGATCAGATGGTTTTGGGCTTGATACCCACATAAACAAAGTTGCTGCTGTTGCACTCGTGGTCAAAGCACTTAAGTCTCTCTTCTGAAAAATGAATAAATGCAGGGACGCTCATACAGAAATACCAAAACTTTCACATTCTGTTATGGTTAGGCTTTTGACAATGATTAGGTTACAGTTAGAGTTAGAGTAGGATTAGGTTAAGTTTAGACTGTGGTTAATATTAGGGTTAGAATAAAGGTCCAGTTAAGGTTAGGTTCAGATAAAATACCTGGTTGCTTCAAAACGTTCTCTGTTAAAATAGTTTTTTTTTGGTGTGTTTGGGTTAAGTTAGTAATATGTGCCTATGCATAAGGGTGAAATAGTTATTTAGTCACATACAGAGCAGCTGTGGCCTGGTGGTTAAGGAACCAGCCTTGTGACTGGAAGGTCGCTGGTCTGAAACCCTGAACTGGCAGGACATGACTGAAGTGCCCTTGAACAAGGCACTGAACTCCCCAGCTGCTCCGCGAGTGCTGAGGATAATGGGCTGCCCACTGCTCCAGGCAAGTGTGCTCACTGTCCCCTAGTGTGTGAATTCAATAGTGTGTATGTGTGTATCACTGTGTGGATTAGTAAAATGCAGAAGTCTAATTCCTGTCTGTGCATAACAGTGAGTGGGTCAAATGAGTGTAATTTCTTATGTATCAATTCCTCTTGAGACAAGACTGGTCCAGTGGAGGAGAACTCAAACTCAAGGTAACGGAGCAACTGGAAGGGTATGTAATTTCTGTTGTTCATTTAAATAATAATTTATTAAACATACTTGATAAATTATTAATCATAGAAAATGATCATTTAATATTGGTATTGGTTTGAGGGCATATTGTTACAGAGCACACAAAGTAGAAATTGTGAAAACTGGTAATATGGAAATTAGCCACCTGAAATAGAAAAAGCAAGATAGACTCTATGGAACTATAAGGAACTTGTAAAATGGGCAAGTAGGGAAAAATCAATATCACATAAGACTACAAATGTGATAAATTATGATAATACATAAACAAGGGTGAATTGTTTGACTCCTTGGTTAAATATGGCAGTTACTGGAGCATCTGGTGTGAAAACATAGGTGTGAAAATGAATATGGGAATGTTACATAAAATGCCAGATGGTTGTCTCTGTGCAGAAACTTCAGGTGAATGTAAACTTAAATATTATTATTTTCAGCTGAAGTCAAGCATAATTTTCTTGAGAAACATCCTGACTTAGCTTCAAACAAAAAAGTTTGATTCCCAAAAAGTGGTGTACGCAGCAAAATGCCTGCCATATATGCTTATGTGGTGATGTGTATGTGTGTATTTTTCGCCACCATTTATATTCCCTGGGTCCTACCATCGGTACAACGAAACAATTGTGATACTTATTAAAAACATCTGCATGGAGCCCTATGAGACCTCACCTTCACTTCTTTACTGTCAGCAGTTGCACAAAAATGTATGTACCCCCAGTGCCAGGCTGTGCCCAGGGACATGGGAAAGGGCATCATACTGTGAATGCATGCTCAGTGTTTCAATCTCAAAACATTTTCTCACTTTCATCATACTATCAGAATGCAAAATATTCTTCATTTTTAGTTTGAGAGGTGACAGGATCATGCCAAGCTTGTCATATACCTGCATCTGGCCTGTCATTACAACAGTACGATGTATTAATGTATTAAATCACAGTGCATCTCAGGGGATTTAAATATCTGGAGAAAGTGAAATTGTTATCAGAACTGAATTCAAAGTAGGACTGGCCAATATGATATGAAAAACTCATATCAATGTGCTTAAGAGAAATGGTGATATATGATAAAATGAAGTTAAAGTATCAATGTTTATTCATAACATCAAAAACACAGCATGTATATTCAAATACATGCCTAATCATGTAACATTGATTCATTCATCTTATCCACTTCATCCTGTTCAGGGTTGTGGTGGGTGCCATTGGGTGCAAGGTGGTCGATCACAGACTGCCACACATTTACTACTCACTCACACAATCACACTTAGGGGGCAATTTAGCATGACCTATTCACCTATCATGTGCATTTTTGGGAGGTGGAAGGAAACCAGAGTACCAGGAGGAAACCCATGCAGGCACGGGGAGGAGACACCAAACTCCTTTCAGACAGTGACCCAAGTGGGGATGGAACCCACAGCCACAGGTGTAATTTTTTCAGGTAGATGGGAGTCATGACATTTTTCTGTGTGTGTTCAGAATATTACATTTGTTGCTGATTAAATGCTAAGATAAAAGAAGGATTTCAAATCAAATGCACACCCACTTATACCTGTGTTTTTGTTGTTACAATTACATACTGATACTTTAACATTATCCTTTTTTCAGGTTTTCATCATATCTTATAGTATATCATCATTTATCTTAATCATGTTGAGATACAAGTATTTTAGCTATATCGTCCAGCCCCACCTCACACATAAATCAAGATGACAACATATGACTTGACTATCACAGTATAAGAGAGATGCAAAGTCAAACTTCAATAACAAATTTGTTTTTGGAAGTTTTTGGCACTACATACTCATGAATTTAAATTAATTGGTTTGCCCACTTTGGATTTATTTTCGGGAAGACAAGCTGTCTCTGTGCAATTTTTTTTTGTCAATTACTGTCTGAAGTTCTGCTTATGGTGCTGATGACAGGATTGTGATTTGTAGTGCAACCTCTGTATTTTCACATATATAATCTGCATATAACCTCTAATTTCTTATCATTATTTTTTAAGTACTAATGATAATCCTGCGAGTACATCCGCCTCCCTTTGTGTTCGTCTGCTCAGCGACATGGAGACTTCTTTATGTATCTTGTGATCTACTCCTGGGCTAAATGTGCCAGAACAGCCTGACTTGGCCATGTAAGCAGGTGTTTTAAATGTTATGCACTTGTAGATTATTTTCTGGACAGTGTTATAAGAACTTTTTAAATCCCTTCCCAGACTCATCTGCATCTACATCCTTCTTTCTGAAGGCCTTGGAGAGCTTTTTGGATCTCACCATGGTCTCTCGCTGTGTTATTAAATCCGTCTTTGTCTGCTCAGCGTACTCAAACATTACACTTTTTAACATGATTGTATGCTGTGTAGTTTAAAATGTTATTTAAAATGTAAGACATCAATCTGAATCGTTTAAGATGTACAGATAAATGTTAAATCATCCATTATCTCAGCTAACAATGTATGCTACTGTTAACCCTTCTCACCTAATATTCACCTTCACACCTCATTTGTGAGAAAGCCAACACCAAATGTGATAGATTCACTAAAAAGATGTTGAATCCATTAAATCTACAAGAGCAGAGTGTAAAATGACAAACATCTAAGAAACAGCCATGCTTTAATGAAGAGAATCTTGTGCGCCACAGCTTCTGCCAGTCCATGCTCTATAGTGCTGATGTGAGCTAGCCTGAAGGTCTGGATGCTAATGAAGCTCTGATAGATTCTGCTGCTCTGTCATTGCAACAATGTGACTGTGCATCGTCTGAATGTTAGACAACTTTTCTAACGTGCCAAATGTGTTTAAACGTCCCCTGAAGGGCCTCATTAAACAGGAGCTGCACGGTGAACCAATGAAGACACTAACTGTTAAACATCAGCAATGGAGAGGGGATGGTTCTGTAGCTGTTAGCCATGTCTCCATTGCTGTATCCGTCTCTTTGGTAATTCGTCCTCTGTACCAGCGATGATGGAGCAGAAGAATCTATCAGGGCTTCATTAGCATCCACAGCTTCAGGCTAGCTCACTTCACAGCCACAGAGAGACACACATATGGGTTACACTGCTCTCTCTGTGTGTGTGTGTGTGTGTGTGTGTGTGTGTGTGTGTGTGTGTGTGTGTGTGTGTGTGTGTAAGGGATGGAGACAGCGAGAGAATATAGCAATGCTTAAGAACTGTTCTTTTTCCAGGGGAACTGACAGACATGCTTTGAAATATAGATTTACCTCAGGCACCAGTTTTTAACATGACCAAGCCAGAAGAGAATGTGGAGATAGAAAATGCAGGAGACAGATAAAGAGAGACAGAGAGAGAAAGAAAGAGAGAGACTGGGAAACAGACTAGGAAAAAGCAAGGAAGAGTAGAGAGTAAAGATATCATGCTTTTAAATGGGAATGAAGAAATGAGTAAATGAGTGAAAAGATGTGGATATGTGTATGCATGAATAAATCAGTAGTAGATCAAATAAGCAAAGTGAATGAACGAGTTCATAAGTGAATGAATTTACCATAAACATTTGTACTCCACATTTATCCCACACACGGGGGCAGTGAGCACATGTGGCTGGAACAGTGGAGAATTAAGTGCCAGTTCAGCAGGATATTCAACAAGGGTGGTTCCCTAACCACCAGGCCACAGCTACCTAATTGAGTTGAGTGAGGGAGTGAGTCCTTATGTCCATCCATTTTCTGAACCGCTTATTCCTGAATAGTGTCACGGGGGGAGCCGGTGCCCAGCCGGCAACTCTGAGTGCAAGGGCGGGAAACAACCCTAGACAGGGCGCTAGTCCATCGTAGGGTGCACACATTCACACACCAAGGGCCACTTTAGAGTCACCAATTCACCTACCATGCATGTCTTTGGACTGTGGGGGAATCCGGAATACCCGGAGGAAACCCACACGAACACGGGGAGAACATGCAAACTCCACACAGAAACTTCCCAGGTCACCCCACCCAGGGATCGATCCAGGTCCTTCTCCCTGTGAGGCAACAGCGCTATCCACTGCGCCACCGTGCCGCCCAGTCCTTATGTCTTTCATGCAATGTGTGACAGGGTGAGCATCAGTGAATAATATGGGAAGTTTGTCTCTTTGGTGCATTTCTCAGATCAGAATATATTTTTTATTTGTCAACCCTCCACATCATCTAATTACTTGTGCACATAGAAGCCATTTATCATCATTTTGAACAAATAGGTAACGCTTTGGCAAAATCATTCAAATGATTGTGAACACTTTTTCTGCTGTTTCCCACATTATCAGTCCCACCTAGTCATGTTGATTAAATGTATTATACTTTACTTTAAGAACTGTCCAGCCCCCCAACATAGGCATTATTCCTTGAGAACGTCATTGCATTGAGCACTAAAATGCTCAATAATTTGCCGGATCTTTGAAGCAGGATTTACTGATTTCTTTCTGAGATTAAAATGCATTGCAGTGTATGATTCAGTAAATGAATTAGTGAAGGAGTCAGAACTTGGGAGTGAGTGTGAGTGAATGAAGCACATTGCGTAAATAAGAGAATGAATAGCTGAATGAGTGAATGAATATGTGAATAAATCAGAAAGTATGTGATGGGATAAGTGATCTGAAATGAGTGAGTAAATATCTGAGGATGAGTGAAGAAGTGAGTAAGTGAACAAGTGAGCAAATAAAGAATAAACAATTAAAAATTAGTGTATGACAAAACAATAAAAAGAGTGAGAAAATGAGTATTCAGAGTGAGTGGATAAGAAAGAGTGTGAACAGCTAAATGAGTGAGTGAATAAGTGAAAAAATCAGAAAGTGAGTGATGGAATGAATAATCTGAAACAGATTATCTGAAAGGCCAGGAAAAGGTAAAGGGTATAGTGACCTTTTCATAAATGTGGCCAGCTCAGGTCATTACTCCACTGATTATTTCAATTTTTGGTATTTTTAAAAATGTCTTTTCTTTTTTTTTTTTTCCTGAGAAATGCAGTCTATGCAAATTACAATGACTATCACCTCAGAGACCAATTACTGTATATGCCAGGCCTATTTGGAGATAATGACAATTATTGAGGGTTCTATGGGGAGTTTCTTTATATGTTCACCTTGGTGATTGAAAATCAAATTAGATTTCAAGATTTTACTGGTGAGTCTCCCCCAAGTGCCATAAAATATGCTCATCAGACATAAATAACAAATGTTAAACAGAAAAAACAAACAAGCAAACAAACAAAAAAATACAACAGAATGGCATCTCAGAGTCTAACTTCAATCTAAAGTAATTATAATCTATCATCATTTTTGAACACTACAAAACACAAGGCTAAAATAAAGACAACAAAATAACATTTTAGATCATTTGCAGAATAACTATAGACCTGACCTGACTTGACAGAATATACACTCAAAGAGACGAGGCAACTGGACAGGATAGCTGTGCTATGATGCACTCGGAGGAGAAGATACAAGTCCATAATGCCCTCCTTTGTTGTGACAAACATTAGACCAATTCTTAACAAGATGAACGAGCACATAACACTACTGCAGCATCAGATGAAATACTAGGAATGTAGCATGTTATCTTAAAGTCCTACCTATCCTGAGTGTCATCACAGGACCTACGGGTAGCTCTTGTCACAGTTGATGTCACAGTGACAGAAGACACAGCATTTGTTGCTCTCTCTCTGTGAAGCATGGGGGAGGAAGTGTGAAGGTTAAGGCCTGCTTTCCTGCATTAGGGTCTGGTGTGCTCTCGATCACAGAAACCACTATGAAACCTTTATTGAAAAACAAAAACTACCTAAGAGCATGAAGAAGAACCAATGAGAAAAACCTATAAGAGGAGAGAAACTCCAAGCAATGCCAAGAAAACCCTGGGAGGTCACAGAAACGGAACCCACTCCTGATTCTTTTGTAAGTGTGTTGGAACCAGAGTATTTTTCTTGCTTGAGACAACTGATCAGAAAACACTGCCAAAAATAACACAACACTGTTAAAAGTACAACACCCTTCAGGAACTTCTGGATGTTATTTAATTTGAAAATTTGAACCTCATAATGTGCTTTAAGGAACCTTCACCAAAAAGGACAAGGGTTTCTTGAAAGTTCCTTAAAGTACCTTAAGGGGTTCCTCCACCATTTCAAATTGAAGAACCTCTAAAGGTTCCTCAAGAATCTTGTACTTTTTACAGTGTAATGTTGCTGTGATATGCAAACACTCTCAGCCTGGTTCACAACAAAGGAATTTATATGCATTTATATAAACAATAGTCCTTTCACAAAGCACACTTCCAAGAGTTAAAAATCACAGAATCACCAAAGAACTACTTTCTAACTGCCATTAACTACAGATGAACCTTAACTTACATGCATGTAAAACCAAAACATGAGGTTATGGTTACGTGGGACCAGTTCTTTAAGAATAGAGAATAAGTGGGTTTTACTTGCCCAAACAGAACTGCCTCTGCAGGTACCAGTGCTTTCTACTGGCAGAAAAAAAAGGACCAACGTTCATACATCCTGTGACCTTGAGGAGGAACACAGTCCACACCCATGCTCTCCCTTCTTTCTGCCCCCTTTTTGCCTTTCTCATCTCTCAAGTCAAACAGTGCTCAGTCCTACCCCCTCCTTCTCACATTCTCTGCTAGTTGTGAAATCCTTTATCATCAATGCACCTGTATTTTTCTCTAACTTCTTCTCTTTCTCCTGCACCGTTTCCTTCTCTTTCCCTGCCTGACCACATCTGCTCATTTCTCAGCTCCCTCCACCTGGGAAATGTTTTAACTAGCAGAATATAAAACACCACAGTTGTATCCTACACCTACCTTAGATTAGATCTGACCCATTCCTAAAGCTCCACCTAGGGTTAGGTTAGATTTTGACCACAACTCAACATATTATTTGGGTATATTGGGTGCTGGACCATTTTCGGTGCAGCTGTGGTAAGATGATAAGATAAGATAAGATAAGATAAGATAAGATAAGATAAGATAAGATAAGATAAGATAAGATAAGATAAGATAAGATAAGATAAATGGTAGTGGTATGGTACAATGCAACTGTACAATGCCACTGAACAGCATTATGACCTCTGCAGTGGCAAAAATCACAAGTGAACTGGGCCAGTAAGAACAAATCAGTGCTCACAGTACACTAGTGAAATGAGTCACTGAGAACATTTGAATTCCCAGGGAGCAGTTGAGCACTGAAGGGCACCTCAGCCACGAATGTTGTCGCACCTACTTCCTACTAGTCCAGGGAATCATACCAGTGACCTTCCTGTGCCAAGTCTTAAACCTTTAGACCACAGTATTGTTGGTATTTTTACACACTATGTTACACCCCCCCCCCACTCACAAATAGCCAAAAGGATTTCTGTTTCCAGAAACTGAAAACTAGCAAGTGTGCTCATTGCAAGATGATGTGAATTTGAAAAAAGCAGATGGGTGGAACATTCAATTTCTGAAGGCATTGAATATTCCTCAATCCACATTGTAGCGTTTATACCTTAAATTCAGTCAACTTGCCCGGAGCATGCTGTTCAGGGTTCCACCTCACTCATAAAATTACTCCACACAACTTCCCAAGCTGTATCTTAAATTAATGCTACTTCAAATATTCATTTTTTTTAAATATTGCTATAATGTATTTCAGCATGTCTGTGATGTACTAATATCCTGAAGTACTTTAATTAGCAACAACAGTGGAACCCTATGAGGTCCTATACATAACCATGATTAACATTCTTTATACTAGCAGAGTCGTGTAAAAGCTGAAGGTTTCCACTGATTAGAAAAAAAAACAAAACATTTAAGCTCTCAACTGGATCTTTTTATATGCACTACCTTTACTAAAGGACCATTAAAGAACTCCTTCTTATGTAGAATACTTCTTAACATCATGGCCCTTTTTGCAGGATATTATTGTAGTTTTAAGTGCATATATTCACCTAAAAACAAACAACAAAAAAGTATTTATATTAGACAGTCACACATGTTATTTTCAGGAGATCTTAAGTTACTCAAATTTGTCATTCTTTGTTATGTAAAAAAGAATTTAGATTTTGCATTCATTTCTGCATGTTTTTTAATCTCAATTTGTAAATATTAGATTGACAAAGATGAATTTATAATAATTTAATATTAATTTATAATAAATATCTTGAACGTGGTTCAAATAAAATGTAAAAATCTCAATTTCCTTTATTATTTTTGTTGTGTATGTATCACAATAGTAGTGTTATATAGCAGAGTTCATATAGCAGAGAACCTCACCTGGTCCCTCAACACCAGCTCCATTACAAAGAAAGCCCAGCAGCGCATCTACTTCCTGCGGAGACTGAGGAGAGCACATCTTCCACTACCCATCCTCACCATGTTCTACAGAGGGACTATAGAGACCATCTTGAGCACCTGCATTACCGTCTGGTTTGGGAACTGCACCATCAAGGATCGCAAGACCCTACAGCGGATAGTGAGGACAGCCGAAAAGATCATTGGAGTCCCTCTCCCCTCCATCAGTGACACCTACACCTCTCGCTCCATCCGCAAAGCCACCAGCATTGTGGAAGACCCAACCCACCCCTCACACAGTCTCTTCACTCTGATGCCGTCTGGCAGAAGATACCGGAGCATCCGAGCCTCCACCACCAGACTCTGAAACAGCTTTGTCCACCAGGTAGTCAGACTCCTCAACACACTGAGACAGAGCTGATCCCCCCCACCACTCCTCACACCCACATTCACACAGGGACTGAACTGTACTGGAACTGAAACTTGAACCCCACACCACTCCTCACACCCACAGAAAGACCGTACCAAATACAAAGACTGGACTGTACCCACCCAGCACTCTACACACACACACACACACTCAGCACACAGAGACTGGATCATCCCCATCCTTATCAGCAATATTTGCTGCTCAGTCAGAACTATAAACATTCTACCTCAGTAACTGCTGTTATTATGTACATCTATACGTTACAGTATGTTACATATCTCCGCACCTTATTCCCACCACAAACATTTCACCTCATTGTACCGCTCAGTACTTCACTGTCCTGTCCTGTCCTGTTTGTTGAACTGTCTCTCATTTACTGTATTTATTGTATTTATTGTAGTGTTTGCACTTTATGTTCTCATGCTGTATTGCTGCTCCATGTTGCACCTTGGTTCCGGAGGAACGTAATTTCATTGTACTGTGTTCCTGTACAGAAACGGACAGTCCAGGCTGTACTTTCTGAGGAGACTACGGTCCTTCAACATCTGCAGGAAACTCCTGTGGATGTTTTATCAGTCTGTGGTCACCAGTGTCCTGTTCTACACTTAGCTGTGCTGGGGGGGCAGCATATCCAAGAAGGACACACACAGGCTGGACAAGCTGATCAGGCAGGCTGGCTCTGTGGTTGGATAAAGGATGGGAATGAGTAGGTAGTTTTTTTTTCAAGTGCAATAATAATGTGCAATACCCCCTCCTCCCCCAGTCTTCTCATGCACTATTATCTATATTGTACATTGTAATATAGTCTCTATATTATATATTCTATATATCTATATAGTGTTTTTAGTGTTTAGTGTGCCCCTTACTAAATTATTTTGTTATTTATCTATCTATAATTTAATGCTTCTTACAAAATTATTGTTTTATCTATCTTTCTACTTCTGTACTGATTCTGAATCCCATGCTGCTACTGGAACCTTAATTTCCCTGAAGGAACCCTCCCAAGGGATCAATAAAATTCTATTCTATTCTATTCTATTCTATTCTATTCTATTCTATTTTATTCTATTCTATTCTATTCTATTCTATTCTGTTCTGTACTCAGGTGTAATGACAATAAAAAGCCTTGACCTTGACCTTGATATTTATCCACTTTATTCTGAAATTTGAACACTGAGCAAAAAAAGCAAACAGGCCTGTTCCTTCTTATTTTCCTTTATAACCCAATATCTGGGTCAGTGATATCATCAGCCCTCCCCCCTCTTGTTGATCAGTCAGAGTCTCCATGCAGGTCAAGCATGTACATGAGGACAGAGCAGTAAACACATATAAACTGAGATTTAATTAAGTTGGAAACAAATTAATTTTAGCTATATTCTGAGCTGGATTACTTGCTTCTATGATGTCACATATTGAAGCCACAGTAATGGTAATGTAGGGTGTCTTGTAGTTTGTTATGATATGTGATATGTATGTCATGTCTGTAGCGTACTCTGGTCATGAGTTATAAAGCCTAAAAAACAGCATGTAAATGCCCACAGTGTGTGTATCTCATGTTGTAAGAGTTAAACTCTGAAGAGCCCAATCTATCTTGTAAGACCATCACTGTTAATAACTCTATAACCTTTCACACTGTCCACTTCTCCCATTTCCGCAATGTCTGCTACTGATGCCCACCTGCACAGTTCACCTGTCTTTCTCACCCTCTCTCTTAAGCTTTGTACACACACAGTACCCCTCTGCCCTGTCGCTCTCACACCTGTCTTCTGCCTCTCATCCTCTATGCATCTGGGCAGCGTTTCTTTAGTTAGCTGTGATACATTATGCAAGTCAAGCTTAAGAACTTTGATCTTCTTCCATGGGCTAAAACTACTACTCCCTTACGTGGATCAGATTGACATGCACGGCTTGAACTCTGCATAGGTTGTGTCACGCAGAGAGCAGAGCTGTCGTGTTACCATCAACATGACTGCATAAACACAACAGAACAGACAGTACCTTTGCCTTTCACTGACCTATGTAGTGTTACCAAGAAAAGACTTGAACACATGTTTAACTGGCTCTTCTTCTCATCTTATTTACGTGACTACTGTCCAGTGGCATTCACCCCCATTCTTATGAAGTGTTTTAAATAACTAAGCATGCAACACATCAAGTCCACAAAGACCCTCCAGTGCATTGTGAGAGCAGAGCACCTGCCTCACTCAGAAATAGGCCTCCAACTCAATGAATGAATGAAAGAGAAGGATCTATATCATGGCACTCACAGATTAGGATTTTAAATTACAGAGACTAAGAACTGTGATTTATCACAGGTACAATACAAACATATTCAAAATGCATTTCCAGCAAAAGCAGGATAAACACTTGAAACAATGAATAAGTAATACATATTCATAGAAGAAACTTATTTATAGAAGAAACAATAAATGTGCAGGCATCATCAATCACCAATTCCAATTACCAGTACTTACATTGTTGCACGGATTGTGTAATTACACAATTATTAGTGACATTTAATATAAAGGCAACCATTATTTATGTTCATAAACATTCTTGATATGTCAAAAAAGTCCAGACATTTTAGAAATCGACATACATGTTTAATCCACACTTCTGCTCTGATTTAACCGCTTACTGTGCAGGGTCTTCTTTTCAAATAAAGAATCCAAAATTCACCTTGGTCCAATGTCATCTTCATTCCCTCGCCTTCCAGCACTCTGTAGAATGTGCTTTTGCTACTTGCCAGCTCTTTTTTCTAGAGACAGCACTCAAACACTCTAAATCACTCATAGTTAGCCACACTGCTGTCTGTATGCATGTTATGGTGGGAGCTACAGCATGACAGTGTCTGAATACAGGAACTTCACTCTTTAATCTCAGAGTGCAATCCAAGAGCACTATTTTGAATGGAGAAGAGGCATGTCTGAGAGGACACACGGTGTGCAAGTCTGGCAAGGTCTCTAACAAGGCAGGTGAGACATAATAAAATGTGAAGTAAAATGTCAGTCAAGTGCAAGTGCCAGAGGTTTCTGCCTGCCTTCAAGTGCAGTTCCAAATATGCTCTTCTACATTTACAATCCTGCAGCCATCCTTTTGACAAGCTACTGAAGATACTGTGCAGATAAATCAAGTTTGTTGGGTTGTCCTCCAACTCGAAATAAACTGCTCAACTTTTGGAATTCTATAACTTGGGAGACACGGATGAGTATGTTCATGCTCTTGTTTTTAGCAGCAATAACTTTAAGATCACTTCAACAAAAACATCACGTGGACACCAGATGTGACCACTGACCCCATTTGGTTGACTAAGGTGTGGCCATTTGCTCAAATAGTTGTGTTTACCTCAATCCTATCAAAAAGTCAATAGTCATTGTCACTGTCGTGCAAAAACCTTGTATCCTCATTTTTGTTTGTTTATTGACATAATGTGACTTTGGCAATTGGTCTTGCTTTTATGAGGATTTCATAATGAACAGACCAATATAAATGTTTCAAAATGACCTGGAATACGCTTCAATTAAAACCTTTTAACATTTTTTTTTTTTTGTGTAAAGTTGCTGTTTTCACGATTTTGATCTGACAGTTACTAAATCATATACAATAAAAAAAGGGTTATTCAAGTGTTCTTCAGTATGTTTTTTTTCTTAAATGTTTCTTTGCCTGGGTTCTTCAGGTTGTTCACATAGGGCCACAAATAGAACCTATTAGGCATCATAAAGGGTTCCATTCCAGAGTCAAGAAAAGCCTTTTTCCCTTTTCCAGTACCATGCAGATCTCATTTTGCTCAGACAACTGCAATAGTGAAAGTGGCCCTAGATTCAACTCAACCATGGTATAAAGCATTGAATGGATTAATACACCAACAGCCTGTAAGATCTAAAGTTCAACTTGAGTTAAGCCTGGATTTAGTTAAATCTAAATTTGGAGAGCCTGAACTTTACATAAAAATTCACTGTAACAACACATAATAACCTATACTGAGTCTGAACATTAGGCAAGTTCTTATTCAGTCTTCCCACATGCAAAAGAAGTTTGATCAATTTGCTGTAAATGTTCTCTTAACAATGAAATGAGGGGGTAAAAGTTGAATGGCTAATGCTTCCGGACTGATTCACAGCTGAATCCATTGAACAGCTGTTAGGGATAAAGGAGGAACAAAAGGCTTTTATTAGCAGTGCAGTCAATGACAGCAATTTAATTCTAGCAAGCCAGTGCACGGAGCACTTTTCCACGATCTCCATATGTATTTCAAAGGCTGTAATAGGTGTCAACGCATATTTAATGGCTTTCCACTAGGTCTCTCTGATACACTACATGGACAAAAGTATTGGGACACCAAAATATTGCTTTTTTTATTGTTTCAAGAGTTTATCCTACTTTAATTGGAGTAATTTTCCTTACAGGGCTTTCTACTAGATTTCAGAGAACTGCTATGAGTATTTGGTTCCATTCGTTAACAAGAGTGTTTGTGAGGTCAGGATGTTGGATGATCACTACCCCAACTTATCCCCAGCTCCCCAAAAGTTTTGGATAGAAAACAGTTTTCCCTCTCTCATACAGTTATAATTTCTGGCATACTAAGTTTTTCCTACAGCAGTGGATATTTGTAAAGCAAATTACTGTTTTTGGCAACACACCACACAGAAAGCGGAGCAGAAAAATCACCCAGAATGCTACTCCTAACTTCCAAGATTTTGAACAGCTGTGCTGTAAATGTTCTGGAGGAGGAAAGGCTGATTGACATTCCATAAACATCTGAAAATGTACACCCGTCCATCAGACATGAAAGAGCATTAGAATGGGATATGGGATTATTGAAATCTTTACAAGTTCAAAAAGGCCCCGAAACCATCACCTGTCTGCTTAAGTGAGGATTTACATCTACACTATAAAAATCTGAACACAAACACACATGTAAGCACATGTAAACCTCAAATGTGCTTGCAACTTACCTGCCCACATTTCACTATTTGGCTGCAAGCAACAATTAGCTATTATTTTTTTAATTTTAATGTTATGGATTACGCTATTACTTTGGGATAAGGGTTGGGATTAGGTTCTAGGAGCATAGAGTCTAAGAACCTCTGCACTTTGCAGGAAGTTACATGCTATTTCTTAGGTTCTCAGAATCAGAGTGACCTACAGACATATTACACATATCATAACAAACTACAAGACCTACACTATCTATTGGGTGATACAATATCTATCTATAACAGGGATGGGCTGGATTCCAGCACAGTGTTTTTACTTCCTGATCCAGCTCACCTGTTAATTGCCAACTGTACTGGACTCTGGCCTAGGCTGCCCACCCTGATCTATAAGCTTAGAAAGAGATAAAATTCACATATTTCCAACTGAATTAAATCACAGTTTAATTTGTTGTTTAACATGTTTTAACCAGTTTCATAAATCTACCCCAACACCTTTACGAATGATCCTCAGATCAGCCTGGAAAATAATTCAACCATATGCATAATTTACAAGGTATTTTACTCAGGAATAAGCGGTATAGAAAATGGATGGATGGATGGAATGTAGTTGGTGGATGGATGGATGGATGGATGGACGGATGGATGGATGGATGGAAATTACTAGCGTTCTGTGTCTTGATTTCCACAGTTCTGTTTAAGTCCTCTCTTCCATTGCTGGACAACAATTCCCGAATCACCCATTGGTTAAACCACTTTACATCACAATGTAAAAACAGCAGTGGTAAAATGTTTCAGTTTCCAGAGCATGTCTGCTCCGAAGAGCATGTCTACACCAAAGGCTGCACTTTTAAGGCTACAGGCCAGCAGTCCTAGAAATATCATTGATCACCAAAATGTATTTTTGCTGAATATTCAACTCAAGACTTACATATTGTGTGCACAAAGGCACTTTCTTCCTATGGGAATCAGTCAATATCCAGTTCATACACAAGTCTGTATTAACATATTCACACAGGCTGAAAGTAGAGCTAAGTGGTAATAGTCAATGTGGGTATGTATAATAAAAAGCTTTGCACTGTGAGACACAATTTATACTCTAGCAAACTATCAGGGGCCTCTGAGGAGACTGCAAATTGCCAAACTGCCTACGGAACTGATGCAATTGAAGTATAATCAATACCAATAAAAATAACCCACCAGAATAAATGCATAAAGTGGTGTAACCAACAGTGGAATAAAGTAAGGAGAATATTCTGTTCAAAAGACATTTTTTCTTTTACTTAAAACATCAATGCAGTTGAAAAGAGCATCTATACTAAAAATCATCTCCTGGCTTGCACTGCTGGAGTTCAGTTTCATGTGGATTCGTTTTCATGGCCTTCAACACTCTGGACTGCTTTGAAAAAGTGCATTTAGTCTCTAAAATGCATTCACAGCCTCAGCTGACCCGGAAAAATCCCAAGGTCTGCCATTTGAATAATTACATTTTCATACGAGTTTGCATCCATGAAAAATGCGGTGCATTTACAGAAATTGGATTCTTTGGGATGGAAAATAATGACGTCTCGACTGCGGAGAGCAGAGGGCTATTAATTAATGCATAATCTGTCTTCGAAAAATCCTTCGAGTCTCTGTAACTGTGTGTGAGTGTGGGTATATGAGCAAAAGAGCCTTATTATGCTGAATTTTCCGGTAACTCCTGTGTGTTTAAAGCATACTTTTCCTCCAGAGAAACAGTTTTAAACAGTAAATGTTGTTCTGATTTAAATGTATGTTTAATAGAGCAAACCATTTTGATGCCAGTGTGTGTGTGTGTGTGTGGGGGGGGGGGGGGTTCAGTATTGGTCAGTACTGGCTAATATATTGCTTGTGCAGAATTTTTCATTGGCAAATTTGTAATGATGCATATTTATACATAATGAGACATATTCTCATCCAAAAAGTGTTTCAAATCCTAGTTACCCTCCAAAACCCGAGAAGGAGAGAGAGTAGACAGATGTAGAGAATGAGTGACCTATTATGAGGTTACTTGGTTGCATGGTGAATACAGTGCATTTTAAACGTAAATGGGTATTTAGTTTTGTGTGTATGTGGGATCACTTCTAGTTTTGTTTTTAACCAGCCATAATTCATAAAAAAAGACACAGAGGGGCTGTATTTCCCCACATTGTATATTGGAACACAGTAATAAAAACAAAGGATCAGAGCTGGATTTGCCAAAACATGAACCATTAAAATGTCCATTCAAGATTTCGATGCTCTGGATTGAATTGGGGCATTCTGAGTTCATGTGTATGATTCATTCATGTAAGCTCCGTCACTATTGTCTAGTAGAGTGCAGTTAAGTGAATGTGAGTGGGAAAACAAGTGAGTTACAAGCCAGATAAATGAAGTACTTTACATCAAAAAAATAATGATAATTACATTTCCTTTCCAAAAATCAAGAATATTGATCATATCACAAATGTGTATGTGCTCAGTTGTAACTCAGTGTGTATGTGTGGTGTGTGTGTGCTCATTTGTAGATGTGTCGTGTTTGTGGTGAACACACACCATGTGCGGTTATTTGTGTGTGTGCGTGCGCATTGGACAGAACACACGCTGTGAAGCTCAATATGTAGAGGAGAGAGAGAGAGAGAGAGAGAGAGAGAGAGAGAGAGAGAGATAGAGATAGAGATAGAGAGAGAGAGAGAGAGAAAGAGAGTCTTTTTAGCAGCCTGCTCGGTCGGTAATGCCGTCATCTAGCCAGCTCAAACCCCAAATGACAGATGAGAGAGCTTCTTTGGACTTAACTTCTTTTCTCTCCTTTTTTATTTACCTCTCTCCCTCTCTCTCTCACTCTCACTCTCTCTCTCTCTCTCTCTCTCCCTCTCTCTCTCTCTCTCTCTCTCTCCTCTCTCTCTCTCTCTCGACAAGCCCAGGAGAAAGTTAAGCCCCATCTCCCACCCCCTTGCTCTCTCTCTCTGAATTTTCTGTCCTCAGTTCATTTCATGCCACTGAAATTCTCTTAGAACACATAAACTGTGTCTATGTCCATCAGAAAAAGAAAATTAGACTGTGACCATTGCATGTCAATCTTCCCATTAAGTGCTCAAGGCTTCCAATGGGCAGAGCAGTGTACAATCAAATGTAGGTTAGAAAAGCTGTGAATTTTAACATATTAAAACAAAATTTTCACCCTGAATATTATTCTTGTACCCTATAAGTGACTGATTTCATCATAGGTGTATTGATGACTGAGTTGTGTTTAGAAGTTTAGAATTCATGTCTAATCTAACTGTTGGTGACAGTAATAAAGTCCTGTTTTCAGGCATGTGGACAACTCACATTGAGAGTGATCCAGACTATAGTACACTATTAAGATGTTGTTCTTTGAGGTATAAATGGAAGTCAACATAGCAAAGCTTCCCCCTAGCATCCCTGCTGAAATATGCTGTCTGGCTGTCTCAAGTTGGTCAAGCTGGTTGACCATTTGTGCTCTTGACCTACATAGAGTATGTTGACAACCAATCATCACCAGCTGTTTGACCAACATGATCCCAGCAGATAAAGGGTTGACCAGCATGACCAGTTTGACAAGCATGGACACCAGCATGAGTGGCAAGACCAAGGTTTTTAACAGCCTAACCAAGCTAGTGACCAGCATGACCAGCAAGATCAAGCTGGTTGACCTGCATGTGCAGCAATACATTACACTGCACAGTACACTGTAACAAATGTATGAATTTTTCACAGCATTGCTACTGTATAATAAATAAATTTGTATTCCCAAGAGCACCATCCCAACAGTGAGACATGGTGGTGGCAGCATCATACTGTGGAGATTCCTTTCAGCAGCAGGGACTGGTTCACGTTGAGAGGAAAGTGTTGTCGACCAGAGGAGGATGGGTTCCTCTCCTGAGCCTTGGTTCCTCTCAAGGTTTCTTCCTCCTAACTGAGGGAGTTTTTCCTTGCCACTGTTTGCCTACTGGCTGCTCATTTGAGGCTTGGACCCGGATCCGTGTAAAGCTGCTTTGTGACAACATTCTGTTGTAAAAAGCGCTATATAAATAAAATTTGATTGATTGATTTGATTGTTGAAAATTACAGACTTGCATCTGCATTTGCCACAAAAGAGGGCTCTAGAAAGTACTGACGTTAGGAGGATGAATAGTTTTGCACACTGAGGTTTTCTGTTATTTTCTCCTATTTATTGTTTGCTTCACAATAAAAAAACAAAAGTTCAAAGTTGTAGGCGTGTTCTCTAAATGAAATTATACAAACCCTCAAATAATCTCTTTTAATTCCAGTTTGGGAAGAAGCAAACAGCATGTTACAATAGAACCTATATACACCATGTTACTGTAGAACCTATATACACCATGTTACTGTAGAACCTATATACAGCATGTTACAGTAGAACCTACAGTGCATCTGGAAAGTATTCACAGCACTTCACTTTTTGCACATTTTGTTATGCTATAGCCTTATTCCAAAAAGGATTACATTACCTCATGATGACAAACTCAGCAATGTTAGTTTGAAATATTTGCATTTTTTCTTTAATAAAACACAAAAATATAACCCATACATAAGTATTCACAGCCTTTGCTCAGTACTTTGTTGATGCACCTTTGGCAGCAATTACAGCCTCAAGTCTTTTTGAGTACGATGCTACAAGCTTGGCGCACCTGATTTTTGTGACGTTTCTTCCATTCTTCTTTACAGAACCTCTCAAGCTCCATCAGACTGGATAGGGAGTGTCTGTGTGCAGCCGTTTTCAGATATCTCCAGAAATGTTCAATCGCGTTCAAGTGTGGGCTCTGGCTGGGTCTGACTCAAGGACACTCACAGGGTTGTCCTGTTGGAAGATAAACCTTCATCCCAGTCTGAGGTCCACAGCGCTCTGGAGCAGGATATCATCAAGAATGTCTCCCAGTTCCTGCTGCAGAACACCCCCCCCCACACACACACACCCCCACAGCATGATGCTGCTACCACCATGCTTCATTGTAGGAATTGTATTGGCTAGGTGATGAGCAGTGCCTGGTTTCCTTCAAACATGATTCTTAGAATTCAGTCTAAAAAGTTATTTTTGTTTCTCATGGTCTCAGAGACTCAGGTGCCTTTTGGCAAACTCCAGATGAGGTGGCAGTTGCATTTTATTGAGTAGTGGCTCTGTCTTGCCACTCTACTATATAGGTCTCGTTGGTGTAATGCAGCAGAAATGGTTGCCCTTCTGGAAGGTCCTCTCTCCACAAAGCAATGTTGCAGCTCTGTCAGAGTGACCATTGGGTTATTGGTCACCTCCCTAACTACCAAGATCACTCAGTAATCTTCAAGTCTGACCCCAGATTTTCAATTGGATTAAGGTCTGGGCTTTGAATAGGTCCTTCCAATAAATGTACATGTTTCCCTTTAAACCATTCAAGTGTTGCTTTAGCAATATGCTCTGGGTCATTGTCCTGTCCCAGACTCAAATTACTGACAGACTGAAAGAGGTTTTGCTCAAGAATTATTTAGTCAGTATTTAGCACCAACCGTCTTCCCATCAACGACCAGTTTCCCAGTCCCTGCTGCTGAAAAAAATCCCCACAGCATGATGATACCAACACCATGTTTCACTGTGGAGATTGTGTTCTTGGGGTGATGAGATGTGTTAGATGGCACCAGACATAGCATTTTGCTTGGTGGCTGAAAACAATGTTAGTCTCATCTGTCCAGAGCATCTTCCTCCATACATTTGGGGAGTCTGACTCAAAATGAACCTTCCTAATTTTGACTGTAATAAAAAGCTTTTTTTTGGCCAGTCTTCCATAAATCCCAGCTCTATGGAGTGTACAGTTTTTTGGGGTCATATTCACAGATACTCCAGTCTCTGCTTGGAAACTCTGCAGCTCCTTCAGGGTTATCTTTGAGCTCTGTGCTACCTCTCTAATTAATGCCCTCCTTACCCAACCTAAGAGTTTTAGTGGGCGGCCCTCTCTTGGTAGGTTAGTTGTGGTACCATGTTCTTTCCATTTAATGATAATGGATTTGATGGTGCTCCGGGGGATCATCAGAGATTTGGATATGTTTTATAACCCATCCCTGATTTGTACTTATGTACAAATTGTACTGTTGTTTGGTGAGTGCTGTCCCTTGCTTAATGGTGTTGCAGCCTCTGGGGCCTTTCAGAAAAGGGGTGTATATACTGACAGATCATGTGACACTTAGGTTACACATACGTTGTCTTAATTTCACTGTGAAGCATGTGACTTTTGAAGGTAATTGGTTTCAACAGATACACATACAATTCAGACATTTTGATACAGGATGTAATGAAAAAGGTTAAGGGGGGCACTGTAGCTGTGTGTGTGTGTGTGTGTGTGTGTGTGTGTGTGTGTGTGTGTGTGTGTGTGTGTGTGTGTGTGTGTGTGTGTGAATCTTTATAGGTCCTATGGCTAAATGTACAGCATACTTATGCATACATATGAATAAAACATACATATGCATACTTTGAATAGATCTATAGCAATTTACTAATTGCTGCATGTCATGAAGACCAGCTTTCAACCATCTTGACCATCAAATGACCAGTTTAGACAATTTAAACCAGCTAACAGTGAAAGTTAGTCGTGAGATGGATTTAGCATTATTCTGTAACAACAACACTGCAAAGTTTATTTTTAAGTAATTATTAAGTTGTACTATATAGTGTTGCTCTTCTTTTAGTGTGATGAGAGATAAAGTGATGACACAATTAACAATGGGATACATTTTAGCTGATACCCACAGAGCTTCCCTGAAGGGAACTTTACACTGTAGTGCCTTCTGAGTTAAGATTAGCTTTTAGACTAACACCAGATAGTATATCTGGCTTTAGATTCCTGCTTCACCAAATTTGCTACTACTGTCTGAAAATATCAAAAACACAATTGCGAAGTTCCTGCTGAATTATTCTGTGATGCAGAATGAAGGGCTTTCATTAGTGGCTTGGGTGTAAAATGTGGGGTTGTGAATATAATGAGTCAAGACCATGAACCAAACCCTCATTACTGAATTGTGCCACAATAAATACAAATTTCCATTCTATGAAACCTTTAGCAAATGTTTACAACTATGCCTTACCAAATAAACCAGGAAAGAAGCTAATTGAGCAAAAAGCTGAAAAGTGTTAGCTGGAGCCCATCTCTAATGGTTATATATGTAATAAGATATAAAGGAAAATAAGCAAACCATAGCCATGGATACAGGCACAAACAAACATCTAGTGAAAAAAAAATCCTTCCAGAGAAAACAATTATAAATTACTTTCACAGGCTGATTCTCTAAGACTCTTCTCGGGTCTACACTGTCTGCCACACTCTCAGCAAGTCTGAAAAGTGATCCAATTTGCAGTTCCATTTCAAAACCAAGACGTGAGGGCTCCTTATTAGTGCAAGTTCTTAAGTTCAGTTCAGAGCTTTCTGCTTATCTCAGCACATCAGTGAAGTCACTTCAGTACTAGAGGTGGATGCCTAAGCCTAGTATAACATGCTGAGTACTGTTAAAGGTTTCCATACAACACTGAAAACAGGTTCTATTGAAAACTGAAAAAGGGTTCCATACATTACTGAAAATGAGTTTTATATAAAACTGAAGTTAGTGAAATAAACTGAAAGTTTAAATTCCCTGAAATTAGATTTTATAAACCTTAATTAACTTAATTAATCCCAAACTAATATTTGCTTTTAATATTTTGTTTATTTTCTTATTTTTGAGCTACAGTTCTGAACACATTAACTGGTGAGGAGTAGGATGAATCACAGGGACAATTTGTATCCTGTACATTATCGTTGTTGTAGAATTTTTCAATTCAGCAGGGACAGTGTACTATGCATATACCCTAACTCATACAGTACATAATAACCTGTTTCTCTCTTACAGTCTCCCCAATTGCTTTTCTCTCTGCGGTGATTTCCCCATGTGCGTTGCGTTGGCTGGGCAGGCACGAGCAAGGAAAGAGCAAAGTGTTTTAAAAAAAGCATTGAGAGAGAGAGAGAGAGAGAGACAGAGAAAGAGAGAGAGAGAGGGGAGGGGGGGGGGAAGGAGGGATGGAATGTGTTCCAAGAACAAATGAACAAATTAATAAGAAAGCCAGAGAGAGAATTGGCTGAGGGCTGAGGATGTGTGTAGAGCATTTACAGATTACACTGCAAAAGAATCTGATAAATCAGAAAACTGAAAGTACCTATGGCTCTTAGTGAGTGGAAAAGGCACGGATACAAAACTGTAGCCGCTACTTCTTCCCCTTTCTCTGCATCATCTCAAGCTGCTTTTGTGTGTAATAACCACAAACAACACATTCCTTCAGTTTCATTTAGTTCTCCGAGAAGGAGTCAGGCAGGGCTTAATGAGATCTTTATTGTTTCGTAGTGATGTGTAACTTAAAACAAATGTTTCAAGACCTGGTATGAACAACTGGACTACTCAAGTATTCACCAACCTGTGAAAAGAAGCTTCTCTAAACTTCTCTAAACTTACACAGTTCAGTGTGAGGTTGGATTTTTATCTCCTCCTTGTTATTAATCCTGCAGACTGAGGATTATAGTTGTGCCCATGATAATCACTGTATCTTAAAACTACTTCCTGCTTTCTGGTGTGCATCAAGATCATGGTTCATTTTTGCATGTATTCAGTGGCCTTTTATTGGAAATAAACACCTTAACAGCAATGCAATCCTCACAACGTTTATTCTGCAGTAGATTCGTTGCCCTGATCTCATTGTTATTACAGTGTTTGGTGTCAGTTTGTTCAATGAAAAATGTCTTCAATGGAGACTGGAGCCTAAATTCCAAAACATCTGCTAATCATACGCCTGTGGATAGAATAGTGATAGTAAATATTATTAAATAAAAATAATTTTTCAAACAAGGAAAATATATATTCAAAATTTTAATGCAAGTCTAGGTAAAGGACATTCATTATTGTGCACAATCTCTGTTGTTGGTTTTGGTGTCAAATAATGTAACATGTTAACATTTGACTATGATTATGGTTCAGGTTAGTACATCATTTCCAAAACTGGTCCTGGCACTCACCCTGCCCTGCATATTCATAAGATGACCTGCTCCCAGTACACCTGATTCAATTACACAATTCATTAACAAGCCTATAAAGAGTTGAAGGGAATTACAGAGAAATTTCAAATAATTTAATTCCTGCTTGTCTGGGTTATAATTTGACCTGAAATGCTCTTTCTTTTACAAATGTACATTTACAAAAGTCTCTCGAGAGCAGGCTGTCCCACCATGCTACAGAATTGTGCATATTTACACATCTCCTATGGGTTTGTCTGAAAATATTGTTTCAGAAGAAAAAATGTTTTCAAATGTGTTCAAATCTTAGTTTACTCAATTAGTTGTCTGTCTAGATAGTATATTTGCTATTCCAGCATTCTGACAGTATTTATAGTGTCAGGCTTTTTTCTGTTATTTTGCCAGTTTGCTTTATTCCAAAGCTGAGTTTATTACATATAAATTTCAGTTACATCCATCATACTGACAGTTATTGTATAAAAATTCTCACTATTTAAAGCCACATTGTCCCTGACGTTGCTGTTGTAGACTGCAGCATCTTATCTGACTGCAAATAACAGTCAACAAGGAACCATGGTCCAAATGATCCTACGTGAATGTTTTGTTATTTGTGGCATATTCCTCATATTCTACCTACAATAAAAAAAAAACTAGATATGATCAAATTTCATCAGATTTTGGTAAAATTGTAAGAAACCAACTTAAAGCCAATGTACATTTGACAGTCAAAGCCAGTGTATAGATGCAAACCTCCAACACTTAAGCCTGTGTAAATAGACCAAACTATATGCTTTCCCTCTGTCCTCAATGCTGAGCATGAGTACACACTGCCCTGGGTGGAAAGAGGGATGGAGTAAAAGAGAAGTAGAGTCCTGGTGGGACAGACCAGAAATAGCTTGGAAAAGTAGAGAGAGAAGGAAAGCAACATTTCCCTACTAACCCACCCTGCACATCTGGACATCTGGACACTTCTGGACACAGCACTCGGGTCACTAATTCTCACCATGGATCACTGAGCCAACAGGAACATTCCCTCCATCTCTCTGTCCTTTATTCACACTCCCAGAGTGCGCGCACGCACACACACACACACACACACACACACACACACACACACACACACACACACACACACACACACACACACACACACACACATTCCCTTGTTTATCTCTCATGGATGGACAAAGAGAGAAGATGAGGGATGGAGTAAAATAGAGGGAGTCCATAAAATCTCTCTCTCTCTCTCTCTCTCTCTCTCTCTCTCTCTCTCTCTCTCTATATACACACACACACACACACACACACACACACACACACACACACACACACACACACACACACACAATATATATATATATAAAATATTCAGGCTGAAGTGACAAACCAAAAGCACCAAAAGCACGCTGTAACACTTATGTGAATACTGTTTCGGGATTGGTATTGTATTGGCATAAGCACATTCCTGTCTTATGCAATTATTTTACACTTCAGACAAGCAGCTTAAGTTAAATGTCAATCATTGAATTTTTTAGATTGATACACATATACTGCATAAGCACATTTTTAAAAGCTTTGAGATTTATCTACTTTCTTTACTACTACTTTACTACTTTCTACACTACAGCATCTTTTTTTTCATAGTTCTGAAACCAACAAAATGAAGTTACTTATCCATTAAAAATGTTTTAAAACATATTTACATTTTATTTGTGAATTGCACTTTGTCTTTTCCAGAACTGAATATTGAAAGTATTAAATGGACAATAATAATGTCTGATTTATACAGCACCTCTCTCAAACGAGACACTGAACAACAGCAAATAAATAAACAACCAAACAATCTCAAACTTTTGCACAAGTCAGAGGGACAAAGTCCTTAGCTGGCCCAGGTAGAGTTATTATGAGACTGTACAATCAACCTAATTAGCTTGCAAGCTGTGATGCAGAGTCACTGAGCAAGACTCCAAACCATGATATACAGTTGTTCCAACAGATGGACCAGCAAGACTCCAAATCATGATGTATATTTGCTCCAAGAACTACACCATCAATCTTCCAAACCATGTTATATGTTGCTCCAACATCTGGCCTAGCAAGATTCCAAACCATGATATGAAGTTGCTCCAACAGCTGACCCAGCAATCCTCCAACCACCAATAGACAGCTGCTCCAACAGCTGGTACAGCAAGCCTCTAAACTGTGAGGTAGAGATATGCCAACATCCAACCCAGCAATCCGCCAATCTGTGATATGCAGTTGCTCCAACAGCCATCCCAGCAAGACTCAAACCCTCAGTTTATACAGCACTCAGCTCAGCAAGATTCCAAAGAGTTGCTCCAGAAGCTGACCTGAAAGACCTCCAAGTTACAAAGTAAAAACAGTCCAGAAACAAATATAAAAATAACAAGTAGCAGCCAATTTGTCCCAGTGAATGTAAACCAGTACACGTCACACACATTTAAGGTGGAATGATATAATTGTCAGGATTTATAGGCTTTTTGAGTAGTTAAGTAATGTCAGTAGAGTTGGTATCACTATTTTTAATGGAAGGTTAAGGTGCATTCTTAGTATAGATAACCATCATTAAGACAATGCTACATTCAGTTGTTCTCAGTGCCCCCTCGATCGTACAGTGCTTGTGGATTCTTGTTTCAGTGGACAGGAGCTAACAGGAATTGGTACTCTACTTCACTGCTACTTTTCTTAGTTTGCTGCTGTTTAATTTACTCATCAGCGATGCCTGTTGAATTTAGATTATTTAAATGAGGCAAAGGTTTTAAAACCAGTGGTAGTAAAGGAAAAATGTCTTATTGTAACACAAATGTCTTATTGTAACAAAATATTGCCACATTTGAATCCACATCACACACACACACACACACACACACACACACACACACACACACACACACACACACACACACACACACACACACTGGTCGCAGGGCGAATGAACACATACAGCCTAAAACATTTACCATGTGCCGAAAAATGACACAAAAGAGGAAAAAAGAGGAAAAAAGAGCACATTGTGTTTACTAAAGGGTGGAGGACAGGGATGTCACAAAACCTGATGAGTTCATTCTCAACAGCTGCTTTGTTATGCATCTGAATGAAAAAAAAACATTAACTGGATCATTTAGCTTGTGCTACATTTTTTGTTTGTTTGTATAAGAATGCTTACTGCTGCGCTGTACTTTATGACCCCAGCAGTGCTGATCAAAGCCTCTGAGGGTCAATATTGGAGAGAGAGCGAGAGAGAGAGAGAGAGAGAGAGAGAGAGAGAGAGAGAGAGAGAGTATTATGAGGAACAATATGTTTGGGGGATATCAGAAAGTCCTGACCTGTCTATATCTAAATAAAGGTGACATTTATGTGAATGACAAAAAAATGCTATGGTTGTAAGAAAATATCAATACACCTGAGTATAGCGATATTACTTTCAATTCTCAAAAACATAGTATTGATTTGAAATCACCTCTTAATTATAATGTTTACACATTGCAGGCCACCAGGCAGCTACATGCCCGTATTCTAAGTATTTAAGATTTCTTATCTGAAATCAGCCATAAATATTATATGCTCCCTGTTTTATAAAGACATTACCCCATCTCATTACCCAGGTAAAGCTAATCCCCACTGAGTATTACTTTTCAGGGGTTTTGCAACGGGCAGTTTTTCCTAGCATCACCTCCATGACAGATTCAGCTGTGCTCTTTCTGAAGGGTCTGGCTGTCTGGAGATTTTTAATCAATAACACTAACGGGGGCCTGCAGCTACAGTTTAGCAGCCGCCCCATCAGCCCTGCAGACGCCTCCCATTCAGCGGCCTCCTCCTGAGACACTCCATCACTCTGGGGTGTGTGTGTGTGTGTACATGCAGGGGAGAGATCCTCTAATGCACCGGCAAATATCTCCACAGCAGGGGGTCCAAGCACGGTGAGAAAAAAAAATACATCAGAGAAAAAAGAAAAAAAAAAACACATTGCCCTCTCGGGCCATGCCATGCTAAACTAATCGCGACCCCAGGCTGTGTTACGCTCATGAAGAAATATCAACATCTGCTCTTGCTGCAAGCAGAGATCTTATCCTGGGGTAATTAATTCTCAAAGAAACATGCTTGGTGGAGTCTTTAATTTGGAGGCAAATATTCAAAAAGTGCAGACAGGTTTTTCTGTTGGGGTGAGCCGGCACATTGCTGGAAGTATGAAGCTCAACAGGAGCATGCTGAAGTAGAAGGCTTTGACTTAATTGCTTGATAGGCAAACAGGTTTGTGTAACAGGGATCTTTCTGTAATGGTGTCATAGGAAGCAGGATGTAAGCAGAGAGTGGTTCGAGAAAGGCTTTTCTGGAAATTCGCATCAATAAAGACAGAATGGTCAATGCAGGCAGGCTGATCGAAAGCAGATCTATTATCAACCAACAGGAGAAAAGGGATAGAAGGAAAACAGGAGAGTACGGTAAATACCAAGGGTTCACAAAAATGAAAAAGGAAACGAATAAACAAAGAAAGGCAGTGATTATACTGTTGACAAGACCAGAGCATCACAGTCTGTATGTTTCTGTTCACTTCTGCTGTTAACAAATCCTGAGCAGCAGTAGACTGGTGTCCTCTCCAGGGGGTGTTTCTGCATTGTGCCCAATGACCCCAGGTGGGCTTTGGGTTAACTGTGACCATATTCAAGAAGAAGCATCTAAGATGACTAACTGACTAGTAGCATCAGGAGGAGAGACATGTTGCAGCTGGACAAGCTGGTCAGGTGGGCCAGATTGGTGGTTGAAGTAGAACTGGACTCTTTGACAGAATGGAGAGAAGGATTATGGACTGCAGACAAACTGGCCTAATGGTGGAGTGCTGCAGAAACGGTTGTCCTTCTGGAAGGTTCTCCTCTTTCCACAGAGCAATGTTGGAGCTCTGTCAGAGTGACCATTGGGTTCTTAAGTCACCTCCCTGACTAAGGCCCTACTACCACAGTCACTCAGTTTGGTCAGATGGCCAGCTCTAGGAAGAGTCCTGGTGGTTCTAAAATCCTTCCATTTATGGATGATGGGGGCCACTCATTGGGACCTTCAATGCAGGAAACATTTTTCTGTATCCTTCCCTGTGTATCGATACAATCTTGTCTCAAGAGATCTACATATAATTGTTTAGACTATATGGCTTAGTTTGTGCTCTGACATGCACTGTCTACTATTCAACCTTACATAAACGTATATATGTGTGCCTTTCCAAATCATGTCCAAACAACTGAATTTACCACAGGTAAACTGCAGAAACATCTGGATGATCAGTGGAAACAAGATGCACCTGAGCTCAATTTTGTGTCAGTGCAAAGGCTGTGAATATGTATGCACATGTTATATTTGTGTGTTTTATTTTTAATACATTTGCAAAGATTGCCATTGTGGGGTATTATGTGTAGAATTCTGAGGGAAAAATGAATTTATTCTCTATTGAAATAAGGCTGTAACATATGTTGAATAATGTATGTTATTCTCCCTATTACAACTCATCAACATGAGTTAAAAGTTGTTATTCTGAGGTGAAAATTCTACACAAAGTTCCTTTAATTCATTGTTCACACATGGACCATTTCAGCATTGAAAGTAATCTCAGACCACCATGGTTTGTTTTACATGTGTGAATAACCTCAGTCCCTCACTAAAAGTCTGCTCTATTTCACGTTATGGTTAAAGAACCACACATACACACCACAATCTTCCAGAGCTTTGAAATAAAAACAAACTCTATGGGAGACAGCTACCTGTGAGTTTGTATGATCTTCCAGATAGGCATTAGTACTGTAATGAACCACAAAAGCCCAACTATTACAGTGATTTTATCTTGATTAAAGGGTAGGAGGCATGTGGCGACACAGAGTTATATCCAACATAAAACCATGACAACTCAAGGAATCCTTTAAATGCATAGATGGACCTTTGCCCTGGTAAGTGGTTGTTGATTATGGAAAATACTCTAGCCTCTCAAAGAGCTACAAATGGTTCTTCACACTTATGCCTCTATTACTAACATATTTCATCCCCCAGAAAAAGCTTTCATTTTTTTAAAAGAGTGTAGCATTTTTACTTATTCCAATATTGTACCAAAGGTGCCAAAGAGTGTAAGGGTGTACAGGGTTCGGCTGAGAACTCACAAAGCATTTTGGCACAAAAGTACCAATGTATGATTTGCTTTCTTCTTGGCTCACAACGATTATAGTCACAAAAGCAGATGTTAGTTCAGATCCACTCTGACAGCGATCAGGAAGTGACTAGACAGCTATT
Source organism: Acestrorhynchus altus (assembly GCA_034509495.1). Taxonomy (NCBI): domain Eukaryota; kingdom Metazoa; phylum Chordata; class Actinopteri; order Characiformes; family Acestrorhynchidae; genus Acestrorhynchus; species Acestrorhynchus altus. The sequence goes on along the minus strand of CM067511.1, from coordinate 13,807,896 downwards.
CTTTCACTGGAAGCCAGGATCAGATCAGAAAGCATGCATTTTCTGTAAAAGCACTTGGGCTTGGGATTCCCCAAATGCCCAGTGGCATGAAGGGCATTATTAAAATGGTCGAGTGAGCAGTGAGGAGAATGCTGTCCCACTAAAAGGACATGCTGATTTCAATGTTATGACACTTGTGAAACCAGTGCCTGTACCACACATTGAAACACATTGAGAAGAATCAAATGGGTGGTTTTCTGCTCACATTTGGAGAGGTATTCAGGAAATCCTTGCAAGCATAGATTAAGCAAACCAACAGCCTAAAAACCATCTGTATCAACTGTTAAAATCCATTTTAATGCCAGTAGTGTAGTGTCTGATTAAGTGAACTGCTGCCTTATTCAAAAGTCGATGGAATGGAATGTAATCATTGTAATGCACTTTCATTAGCACTAAGAATGTGTGGAAATATAACGTGAACACTGAAAAACGGTAGGCATTCTAAAGATATTCTACAATAAACAATAAACATAAACAATAACCAGTGAGTAGCAAATGCATAAACTGCAAAGTAACAAGTAGTTGATTGGATGACAGACCATTTACTAATAATAGCAGTATTTTGATCTTTTCCTTTGTTCCTTCTTATAAATGTTGACTTTTTTAATGATTCTGCATAGCCCTTATTAAGCATACAATAGAAGTACTGCATTTCTGGTATATTTCATTTGCTCCAACTTATTCACCAATATCAAAAAGTATATATTGGGTTCAGTGATAATGCCCTCAAGAAAAACATAATATAGTAACATTAAAAAAATTGCATGCATATTAAAACAAGCAACTGAACTGTCTTAATTCATCAACTCATGTATTAATATTTAGATTTATTCATTCATATCTGCATCTTCTTTTCTGTTCCATCCTGGTCAGTGTTGTGTAGGAATCCAGTAACCAGGCTATCTACACTGTAAACCATAAAAGCAAAAATAAATAAATAAATAAATGAATAAATAAGTTTACTTTTATTTTGCAGTAAACGCATTGCTTCACTTTTAAATAAACTAGTAATTTGTTTTAGTTTGGTCTAAAAATGTATGTAATATTTGTAGGATGTAATTTGTAATATATGTAATAAATGGATTCTATTATAGAAATCTATTATTTGCTATGTGATTACACAAGGTACATGATAAAAATCTGTATTATTAATACTTTGTAGTCACATTTACTATCATTGTTTACAGTTTTGCTAAGGAAGGTTCTTTGGCTCTTAATGAAAGTGGACCCTTTCAGTGCTACCATAAACCCAGTTTCTAAAGGTGTAATATAGAACCTACTTTATTTGGTATTTTTTTATAGTACCATCCGGTACCAAACACTCCGTTACCATATTGATCAACATTCCGATATTGTAACAATCCTAACTTAATACAGTCTGTATGTAATTACTGAACATATATGTACTGACATTATGGTGAATAAAAATATAATGTTATGTTGTCTAAATATAAATTACCAAATAAAGTTAGGCATAGTAGATAGTAGTCAAGCAAGTGACCCTAGCTCCTAGCTCCTCCTCTCAGATTGTCTTTTTATGATAATGGTTAACATTAGGATCTGGAAAAGATGACTCAATTTCAGTATCACAAGATTCAATCCAATTCGGAGCCAAAAAGGTGATGTCATTTAGAAAAGCCAGCTAATCTACTCTTTCTACCCATCTTAGATCATTCACACTCAGTTTATGAGTTCAGGTCCCCTGTGTAGAGTATATAAAAAGTGAGTAGCATAGAGAGAGCATAGGGACAGAGTGAAAGAGAAAAAGAAAGCGAGAGGTGAAATGAGTTGACTGAAGGTTGATTTCAATGTGTTTCCATAATTGTGTGAAAGGATGCATGTGTGTATCTAAGTTCTGGACAGTCATTCTGAGAACTGAACTGCTGGTTTTAATTTAACACACACTTATTTAACACACTTGTTCTACTTATCAATTAAATGTTTCAACTCACCTATGGGAAATGGATCCTGTATCACAATACACACAATCTTCCTCACTCCACTATTGGCTACAACGTACAGAACCTAACTAAAGAGAAACTAAGTACAGCAGTCAACCATAACATTATGACTACCTCCATGTTTCTACATGAACTGTCCATTTTTTATTAGCTCCTCTTACCATACAGGAGCATGTTGTAGTTTCATGACCATAGACTTTAGTTCATGAATGACCAGCACAAAGTGTAGAAACAGATGAGCTTCTGTCTTCGACTTTACATCTATGAGATGAAGCAACAAGGTAGGAAAGTTGACACAGTGTTTAATCCACATTTACCAGTGAAACACACACTAACAAAACTATCACAATGTCAGTGTCACTGCAGGGCTGAGAATGACCCACCACCCACTTAATACCGTCTCTGCGGTGGTCCTAAAGGGTCTTAATCTTTAAAGAATGTGGTGAAATGAGGATAGCAGAGTATGCAGGGAAGCAGATGGACGTCAGTCTGTAAATATAGAACTACACTGTGTTCCAGTATGGTAAGAGGGGATAACATGGACAGTGAGTGTAGAAACAAGGAAGTCGTCATAATGCTATGGTTGATTGGTGTAAGTAAGGGGGGTTTAATATTGGGTGTTCTCTCTCTCTCTCTCTCTCTCTCTCTCTCTCTCTATGTGGAAATGGTGTCTATACAGCAGCAGGTGCATATAGGTGCATAGCAATGTATGTTGGACAAACAAAGAAGAATGGACTATAGCGAATAACAGAGATGTTGCATCATGTGAGCATAAGCAGGCTAAGGATAGAGCTCCAATCTTCCTTTACTCTATTTGAAGTTTTTTTTTTTTCTTTCACTCACATTTTCTTTCATAATAAATATTGCCTTTAATGTTCAAATCATTATGAGGTGGCTACAATGGCAGATCTGCTAGCTCACCCCATGAAGAGACAGGCTAGCATCCTCTAGCACTGGTGTGTATTGTCCCCACCAAAATTTTCTTCCATGAGCATAGAATTAGCATAGACGGATTGATGCATCCGCAAAAATATCCAGCCAACTGTTCACACCAATAATTTGTTCTCCTCTATTCACTGACATCCCCCCGACTGCCTTCTTGACTTGCATGAGTTCAGGACCTCACTTTCTCTGACAGGCCACTTCAACTACCCCCCCAACACACACACACACACACACACAAACATAGAGGACTGTTCTTGCTGGCACAACATTTGGTTTGTTGTTTTGCCAGAGAGCACTGAAGGGAACAAAACTGTTGGCTACATCCTGAATCTGGTTCCCATCACTGAGGAACTGAAGATTGAAGCCCTCCCTATCTATCAGGAATCGAGGAATGGACAGTGGGTGTTCGTTTTCAAGTTTCTCCAGTATCAGTATATGGAGTCCAGGCTGATGGTGAGCTGAGATCATGACCCTCTTATCAGCTTCAGGTCCAGACTTCATTTCTTCATGGATTACAGTGCAGCCACCACAAGGTTGTCCCACCCACAAGGCTTTGAACATGGTTGGTATAGAGAGTTTTCACCTATTCTTTCCTCCAAACTGCAAGGGCCTGCTTTCCTCTCATTGCAGAGACAACACTGAATGATAAATTCAGGGATGGTATTCTTGCATAAAGCATACAAACCATGTGCGGCTCTGCAAATGTTTTTGGATGTTTTGGACACCCCATCTATTGAATGCTTTCAGCTAATTTAAGTTGATGATACATATGTGCAAATGCACACATAGCTTGTTTATTCGCTAAGTCCTTCCTCAAAGAGAGAGAGAGAGAGAGAGTTTTTCAACCTGGTGTCACTGTTCTGAAATGTTCTGCTGGTGCTGGTGTGTGTAATGAGTGTAGTGCAGCTCTGAGTTCAGTGTCGCTCTGGCCTGCTAATCACACATCTGCACATAAAGGTTAATGAGGAAGGACCTGTTATGCTCTGCACACACACACACACACACACACACACACACACACTAATTGGGATCTGCTTCCCTCTAAATTTAACAATGTAAGAATGTTGGCTTGGCTCCATTCTACCTCCACACACCCAAAACACGGGTTAATTTATTTCTGCTTTACTGACACACAGCATGAAACTCAACTGACATTTTAAGATCTATGTTATGAAGAACTACCCTATTAATGATGTCATATTGGTATTTATTCTAAAAGCGTTTACTGTGTATTCTCCATGCACTGAACCCTGAGGATTTGATTTGAATACACTTAGATCTCTGGTATAGTATATTTCTACTTTACAGCATTTAGCTCACACTCTTATCCAGAGTCCATTTCAATTGTGTTACACAGGTTATAGTGTAATGTAGTGTTAGGAGTCTTGCTCAAGGACTATGGTTTACTTGCCAAACTGGGTCATCAAACACATTTTATTACCCACTACGCCAAACCAAACAGTTTCCATTTATTTAAAAACTCTTGGTCTTCTCTGCAGAAACTGTTGGCTGATTAACATTTGCATTTGCTAAAATTATTTGCTGGTTTTTTTATGTGTCAGCATGTTTAATTGATTCTAAAGCTTTTTTTTTTGGTAGCAGTTCAGTATAAGTTGTACTGACCTTCTAGTACCTTTCAGTTGAATCATGTGCGTTTAAGGCATTGATGAGCAATCTGACACACAAGTACTTACAACTCCTTCAGAAAGCTACCAAGAAGATATTTTAACTTTTTACTATATTAATGTTAATTGGGATGTTATATATGCAATTGCTCTCATGCAATTGTTGTTTCACTTTTTTGAAAAAAAAAAAAAAAAAATGAACAGCTGTTCTTTTTGTTGTGGTAAAATGTCATGAATAGAATAGCAGAAATGCTCAAAAATGATTTGGAATAAAATCCTTACATTGTCCTCCAATCCTTACATTGGCTTCAACTGGAAGTTTAGCTTATTTCCCATTTCCCTGTGAAGGTGCATGACAGCAATTATATTGTTTTACCAACATATACAGTTTGCTGTATAAACTGTATATAAGTATTAAAACTGTATAAAACTATATAACTATGGTCTTTACTAAAGGACCCTTTAACACTTCTATGAGTTGTTTGTTTGTACTGGGTTCCAAATTGGCAGAGGTCAGAAAGTATGGCTTTCTCTATGTGCAGGAAGAACATGTGCCTCTTGGCAGTCTTGGCAGTTTTCTTTCAGCTGCAGGCTTTGTCTTTTTCAATGCTGCTTTTTTAGTTAACTAAACCTAATGCCACAGTACACTTTCCCCCTGTAGCTTCAAAGATTTAAAGCCTGGTTGTTGTAATGAAAATGGAATGTGTATTGATTTTTCAGCGCTCAGAGTGCTTATTTTGTGAATTATCTTACGTTCGGACCCAGAGCAGTCCACAGCAGGCCTGATTTTATGCTCTGCTGACTGTTTTGTGTGCCGAAGTTTCGAAGAGCAGGTAAAGATATAAGGCATTCTGGTGAGCAAAAAAAGTTTGCAATCATGTTAAAATTTAATTTCTTATTTCCCAGGGGAGCAATCAGGGCTAAATAGTGTGAAGGGGTAGAGGAAACTTGTTACTGGCCAGGCAGTTCCAGCACCTGAACAAAATGCTATTCATCATTGAAGTGCAGGCAGCCTAAGCTAACATACTGTTTAAATTTGTTTCATGTTTGTCCATCCTTAACCAGTGACTTTATAATTCGCATCATTGAAATCAATACAAAATAAGATAAATTTAGCATTTGTCTGCATTACGTCCATCAGAGAATCCTGTTCAAAATAATGAACTCATTTTAATGTTTTTGTTTGTTTTTTTTTTCACAAGGAGTAAATAAAGTGACCAATTTTACAATAAAAAAATGTTAAAAACGGATCAACCACTTTTTTAAACATGTAATGAATAATGTCTATGGCATTTCTACTTTACTCAAAATTAGAATATTAGATGTTGTCTTTAGACTTTTCAAATTATTTACATGGGCATTTATTATCAGAGAATAACACACATTGTTGGGGGTCAATATTCACCAAATGTTAGTTTTTGAATATGAATTAAAAACCATATAGAACTACTAGCTTTTAATATTATTAAAAAATACACCATATCTAAAGCATTTCTGTGAATAGTACGTAATATGTCTGTAACAGATTTATTACTTATTATTCCAAACCTAGAAAATTATGTTCAGTATAACATAGTATTCTAAGCATACAAATGGTGTTTTGTAATATTTGTAAAATATTAAAATAAGTTTGCAATTATTATTATTATTATTATTATTATTATTATTATTATTATTATTATTATGCAAATCATCATCAGTATTTCCTTGTGTAGAATTAGAAAATTGTGCCTATAAATGCCAGTAAATGATTACTAACATGTATTTAACACAACAAATCTATTTGCTCATTCAGAACATTAATATAACCAGTATGACTTCACCATGTCATTTTTAACATTGCTCTTCAGAAAAAAAATGTATATCATTCAAACTCGAAATTAACCCAATTAGTAACATCCAATATTATTTAAATATTGCAATTACAGTAATTGTCAAATTGATCAAGTTTATGGCCCCTCTATTACTGGGCTATAGCATGAGAAAATAGCATTTAAAATGTTTCAAATATCATTAAGAAATATCAGTAACTATAAATCTTTTTAACTATATTTTCAAAGGACACTGCATGAAGGAGTCACAAGAGCTATGACTGTAGGCGGCACAGCACTCATGTCCAGCAGAAGTGTAAAAATGTAAAGGATCTCAGCTGTGGGTTTGATTTACTCCAGCGATTTTTACAGTAAAGCGAAGCGGCGTCCTGCATTAATCGGAGGCGGCGAGTGTTCAGATGATTGATGACAGAGCAGGAGCAGCGCGGGAACACCAGGCCGGATGAGCTGTAACCCGAGCCTGAATTAATGGGCCATTTTGGGGAAGCGTCTCCTATTAAACATGCCTGCTTAGCCAAGGTGATGCATTATCGGCTCTTACGTCCCTCGTCTGCACAGCCCTCTTGTTCACCACAGCATTGATTACTGCCTCATGTAGATGGGTAATGCAGACCATGCAGAAGACAAGAGGATTTATGTGGAAATATGCAGATAAGCAGGCATTCAGATTAGAACATTCCCCAATCTCATGATAATTTCATAAAAGTAAAATTGTGATCAAGATGAACTTAAATATCTCTTCTAGTTCATAAATATTTGGACACACAGTATACTTCACTTGCATAAGGAAAAAAAAAAACAGGCAGGATGTAAAGGTTTGCATTTCAGCAGAAGTGAGATGCACACCTAGTGAAGATCCACTGCCCTTACTGGCAATAGGCAGGAAGCTAAAAGGTTCATGTTAACATTCTTTATCTATTCACTATTCACTTTTTGAATGTGGCAATGATCCTTTACATTGTATCACATGATGAATGGATCATTGCATTCAAGACCGTGATTATAGATTTATATAAGATATGAGATAGATATGAGTGTTTGTGTGTGTGTGTGTGTGTGTGTGTGTGTGTGTGAGAGAGAGAGAGAGAGAGAGAGAGAGAGAGGAAAGTGAGCGAGATAGTGGGGGGGCAGCATTGGTTTGATTGATTTTTCGTTTGTAGATATACTTTGCCTTTCATCATAATCTGGGACTAGGAGTCAGACCATGAGTCGGACACAGTCAGTGAAAAGGTTGGCTGTGGTAAGGAAGAAATTTTTCACATAGAGTTTTGAGGAACATCTCTAATCGATTGGAGCTTCAGAAAGGTTCATGTTTGCAGACTGGAGCCACACACAATGCTGCTGTACAGAGAGAAGAAATAGGTCAAATTTAATCCAGAAATGACTGAGGGAGTAAAGCTTGGACGGTCCAGACACCTGACCTCATGAGCAGGTTTTCTTTTTACATTACCATAAATTATTAATCCCACCAAAGGCTAAGTCAATAAAGGTGCTGTTAGAGCCTTTTAAATCGCTAGTTTTGGAATAATGTGACAACCATTTCAAAACAAATGAAAAGTAAACAAGTGATCATATATAAGGCTAAACACAAGGCTTTTCACCCAGAGATATAGATGACAAAGTGCTCCTACCCCATCCTGATACAATTAAATGTGAGGAGGGTTTATCATGTTAAACTGAAGCTACTTACTATCCAAAGCACAAGAAAGCTTGTTGTTTTCACTCCTTAAAACACTTTATTCATTCAGATTTAATCAAAAATGTCATTATTTGTATTGAATCTGAAAGTAACATCTTGAATTTCAATCCAGATTGAAAATGTGAGGAGGGCATTATGGTAAATGCTGGTGTTTACCTTTCCAGATCACTACCTCCAGACCATGTAAAATTTTCCTGCCACTCTGAAGTAATACTGATGTTTTTCTTGGGAATCTTCCCTTAAACTGTTCACTTAAGTACTCTGTACTTGGGCAGATGACTTCAAATGATTAAAGGCCAACAAGGAAAAATAGTGAGAACATTCTGTCTCACATCGCAGGTGCAGTTGCAAAAATGTGGCATGCAAAGCTGTATGTATTATTGCTAACCTGTCGCCTCAGCCCATAACGCGGCTCTATTTTATATCTTGATATCGATCTAAATATCAATATATTTCCAATACTAATATCGATATATATCCCAGCCCAAGATTCATTATCAATATTCTGTTATGGTGGCAATCTTGGTTCATTCATCACATAAAAGCAAGGTTAAATATGGTTTGTATGTGACTGGTAAACATACTCTTAAACATAAGCATAAACAAAAACTGTACATTTAATAAACCCTAAACTCTATAAACCCTTATCTATTTATAACTCTATGTAGGAGTTGGTTTACATGGTGGTGTGTAAATGTGTGGGAATGAGATTCTGTTGGGGGTCAAATGGACTGCCACTGACCTGCCACTACACACCGGAGAGAGAGGTAGTGAGAGAGAGAGAGAGAGAGAGAGAGAGAGAGAGAGAGACAGAGACAGAGAGACAGAAAAACACTCGCCCCTGGCTAGATGCTTTATAAGGCTGTAAAAATGACAGACTCCCTGCTGGGTTCAAGCAGCAGCCAAGAGTAACACCCACAACAACACAGACAGAGAGATGTACTGAGCGAGAGAGAGAGAGAGAGAGAGAGAGAGAGAGAGAGAGAGAGAGTGAGAGAGAACAACAGCTATTTCTGCTATTCTCACCAAAATGCCATACCACTCAATAAACCTTCAGTAATGGATTTAACAATTTAAATACATTTGCCATTACATTGTTAGTGTGCATACACCTGTACTGTCTCGAGCCAGGCTGTAGTACAGAGCCAAAGCCTCTCTCTGTGTCTCTCTGGGACTGGAAACATAAGTGTGATGTTTCTGAAATGCACAGGGGACATGGAGGCTGGGAAAAGAATTGAAAGAACCAACTGCCCATTTAATTCTTGGCCTGACTGCAGTTCCAGCAGTTACCAGTTGGCGTTTCTGCAGCCCCAAATGCTTTGATAACTTGCAGATCTCATCCAGAATTCAATTGATGTTGGTGACCATATGTGTTTATATAGAGTACTTTACAACCTGGCTAGGCCAATCTGGTTTTAGGACCAGAACTCTGTGTGTTATGAGGTCATTTCAATTGTGCCATAAACTATATATATATATATATATATATATATATATATATATATATATATATATATATATAAAAGATTCTGTTTACTGCCTATGATAGAGTTTATGGTCTAAGCAGTGCTGATTAAAACATTCTAGAGTCAATAGCAACTATAAGTGGCAGTGGCTGCAGGGATGGCTACATCAAATGGACACAAATCTGCATTACTGCCATAGCCACATAGTCTGCATAGTCTGCATTTGTATCCATAGTTACTAAGCAACACTTATAAGACAGTTGCAGAAGAGAGCAGTTATTCACCTAAAGGCATATTCTTATAAAAACAGAAAAAAATGAAAAGAAAAAATAATCACCTGTGCCTTTTAAAATGTGCTGAACTCAGTAAATAAGCAGTGTTGTTTTCACGTATGGACAAGGGCTAAAGTCTGAACTAATGTCAAGAACCAAGGTCTGTGTTTTTGTTACATTGTAGTCATTTGGTTGGGTTAAGTCTGGTTTCACACTACAGTTTACCGATGCACTAAAGAAGTTTACTTTGTCCTGTTATCTTCACCCATGTAGACTGTACCCACCCTGTACTAAACATTGGTTTCATTAGGGGTTCACCACTGGTGCTGATGTGTTTTCAATGGGGAGAGTTTTGCATTTCCACTTCCACTTCTGACAAATTACCTTGGTTTCTGTTTATACATAAGGGCTAATTTGTAGATACAGGAACTGAGCAAGTGAGCTTGGTCTGTTGCACCCATACTGATGTGTGATGTGAATGTATCTTTTCATTTTCTATTGTTTGATTTGTGATAACAGCTTGCCTAAAGTTCTTGTAATTGGTCCAGATGTCCAAATCATCCACAAATAGTGTTCACACTGTAAATGAACCTGAACCATATTACAGCTGATGTGAACTGACAAAACCTCTTTAGATAAAACCAAATTCTGGTCCTTTTGGTCTGGACTGTGGTCAACAACACCCGCTATTTTGGCTCAAACCCAAGCTAAAATGTCTGAAATCCAAGGCACCCTAAAACTCTCCCTGCACACCAAAGTGGAATGAAGCCATTACAATTTGCACAAAATAGCAAATGACTGCTTAAGCCTTTGCCCCTCACATACCCAGTACCTGGCCCACATAAAAAAAGTTACATTTGCTCATATATGCCACAAGATGCACATTGTACATTTCATGCTGGACCAGTATGTTAAATGTGCAAAAACAGTTCTATGTTTTCTATCACTACATGATAAATATAACTGGATTGATTGAAGCTTGATTGACACTTCAGCATGACTGAAGTTTGCAACATAATACATACTGACCTTCCCCAGTCCTGAAGAGAAGCATACTTCTGTTCATATGCTGTATTTACCACCCCACTGTGGTAACAGCAGAAATAACTACATTTGGTAAAATTCCTTAACATTAGACAGAGAGAAGCTAATATATTTCTCCCCAGAGGCCTTCCCAGCGCTAAGGGTAAGAAGTGTGAGAACAGACCTGGTGTCTGTTTGCTGAGGCAATGAGACATGATGATGACTCACGGCTTCGACTCACCTTCGTGTCCATCTGTTGGTGAAATCATTGACTATCACATTTCAAAAACCAAAGCCTCTCTCTGTGTCTCTCATTTATCTCTCTTTATTCTGCTCTTTCTCTGCAGTAAGCATAATCATAGGTGCAAAGTGAGGGGTTAATAGAGTTAGATGGGTGTACACAAAGATAATTTTGAATGAATATTTAATGGCTAAAAGCCACATATGTCTAAATTTTCTTCTAAATGAATTTCCTTTAACATAAATTGTTTTAATAAAGCATTTGTTCCAAATGACTTTGCATTCAGCCTAAAGAGCATTAGCAAGGTCAGGTTTTGGACAGATATTGTATGATTATTTCTGGCAATCTAACTCACCCCAGGGGTGTTGCATTAGGCTCCGTTGCCTCCAGAGAACACACCTCCACTATCCCTCAATCCAGTGCTGATGAGGGTAATCTTTATACTTACCCTCTAGCAATTTGATTGAGCTGGGTATAGTGGACATTAAACAAGGTATTGTGTGGGTGCCTCAATGCAAGTGAATTCACTGTTAAGAAGTATTACCCGGTAGTTCAGGCTTGGCTTTTTGTTGGTATCCTCATCACCCTCATCAGGTTTCCCATCAAAGGTTGTAGTGAGGGCAATAAGCAGTGAGTTCATCAACCTTCATCAACCTTCTTGTAGTCTCAGCAATGTAGCCTTAGCCCTCTCAGGTCTCATTCAATCTTAAACTTCCTTTGCTTCTGTCTTGGCCTTTCCTTGTTTCTCTAAGCTTCAACATGACTGGCTTTCTTGGCCTATCTTTGCATCCATTAGCTTCACCAAAGTTGTCTTAGCCTTTCCTAGTCTCTCAGCCTAAAAAAGGCTCTTTGCAGTCTTTTGGTCAAACCTCAGGAAGGATGTTTTTGCCGTCCTAACTGCCTATTAGCTTTACCCTAAACTCTGAGCCATTTTTCACTTGTTTTCAGTTTTCTTTGCCTTTCTTTGCCTTACTCTTCAGCCACTTTTCACAGCAACAACAAGCCTGTTTAGTTTTTGTTGACCTGATTATGCCTTCTAAAGTTGAATTTACATGAAACAGCCCACTTCCCTAAGCTGTCAGCCTATTCTGAGCAATCTCCAAAGCATATGATCAACCTTAGCACTGCATATAGTTGCTGCTAATATGTGTATTAGAACTGTGTACTGACAAGAATCAGATATATTCTGACAATTCAATATATTCTGATGGTGTTGATACAGTTAGTAATGTTACATTGTTTGTCTACCAATGCCAATTTAGCATTTTCAAGTTTTGACATTGCAGCCACATTCACATATTGATATTAGTTTATTAGAAAGTCACTGACAACTGTAATACAGTAATGTGATTTGATGAAAGTACAATAGGACAATGAAAACATGAACTATATATAATATATATATATATATATATATATATATATATATATATATATATATATATATATATATATATATATATATAAGCAAATCTTATTTATCTTCAATTTGATAATCCAGTGTTCTAGGATCTTCATTCATTCATTCATTCATTCATTTATTATTATTATTATTATTATTATTATTATTAGTAGTAGTATTAGTATTAGTAGTAGTAGTAGTAGTATTTATTTATTAATATTCCATATAATAATAATAATAATAATAATATGTAATAATAATAATAATAATAATAATAATAATAATAATAATAATAATATATGGAACCAGGATTTATTATTCTGAAATCCTGAATACTTTTGGAAAAAACATGGCTGTGTGTGATGTCATGCCCTACCCTCTTCCTTCAGTGTGTGTTTATGTGTTTTACCCTTTTTCCAAGGGGATTTTATTCACTTTCTAAACTGGATTTCTCACTGATAGTTGACGATAATTGACAGGGTATAAATCCTGATGATTATTATGCTATGTGTATCTGTAGGTTAATCTGATCTTGAGTTATGAACCCTAGAATACCAGCATGGAGCTAGCTCCAGCACCTGTAATACAATGTGCAAGTGCAAGTTGTGTTTGACAGAATTTATACAATTATGACAAAAAATAATATCAGTGCACTTCTTATGTTTACACCCCTTATGTGTGTATTACTGCTCATTCATTACAAACATTTCCTGAAAAAAAATGCCCCTTTATAAAGAACAGAAGGTCTTTTAATTAACATCCTCAAATACTCATTATGGTTATGAGCCGTTAATCAGCCCATGTAGGGTCAGATATTGTAATTTTTTTCCAGCATCCATTTTGTTTAATCAGTCCAATACTTACAATAAAATAAGTCTCACCTCTAATGAAGAATTCTGTAGACCAGAAAGAGAGAGGCTGTGTTCAAGTGCACTACTCATTCTCTGAAATAGCACCGTTATAGCACACCTCATTCCTGGCCAAGATGGCTACTGGCCTTTCCATATAGCCTCTAAAAACTACAGAGACAGGAGTACTTTTAAAAAAGTAGACACACACACACACACACACACACACACACACACACACACACACACACACACACATTTTGCTCAGATTTTATAAATATGAGGCCAATGTGAATTGGACTATTAGAAAGCAACATGCCTCTCAAAGGGATCCAAATGATCTCTCCTATAAATTCACAGAGATTTTAGAGCCTTGGATAATCCAAGAGACTCTGATATAAGCAGATAAGGGAGCGTATTGATCTGCTGCCATGTGTGTATGTAAGTGTGCATGCTTGGTTGTGTATTGAATTTGTGTATTCACCAAGCATAACTGAAATCCAGGTGCAAATCCTTTGCTCTGGCTCTCCCTCTTGGTACACTGGCACAAATCAGAGAGACTAGGGCTGCATAATATACACTGCCTATTAATTGTTATTACAATTTTGGCATTTACAAAACTAATATTGCATGATGCCTGCAATCTGCAAATGAGTGTGCTGAATAATAAAGGTTTTCACTTAAGAACCTTGGCAAAAATATAGAATAGAATAGAATAGAATAGAATAGAATAGAATAGAATAGAATAGAATAGAATAGAGCAATATAACATTTGCAATGGACGAAACAGATGAGAAGATGCATAAATGAATGAAACTGCTTCTGGTTAGCTGGTATATACAGCATATGGTATATTTATGTATACATATTACATACCAGTATATGGTATATACATGTATAGCTATACAATCTGTAGTTGTATAGCTCTTTATGCAAGGTATTTCATGTGTCTGGTTGTTTTTTAGGATATAAATGACAAAACTGCAATTACAATGAATAAACTATGTATATTATGCAGCCCTAGTCTCTGATTTGTACACTGATTTCTGTGGTGCCCTGTATACTTGGATGGGTCTTTCATGTGTAATTCTGTGACTTAATAAGCATGCACAAACATGGTATATGTTATTACATCCTGTACATGAGCCAAGTTCGCACAATCACAGAACAATCTGTAATTTGTGTGAATGTCGATGTCACAAACTTGAAAATGAGGATGTGACAAGAGCTGAAAAAATCTGCATCCGTCGGATTCAGATTTTTAAGTACAAATCCGTCAAGTCCGAATATGGTCTGGTTTGGTAAACACAGGTCCAAGAACATCTGATAAGCCTGATAAAGCCCATTTGTGCGTAACATTTTTGCATTTTTCAACATGAATACATGATGTTAAACGAGCAATCATCCACAGGTAATCACGGACTCCGCGATTGTACTGTAAACAATTCATCATGCTATTTAAATGACACTGAATCATAAAATTATCAATCATTTATTATCATGTATTTAACTAATTGTGCATTCTTACACAAAGAAGACACATATCAACTGGTAGTGTAGAACTGTTCGTGTTTACAACTGTTTTGTGTTTTACACTTGTTTTCTTACCACATTTGGCCATTTTAATTATTTATTTATGTAAAGCGGAAGTATTCCCAATTCCCAGAATCCATCAGTTTGTCACCTGACTGATCCATTGACTCTCACTCATGTTCCCGATCACCAAAGTTCTGATTGTATTCACCTGATCAGTGTTTAATAAGTCTTTCAGCCTGTTCAGTGTCTAGTTCAATCTTCAGCGCACTGCCCACGTTTATCGTTATAAGTCTGTCCGTGTTTGATCTGTTTCCGTTTTCTGACTCCTGACTTTCATCTCCTCCTTTGTTTAGTCTACCGGTTATAGATCTTCACCTGTTTTTTGACTCCGTCCCTGGTTTGTCCAATCTGATTTTGTCTCTCCTGTCTGTTATTAACCTGGACTGTTTGACTCTGTTTTTCACATTTACCCTCATTAAAGTGCTGTGTTTTTTTTTATATCTGCGTCCTGTATTAGCCCTGTCCGGTCCTGACTGTATGAAGGCGGTTTCTGTTTCAAATCTGCATTCTGTGAAAAATTGGCCCATGTAAACATCGTTGAATTTGAATTGCTAAGCTGTCGTTATAGTTTGAATGTCATCGAACCGAACCATCACATCTACTTAGCGAAAGTCAGTAAGAGTCTGGCAAACTTATATCCAATATTTGTGTGTTGCCGGCAAATACATTTTGTAAGTACAATAAAACAAATGAGAAAATTATTAGTAAAAATTAACACTGCCAAACTGCTTTAGTAAATACATGCCCGGCAACTACATCACATTATAATATACCCGAATATATTAACATAACTAAAGTATTTAATTTGCTATTACCAGGAACATTTATATTTCACTTATCTACAGTAAACTACCTATTCTCTGATCACCATCATCTTGGACAACATCAATAGTATTTAATACATATTAAATACTACCCAATTACCATCATAAAATAAAGCACAATCTTTGTTAATTAATTTTCTTAAAATGTTACATAATAATAATAATAATAATAATAATAATAATAATAATAATAATAATAATAATAATAACAAATAATAACAAATAATGAAAACAATAAAAAAAATCCCCAAATCATCCCTAAACTCTAGAGTGTTTGTCTTAGTTCGATGAAGAGTGGACCTCAATCATCAGTGTGCTCCACTGAGAAAGAGAGTTTTGCTTCAATCTAACCAACAACAAAACAAATCACAGCTCACATCCCTCAGGCTGAGAGCTCTCCTCTTCTCTCTCTGTCTCTCTTTCCCTATTTTCTGTAACAGATGAGGTGAGAGAGAAGGGTTTTTCAGGACTTTCATTTTGGCTGCATCTCTCAGAGTGTGAGCCAGGCAGGCAGAGAGAAATTACTGAAAAAAAAACCAAAGCAGAGGATCTGGCAACCACAGCAGCATTCTCTCAGCCAGAACAAAAGCAACAATAACTCAAGCACACCAATGAGAGCTAAACCAGTGGCACACACACACACACACACACACACACACACACACACACAAACTAAGCCAATGATCAAACAGTAAGGCAACAAACAAAACAGTCCAAATAAAACCAGCCACAATAAACAGGTCTCTCTCTCTCTCTCTCTCTCTCTCTCTCTCTCTCTCTCTCTCTCTCTCTCTCTCTCTCTTTCTCTCTCTCTCTCTCTCACACACACACACACACACACACACACACACACACACACACACACACACAGTGTAATTCAAATGTCTAACATCACACCATCAAAGAGAAATCTAAAGAGAAATATTACAGTGATTTAAAGCAAGTCTTGATACAGGCTTGCTACAGGACTTTAGAGTGGCATGACTGTCTAACTGCTTCATCATCAGAAGACAAAAGATCACAAGTTCACATCCCAGCACTGCCTCAGCCATCTACAGTATAAAGTCTGTACAAAGGAGGCCCTCACCCATCTCAGGCAAGGTCAGTAATAGCCTGTGGGTAGCATCTGGTGATGACTGGTTGAACTGAAGTACAGTGCAACAGAATGTAAACAATTTCATGAAAAAAAGGTAAATATTTTTTTTTCTTGAGTTTGTTCTCAAGCTGTAGATCAGGGGTGTTCAATCTCATTTGTAAAGGGCCGATGTGGCTGCAGGTTTTCATTCTAGTAACCACTTCTGACCTGATCTCACTTATTTATTCAACAGGCCAGTTTTCAAACAACTGATCCATTTGGCTGGAATGAAAACCTGCAGCCACACAGGCCCTTTGCGATTAGGGGCAAAGTAGGAGAACTAATGATTAAACATATTTGATAACATAAAAGATTATACAGAAGCAAAAGACTTCAGCTCAGAAATTCTACAATAATGTGGTGA
Source organism: Acestrorhynchus altus (assembly GCA_034509495.1). Taxonomy (NCBI): domain Eukaryota; kingdom Metazoa; phylum Chordata; class Actinopteri; order Characiformes; family Acestrorhynchidae; genus Acestrorhynchus; species Acestrorhynchus altus. Next base: position 13,790,624 of record CM067511.1, on the reverse strand, counting down.
ACTTGAGGCCTAAACAGCCTATAATTATTGTTATATGGGTCAGATAGGTGTGGTGTTTTCTTTTGTATTGTTTCTCTGTAGGGCTCATGCAGGAGGTTACCACTAGGGGGAGGGCTGCCTTCAAAAGGACCCATCCAGGAGGAAGTAGGAAGGAGAGAGGGGCTTACTTCTGATGTGGTTTCTGGTTTCTTCCTGGTTCCCTGAGCAAAGAGCTGAGCAAGATATGGGTGTTCTTGTTTGTATAATGACCCTGTAAGCTGTGTGCAGCTTACTGGCATTTGGGAGCCAATGCTAAAGAGGTTCATGATGAGAGCTAAATGATGATAGCTTTCATCATAGTATCCTGTAAACATTGAGCTGGTGTTGTTACAGAAATCAACTTTATATATACTTTCACACTTCGTGTATTTTGTTTCTCATCTTTACTGTATTTAGAGAGTTAGGTTAGTAACTGTATTTTACTTTACATTTGTTTGATTAGGTAAGGAAAGCTAATCAAACAGATGGAGTACCGTAAATATTTGTATGAATTTGACCATCAACGTTGGAAATTGATCATCTATGAAAATACAATATTTTAGATTTATTATTAGTATATATATATATATATATATATATATATATATATATATATATATATATTTATTTATTATTATTATTATTATTATTATTAATTTTATTATTTGTTTTGTTTTTTTAAGTGCTGGAATATAAACAAATAACTGGGTATTATTGACAGCTCTGGTCTGAAGTGTAATTGGGGAACCAGGAGGACATGGATGTTTGTTTTGTTTTTGTTTGGTTTTTTGTGTTAAGATCTGACCTAGACCAGGTTGTAACATTATTCAGTAATATGTAGAGCTGGATGATATGGTCAACATTAAGAACACAATATATTTCTTAATTTGATCAATAATAATAATAATAATAATAATAATAATAATAATAATAATAACAAACAAAAAAGAAACACCCAACACAGATGCCCGTTTCTACAAGCTTCTGATGACTGAATTATAGGAAGTAAATGAAATAGAAACAGTACAAATATATCAATTTCTATCTACTGCTGAGGGTAGCCACTGTTTTCGACAATGCAACTTCCACATTTAACTGTGGCCTTTAATTTCAACTTCAATCAATAAAAAGCAAAAACAAAAACAGTTTCACTTTTACCACATTTTACTTAACATGTAAAGTCAAACTGATCTGAGTTTATTTACATTTGCATTCACACATTTTTCATGACTCTGATTTGATTTTATGCTGTGGTTGGAAGCAGGTTGATTTAGAAGCAGGGACATGTAGTCCAAGATTGGCTGAGAGAAGGTGGGGCTTAAACAGACATGCTGAATGTTGACCCAAATTTAACATTCAGTGAGTTTTATTTCTGCAAGCTACTGATCTTGCTTCATGTTTTCAGACTATTTGATGAGCCAGTCAATGAGCCATAAAGACTTCAAGAAGGTGCCAGAGTGGTTGGCTGTCAACACAACTGTAGTCTTGTTTCTATTGACCTACAATCCACTCATCTTCCATCATTTTTTAACTTTGCATTAAAACTGGTTGAGTGGGATCCTGCAGGTGAACAATAAAATGACACAAAACAGAGAAAAACAATCAATCAAGAATAGGCTAGGCTTGGGAACATCAAATCAACCCAGCCAAGCATTCTGCTAGCCAATGTCCAGCCTCTAAAGAACAACCTTTAAGATCTGACCTAGACCAGGTTGTAACATTATTCAGTAATATGTAGAGCTGGATGATATGGTCAACATTCAGAACACAATATATTTCTTAATTTGGTCAACATGGTAAACATGCTCACGCTTAAGTGTCATCCATTCTACTTTCTCAGAAAATTGTCAAATCTGGATCCTACCTGAAGTGGACTACCCCCAGTCCTAAACACACACACACACACACACACACACACACACACACACACACACACACACACACACACACACACACAGTAAATGATAAATGTTTGTGTAACAAATAGTAGCTATTTGGTACATCATTAAGCGCTGACATAGCCTATTGTGTTCTGCTCTAATTGATGGCAGCAATCAGCAATGAATGTCAACCAGTGACATATGTTCTAAATAATGTATATCAAAATATCAGAAATGTGTTTCAAAATCATATCACTGTTACTGAAACATTTTCCTGGACAGGTCTAGTCATTTATAATGGTCAGATTTGACTACTACTATGTTTTCAATACATGGTAGCCCATACACATGTTGAATTTGCCAAAACTTGCCAACATATTAACCAATACCAGTGTATTATATTGGTTTTGTACAAATTTAGAAGGTGAAAAAAGAAGGTGTATCTAGAAAAAAGAAGGTGTACCTTGCATAAGTTTGGGAGCACTAGGAGATTTGAACTTACCTGACTGAGTTCTTAATTAGCCTGTTAGGCCTATGGCTAATTAAATACCCAGAGTGCCTAACCTTGTCCAACAAAACAGCCGCCATGAGTTCATCTAAGCAGCTGTCTACACAGCAGGAGAAGGCTATAAGATAGTAAAGCATTTAAATATTGCCAAATCCTCAGTTAGGAATGTGATTAAGAAATTTAACAGGCAAAGAATCGGTGCCCACTGCCACCAAGGGTGAAACTGTATGCCACTGTTTCATATTCATACAAGTTTGTCTGTCTTTTTCATAAAAATATCTTTCTTTAAAAATATTTTGGGATGTTTGGATGTAGCAAAAAATAGTTTACAGTAAAAGGGGTATTTTAAAAAATTCTAGAATGTTGGCAGCCTTAATACCAGTTAAAAATGGAATCCACTTACTCTTGTTCTCTCTCTCTCTCTCTCTCTCTCTCTCTCTCTCTCTCTCTTTCTCTCTCTTCCTCTTCCTCTGTGTCAGCAGTGTTAGTGATCTAACAGGTGTGATGTGAGTAAGCAATCGCTCTGCAAACCTGTGATGGAGGAGCGAGGATTTTTACACAGCACCTAATCAGCTGCTATCACAGCTCTTGTCCAGCTGGAGAGAGAGAGAGAGAGAGAGAGAGAGAGAGAGAGAGAGAGAGAGAGAGAGAGACAGAGAAACTATGTCTCCTTATCAATCTGTATTGACAGATGTCCTGTCTTTAGTTTGGCTTTTTAGGCTTCTGTTGCCTCATTTCAGTGACTCTGTCCAATTAAAGATAGTGGAGTGAGGGAACTCTCACAAGGTTCAGATAGAGCAGTAACAGAGAACACAGAGCACCTAAATACACCCCACTTCAACCCTGTTCCAAATGATGACTATTGACCGATTTCCAAAACAGAGGTGTGTTGGAAACAAAACAAACTCTTTGCAGTCATACTACAGGGAGAGGTTTGAGTCCTCCTTTAAAGTCTTCTCATAGGCAAATCTTAATGCAATCACATGGACCCATGTTGCTGTATGTGTATCTGTTGTCCATCCTGTGCTGTGCCTCTCTCTGTTTACCCCTTCTCTTTTAGGAGCTGGTTTGGAGGAATGGGACTGGATGCAGTAGGGAGTGCTCCAGCAAGGGTGACTGCAGAAAGAAAGAGGACAGTTCCAGTAATCACATCTGTGCCAACAGCCTCCCAATGATCAGAACAGATATCCTAAGAATTAGCCTTGTTAGTCTGTTCTGTGTCAGCTTGCATATGTGTACATTTTTCAGGTGTAAAAGTAGAGGATGAGCGCCCTACTTTCTTTTATTTCACCTTTCTCCTGGTTATTTATTGTGCTTTTGTTTTTCATTAGGTTCATTAGCTGTATTTTGTTTGCTGCCTTTGTTTGCGTTTAACTCCTGAAAGAATGCCTTTTTGTAGACCTTTAACATGTGCTTGAACAGTTGAAGGCTAGTTTTATTGTTGTGTGTTGGTCAGGGATTGCATTGGCCTTTTGTATGACCTCCAGTATGAGCTCATTGCACAGAAGTAGATAAAGGATAGAGAAGTCTGACAAACATGACAAACATTGTAAGAATTATCTTACAATGGCCTAACTGGGGGGCACTGTGTGTGTGTGTGTGTGTGTGTGTGTGTGTGTGTGTGTGTGTGTGTGTGTGTGTGTGTGTGCGTGTGTGATTGCGTGTGTGTCTTATAATGGCATGATTGGAGAATGATTAATCTGCTCGTCCCCCAATCAGATTAATATAAAGTGTTCTATCATATTGCCCTAGCCAGCATATTGTAAAAAAAGGACTTTATGTTGAACAATGACACTGAATATGCAGATGTTCTTATTTCTTTTTATCTTATCGCTTTTGACTTTGGTTGAAAGTTATATAAGACCTTAGTTTCATATTTTAATTAGAAAACATACTTTATAGCCACTGCACTGTTGTATGATTTAACCTACCCACTGGCAATAAATGCTATAGGAGCAGTGAGCATACACACACACACACACCCAGAACAGTAAGCACCTCAACACCCAGGGGAGTAATTAGGGATTACATACCTTGCACCTCTGCTGTAAATGTTGAGGAAAGAGAAAGGTTGTCCCTTTACTCCTCCCACTTCAACTTCCTGCTGAGGACTGAACCAACAATATTTCACTCCCAAATCCACATCTCTAACCATTAGGCCACAGCTGCTACGCAATGTTTTGTTTGTTTGTTTTATTGTTTATGTCAATTCCACCCCCTACTAATTTAGACATGCCAATTAGTCATCCCTCTAAGTTGCCTCCCCACTTCTTGTCACTGCTCCCAGTGCCAAGGGGAAGAGATCATCAACATGTTTCCTCCAAGTCATGTAACGGATGCCTACCTCCTCTTTTCAAACTGCCGCCATTGCGCTTGGAGGAAAGCACAGGAACTGATGATTATTATGTCCACTCACTGTTTATTAGTGAGTCCAAGTTGGTCCACCTTGCAAACCAACTTGTTTGATGCAGTGTGTGTTACTCATCCTCTGGTGTTCCTAAATGGCAAGTTGAACAGATAGCGATGGATAGTGTGTGCGAAAACAAGAAGATGGTCATAATGTTATGGTTAATAGGTGTATATTGATATGTGTATATCAACACATATATGACACAAAAACAAATTGATGACTTTTCCTCATGAACATGAACAGGCCTTAAAGCACTTGATTTAATTGTGAAGTTCTAAATTGTGAGGTGTGTGTCAGTATGCCTGAATCTACACATGACCGGATCTAAGGAAATAGTGTGAGAAAAGAAATGATATACTGCTACACATAAAAAAAGGCAACAGCTGCAAAATGTCACTGAGCAGATCGCAAATCACACCATCTATAAGCGTCAGCTGGGTCCAGAATGCATTAGCCTGCTCTCCAGCACAAAATGTGAAGCACAAGTTTACATATTTTATCCCGAAGATCTTTGAAAGTCACAATATTCTCCAGAGGTTTTAGGAAAGCAAAGTCAAATGCATGTTTAACTGACGAGGCCTTTTAGCGCAACAGCTGCCACACTTTCTGCTCTCTGCCCCAACGTCCCCTCACTACCCCTGATTTCCCACTAACTCTCTCCCCTGACTTTCTCTCTCTCTTTGTATCAAAAAATCAAAAATGAATGTCACACGATTCTTTTATCAGCTGGCTTCAGTGGCCAATGACTGGAAAAATTACTGGCCCTATGGATGGTCCAATTATAACATATTTTCACACATTCTGAAATATCTCATTAGGTGGGCCAGTGTAGGTGGTGCCCAGCAAAGTGCAGAAAATATAACTATAAAAATATAAATGGCTGTAAAAGTTATTCTGCTAAAAGCAACAAGTTAAATCTTCATACTTGTTTCAATTCCACTCTTATCTATGTCGACTAGAGTTTCTTTCCACAACAGTAGTGCTGTAATGGATGGAAACGCAACTTATTTCTGAAAACCTGTAATTGTCCACAAAGCCTTTATGTAAATAGTACTATTTATTGCACTTCTCCTCGTTAGATTCTAAATGCATATAACTGGCTTTGTACCTGTACTCTGCACAATGAAAGCTAAATGTAATATAACATTTTCAAAATGCTCTCTCTCTCTCTCTCTCTCTCTCTCTCTCTCTCTCTCTCTCTCTCTGCACCCTGTGTAACACTCCTGCTACATTGCTTAAGCTGTTCAGTGACATCTCTTATGATGGATTCAATCAAGCATAACAGATCATCTTGGGACTTTCCGGGGCAACCCGTTCCTCTCTTTTGATTGGACAAGGGTACTTGTCTCCCATTGGGCCCAGAGCTTGTCAGAACCAATCATGTAGCAGACCTGGGAGGCCTTGTCCAGAGGGATGACCTCAACATGTTCCATATTCACTTTTGTTCTGATACGCTCCCTCCAATGAAGTGTGCAAGTAAAAACTGACTCAAATGAGGATGATGTCCTTCTTCTGAACAGCTGGGTGGTTCTGGATCAAAGCCTTCATTGTTCTACCTTGTCATGGTCTAAAAAGAGAGACTGCAAAATGCAGAAGCTCCTGAGCTCCACAACAAAAAAAAATGTTCAGGTTATTTATCAGATGGGGCCATAATATGCTCTAAGACACTAGCTAAGGCATCAGATCCATCGGTCATGCTTTGAGATGGATGTATTAGAGCTCAAAAAACATGATAGTTAAGTAAGACATTTAGGTAAAGTTTCTTGAAAATGCTCTAACAGTTCTAGTGCTGAAAAAAATAAAAATGTCACAATCACACATGCCACAGGCCTGAAACTCAACTAGGACTTGCAATATAAAGTCTCAAGACTCAACTTAAGTTCACAATCCAGAAACTTGACTCAACTAGGACATGTAATCCAAACACACAACTCAATGTGAAACCACAGCCCAGATATTTCAGGCTCAACTAGGACTTCTACTCTGAAGACATAAAACTCAACTTGAACCTGAGACTTGAGATTCAACTAATACTTCTACCGTGAAGATGTAATACTGAACTTGAACCGCTCAAGACTTTATTTAGACTCCACCAACAAAGTTCTGAAACCTAAAAGTGAATGGCTATTATACAGCCTCTTCAAATCCCTTAGAATACATGCTGGGTTTGTTATTGTGCCTTTCAGAGTGATAAAATCGTTCTGACTGGTTGATCTGTGCCTCAGTGAAGCAGTTTCTGCTGAAGTGCAAAAACAAATTGTTAATTTCAGACTGATATCTTAAAAAAATAAATAAATAAATGTCAGGGCTTTAATGATCAGTTTGCTTCCTGACAGCCAGAATCAGCACATGGACTTGACACAGAGTCATTGTCCTAATAAGATAAGATAAACCTTTATTAGTCCTGCAGAGGAGAAAATGTACATTGTTGCATCATCTAAGGGATAGAAAGACACTCAGTACCAGAAATAGATAATAGATAAAGTATAGTATATACAGTATAGTATCTACAACATTATAAATAATAAATCAAAATGTACATCATATGTACAGATTAATTACAGATATTTGCACATGGGGAGATGGGAGATGTATTGCACATTATGTTGTATTGAAAACTCAGTGATGGTTGTACACTGAACAGCAGTGATCTGTGATACTGCTCCTTCACTCCATCACACTTAAGGTGAAGCAACCTGTCACTGAAGGAATTGCCAAGTGCTGCCAGAATCTTATGCATGTCATCATGTCTTTTAAGTTGAGTAGTTGCAGCAACAACCATCTGCATTGCTATAACATTAACAGTCTAGACCAGGGGTCGGCAACCTTAAACACCCAAAGAGCTGTTTGGACCACGGAAAATAAAACACTGGGAGCCGCAAATAATTGTTGACATCTAAAATGAAGATAACACCTTTACAGTTTATATAAACAACTATAGTGTGTTTGAATTCCAATAAAATTAAATATTATTTATTTAATGAACGCTTTTGAACATTTTGAATTCTTAAAAAAAAAAAAAAAAAACACTGAGTTGAAGGTCTCTTTCAAATTAATTAAAAAGCTGAACTTAAATTATTCATGTAGCAAACAAAAGCAAAAACATGTTGTGAGTCGTCATCCTTATTACCTTATCTTTGGGCTTTCAGAGTGTGTAGCGGAGAATGGACCTGAATTAAAAAAGTACACTGGGGAAAAAAGCACTACGTCACTAAACAATGAAAAATACATATTTGCAAAATATCTATATATGTGGATCTGAAGATCGACAGAACTTCAAATGCATATTTCTTCATGTTTATATAGGTGTCGGGGATGACATTCCATTTTTCAAACACAAGTTCTCAATATCACTCCATTTTTGATTCTGAACATGAGTGGCCTTCTGACGCGCAACATCTTCAAGATCCTCTGTCAAGCATTTCAATTCGGACACTCACGTGCCTTTGTCAGTTATGTCAGTCAGATACAGATCCAGCTCCGGCTTCAGATCCAGGTTTTGGTGGTCCACAAGTGTGATGCTTATTTTGAACGACGGAAAATAATAAAATCTAATTTTAGATCACAATAATAAACATTTAGAATGAAAATTGAAAAAAGAATTAACACAACAAAATACATTTCAATTAAATACTTATAATGTATTCTCCTGAGCCACGTAGAGCCGCAGTATAAGGATGAAAGAGCCACATATGGCCCCGGAGCCGCGGGTTGCCGACCCCTGGTCTAGACAGAACTTTGGTTTATATCAATGACTTATGCTTGCAATATTTTAAACATGAATTGAAAGTAGAAGTATTCACTGCTATTTACATATATTCCTTACAGGACTGTAAAGACTGAGAGGTGAATTGTAAGTATTAGAACTTACTATAATTGCACCCAAAAAGAAATCTGAGATTGCAATGCTATAGGGAAGGAAGGTGTAAGTTACCAGAAACAATTAATGATTAACAAATTATGGGCAACATTCAGTGAGCTACACATACAGAAGTAGTGTCTCTCAGTATTGCATTGGACCACTAAAGCAACATGCCAGATGTATCAGTGTGGAGCTGTATAGGTTCTTAATGGTGTCGTATGAAACTCCATCTTCCTGCAGATTTTGTTAAATTGTACAACTGGTATGGTGCACAATACATTTATAAGGTGATCTCGCTTCCCAGACCCCTACAGTGCAACTCCAAATGCTCTTCCAAATGCTCAAATTGCTTTTGAACTCTTTCCAAGACAGACTTCCTTCACTTGCAAAGAATACTACCAACACAAAAGTACAAGTCAGAATGAAAAGCAGATACAGAATTAAGAGTCATCCATGCATATGTCACATGTGCATCTCAGCACAAAACTTCAATCAATAGCATATCTCACAATGTTAAACTGACCAACCTCGTTTCATTCCTGTCTGCTAAGATACAAACATTGTTTGTGTATGTGTAAAAGTTCCATTTCATGAACAAAATGCATGTTTGTAAGAAAGTGCATGTAGTGTGTAATGTAAAGTGGACTATTGATCTGATTGCTCCTCTCTCCAGACAGATAAATAAAAAAAAAGAAAACTGAATCAGCCATGGCAGGCCAAAGTCTGCCAGAGGAAAACAAACACAGCTGAAACTGCTCTTGGAAAATAGCTTTCTCACCTCAGTACTGGTATAGACATACAGATATATACACTGGAATTAAACTGAGGTACAATGCATCATCATGCATAACTCATCAAAGAATTGCTTTAGGTAAAGTCTAGGGTTGTGTGGTAGCGCATTTACTGTGGCGATATAACTATTTAAATAAAAAAATTGTTGCTGTCGATACTAATTTCATAAATTGATCCTTTAATCTGTATTGTATTAAAAATAAAGGGAAAAAAGCCATACAAATATATATTTTTAAAAGTTAAATCCTACGGTTCTACAATTGTTGAAAAAGTTTAAAGATTTATATTGATACATTTATTGGACAAAAGCCTGTAAGTATGCCAATTAATAGGTCAGCTGATGCTGGAGCTCTTCCGGCATGCATACCCATATGGCTTTTAATTACTTAAAAGCTTATACTTATAAGGTCCTTTGTTTCAGCCTGTATTGGTCAGTTTTTTTTGTGTCTGCTAATGTCAGTGTGTGTGCTGTGCATTTCTGTTGTTATCCTGGTAATTTTGTTTTGTTAAATAAATCCTACCCATTGAGTACATCTGTCTCCTTCATTCTCAGCGCTTACCTGACATATAGTTCAAAGGTTTAATTTTCATTTATGATACTTTTTCCCTTTCCCTCAAATGTATTACAAAGATACTAATTCAATGATTTAAACATTCATATGGAGGGGTAAACACCACTGAATAAGTTAATACCTCAGAATACAGTATATCCCTCTATGTGAATCAACACTCTAGAGCTGGTGATTTGTTGAAGAGCATTAAGCTGAGCAACAGAACAGGACATATTGTTTACTGGGTTTGGTAGGATAAAGTGTTACTCTTAGGTGACCTGTATAATGTCCAACTCATTGCATTTGGTGTAAGGTGGAGAAATGTGTGGATTTCATGGACAACCTTGTATACTAACCCATTTATGACATCATTAAAAATTTCTGATTGGAGCTAAACCTTTCTGTAATTCTCACTGGTCTTCTCAAAGTGTCAATACAATAGGGGACATAGTGGTTTCCTGTCATTTCAGAAACTTCAGGTGCTCAACAGTAAATGTGCCAGTGTCAAATCATTTAATTAGCTGTACTGTCTGAATTTAAGCATATCATTTTAAAAGACGTAATATGCCAAAAGGTTTTCCAAAGAACTAGACATTGAAGAACAAAAAGTCCTCTATGGCATCATATAGCTTTTATTTTGAAGAATGTAATCAATACATTCAGATCAAGCAAAACTAAAAAGCAAGTCTTCAAACACTGAAATGCAAGGCTTTTTTAATCTTCGTAACACGGAGCAGCTGTGGTTACATGAGCATGGGAAAATTGTATTTTCTATATCTCTTCTGGCTGCTGAAGCCCTGACAGTTCTGAAAAGTGTTTTTGCACAGCATTCAGAGATGCTGGTGTAAAAATAAAAGTCATCATTGATCAAATTCAGCCAGACAGGTCTGTGGCAGCCAACCAGTACAACAAGCAAAGCTGCTGCGGGCGACAGGTTATACACACACACACATTAATACACACAAACACACACACACACACACACACACACACATGCATGCTTGTGCATGGTCAGCGGTCAGTCATGTGCTAATGCACAGTTAGTAGCTTGAACAAACACACACACACACACACACACACACAAATAGAAAGAAACTCACATTCACCTAAACATGCAGTCACAGAGTTACACACTTGGGCTGAAATGATTCCTTGAAAAATCAATTACTAAAAATGATCAGTATAAACTTTTTTGCCTTGATGCTTTCTTTAATCTGTATAATTTTATACAGCTCACTGAAATCCGGAAAGAGAACTTTGACTGCTGAACTGCGCTTAAACTGTGGCCAGTTGATGTGAAAGAGACATGGTTTGATGACATTGACCACAAAGCAGAAAGAATGAAAAAACCAGCAAAAGATAAACAGAAGATACTGGCCAGTAGAAAAACACTGCTTGAGTTCATTTCCAGCTGAATAAATGAAAACTGTACACAGTGCAGCTGTTGTGAAAGGGAAACTAGCCTAGCACAATAACTCAACGTCAGCGCTTCAGCATCTCAGCAGATACAGTCCACAGAGCGGCCCCCTAAGAGTAGACCCCACACAATGTAACAATAAACTTATCGTTTAGCACAAATCCGTGCAATTCCCAGTTGAGCTGAAGGATAATAATGTAAGCGCATAAATGTTTGGCTAAAGGTAATGACTACATGTCCCTAAGTTTGGCTAAGCATATATATATATATATATATATATATTCTAAATTTAAATATTTGAATCAACAAAATATATGTACAAATGAAAATGGTAGACACAAACAAATTCCCAGGTAACTGTTTCATAACAAAACAAAAAAAAGCAAAAGAACAGGGAGAAGACAAGCATAATACACATAAACAAACTGTATCTAACATAACACAAACTAAACAGACCGTGATACTCAGACAAAGGGACCAAACATGACAGTAAGAGCAGAGAGGGAAAAAGACATATATGCACACAGCAGACAATGAATCACAGGGCTTCTTATACAGACAGAGACTAGAGACACCTGGAGAAGAAAAATGAGAGGGCAGGGTTACAAGGGAGGCACAGGTGGGGAACACTAATAACAGAGTGGAGCTGGCAGAGACGAGACCAAAACACAACATAGCCATGTGCTGGAAAAGCACACGACAAACCAAAATGAGACAAATGAAGACAGACAGGGTACAGAAAGTAAACAGGACCAGACACATCACACAAACGTCACACAATGAAGTTGTGTTCACTCAGCCCCCCTCTCCTCTGAAGGCTCGTCTAATCATCTTTACTTCTGATTATAAAGCAATGATACAGTAATGGAGATGACCGTGGGTAACGGTGTGGCCCAGTAGGCAAGAACTTCTGATACCTGTATTGAAATTGATAGGCCACCAGAACTGTGCTAAAAATGATGAATCACATTGAATCCCATCCTATACACCTGACACACACACACACACACACACACACACACACACACACACACACACACACACACAGACACACACACACACCTTGTTTTGCCTCTCCATCACTCTAATGACTTATATTGAATGCAACCTCCTGCTCAATCTATTGTTAGTGCTGGGAGCTAACCTTAATTTACACAAAGCAATTAGCACCAATTAATCAGGTGCTCTGTTCAGAAGATGACAGGCCACATGTAATATTTATAGGAACATCAAGGGCCACTGGACTGTGGAGTGATGCAGCATTAACTGACTGTGAAGGCTTTGGTAAAGCAGCATGTGCTAAAAAGGAGGATAACAACAAAGTACCTCCGACACACGAACGGGTTGCTATGGACTTCTGTCACATCCTTATATCTCTCCTGAGACAATAGAAGGCCCTGATATCTATGTTTGGAAATCTAATCAAAATCACTGTGTTCAGTGTGAGAGCTCATTTTCGCACAGATGTGTTATTTGCCCGGCTTGAGTCTTATCGCTATGGTAACATTAATCATTCTGCCAAACACTGACGTTCGTATTAGCTTAATGCAGGAGCCTCACATGAAATGAAGATCAATATGAGGTGTGAGTATTTGTGTCTGTGTATGTGTGTTGAGGAGTTTCTGTATGATGTTTGAGAAAGTCTGTGCATGTGTGTATGATTGTGTTTGAATATGCATGAAGAATTAAAGGGAAAAAAACAGGGTGTATGTGCTTTACTTGCGCTGTTATTTCACACTTACACTTACATTACACTTGCACTTATACTGTGTACTTAAACATGAGGTCAGTCAGTAGCATTCCCATAGCTCCATACCAGGATGCAGATAGCAAGCATATATTGATCTGCTTGCTTGATAAAGTCTGCAACTTCTTGCCACCGCTGGTCTACGCTTGGACTACCAGAATATTGTCCTGCATACAAGTTCTAACAGATTTTAAATGTACAGAGACTACAGAGAAGAACATTAATGGCCAGGTCTGATACAATATTTTTGTTGTTGATGGTGTGCTGTATGAAAAATATTGACTAAACTAATTTAAAGCAGATAGTGAAAGAAAGAAAAATTAATAAGTTGGACTTAATAAATTAATGAAAAGGCATTTTGTTTAGTACTCTGCTTAACCGCCAGTGGACAGCCCAGAGAATCCTGACCAAAACGTCAGTGGACCACCAGCTTTGCCATCAGTGGGTCAACAGTGGTTCACTATAAATCAGGGGAAATGTACAGTGGGCAACTAAATTCAATACAATGTAGTTCCAGAAGAAAAATGTGCTACACATCTATCAAGCAAAAATCCCTGCTCTTGTTTACATGATGCTAAAGTTGGCTTCTTATTGAAATGATCTGTTTCAACTTACATGTTGTAGCAGTTCCAGTCTGTACAGGTGCTAGAATCTAAATGCTGCACTCACTGAGATGGAATGGAAGTTCTATGTGCTTTTCATTGGTCTTTGACTTTTGCACATAATGAATATGTATGCACTAGGTTATATTACCCCCGTTTTGACCCGATCCAAAAAATTGGTCAGTACTAATTTTGATCCTATATTTGTGTTAGATAAGATGAGCGGCTGACTAATACAGAAGTAAGCCAATTAATTTAAGGACATTCCAAAGAATTTCCAATTTATTCAAATCAATTAGCTAAGGACATGTGAGGAACTAGGCGTGGTCAATAATGGGGAACTGTTTGGACCAATTGATAATGGGTGCACTTATGCCACATTCGGGAAAATTCCTCATGGCTGCTGACTGGAAAATGTCCATTAATTGTGTCTTGAGGCCACCAGATGGCACTCAAAACACCATGACTCAGAACTGAATTGAAATTAAACTTGTTTATACTGATCAATCAATGTATGCCTGATCAGCTACCAATCCTAAAACATGGATCGGTACATCACTATGTGTGTGTGTGTGTGTGTGTGTGTGTGTGTGTGTGTGTGTGTGTGTGTGTGTGTGTGTGTGAGTGTGTGTGTGTGTGTGTGTGTGTGTGTGTGCACAAATCCAAACAGAGCTTTATTTTAAGGGTCAGAGCATAAACGGCACAATCTAATCTGCCCCCCACTCCACCCTACTCCCCATTTAAAACTCTTGAACCAAATAAAACTTGGTTTTCCACTTCAATTTTTACAGTAAGACTGAGTCAAAGTGCCTAAATAAAGCATGGATGTTTCTCATTCTGAGGCTGGAGTCATTTTTACTGTGTCTGTGTGCAACACGTGCAGTCTCTGTTCGAACACACACGCACCCTGGCCCACTCTTCATAACAGTAATTGGTCTTCAATTCAAAACAAATTTCCTCCATTTAAACTCCCACATTTCTTTGTTTAGCATCTCATCATTTCCTTCTTGACCATCTCCCTCTCTGTGTAATTTGTAAGCTTATGCTTTCCTTCTCATCCTATTATGTAATCTCTCTCGCTCTCTCTTTCTCCCTCTCTCTCCTTCTCTTAATAAAATACAGTGGATCTACACCAAAATATGCCCCTATCTCTGGCACATGGTGAGCTGTTGTGGGAGATTTACAGGAGCTCCATTAGACAGAGTGCTTCAGCTCTTTACCACTGTTTTTTATGATCACTGACTCATTCCACTAAATATGTGCTTCATACACACTCACACACTCAGACGTATATTGTGCACACATGCACTTCATACACACAACATTATGACCACTCATACATGAAGCAAATAATATGCGTTATCTCATAACCACAGTGCATGTGAAGGTGTGGGATTTATTGTCCCATAATTAATTGTGATACATAATACTATTGTCATTTTAAGGCCAATTTATGCTACATATATAATCATAACATAATAGCATAACGACACCCTTTCATGATAATTATAATTATAAATCATAGTTTACACTCATAGAAATTCCACATAAACAAAATTAAACCACTGTTTGTAAACAAAGTTGACCTACCAGCTTGTCTAAATTAATGGGCTCTCCTCAGACCACAAAAGATGTTTAAAGATAAACCAAGTGCCTTTTGTGTCTTTAGTGGTCTTTGCTAGTTCAGCTGTGTTGATACTATTCAGCGCTGAGAAATGGAAATTATTCTGCATCCCTCACGAGACAGAGTTAGTTTTACACATTTTGCATCAGATACAATGGACAGAATGCTTATTTAGTTACTATCTGAATGCACAGCAAAATCAAATACAGTGGTTCTGCAGCCATGGCACCATGTTGAATCCCAGAACCCATCTGCGGTGCTTGAAAGTTTGTGCTTGCATTGGAATACAAGCTCCTAAAATGTATCTATTGCTGAATTATGAGTGTAAAAGACTTCAATAGCAGTGAAACTGTATTTCACACTTTTAGAATGAATTTTTGGAAGCTAAACTGTAATTCACATGTATGCTGATCCATACCTGTCGCAGTTCACTGTGTGTGTACAGCAGCAGCATTAACAATGCATTGGCCATTGCGTACACTGCACTCTTTTCTTACACTATAGAGGTTGATGTGTGCTCACAGACTTGTCCTCACCTCCAAGAGAGAGCAGATGAGACATCAGAAGAGCAAGACGGGTTAAGAGACATTATAATTGAGTCGCTGCTCAAAAAATATTGAGGTAATATCCCAATATTGTATAAGTCAATAATGTATTATTGTGACAGCCTTACATTGTTGGAATAGTAGGTTCTCCAATTCAATGGAAGAATTGGGCAGCATAAAGCTAACTGACTGACAGGGGGCAGTTAGTGGTCAAATAAATATAACCGTCAACAAGGCTTTATGTGGTGACCATGTTAACTTCTGTACACCATCGAAAATACCTACCACAGGCATACAGAATGTCGATACTGAACCTAGAAGAAGCTTGTCTGGTTTGGTGAATCCTGTTCTTTTTTGTTTTACTACGCATGGATGGCCAGGTACATGTATGTTGTTTACCTGGGGGAGTGATGGCACCAGGATACCCTGTAGGGAAAAAAAACAAGCTGGTGGAAGAGTGTGAAACCCTGGAGGGAGGAGGGAGTGGCGGAGGAAGGGCAGAGAGTTCTGCTGGGAAACTCAGATTCTAGGTATTCATGTGTACATCAGTCTGACAACAAGAACATAAAGGAGAGTTATTCTGGTTAGATCTACAATCTGATCAAGCCTCTGTGTTGTGTGCTGGAACAACAAGTGACTCCACCTTCCACCTTTGACTTACAGGACTAAAAGGATCTGCTGTAATGTCCTGGTGCCAGATTCCAAGGAATCTCTTTAGATGTCTTGTGGAGTCCGCAACTTGAATAGTAATATCGAGAAAAAATCTTTTTGCGCAACTTATATACTTTATATTATATATTAACTTTACTTTTAAATTTATTACAAGCTTTTCTTGTTTTCATTTTGAAAATGTATGAATAGTAATTTATTTAAAACTACTCAAATGTAATTTATTCAAAACCTGAAAGGATTTCATGAGCCACAACGAAAGTCAAACAAAAATGTCTTGAAATACTGACCCTTTACATGTAATGAATATTACATTTTAACTTGTGATTACAATTATGATAACAAATGTACTTTTTTGAGATATTCTGTTGCCTTGCAATACATTAGAATTTGCTAAAGGTGTGTTTACTGATTGAGTAGCTTTAGTTTACACAAGATGTTAAAGAGGTCTGTTGTTCAGGTAGCAGTAATCAACCCAGTAATCAATACTTTTCCCAAGCAGATTCTGAGAATTTAACCTTTTCTTCAGTTGCTTTAAATGAGGTTGAGGATGTGTATAAGGGAGGTTGGTTTTGCAATATGTATATTACCTGTCATTTTCAATATCAGGGAGATTAATCACAAGGTGTTGCTTTAAAAGGGCTTGTCTCTCATTTAGCACTTCTTAACAATCACCTTTATAAACAGGCCTTACCACTAATAAAAATATGAAAAAAAAAGTCTGGTGCCGTAGTGAAACAATTACAGTGCACATTGCTCTCACTGACTCCTGTGCAACACAGCCTCAATCTCCGCTCTCTCAATCTCACTCTCTCTCTTTCTCTCTCTCAGACACACATAAAGCGAAAGAGAGAGCGCAAAAGTGAAGGAGAGCGAGAGAAAGAGAGTGTCTAGCCTTAGGGTCTGAACTCCAGGCCAGTGATCTGACAAACCGTACACTTTGATTCTGCTTGTAATCTTCCCCCAACCTCCCTACCCTTCTTGTCAGGCTCCAGAACCAAACATCCGTCCTGTCAGCTTCTCTCATTACCCACAATCCTACAGTCCTCAGCCCTGACAGCTTCGCACCCTGCCCACTGAGCAAGAGAATAAGGGACAGTGAGAGAGAGAGAGAGAGAGAGACAGAGAGAGAGAGAGAGAGAGAGAGAGAGAGAGAGAGAGAGAGAGAAAGTATGAGAGTAACAGCAGACAAAACCGAAAACCCCACTAGCCATTCTCTCCCAATAAGTTATTTATCCCTCTATCCGACACTGTGCTTCACTCCCTCCTTACCTCACCTCTTTACAGCAACACAGAAAAAGAGAGAGAGAGAGAGAGAGAGAGAGAGAGAGAGAGAGAGAGAGAGAGACAGCAATAAACTGAAGCATATCATGGCCAGTTAGGTTTAATCACAAGCAGCTTGTTGAAACTGGGACATTATTTGTCTATTTCTTGTATGAAGCACTTTCAATGCCTTCACACAGTGTCCTCCTGCTTAGTATACCACTTACATACACATATCCTGAACTTCCAGAAGGCTTTTAGTCATTTTTGGAACAAAATTTATCCCAACCATAAGAAATTAAATCATTTTTGATTGATACCTCTGTCAGTTCCTAATCGCGTTGGTCATTAATCTGAAGTGTCCACCAGTCTCTATCGCTTTTTCTATCTACATTTAATCTTATAGAGATTAGGAAATTAGCCACTTAATGTCTTTGTATCATTTAATGTCTTTGTATGAAAACTTTGTTGGTTTTGAAAGCACTTAAAGCAGCATTATGGAAAATTGAGAAGAGTAATTCATGCTTTGAGCCAACCCTAAAGAACACACTTTACACATGCACATATAGAGATTCATCATGAGAAACTATGTGGACTAACACAGTAGAGCAGTACTACAATGCATTTAGCAGCATGCTAGGTGTGCTAGGTGTATCAGTGACAGAGACCTTATTCTCCCGTCTCATCAGTGGAGCATCAGAATGATTTTAAAGCTGCTGCATTACATTGCTTTAAGATAAAGCATGGTAATCCGTTATTCTGCTTAACTAACAGAACTAATTACTAGGGTTGGGTACCGAATTCAGTGCTTTAAATAGTGCCGACCAAATTACATTGGTACTACCAAGTACTGTTTCTGTTGGTACAAGCATAACACAGTGAGATCAGCGGCAAACAGAAAAACTCAGAAAAAACAAGTTCACAAAAACAGTCAAAATGCAGTTTTGCATGTTGTCACATTTCACACCATTTATTTAAACAATACATGGACATTTTAGCCTGCAATCCAACAGCAGACAAAACAGAAACCACTTTCACCCACAGATGAAAAAATTCAGAAGATTCATGCGCTCGATAGACTTCACTGCAATTTACGTCAGTCTGTCACTGTTTATCATATCTGACTCAAACTCAACCAAAGCTGCTGTAAAATGTGTAAAACTAATTCTGCCTCTTGGGGAAGCAGAGTCAAGACTGGAATTACACTAATATGATCCACACTAACAAGAGAACATATGCCTAGTTCAGAACACAGCAGAACTAAACAACACCACTGACAGCTCAGAAATCTGTGCTGTTTTTATGTCTTTATATGATATGTGTATGACAGTGGGCATTCATCAAGCATGGCCAGACATCTGCAGTAAATAACTATGATGTGTAAATAAAAAGAACAGAAATATATGGGCAACTATATAGTTTAATTTCAAAATGTATTTCAAACAATTGCAGTGCATTAAAGATTTTTGGCCATTTTCATATAGGTTAAGTGTTTAAGTGTTTGAAATTGAGAAATTTGGACCTTTCTTAAACTGAAAGTTTGAACTGATATTTTAGAGAGAATACATTACCAAAAAAGTACTGCTAGGTACTGGTACCAAATTCCAGGTACATATACAATATAGATTCAAATGTGAATGTCATTGTGAAAATGAATTGAAAATTAATCAAAATCGAATTTCAAACCTCTAATTGAATTGAGCTTGTTTCTGTTGATTTTCTTTTTTTTTACCCAGGATTTTCTCCCCTCAAATTGGGAAGTGCCATTTCCCCAACCCCAGTATCACTCTCACCCTATCACACATGATGCTCCTAACACTAGGAGGGTGATGACTAGCACATACTTCCTATGAGACATAGGATGAACAGCCACCATTTGCACCCTCATCAGACACCCAATGTACTCGGAGCAAAGCGCTGAGTCCTGAGCTGTAATACAATGGCTAACAGATGCCTGTGCCGACAAGCATCACATTGAGGGTGAATAGGGGAGAGCGCCATCTACCCAGCCAGAGAGAGAGGCCAGTATTCTCTCCCTCTGATTCCGGTTGCCAATAGCAAGTGGCATTATCCGGGAGTCAAACCTGCGATCCTTAGCTCATATTGGTAGTGATTTAGAGCCACTTGGAGCCATGCCCCTGTTTTATTAACTTGCTTTTAGAATCAGAATCAGAAATACTTTATTAATCCCAGAGGGACATTGCAAATTATGTTAACATTCTCTCCATTGTGTGTATATGCATGTACTGTCCCAACAATATAGTACCATGTATGCAGTCATGAGACACTTTCCTGTCCAGTGTACAACATGGGAGCAATGGAGAAAAAGGCTGCAGTTCATTAAAATATCTGTTCAATAATGAGAATCTAGGTAAAATGTTCAATGAACTCTGATATTGATTTGAGGTCATATAGACCAGTACTATGTGAATGGCACCCAACCCTACTAATTACACATCACATTAACCTGTATTAATCAATAGGTCTTTTCTGAAAATGCAGTTATACAATAACTGTACAGTTACACAATGAAGCCTGCATGTCTTTCCTTTTGCTGAACAAACGCAAAAGATGTTTTGCCTTCCACAAAACAAGACTATACACAAGGAGAACCACCATGTTCAAGCCACAAAGAAATATCTCCTGAGCTGTCAACAGAACTTCTCTTGTGTCTCTGAGCCACAAATGAGAAATAATTGATATAAAACGATTCCATGTTTTATAATCATCTGCAGATTTAATCTGTACTGATGACAAAGAAAGCTGTTAGAAAGTGATGAAAGACATTCATTCCAATGAAATGTGTATGTAGATACATTTACACATACGTGTGTGTGTGTGTGTGTGTGTGTGTGTGTGTGTGTGTGTGTGTGTGATAGTGTAGCACATGAACAGCACACAGCACAGCCCCTGCTGATGTAATTAATCATCAGTTTGGGGTTGTAGTATAATAAGGATTTGTGTGAAATGTGTTGCTGTGGTCTGGGAAAGATTAAACTGTTGTGTGAATTCAGTATGCTTCTCATGTTCTCTTCCTTTAGATCTTCACTACAGAATAAATGATTAGAATCAAATGTAACACTGTAAAATTCAGCATGTATTTTTATAGATAATGCATAATTATGTGTTGGGAGAGAACACAAAAGTACATGTAACTGTTTGTAGTAATTGTTTGATCATTCTGTTCAGCTTCTGCTGCCTCTCCTGTGGAGCTTTATTGCAACTGTAATCAGATCCACCAGTATCTAACTACAATCAAGCAAAGTGGAGCTTTGTTTCAAATAAAGAGGCCAGTGAGCAAATACCAGTATGCATTTACTGCATACTGATTATTCTCCATGCTCAAAAACTATGGGTGCACAGAACATCCATAGGAGCACCCAGACCCATACCAGAGCAGTGGTTAATGGTTGGAGTACTAGGTTACTGACAACAACATTGTAGGTTCAATACCCTGGTTTGCCAAGCTGTTACATCTGCTAAATACATCTCCTTTGACCACTAGTGGTCAAATGTCTCACATCATTTCAACCAGAGGAGCATGGCATGCCTAATATAATTAAATTAACATGAGACTTTTTGCTTGCACATGAGACACAAGTATCGCCTCTATCCTGTTGTTGTTGTAGTGTGCTCAGACTTGTGCAGGGGTGGACAGTGTGGTCTCGCTGTTATTACAAATCTGCTGGCCGCGGCAGTGACACTCCTGATGCAGTACTTTGCCTTTGCTGACAGGTATGCATCAAGACACTACACATCTTATGCGTGATCAGTTATTTTTTCCATTTTAACCAGTGATACTGTACTGTGGTACATTGCTGTGGCTTAAAAGCTCAGCGTTGAAGGTGATATTGTGCAGTGTGTATTTGGTGCTTTAGGGGAAACATGTCTCTTCATGCATGTTTTAAAAAATGTGTTGCTGAGATTTAGGCCACGCAGCTTCCGAACTACCGCAGCTCCCCATGAGTCAAGAGTGAGAGCTACACACAGCATCACAGGAAAGACTCCTACAGTGCCAGCTTTAAATAAGTAAAATGTTTGACCTCATTTAGTAGAGGTTTGCTGTGTGCTGCAGCCAGGCACACACACAACACGCAAACCAAAACATATGCTGACTGACAGTAGAAATGCTTTTAACTTATTTTTTTGTCTTTAGCATGATAACTTGTATCATATTATATCGCCACAACATCTGCTATTTGGAAAATAATTAAGAACACTGACCACCTGTTACACTTGAAGGGGTTAATCTGGATTTGGATGTGAAATGCTGAATCAAAACATGTATTCATAGATTATATTAAATAAAAAAATATCAAATCCAAATTTATTTGTATAACTGAAGTTGTCAAAGAGCAGCTTCACAGAAATAAAAAAATAAAAAAGTGAACAACAGACGAACAAAGGATAAGAGGTAGATCCCCTAGTGAGCAAGCCAAAGGGCGACAGTGGCAAGGAAAAACTCTCTCAGAGATGGAGGAAGAAACCTTGCGAAGAACCAGGCTCAGGGGAAGGACTCATGCTCCTCTGGTCAAACTACTTATACACCGTTAGGGGACACTGAACCTCTACACCTCTGTTCTAATACTTGGGTATATTATATATAATACTAATAATACTAATATATATACAGTTTATTAGTATTTTGCAGCTTGTTCCAACAACCACCATGAAATGAAACCTATAGATAATTATTGCAAAAAAAGTATCTTGATGTTTCTGCCAATTTAACCACTCCTATATTATAACAGATTGCACTGAATCATCACTGATCATCTCATCTCTCAATCAACACTGTTTTGTCTTGCATTGTATATAGTTATTGTGTTTTGATACTAGCTTGTAGCTAGTGAGTTAGTGTATGGCTTAACAAATTGTGTCTCTTTACTAAAAACTACATATATTATATTTTGGATCTTGAGGAACCAGGTACCACTGGGGAAATGTACCACACCCTCTGACGACAAGCAAGCCTAAGAGACCAGTGAGTGGGAAGCCAGTACCACCCCCCTGGTCTCTGAATCCCTCTTGCTGGTTTCCCAGCTTGCTTGTTGGCCTCTCTGCCATGCTTGTCACTCACAATGGCCCTTGACACTCCCTGCATGTGGCACTTCCTTTATTAACACTGAATGTTTCAATAAACTGAAATGTAAATTTAAACATATGAACATTTTCACCTGCTTCTTTCATTTATTTTAGTCTGTGTTAAAATGTACTGAACTTAGTATTCAATGTTCTGAGTGATTCAAGAGTTCTGGGAATTATTACACCAATACAATGTGTGTATGTATTAAGAGTATTATCAGTGAGTGAGTGTGTGTGAGTGAGGTAGAAAAGGAGAGGGGGAGATATATTCTCATCTTGTTAAATGCCTTGTTGACCCATCTGCTGTGCCACATCTGTTGTGATCAGCTAGAACTGTGTGTGTGTGTGTGTGTGTGTGTGTGTGTGTGTGTGTGTGTGTGTGTGTGTGTGTGTGTGTGTGTGTGTGTGTGTGTGTGTTTTGTTTGTTTCTAGTGGAGGGGGTGGGACTGTGTCTAAATTAGAGTACACACAGTTTTGCTGAGTGAGAGTGTATAAAGAGCATTGCTCCAGGGTTTCCAGTGACCCATGTGTGTGTGAGTCAGAGAAAGAGAAGTAAAGACTGAAAGAGAGAGAGAGAGAGCGAGAAAGAGAGAGAGAGAGAGAGAGAGAGAGAGAGAGAGAGAGAGAGAGAGAGAGAGAGACAGCTGGGTAGATTGCGGTGGGCAGCAGACAGAAGAAGCAATCAGCAGATGTTACATGTCTGTTCATTTCTCAACACACACACACACACACACACACACACACACACACACACACACACACACACACACACTATTCAATGGGAATACATTGATTCTTTTCACTATATGTCAAAATGTTTGTGGACACCCCTTCTAGTTAATGCATTCAGCATGTATTAATGCATGTATAGCATGACTTGTACCTGTAGAGATGTACTGTCAGTATTCTAGGACTCTCCAGAGCAGATAAACATGACCCACTGGGCACCCCACCTAATGCCAGACACATGCTAGAGGGCTATAAATAGGCACTGAGCTGTGGAGAAGTGGAACTGTGTTCTCTAGAATGATGGTGCTCCATCCAGTACTTTGGGATGAGCTGAGGATGAGGTGGGGCAATGATCATCCATCACCTTGACCCCACTAATGCTCTTATCACTGAATGCAATGAACTCCTAACAGCAGTGCTCCAATATCTAGTACATGTCTTATCTGGACAGTAGAGACAGTCACTCCAACAAACGCAGGATAAACTTAAAATGGAAACAGAGATGTCTAGTTCTACCTTCTTACTGATGCTGCACCATTTGTGCTCATGTGTCTCAGAGAGCACAACAGGCCTCACCCTTTCTAGGTGGCTAGGATGGCCCTTCGTCCCCTCCATCATTCAGCATGACTCTATCCTATCCCATAACTGATCTAACACATAACAAGACAAATAACTAACTGACAGCTAAAACCTAACAGCTACCTGATATACCAACTACCATAGCATGTACCTACCAACACCAAAGCAACAACTTTTGCACAACCATATCAACCTCAATCATTTCACAAAGACCATGCGGCAACCCAGAATACCTTAAAACCACCTGGAATACCACAACAAATCCCAAGCAATCATCACACATCCTCACACACAGACACACATGTTCATTCAGTAGTATCAGTAAAATCCTGAGCAACGGAATGAGGGGTCATTTAAAATGTGAAATTGGAGCCAATTGAGTCATCACAGCCAATTAGGTGATAGTTGGCAGACCTGTCAGCATCACTGGTGTTCGACTTAATGTGATGGACCAGTCTGGACCAATGTCCAAGTCCAATGTTTGATTGTAAATGTATCCTTTAATGACAGCCTTGGCTTTGTATCTCCAGTGTACAATAATCAATGCACCTAAGGGTTACGTGCAGCTATTTAACGTTAACTAGCTAAACTAAATAAAGACACTACTTAGGGGTCACGGGTGTCAAGGATGTTGATTGATTATAATACTTAACAGGGCCATGGGCTAGTCTGAATAAAATACTCTAAGCTTTCCTGGAAATGACAGACCAAACATCAGTAAAAAGCTCTGGAGATCTGCAGAAAAAGAGCACTGGAATGCTCCGACCCATATGTGGCCTGCACCTCTCACTAATGGTTAGGTGACTACTGATACTATACTCACGGGATACTTTATTACAAAAAATTCTTTTAGCTCCACTTTGCTGATGCACAGTTGGAAAGTTTAGTCCAACTTATGTTAGTCATGGTCTAGCCCTTCATAAGAGGTTGGGTTCTGATCATAGAGCTGTTCTTGTCTGTTCAGTCTATTAAAACTCTAGCAACCCTATTATACCTGATCCCCTCCTACCAGAACCACACAGACTACCATAGTAGTGTCACTGCTGTGGTGAAAAGCAACCACCATCCAAATAACATTTGGCCAGCATTAGTCAAGCGGTCTAATATGATAAATGGTGTTCAGGGGGATGGATGAAATGTGCACCAACAGACGGGCTACAGTTTGTAACTGTATACTGGTATTGTGGAGCTCATGAGGTACTATGTGATTCGTAGTACAAAGATGGTGTTTCTTTAAAAAAGGATAGCAAGAGTGGTCTGAGGGAAACTTGTCTGAACATTATTCACAATAAAAAGGCTATGGTGTAAACAAATCCATTCAGAGTGGTTTGTTGTTAAATGGTCCATTTTAGAGACACTTATAGAGGTAGAGTTGTTCACAGTGTTGAGAGGATCCAGGCGTCTGAGAAATTTAATGCTTTTATGGCTACAAAAGACCAGATTGTGAGAAGCTTAAATGTGAAATGTTAATGAATTTACTACCCTGATGCCTGCAATATTCTTCCACAGTTTTGAGGAAAATTTGGTCTAGCATACTTTTTAAAATGAATTCATTACAAAGGGCTACATTTTTTATTTATTTCTATTTGACTTATAGACATCACAACCCATGATTTCTAACAATGTCACTGTAAAATATTTGTGGAGAACTTACCAAATTGTTTTTATATTAGACCTCACAGAATGTTTTTTTTGTTTGTTTTGTATTAAAAAGGAACTGCCCTTTAAAAGACTTTACACCACCAAGTGAGATCTATTATGGGTAATGTACATTTAATAAGGTAAATCAGATATTTATATGTATATTTTTAATGATCAAATATCATTTAATTATCATAAAAAGAGTCATAGACAACTACAAGTTATCAGATGCAGCATAGGAAAGTGTGGGACCAAGTGTGAGGATTGTTTGTACTTTGGTCTTAATATGAGTGCAGAAACATTCAAACTTAAGATTCATCTTTGTGACTACTGTCCACCTCTTTATAGCTACAATTAGCTCACGTGCATGTTACATGCAACGTTAGTGTCTTTTCTCTTTTCATTCCACCTTAAATGCAGTCGCAGTTACAGTCAGGAAAATCTAACTGCTGCAGCTTTTAAGGTGGAACAGAAGCAGTTACATCCAGAGACAATTCAAACATTTGGAAATGTATATGCTTACTGACTGCTTTTATTAAACCATTTCTGCAGATAGTCAATAGATAAAAAGGTTCAGGATCCTCTTAATGAATCACTTTGTTGTACTTCTCTTTAATAGCCTTCATGTAAAAAGAAAATAAGCTCATCTTTATTAATGATGATTATTGCACATTAATTGTTCAGTATAAAAACTTTCAGTTTGTGTATTTGTGTTTGAAATGTTTTGTCTTAAACATTTCTGTACATTTTAACAATACTATCCATGCCCCCCAGGACAATGTTGGAATGATTACACTAGGTAGCCAGAGTTTTAACACATGAGTATCATAGCTAGGTTGAGACTGGGCCCAACACTCTAAAATATCCAGACAAAAGATCACACAATCATTCACACCTAGGGGAAATTTAGTATAACCACACACCTACGATGTGACAGGAAAATGCTGTACAATTGTTACTCAAGTACTTATTACAGCTCCTATAAATAGCCCCAAAATATATCCCCTGTTATTCTGTTTTTCACCTGGACTGGGTTCTGGATTCTTTGCTGTTGCGAAGGTATTGGGTGTTAATGAACACACATTTCCTCGTTCCCTGCTGTGATAGAATTTTTCAAGTAAAGAAAAGCTGCTACAGCAACATCATAGCCTTGGCCAGTGCTGAAATATGAAAGAACACCTGGTGTGTGAGTGTGTGGACAGATATCACTTCAGTGTAGTATGTGGAGCAGCTGTAGTGGTATAAAGGACAGACACTGAGCTTGTACTGACAGTGCCATCAGCAATAGCATTCCATTACAGACAGTGTCATGTAAACATAGCCAAAGTAACACATTGTAGTCCATGTGTCCTATCCACACTGCTGTCAACAGGTTTCTAAATTGAATGTATTATATATATGTATGAATGTATGTATGTATGTTTGTACCTTTGTGCGTGTGTGTGTGTGTGTGTGTGTGTGTCAGTGTGAGTGTGTGTGTGTGTGTGTGTGTGTTTGTGTTGTTTTTCTAACCATTACTGGTCATGTTTTATGATTTTATCAGTGCACTGTACTGAGGAAAAAAACTATTTATGTGCATCACATATTTGGGCCTCTAGATCAGTGGTTCTTAGAGCAGTTGTCAGACTTTTGCCTTAAGCCAGTTCCCACTATGGATAAAATACAAATGTAGACCATCACAAGGGTTGCCAAAGACCTGTTTGAGAGCCCCGCTCTATACAGCACATCAAGTATGAAAAGAAAGCACTGCAAATATAGTGCTCAGAGCAATAATGCCAACTATACAATGGCTACCTCCTGAGACCTGTTGTTATGTGGACAAAAGCCTGCACACTACACAAGCGACCACAGGTGCACACACTACTCAACCTTTCCAGCCAGGTAGCCCCCTGCAGTTTCCTGAGCACCATACATCCATACACAAAAAGAAAGCTACTGTGATTATTCACTCAGAGGCTCCAAACAAAACTGAAATGGCAACATACTGCAGAATATAAACTCATTGAATTTTGTAACTAGTAAGCTGTAAATAAATAACTTACAACAGTAACAATTAATAAATATTGACTATTGTTGGCACCAGAAAAAAGGTCCAATATCTTTAAATATCTCTACACATGAAAGTCATAATATTTAAATTAAATACACTTTATTTAGTTTGCAATTCTATTGAAAGTCCTTTATGTTCCTTTATGTTGTTGATCCCCTTATTTTTGTAAAAAGCACAATACAAATAAATTTGATTTCATACGACTTGCTTAAACACAGTTTCACTGCTCCACAGCTGTTGGTAATGCCCATTACCAAAGCCACTGGGTCTTTTTCACCATGTCTATAAAGAACACTGAGTGAGTTACTGTTTTAATTAAATTACAGTGAATTCCAAGGATAATTTATGCAATATAATTGATGTGTGCAGTCAACATTAGTGCATATAATGTATTTGGCATTTAAAAATAATTTGACTTAAACATGAAACTATCTACTCTTAAGTGCCAATTCAGAGGCCATGAATAGATCATTACAGGTGACAAAACAGCATCAAAAACCTATTTTGCATGAACCAAAGCAGGTCAGCAAAGAAGAGAGGACAGCACAAAAGTTAATTTTGAAATATACAGAGAAGCTCCTGTGCCTCACTTGTATGGTGTATACCAAAGTTCATAAGACCTCATTCTCACTTGTTCTTACGAACCAAAAAAAGAGTAGCTTTATCAGTGCTTGCTTGAATTAAACTAAACCTCACAAGTCTAAACACACAAAGACAAATATGTGGGACACTCTTCAGTCTACAATTTGCTTGGAAACTCATAAGCAGTAGTGCTACTCATATGTGTTAGCTCATAAGCACAGATCACATTCTATTTGATTCCAAAAAATATATATTCTGTAAGATGTTCTTGCAGAACATAAGGCATTAAGGAACATAGAACAATCCTTGCAGTCTTTAACTAACAGCTACTGAAATGTATGTAACTGCTGCAGTAATTCCGAACAAATAGGAAATGGATTTCTGTTCATCAGATGTGGTTTTTACACTCATTAAGATTACATCATTACATTGTGTGGGAGGGAACAGATGATGAGCTCAATTCATCCTTAGAACAAATATAGACTGCACTGTGCTCCTCAGTCAGACATTATTTTATACAGAAACACTAAATAGAAGAATAGCTACAGCAGCTGCTATAACCTCTTGTAATTTCTGTCATTATAATGATGGTAACACATGACTCCATCATAATGCATGTTCACAGTGATAAACAGAAAGCTAAGTCAATAAGTTTGCTACATATTTGTGGTATGCAGTACAATATTCTCTTTTACAACATAGCTTCTTTCACAACAAACCACACTAAAAATTCAAGTGTTTCAAAGGGTTCTTAGAGTTACTTTGGTTCCATGAAGAATCAGTTTCATCAATAAAACATCTTTTGAAAATCGGTTCTCATTTAAATAGATGTCATTATAATGTACCCTGGATATAATGCCCTTTCGGTATGATGCACTCAAGACCTTTCTATAGGTAATTTTGTTCTACTCTGAATATCACTATGATATACTCTAGATCTCATTAGAATGAACTCTGGGTATACCGTATATCTCACTCTGAATGTCACTAATATCTGTTCTAGAGCTTTCTGTTTGTTTTTATGGTCAAGAAAAAGATTATTCTGAGCCACATCTCACGTCTGCAAAGCTAACTAAAAAGTTAACTCACATTCTAATTATGGCAATGAAATTTTGATCTGCAGGTCTCATTCTGGGACCCATTATAAAATGGTCTGGCCATCACTTCTTTGCTAGTGGTCAGCAGAACAGCAGCAAGCACAGAGCATTCTGACTGCTCCCCAAAGCCGGTCTGTCGGGCCAGAATGTGCCTAAATGATACAGACAGAGACATCAGCTGAGCATTCAGAGATGATGGTGAGTGTTGAGCAAAGGTTCTACACTGCATCTTCTGCTCTCTCAGCTCTTTCACACACCTATGAAAGTACACACCCGCCCATGCTCAGTAGGGGAACAATAATTAGGGGAATGCACAATGAGACCTCAGTCAGGTGTCTGTTGTGTGTGTATGGAGAGTGTTGGTGTGAATGTGTGTTTCCTCAGGTATAAAATCATAAAAGTGCACTTTGCTCAGCAAAAATGTCTGGAAGGGAAGGTGGTGGTTGTGTGTGTGTGTGTGTGTGTGTGTGTGTGTGTGTGTGTGTGTGTGTGTGTGTTGTTACACAGATTGAGTGGGACTGCTTAATGACATTGTGCACAGACACATAGGTTCTCTCTCTCTCTCTTTCTCTCTCTCTCTCTCTCTCTCTCCCACTCAATTTGTGTAACAACACACACACACACACACACACACACACACACACACACACACACACACACACACACACACACACACTTTCATCATCTCTGGCAAGTGAAGACAAGTCATGATACTTAAAAAAGCTGTCTTGGGGAAATCTAATCAATTTGGGTAATTACCCCTCAGCCCAATTTCCTGATAATGACAGTCTATCTCTGGCCTGGGACACAGACATAGCTGGGGGTCTACACTAGAATGATCTCACTTAGTGTCTTTTCAATCTGATATCGATACCAGCTTTCGTGTAGTGCTGAGCAGTTCTGATAAAAGTCAATACTTAACAGATACAGGTTCATAATATCAGAATAATTTGAGTCAATCTGAGTCAAATACGCTGCTACTATGATACCAACATAAATACTGTCTGGTCCACTCAGCACAACACACTCTAACACACCACCACAGTGTTAGTGTCCCCTCATTATTGAGAAAGACCAAGCACTTAAATAACTCCTGCTCTTTGGTGGTCCTGTGGGGTCCTGACTATTGAAGAACAAGAAACGAGGCTAACAATGTATGCAGTGAAACATATGGACAACAATCAGTAATTATAGAACTAATAAGTTCGCTCTCATAAATGTAATGTTTTATTTAATATTAGAAAGAACTATGGCTTCTATAAATAGGGAAACCTTCTTTGGTTCAACACAGAATCATTTTAAGCAACTTTAAACCTAGAAAAGTGTTTACATTTTCTAGTTAATAATTCTATTATATAAAAAAGAACAATGTTAGTTTTTCAGTTTTTCAAAATGGAAAAAATGAACAAATCCTGTGTTCATTCTTCATTCAGTTTATTTGATTAACTGAATAAATAAATAAAACAACAGGAAGCACTTGAGACATTTAAGGGTCAAGAAAACACATGGTATTGATATTTGTTACACAGAGATTGATTCTCAAAGGGGAACGTCAGGCACTATTGATACTTCCGCATTGATCCGTGGATCCCCAGCCTTTCACTAACTCTTTCTATATTGCACATGAGTGAAGATCACAGACATTTTCCCTGTGTGCCTGGAGGCTTTACACACATTAAACAATCCACCCAGGGAGCCGAAGAAGAAAGTATCAGACTGTGTGTGTGTGTGTGTGTGTGTGTGTTCGCACGAAAAAAGTGCAGGTGACAGTATATGTTTTGACAAAATACAATAATGTATCATTATTTGTGATTCCGTTATAAAGGATTATGAATCTATACAATATAGGGGAAGAAGAGAGGGAGAGATAAAGACAGGGGATTGAACCAGATCTTTCAAAAATGTACCACTGTACCAAAGGAAAAGTGCGCACACACACACACACACACACACACACACACGACTGGGGGCAGAGAGTGTAGCAGCTGGAGGCATAAAACAGCTCTGTATAAAATACCATTAGAGCAGATTCCATTAACCTCACAGGGGACCACCATATGCTCATACACACAGTCATGCATATTCTGATACACACAAACAGACACAGGGTTTTTAAAAACCCATTTGAGATGGAGGGTTAATCATCCCTACACATATTTGACATTTAGAGTCGTATGAAACCTAATATTTTTAGGTTCCCGTAACAAAGTTACATACAGTTTGCTTATGTGGCATCATACACAATAAAGCAGAAGACAAACATTCTGATGCTTAAAATATTCCATATTCAATTACCTGGACACAGTTGATCAGTAAATTTGGTTGTCGCCATGCCAACAGTGACTAGTTGAGTGAGTTCATCAAACAGAGGGCGAACAAAAAAAAAAATATTTTGCACCTTGTGAGTAAGACATCAGGCACATGAGATAATTCCTTTTCTTCCATTTACAGTTGAAACATTCGCTCTCAGTTAGTACAATCCTGGACAGAAACAGTATATCTGCAACAGTTTGTATTCCTTTTACATATGTTTCTGCACAGTTTGTGCTGGTCATCCTCTAGTCTTTCATGAGTGCTGGTGGTGGACTGCTCTCAGACTAGCAGGGACACTGCAGGATTTAAACACTCCAGCAGCACTGCAGTGTCTGTTCCACTCATACAAACACAACATACACTACGTCAGTGACACTGCATTGCTAAGAATGCAACCACCGCCTAAAAAATATAGACCTTAACAGAAACAGTACTTGGGCAGCAGTTATTATTCATTTTATTTTAGTTATAAAGACATCTTGCAGGGAAGTGCTGTTATCACTCAAATCAAGGAACATGTTTCAATGTCCATTTGTTTTAATATTAGAGAGAGAGAGAGAGAGAGAGAGAGAGAGAGAGAGAGAGAGAGAGAGAGTTCCTTAAACAATCCCATCTTCCAAAGTCAGGTGTGTGTGTGTGTTTCTTTGATCCAAGTGGCAACTACACTTTTAAGTGCTAAGAAATCACAGATATTTTATTTTTATTTTATTTTATTGATGGTTCATGAAAAAAACACAGACAAATGTAACAAGAACAACAACAACAACAACAACAACAAAAGAAAGAGTGTAATATTGGAGGCATGAGTTTAAGTGGAACACATATTTTTTGCAGTTCAAGCTGCTCCTGGGGTCAGAAAACTGAAGAAAGGGCAGAGGAATCCATGAACATAAACAGAAAACCATAACAGAAAACAAAGAACAGAATATCTAAACTACAAGGTGGTTCCAATCTGACTTCTATCTGACCCACTTCCACATCAAAACCATCTGCCTATCAAGAGTTACAAATGTTACAAATCTTTGATAAACACTACTCAAAAATTGAAGGGCCAGAGGTAATTCCCACTGGTGCATTGTTTTCCAGTTTCGTCTGCTGTGTTCACTTTAATTAGAGAACATTTTGCCTGGTTCTGTGTCACAAATGGATTCAGTAGCTGTTCCAGTCTACCCTCTTTGCAGTAAGCTTGGAAATTTGTGAAGGACCATCCATTGTTGTTCTGAAGCTCTATGAGTACTTGTTTTCTCTTCTCAAAACTGCTAACATTGAAAGTTTTGAAAGAACGAAAAGATCAAACCCAAGGATAAACAACATCTGATTCACTGGCTCAGTAGTTCTGGGCCAGAAAGAGAGATTTCTGGGACAGTGCATTTAACTGCAGGCCATATGAAACAAAAAACAGTTAAAGACCCAAGACCTCCTCCACTCCAGGGGGGCAGTGCTAGTGGCTCTGCTTGAATTGAGTGCTCTTCTCTTGGGGAAGACCTTGCAGTGTCCTCACTTGCAGACTGCATCATCTGACTCTGTTCAGATTTGTCCCCCTACCCACACACACATGCACATAAGTCTTTGATGTGCCTAAATACGGATATGTTGCCTATCTTGGTGACGTGATACAGATGTGTATGTTTGTGTGTGTATGTGTGTGTATGTATGTGTGTGGTACTTTGTTCTGTGATCGCCAATCGCATTTTCTTCTCCAGCTGGGCCTTGTTTTCAGCACTGTTATTTAGAGTGCCTCTAAACACACTGCACACCATCTGTTACTACACATGTGCATGTGTGCGCGCACACACACACACACACACACACACACACACAATATGAGCTAACAATACACTGTGTCATCATATTCTTTAAGGACATAATGACCTATAAATGCAAGCTTGTTACTCACTACAAAGACTTTTAAATCAGGCAATATCAGAAACAGAGAACAGAGCGTTTACATGCCGAAGATCAATCCAGGATCTGAACTGCCTCACATGTGAATATTTCCACCACTGTGACCTGAAATAAAAGAACTAGACCAGAATCAGGTCCCTTACAAGGTCTCCAACTGATTACACAGATTTTCTGAATGCCTACCTTGACCGCTTTATTAAAAACACCTATCTTGTACTTTCACTCACTCGCCACTTTATTGGAAACACACGCCTTGTACTTCTACTCACTGGGCACTTTATTTGAAACAGAGTGTAGAACTGGTATGAGTGTTTCATGGGTTTATACATGTCATTGTCAGTGTCAGGTCGTAAGTGGGTCCACCACCAACTATAGTTGATACATCAGCCATTCTGTGGTCATAAAATCTAGAGGATGGCTAAGATTAACTGTTCATCAGAAGAAGTGATTTTTGACTGCACACCAGCAAGTTGGAGGGGTGTCTATTAAAGAGGCAAGTTAGTGTATTCTCAATTAGTGTAAGTCCAGTCAGTCTTCATTGTTTGCTGATGTGGAATTTCTCATATATTCCACAAACAAAAACACACATGCTTCAGACCACTATACATTTCAACAACCACCATGTTCTACAGAAACCCATTCAATGTTTGCTTCTATATTAATAAAACCCACTGTCTACAGGTTCACTGCAAAGAGAGAGAGGAACCAGGAGAGATGGACGGCCAAGGGTATAAAAGCATCAGCAGCTCACATATATAAAACAATCCAGCATGACATAATGAATAAAACATATATTTTCATTCTTTAACCCCAAGATCTTTTACTACATGTCAGAACAATCTTCACTTTGAATGGGGATGACAGTGTGCAAACTAGATCATTATCTAGTACTACAGCCCCCCTCACCCTCCCATGCACACACATGCCTGCACATATAGAGCATAATGACATTAGAGAAACAAAGCATAAATGATCCTGTCAGTCCTCACCCTCTTCAGCCTGCTCATTCGCACAGTGGCTGCAGTGTCATTAACTCAGACTAGCATTTATCACATCCATTTCCAAACACAGTGGCCATCAGGAATATGCAGGCTCTCTTTTCTCAATATGTTGTCCTTTTAGCCCTGTGAAGTCAGAGTTACATGAAAATATAATCAGACCATGTTAGATTTGTTTGTTAAAGCTTTAAGCCTTTGATGTCTAATAAGGGGTAAGAGGTGTTGACCCTGTAAAAAAATAAAATTAAGTCAGTGTTCGGCCTCAAGTGGTTTACACATGTTGCAAAATGGCAAAATATATTCCTGTATTACTTTGGAATAAAATGTAATGGTACAGGCAGTTCAGCAATTATTGGTTAGAGAATAGAGAGCAACTAGTAGTGGACAGAGACTGATGAAAGTAGAGTGGAAGCAAATTCCTTGAGTACAATTTCTGCCAGGAGGATTTTTTGTTACTTTGTTTTTTTCTTCCACCAGGATTTGCATAGTATTGTGGTTTTCCAAGTATGGCTTTGTTGTCATTTTCTAAATTAAATAAAATATAAAGCTACAGGTAAATTTGACTACTATTAATGCAGAAAAACTAAACATCCTTGTGCATCTCAGGAAATATTGTGAGAAAGAGTGTTTTTTTTTTAAATAATTTAATTCAGAAAGGTTAACTATCATATTTATTTAGAACATACATATTCAGAACATATACATGGAAACATTTGAAGCCAGTGTGGTTTATAGCTCAAGAAAATCTAAAATCCAGTTTCTCATTGTATTAGAATATTTACTTTCAAGTTAGAGTAAATTACAATTCAGACAGCATAAATACTCTGGATGGAGAAAATGTGGGGGAACTTGGGAAAGCTATATGGAGTGGACTGAGGCTGGTGTCAATGCATCAAGTCTAACACAAACAGATGTCTCCAGGAAAGGGGTTACAACTGCAGTGGTCTTTATATCAAGCCCCTCCTGTACTAGAGACGACATCATTTACATTTACATTTACATTTATGGCATTTATGGCGGATTTCTGTTTTCCATGTGATATAAGCCATACTGATCAAAACAAAAACAAAAAAGGCTGAACACACGCTATTCAGTATTATGAACTATATTAACTTTACAGGAACCCTTTGCAGTTCTACAGTTACAGAGTGTAGTCCATATCCATACTTTGTTAGCCTCCTTTCAATCTGAAGATCAATGGTCAGAACCCCACAGGACCACCACAGAGCAGGTATTATGTGGGTGGTGGGTCATTCTCAACACTGCAGTGACCCAGGCGTGTTAATATGAGTTGTGCTGTAATGAGTGGATCAGATCCACTTGGACCAGTGCAGCAGACTAACATGCCACTACAAAGTCAGTATCACTACAGTGCTGAGAATAACCAACCATGTAAAATCCTTCTCTGTAGTGGTCCTGTGGGGTCCATTGAAGAACAACATGAAAGGAGGCTAACAAAGTATGCAGAGAAACAGATGGACTACAGTCTTAAACTTTTGTAGGGGAAATGGCTGATATAATTGACAATGGGTGTAGTGATGAGGTGGTCATAATGTTATGGAAGATTAAAATATGTCAAATATGAATATATGACATTTTTGAAATTATGAACCAAAATGAACTTTTTTACAATCTTGTAATTCTCACAAATGCACTACTATTCTGTCCCATAACCTTCATAAATAACACATTTTATGTCTCTCTATTTACAAATATGTGAAATTCAGCAAATTAACAGTAACTGTTCATTTTAAAAATCAAAACATGCAAAAACTGCAAGCTATGTTTCCTGTAGATGATGAGAAATGTAATTATTATTACAACAGAAAATTATTCTTTTTTGGTGGGTTATAAAAGTGCATTCACTTCTAGTAGAGAGTAAAGGCTAGTAGAGAGTTGAGATTATTAGAGAGAGAGTTCAGTGTGATGCTCACTTAACCATTTGAGAAACATGTTCTAAGATGCTTTCAGGAAACCAGCCAAGTTCTTGTACAACAAAACAAATCAAAGTCATCAACAGGAAGACCACCTTCTGGAGCAAGGATGGGGAAGCAATGAAAGCAGCACAGCAGGAGGTGAAACACTCTGTGAGGGAAGCTAAGGACAGCTACAGGTGAAAAGTAGAACAGTTGAAGGAGAGCAGCAGGAGGAGGTCTGGCCTCAACACAAAGACCAGGGTCATGGGGGGACTGTGTAGAAGGCGAACTGAATCAACCAGTTCAACCAGTCCATGTGCCCTCCACCCTGTACCACACTGCAGCCACCTCCCTCACCTTCTTCCCTCAAAACACCTTGCCCCAATGACTGCAACAGCCCCATCATGGGGTGTATCAGGGATGATAGAGAGTATGGTGAGGGACTTTGCTGTTTGGTGGCCAAGTAACCACCTGTAGCTCAATAACTCGAAGACCAACGAGCTGGTCACCGACTTTTGGAGGTCAAGTCTGAAGTTACAACCATTTCTGACTGAGGGAGATGAGGTGGAGGCTGTGGATTCCTATAAGTATCTGGAACTGTGGCTGGACAACAAGCTGGACTGGACTTGTAACACCGACCACCTGTAGGAGAGGAGTGGTAACAGGAGGACAGAGGCTGGGAAAGAGCTATGTGAAATAATAGTTAAACAATTGTCTATAATAATACACAATACCTCTCATGTTGGACTTTTCATATATATACTTTATATTATATATTGTCTATTTTGTCTATATTATTATATTATTATTCCCTTTTTCTCTGTTTGCACTGTAATGGTGCTGCTGCTGGAATCTTAATTTCTCTGAGCGACCCCACCACAGGAATCAATAAAGTTCTATCTGTCTGTCTATCTATCTATCTACAAATACATAATCAAATATTGGTTTGAAATATCAGACAAGTCTTAACATCTGCAGACACTGATAGAATTCCAATATTGATGTGTATCCCTGTTGAGGGTAAAGCTCTTATATACTGACAAAGAGCTTGACAAGTTCTTGACATTTAAAAAGCTGAGCCTATAGAGACAGAATGTAAATCGATTATAAATGCAATTAATCATAAACGGAAGACAACTCTAGGTGTTTAAGAATTATAGTCTCATAATTCTTTAAGTTTCAATACCTGCTGACTAGCATAGTTCATTTACACACAAACAAGTGTGTTTAAAAATCGTACAGGTGCCCAATTACACTTTTGACCCTCAAGACATTTACTTACATAAAGCTTCCACCCAGCTGGGTCTTCAGCCTTTAATCATACACCCCCACACACAAACACACACACACACACACACACACACACACACACACAAAGAAACAACTCGATCCACCACTCTCAATTGTTAATGATTCCAATGTCAGTGATATCCTTGCTGCATTTCATGCACTGCGTGCTAAGTAGCTAATGTAATCGATGCATCCATGGCCTGCATTTCTTGTCTCCAAAATAAAGCCAGTAATATTAAGAGAGCAGCAAAAAAGTCTTATCTTCTATAGTAGCAGGCCAGTGAGTGGCTATATTTACCTACAAAATCTCCGAACTACAACGCGGATCAATTTCGACCTGGCAATAGAGAGTGAGGGAATTGATTGAAGCATACTCTAATGCCTGAAAGAGACAGCCTCGAATTACTGAGCAGGAAATGCAAAAAGAGAAATGCTACCTGTACATGTCAGGCAGGGTGTCTGGCAGACATGGTTATTGTACAGTGCAGGAATCATCATCACTTACAATATGAACAAAACACAGTAAAGCAGATGTAGAAAAAAAGATGACGCTGAAAATAAGAACCTAATGGTCAGTATTACCTGTCTCTGACTTTACATCTACGAGGTGGACCATCTAGATAGGAGTGTAACAGAGTGGAGAGTGAGTGAAACAGTGTTTAAACACTCCAACAGCACTGTGTTTGATCCACTCATATCAGCGCTAACACCTTGATTTCCCTGAGGGACCCCTCCCAAGGCATCAATAAAGTTCTATCTAATCTAAACACACCCCTGCCATGTCAGTGTTCCTGTAATGCTGAGAATGACACACCACATATAATATCTGCTCTGTGGTGGTCCTGTGGGGCCTCATTAACAATCATTAACATTTGTAAATAGTCTGTGTACTCGTTACATGTCATACATGTGTTGCTCTCACCAAGAAAAATTCCTTGTATGTGTAACATACTTGGCGAAATAAAGAGATTCTGATTCTGATTCTGATTCTGACCATTGAAGAACAGAGTGAAACGAGGTTAACAAAGTATGCAGAGAAACAGATGGATTTGTAATTATATATATTACAATAGAATATATTATTAAAATATACTATAATAATATATAAATGTACAAACTGCTCCTGAATGATAAGAGGAGCTGATAAAATAGACAGTGAGTGCAGAAATAAGGTGTTGGTCAGTTGATCGGTTTATATCTATACGTGTGTGTGTGTGTGTGTGTGTGTGTGTGTGTGTGTGTGTGTGTGTGTGTGTGTGTGTGTGTAAACGTAATATATATGGTCTCACTCTCTCTGTTTGTTTGACCCAGAGTCGTGTGAATTTGTAGTGATCCGTGTGTGTATGTGTGTGTGTGTGTGTGTGTGTGTGTGTGTGTGTGTGTGTGTGTGTGTGTGTGTGTGTGTGTGTGCGCGTGCATGCCTGGTTGTGTGAGCTTCAAACAGTCTGAAAAATCTTTAAACTCAGTGAGAGCGCCTCTGCAGCACACTGAGTAAAGAGTTAGCAGTGCTTTAACCTTCTCAGAACACTACAGAGTTTACAGTCCTACAGTCGAACAACTCAAACAACTCAAAACGCATCCATATCCATCCATCACACTTTCACTCCAAATGTCATTTCGTCACTCACTCAAGAAAGGATGGGAGAACCACTCAGTTGTCATTTGTGCTCCATAAATAGGGACTTGTCTACCGCATTTAAACCACGCACTCAGTAAGCACACACAAACACACTAGTGAACAGTGAGCACACTAGTGAACAGTGAGCACACTACCCTGGCACCTGGGGAGTAACTAGAGGTTAGGTGACTTGCCCAAAGGCACTTCAGTCACATCCTGTCGGTTGAGGGACACAAACTGGAAGCCTTCTAGTCACAAAGCCACTTCTCTTACTTCCCAGGCTACAACCTCCCCCTCTCAATCACTCCATCTCTATCACATCATCACACCATCTTGCTCATTCAATTACACCTTCGATCCATCACACCAACAAACCTTCACTCCA
Source organism: Acestrorhynchus altus (assembly GCA_034509495.1). Lineage (NCBI taxonomy): Eukaryota > Metazoa > Chordata > Actinopteri > Characiformes > Acestrorhynchidae > Acestrorhynchus > Acestrorhynchus altus. Next base: position 13,750,548 of record CM067511.1, on the reverse strand, counting down.
CATATCTTCACTGAATCTCACATTCACTCCGTCACTCCATCACAGCTTCACTGCATCAGTCCATCACACTATCAACTCCATCAGGCCATCAGTTTTAATCCATGACTTAATCACAACTTCACTACATCTCACCATCACTCCATCATACCTTCATTCCATCTCGCCATTCCTCATCAAACCTTCACTCTATCATGCCATCACTCCATCACATTATCAATCCAACATCCATCAAATCATCAATTTCAATGTTACTTAATCACAGCTTCATTCATTCTCACATCACTCCATCACACTTTAATCTTTCTTTTATTCCATCACACCATTACTCCATCTCAGCAAAACTCCGTCATACATTCATATTATCACACCTAAACAGAATCAATCATTTCATCATACATTAATTCCATCGTACCATCACACCGTGACACCCTTACTGTATCTCACCAATACTCAATTAGACCTTTACTCCATCTCACCATCACACCTACACTCCATCAAAACATTCACTCCATCACACCTATATTCCATCTCACCACCACTCCATCTCACCATAACTCTTACACTCCATCATTCACTTCAACATTCACTCCATTCATCTCATCATCAGTCCATCACACCTACACTCCATCAAACATTTACTTCATCAAACCATCATAATTCATCCCACTTAGTCTCTATTTCACCATTACTCAATCGCACCATCACTCCATCACACCTACACTCCATCAAACATTCACTCCATCTCACTTTAACTCCACTGTACCATTGTTCCCTCACTTCTACACACCATCAATATTCACTTCATCAGTCATTCGCTTCATCCTTCACTCCATCTCACCTGTACTCTCTCAGATCACCCCATCACACTACTGCATCTCACCATTACTCATCACACCTATACTCCATCAAATATTCACCTTATCATTCACTTCATCAAACCATCAATTAATCTCTATCTCACCATCACTCCATCACACCTTTACTCCATCAAACATTCATTTCATCAAACATTCATTCTATCTCACCATAACTGTCACATCTACAATCCATGTAACATTCACTCCATCACACCCACACTACATCTCACCATCACTTCATCATACCATTGCTCCCTCATTTCTACACTCCATCAAATATTCACCTCATCAAACATTCATTCCTTATCACCATCACGCCATCACACCTTTATTATTGTTACCATCACTCCATCTCACCTTTACTCTATCTCAGCATCACTTCACCTCACATCACTCCTACACACCATCAAACCTGTACTCCATCTCATCACTCCATCACACCTACACTCCATCTCACCATCACCCATTACACCTACACTCCTTCTCGCTATCACCCATCACACCTACATTCCATCACTCTATTGCTCCATCAAACCTTAATTTCATTATCACTATCACACCTTTACTCCATCTCACTCTCACTCCATCACACCATCATTCATTTTACCTTTACTCCTTCACTCTTTTACTCCATATTACTATTCTTCCACCACACATTTACATCATCTCACTTTCACCCCATTTTACCATCACTTTATCACACCTTTGCTGCATCCATGCATGTAATAAAGTATCTCACCATCACTCCAAATGACCATCACTACATCACCCTTTACTCTAACTCACCATAAATCCATTAAACCTTTACTCCGTTTCACATCTATCTCACCAACACTCCTTCACCCATCACACCCTTACTCCATCTTACCATCACACCTTTACACCACGTCAACATCACTGTATCTCATCATTCTCATCAAACATTCACTCTATCACATCTAGATTCCATTACCCAACACCTTCACACTATCACTTTACTCCCTTTTCTCTTACATTCCCTTGAATATTCCCATTTTCCTATCCATGTACATGTAAATGCACACACACACAAAACATGCACCTTAAAAGCAGAAGAATGTGAGGCATAATTAATGGGAAGATGAAATTCTGAAATTCCTACAATCCTGATAACAAAAGTCTCTCTTTCTCTCTCTCTCTCTCTCTCTCTCTCTCTCTCTCTCTCTCTGACACACACACACACACACACACACACACACACACACACACACACACACACACACACACATACACACACACACACAGGCAGGCAGCATGAAAACATCCACCTCACTCACCTCTCCAGCAGCTTAGGAATTAAAATACATGACTGGATAATGTATGGATACAAAGTGTGTTAACTGCTCATAGATAAGGGGGAAAAAAAATCTCACGGCTGAGTCCAACTGTGTAACACACACTCTGATCAGACGGCCTGCGGTGCACTTTTCACCTCATACATTTTCAACAGGTCCTGATAGTGCTTATCACTCAGACACACGTACAATCAGGCAGCATTCTAAATCACTCTTTTTTTATGCAAGTGTGTGCATGTGTGTGTGTGTGTGTGTGTGTGTGTGTGTGTGTATGTGTGAAATCTATCTCTACTTAACATGCTTAACAGAGATAACAGGATGAGCGCCTCTATTGGCCAGACCAGCTCTTCTCTCAACAACACACTGAGATTCTCCACTGAGCCAATGCAAGCACATAAAGTACTTTAGGTTCTCTAGTTTGCTAGGATGGAAGTGGAAGGAGTTCTGTATTAGTTTTAGATAAAATAAATAACCATTTCTGGATCAAAAACTACACAGTTTTGCAGGGATGCACAATAATATAATTTCGTTCAATAAATCATCTTATTTGCAGCAGATAATGTATATTCTTTGCCAATAAATGGAGAACTTCATTTTTAATATTTAGTATTGTTAATCATTTTTCAGATGGACTGAGCATCTTTTTAAAATAGAAAGATTGATGGATGGTGCAATATACAGGCCCATATTGCAAGACAACTCGCTCCAATCAGCCTGTGTGGAAGAAACAGGGGGAGAAAGGACAATAGTCCCGAACACAAACCCAAACAACATTGAAGTTGAAGAAGTTGTTGAGCAACAAAAAAGGTGAATGTTGTTCAGTGGCCACATCAAAGTGCAGGTGTCAATTCTTTCATAAAATCTGCAGTAATCTTTAATGCTGTGGCCTACATTCACTAAAGCAAAGAACCTGGGATGAGTCAACCAAGAAGGACCACAAATCACTCTAAATAGAGAGCACAGCTAATAGAAACTTACACAAACAAACTGGTGGTTTTACCAAGTTCTGGTTTGATTTGGATAACTGTGCTGGATAATAAGAGTTGGATAATGGAGAGCAGATTGGTTTGGAACAATATGTGTCATTTGTAATCCAGAAGAAGTGAATAGTTCATTAATTGATTACTTTTGCAAGACCAAAAAGCATTTAATAAAACTATAGTAAAATGTACTGTTAACAGGAGTGGGCAATATGACAATATTATATCATACTGTGTTCATTTTTTATGATTTATAAACATTAATTTATAAAGTACTTCATATACTTTTCTGCACATATTGTGGACGTCACCAGTGCTTAAAGAACACTGACACACTGCACATTTCACTACACAGAGTGTAATTAGCTCTGTTTAATTGAATGAATTGCAGAAATGTTTTGAATAAACCTCACTGTATTAAATATAGGATATCATTTGAATAACATTGTTTAAATATCTGATGCTACTGGTACATTCTGTCTGCATGTCAAAATATCATGTGAAATGTCTTGTATAGTTAAAATGTATTTTATATCAAAAAGCTTCTTCAATCTTGCTTCCTTCAGCTTAGAAACATCAGTAAGACCAGAAATGTCCTGACCTTTTCGGACACTGAGAAACTCATTCATCCCTTTGTCTCCTCCCGGTTGGACTATTGTAATGCCTCGTTCACCTGTCTGAGTCAGAGAGACGTGTCTCGACTGCAGCTTGTTCAAAATGCTGCTGTTCGTCTTTTAACTAGGACAAAACGTAGGGATCATATTACCCCAGTACTGGCCTCCCTTCACTGTTTGACGCTGAAATACAGAATTGATTTAAAAATTTTAGTGTTGACCTACCAGGCTGTACATAATGAGGCTCCAGCTTACATTACCAAGCTTTTATGTCCACTTAATAATGTAAGCTCTCTGGGGTCCTCCAACCAAGGATTACTGACTGTTCCACAAAGCTGAAGCTAAAGGGTGACCGGGCTTCCCAGACTTGGGAAGGGCTTGTTCTCCCTTCTGACAGCAGACTCTCAGCATCAGTTCATGTTTTAAGAATCGTTTAAAGACTTACTTTTATTCTCGTGTTTTTAGTAATATGTGAATCTTGAAGATTTTTTGTGTTTAAATTATTGTATTTATTTGACATTTATCTATATATTTTATCTGTAAAGCACTTTGTGAGCTGCCCTGGAAAAGTGATATATAAATAAAGTTTACTTATTTACTTAATAAACATAATGACAAAATGTTTACCATATTGCCCACCCCAATTAATGTTGACACAATTTCAAACAACTTTCTCTAAAATTTTGAGACATTAAACTCTACAGACTTGTTCTTGTTCCATTCACCAGTACTGAAAACAATTCTGACTTTGTACGTTTCTCTAGAATGGAGAGTTTCACACCAAAACACTCTTTGACTTTGTTCACATTTTATTTTTCCATAAATCAGTGGAAATCCCCTGAATGTTTTTTACACTTTCACCTATGTGATTAAATGTTATTTTCATACTGGTTTATAGTAAAGTTTTCATCGGATTTGGTTTCTGTAGTGCATATGTAAAAATGGTGTGTTAGTTGGAATTGGGGTTTCAAAGAAGACACAGTATGACCAACTATCCAGCTGTAGTTCTGAGCCCTGACTGCTTACAGGTCTTGTGAAGGTCAAATTAAATTAAACAGTACAAAAAGGAAGTCTTATTCCAGCTGATCGATCACCAAGTCACAGCAAATACCAGCCATAATGTAATGAATACTGCATTCACACTGGTTGGTTCACATTTGCAGCAGGGGGAACTGTGGGAAGGATGGTATTGATATTGCAGTAAATCGAGTTTTTGTTAAAATAAATGCCAGCGCGCCAAAGCGGGACAGAACGCAGCAAGTGATTTATCAAACTGAGAACTCCCCCAACCCTCCAAATGCTTACCAGGCTTCTTGTGGATGATTTATTGTGTGCTGTTGTCATTAAGTTCAATGGGTAAAATTAATTTGGCCATGGTTATGAGTTTGTGTAACATGTCATGAAGAAGGGAAGTAATAATAATTTTATGGCTTCACACATCTTGCAATGAAGCTGTGAGAACAATTCACAATAATACAGATTTTGAAAACAGACAATATCTCATGCAACACAAGAGCAAACACCAAGAAACACCTTAGCCATACCACAGCTTCAAATACACCACTTGAAATACCATAGCAACAACTATAGCAACCACCATAGGAACAACTTTGAACACTTTAGCAACCACCTTAAACACCTTAGCAACTGCCCTAGCAATTGTCAAATATGCAACAGCAATCAAGTACGAACACTGCAATACCATTACAGCATCTTAGCAACCACCTACAATACCATAGCAACAACCTAGCCACCACCAGAAGCACCTTATCTACCACCTGACATACCATAGCAGCTACCCTGTGTACTAAAGCAAATCCACATGAAACATCTTAGTAACCACTTTAGATAACTTAGCAACTGCCCAAGCAATCACCTGATATGCAACACAAACCACCATAGAACACCTTCGCAACACAATTGCAGCATCTTAGCAACCACCCAGTGGACCTGAAGCAGCCACTTTAAATACCATCTCTTAACAAAACAGTTTGACATCAGTGAGTAAATGCATAAAAGTAGGAATTACTTCAGATAAAAAACCATTGTGCGTTTTCTTCAGGAAACACACTTTTGTTGTTACATTTTTCTAATTTAATTTTATATAACGTTATTTATATGTTTATAAGTGATGTTTGATTCTCTATTTATGGGACAAGCTGAGCCTGACCGTGGCAGGAAAGCCTCCCTGAAATCCTCTAAGGCCCTGGATCTCCAAAGGGGAACACATCCTTCCTATGGACAACGATGTATTATGAAGTTACAGGCAGAGTAGGATTAACAACAGACACACTCAGATGCTGCCTGATCTGTGTATCTTTTTCCATCCCTCCCTAAATGCATCAGAGTTTTAGGCAGCGTGAACTTTGAGGCTGGAGGCATCATTAACTAGTCATACTGCTCAATAAGCAATTTCCTCCTTAAAGGAAAAAGCTGCTATAATGAGGACTTCACCCTCATTACTCACTGTTTGTATTTCCAGCTGCTACTTTCCAGAGTGTGTGGTCCATTCAAAGTCATCAGTGCATCACTGAGTGAAAGATTAAAGAGAGAAGATCGAGTGTGACTCTTCAGAAACATCCAAGCAAAGCAAAAAGCTCTCAGGCCCTGGGATGGACTTTATCTCATATCTGTGTCGTCAGAAAACAAGATAAACCCGCAGTACAACAAACTTGTACATGTACTGAAACAGATTGTGTGTATGTGTTTGGATTTAATTTAAATTTAATTAAATTAACCCATAAAACATGAACCATCTGTGTTTGCATTGCATTTTGAATATATTTAATGATTACTAAACCTTATGCTGTAATAAAAAATCACTGAGCATAAAAGGTAAACAAGAACCCTTCTGTCTGGCCTGTCTACCGTACAGGCCTGATTGGTGCAGCGCTGCAGAAAGGGTTTTCTTTCTGGAAGGTTCTCCTCTCTCCACAAGGTTGGAGCTCTGTCAGAGTGAACACTGGGTTCTTGGTCACCTCTCTGACTACCTTGATCACTCAATTTGGCTGGGCGTCCAGCTCTAGGAAGAGCCCTGGTGGTTCCATACTTCTTCCACTTATGGATAATGGAGTCCACTGTGCTCATTGGGGCCTTCAATGCAGTATAAAAAAAAACCCAGATTGGTGTCTCGATACAATCCTGTCTCAGAGGTCTAAACACAATTCCTTAGACTTCATGGCTAGGTTTGTGTTCTGACATGCACTGTCTATTACTTGCCATTATGTAAACAGGTTTGTGCTTTCCAAAATCATGTCCAATCAACCAAATTTATCATAGGAGTTGTCTAATCAAGCTGTAGAAACATCTAATGGATGATAAATGAAAACAAGATGCACCTGAGCTCAATTTTGAGTGTCGTGACAAAGGCTGTTAACACTTAGTACATGTTTTTCTGTGTGTCTTTTTATTTTTGATAAATTTGCAAAGATTTCAAAAAACTGTTCTCACTTTGTCATTGTGGGGTGTTAGAATTTTGATGGACAAATTTAATTTAATCAGTTTTGGAATAAGGCTGTAATATAAAACGTTCAAAAAGTGAAGCAGTGTGAATATTTTCTGGATGCACTGTATATTATACGATGGTTGGCCACTTAGCCTCTGTGTTTTAAGCTGTAAAAGCAAATTAACTTTTTAAGTCCTGGTTGAGTAAAGCAGTGTTCACTCTCGCACTACCAAAAGTTTATACTATCAGAGTTTTTGGCAGGTTAATAATTGTCAATAAAAGGCCAGTTGGAATTTTATCCACCTATTGATATTTTGGGTTGACTCAAAAGATTAATCTAAAGTAGAAGATTTTATGTTTTATTATAACGAATGTAACTGGGTTGTTCTAACATACAGTGATTAAGTACATTGAACTTTAACTTTACAATTTGTTCAACAAAGCTTTACTTAATTTTATATGGCATTAAGATGCATCAAAGTTAGGTAAACTTACCTGGGTTTACAGTGTGGATGAATAATCACTGGGGGGGTGCACATCTGTATTAAGCAGTATTACTAACTAGTAATATTATACCATTTATTATTTTTATAACAATATTATTTTCCTACCCCCAACACCTCCAGACTCCTGACTATTACTGCTACCAGGCTCACATAAATAGCCTCCTCTGCCTATATATATATATATATATATATATATATATATATATATATATATATATATATATATATATATATATATATATATATATAAAGAAAGAGGGGGAGAGAGATGTGGATGGATATTAAGTGACAGCATGGGCAGAGTGGGGTTTTATTCATGCTGATGTCACTCTTTATAAATTCCACTGTAAAAATGTCTGACCTGCCAGATGCATTCACAGATCAAATCTGTGACCTTGTTTGCTTAACAGGAGGCACAGATGTAACAGACAGACAGACAGACAAACAGACAAACACACACACACACACACACACACACACAAACATACACACACACACACACACACACACACACACACACACACACACACACACACACACACACACACACACACACACACACACACACAAACGTACAGGCATCTAAAGTCAGTAACTTTGATTCTGTATAAACACATCACGTACTACAGCTGATTACATTGTATTGCATGTATCTGAACACATTTCCAGCTGTCAGCATTCTACCAAACATGTAGATCCTCTGTATATACTACACACATAGGTTGTGCTATAAATATGCTAATAACACAGCATTATCTAAGATATAAGTGGATCTGCAGCACTGTTGTAATTTTCTATGAAACATGGCAAATGTGAGCAACAAAAATAACAAAAGTACAGTTGTATTACAAAAACAAGATTCACTCTATGTATTACAGTTTCTCTTTGTTTACATTCTTCAATTGCCTTCATTTACAGTGTATAAACAGTATGTTTTGTTTGCCTCCAGTTTCCTCCTAATTTAAGAAACCAGTCACCACTGCAGTTCAATCTCTTGTTCACTTAATATCTCTGAGCCTATGAGCACAGTTGTTTGCCTATCATATCACTCTGTCCAACAAAAGGAAGCACATAACTCAATGAGAACAATGAACAGAACTGGACTGAACTACATCTTGTTCACTTACTAAAGGCATTTGCAGGTCAAAACTACAAAAAAATAGAACATTCTAGAGCACTGGACGATTCAAGAACAACAAGAATACTTGTAGAAACCTTGACAATATAGTATACAGGAGATACTATTATTACACTTCCCTTCATGAAATGTGCAAAGGGGACCCCCCCATCCACTATAACAAATGAGTCAGTACCACCCATACTCCTACAGAAAAGAACTTCCCCTGGCTATGCTTTTCATAAACCGCAAATCACAAGGGATTATTGGAGTTAACCTACTACTACTTCTACTGCTAATGGAAAATAATAATAAGTTAGTTAGTGGTGGGTTAATCTGAGTTAGTTTATAGTAGTGGTTGGGAATTATTATCATGAGTTAGTCAACAATAGCAGTTAATTGCAAGTTTATCAAGATTAGCAAATGGGTTTGTCAGGTAGATGCAGAAACAGCCTGGGGTCCTATGTGTGCTATCTTACTGTTGCTAGCAACACAGTATTTGTGTTGGTGCTGTTTGTAATGCATTTAAATTATGCAGCACTAAATGTTGCTCTGCATTCATTTACTGCATTATTATGGTGTTACAATATGAACATAATTTAGAAGGTAGGAAGAATTGTACACCATATATGCTAAATGTCATACCAATGTGGACAAGATTACAGCAATAAGAGATTCTGATGGTCAGTTTCAATTATTATTCTATTAATTTCCCAACCCTTTTAAAAGAGCTGAACCACAAACAGCAATATACTGTGATAAAAGTACTTAATATGTAGTTTTAAACATTAATTAGTTTTTTTCCCTTCATAAAGCAGCATGAACATGCCTAAATAAAATATGGTAACTTCTTAACTTAACCATACTGGCTGTTAAACATGTTCTTAATGAATATTCTTGTTTTGTATTTAAGATGTCATTCCATCTCAGTACAAGTCCACAGTGGAGTGAAATTAGAGTCCTTCAGAATCATGATGCAACATTGAACATTACAATACAAAACAGAGTAGAGACTACATTGTTATGGGATCAATATTGAATTGACAGTATCATTTTGGAATCAGTACTGAACATTTCTTACATTACCAGCCCTAGTAACAGTACCCCCACTCAATATTTGTTAAGAATATTGGGTCTGCATATGACACTGGCTTGTTAATCAAAGATGGTAAACTCCTCTTCATTAATCTAATTTAAAAGCAAAGTGAATAAGGATAAAAACCCAGAAATATTTATTCATCTAAACGCCAAATTTTATTAATCTAAATGCCAATTATTTGCTGTAATTCCTATTACAGCAAACAGTGCCTTTAACAAAGGAAACATGGCCTCTTACGGATGACAGCTGAGCTGGTGAGAGTTGTGTTACAGCAAAGCTAAGAGCATAAATATGAAACCAGCTTATCTCAAGTTGGAAAGGAATGCATCCTTCGTTCACCGCCAGTGGCTTCGTTGAGCAGTAAGAAGCTTAGAACTAAAATACAAGGCAGAAATATCAGAGAGGGCTGCATGATTTATTCATATCACAAATCAATAATGCCACAAGCAGGTGCTTTGACTATCTGACCTCACCCTCCTCCCCTCCTATGGATATCATCAATCTTAACTGACCAGCAGCAATGACATATTACAGTTCTTGCTTTTGTTGCTTAGTTACAATGCTCCCCGAGTAAGCAAGAAACAAATGAATCATTAGCAGTCACTGTTTCCAAAGGCACAAATATTAATAGTGTGCATATATTTAATATTAATTCTTTCTCACTTACAGCTCATTCCCAGAAATGCCAAAATTCAAGATTCTACACTGGCTGTAAAGTTACTATTTTATGAGCAATTTTGTGGAAATGTTTAGCAACAAAGTTTTAGCAACAAACCTGCTAAACTAGAAAACTAGAAATGTAGCTTGAAATGTAACAATACTAGAAATGTAACAATACAGCATACATTTTATCATTCAGTACACCAACCAGGCTACTATACAAGGCAGGTTACAGTTATAAAATATTGTACTGTAATTTATTTATATATAAATGTTTTTTTGGTGACAGTGATGATGAAAAATGCATTGGCCAACAATGATTATGTGGGTGTGTTCACAAATCTCTTTGATAAAGAAATCTGTTCTAAAAAAAAGTAATTATTTAATAATTACTTTTAAATCCTTAAAAAGCCATGTTTGAAAAATGTTTACAAGTGACAAGGTTTAAAGAACTTTCACATCACAAAATTAATATTGTGAGCTTTACATTATCTGAAGGTTCTTAAAATTCCATCACACATGTCCATCACACAGTTCTATGAAGCACTAGTTTAGTGCTATACTGAACTTTATTAAAGCTCACTGCCATCTACAAAAGTTTTTACTCCAAGTCAGAGTTAACCAGGTGATGGTTCTTTATATCGTCATGGTTCTATGTCTACAGAAAAAGTGTAGACACAGTGTAGACAAACTGTCAGCTTGAGTGTCAAAATGGCAAGGCCAGAGACAACTGTAATTACTTCAGTATGTAAAATGAAAAGAAAAAGGGAAAACCTGGAAAGTACTTATGATTGACTGTGTGTGTGTGTGTGTGTGTGTGTGTGTGTGTGTGTGTGTGTGTGTGTAGTAGCCAATGACTGTGTGTGTGTGTGTGTGTGTGTGTGTGTGTGTGTGTGTGTGTGTGTGTGTGTGTGTAAAATCCAGGCAGAGATCCAAGTCTCTTAATAAGGCAAAAAGTGGAATCTTCTCAGACTAACATATCTGACATTTTTTCCCAAACAAATCTCATTCTCTGCAATGGCAGGAATGGCTGCAGCCTCTCAGGAATGCTGGCAGCATGTGCCAACTCCAAGTTAACAGCTATGTTTTATCACAAAGAACACAATGTTGCTGTGAACCAAATGGTTCCGATACCAAAAGTGATTAACCTCCAGATGTTGTACTTATTGTCTATGATAATGAAAGCATAATTCTATTTTTAAGCATAATTCTCAGGTACATGAAACAACTGAAGTGATTTGAAATTACTTATCTTTACTTTGCTTATTAAATGTTAAATGTTAGGCTTACTTCATGCAAGGTTTGTTATTTTACCCATGATGCTTTGGGTTCAGATCCATTAGTTTATTATTGCTTTATTGCTGTGACATTCAGCATTTCACTATACATTAGATTAGATTAGATTAGATTAGATTAGATTAGATTGGACTGGATTATAAATGTGGTTCAGCCATTTCATTAGGAGTATCAGCAACACTGCAAAAATCAGTCAATCAATAAATAAATAAATAAATAAATATGACAAATTTCAGATATATGACTAATTGTTTAATATACCAAAATACCAATATTGATATCAAAACCGCATATCCTCCACAGATCAGTTGACTGATAAATTGGTATAATTGATTGTGTAATAATATTTCAATAGTACAGTAAACCAGCAAATAGTCTAAAGAACTCTAGATTTGTTGAGGGTGTTTCACACTGATTCTAGTGACTCAGGAACAAAGCACATACTCTTGACCCCACTGAACAAAAGTCAGCCAGGCATAAAAGATGACACTGCATGTCTGCGCACATTTCAAGCACTTGTTCATAAATTCTCCTTTAAAGACAGGAGACATATTGTATAATGCATTTGATGGATTGCTCATTTAATATTCAAATATATGGGCAAAAGATCCTGCACTGGAATACATACTCTGTCATTGTGATAACACCACTCTTGCCAAATTCTGACACACATCCCCACACACACATCCACTCCTGCGGAGGAGTGTTAGCTAAAATGTCGATCACTCCCTAGAGACCACCTGCTGCAGACCACCTCACACTGTCTGCTGCATCATCCCAGGAATTTGCATATACCAAGATCAATATTCACATATTAAACAGGTGTGTGTGTGTGTGTGTGTGTGTGTGTGTGTGTGTGTGTGTGTGTGTGTGTGTGTGTGTGTGTGTGTGTAATTGGATTACAGATTCACACACACACACACACACACACACACACGCACAGTGCCTTGCAAAACTATTCAACCACCATGGCATTTTTCGTGTTTTGCTACCTCACAACCTGGAATTATAATGTATCATTTTAGGGTCTGTATCACTTCATTTACAGAACATGCCTGCAACTTTGAAAATTTGATTTTTATTGTGTAGCAACAACAAAGAGGACAAACTAACAGAAAACGTTAGTGTGCATAACTATTCACCACCCTAAAGTCAGCAATTTGTAGAGGCCCCTTTTGTGGCATTTACAGCTGCAAGGCACTTTGGATAAGTCTCTATGAGCTTGCCACATCTTGCCACTGGGAGTTTTGTGTGTGTTTGTTTTGCACCAGATTTAGCATTTTCCTTGGTGGCTGAAGATAAGATAAGATAAGATAAGATAAGATAAGATAAGATAAGATAAGATAAGATAAGATAAGATAAGATAAGATAGCAAATACAGTAGCAAATGGATTGAAAGAAATAATAAAGTACTCAGCACATGAAAATCAATAGTACATAAATACAAAGTGCAGTACATGAAATATAATATGAACATTGTAAATAACAGAAGTCACTCTGACGGACATTCTTTACAGATTTGCAGATTATCTACAGGTAATTGCACATGGGGAGATTGAAGAAATATTGCACATTGTTGCTATGTTATATTGAGTTCACTAGTGTGTGTGTGTGTGTGTGTGTGTGTGTGTGTGTGTGTGTGTGTGTGTGTGTGTGTGTGTGTGTGTGTGTGTGTGTGTGTGTGTGTGTGTGAGAGTGAGCAGACCACACCATAAAAGATGGCAGAAAGCAACACTGTTTCAAATTAGGTCCTCAGGAGTGCTCCCTGCACTCCAAATGACTTCAGTTTCCTCAGGAGGTAAAGTCTACTCTGGCCTTTTGTGGTCTTATGGTCAGATACTCTAGTCTCTGCTTTAAAATGCTCTAGTCTCTGCATCTCCTTCTGGGTTACTGTTGGTCTCTGTGCTACCTCTCTGATTAATGCTGTCCTTGCCTGGTCTGACAGTTTTGGTGGGCATGCCTCTCTTTGTAGTTTTATTGTACCCATTTGATGGGTACCACCATTTGATCTTTCTATTTGATGATAATGGATTTGACGATAGGTGGCATGGTGGTGCCACAGGTAATGTGTGTCACACAGCTCCAGGGGGCTGGGATTGTGGGTTTGATCCCCACTTCGGTCACTGTGAGGGGTTTGGTGCATTCTCCCAGTGCCCACAATTGCCCCCAGATGTGAGTGTGATTATGTGTGTGAGGTACCCTGCAATAGACTGGTGCCCTTTCCAGGGGGCATTCCTGCCTTGCATCCAGGTGGGCTCTGACTGTGATGAGGACTGACTGATTTGATGGTGCTCTGAGGGATCATCTGAGATTTGGATATGTTTTATTAACCAATCCAGACATATACTGTACATCTCTACAACTTTGTTTGAGTTTGTTTGAAAGTGTCAATGGAGGCTGGTTGCTAGCTGACCATTGCAATTAGCCTTTCGTTAGAGTAACTGATACATACTATATGGCCTAAAGTATGTGGAACCCCCTACTCACTGACTTCAGGTTTTACAGTCTCGCCAATTATTTGCAAGACTTTATATATCATTATGGAAACACTAGGAAAATGGGTAAGGCTAAGGCTAAAGGATAAGGCTATACACCACAATACAATCAATGATCTTGATGTATACAGAGCAGTTCAACCTCAGCCCAGATGGCCCTTTCTCAGCCAGTCAGCCAGGACAAAGCATGGCAAGGTGCACAGCCTCAGTATTTCATCCACACACACAACAACACCTCAACAACTCCAGAATACTCCAGAAGATCTTTGCAATATAATATTTCAAGGTCATTTTTTAAATAGTTGGGTACCGGTGGCTTTAGTAGATCAAAAGATACACATACAAAGATCTCCTCTCGTTTCATAACAGAGATCTGTGACTGCCTGTTTCAGAAAGTCATCCATTCATCACATGGTTCATTCAGCCTGCATCACAGTGGACTGTCTGGAACAGAAGGCTAACTGAAATAAAATTAAATAAATAAATGATTAATAATAAGTACATTCATGGCCTTAGATCACCGTGGTCAATGCTTTCTGTCCAATAATATCTCATTGGTCTCATAGCTCACACAAGACTGGAGTTGAGGTACAATGGTTCATACTAAGGTCAGGTACCAAGGCCAGCAAACTCTTCAGCAGCTTTTTTTTCCTTCTCACATTAGAATCCTATTTTTTTTTAAATGATGGCATTCGGCACACCAATGGACATTTCAGAGGAACAGTGACAACAAGCTTAATCCAGTACATATGCAGCACATATAAATGAGCTGTGGTTGGACATATTATATATAAGGCTGGTAATCCTTTGGTATAGAACATTGATCGTTTATTGTGCACAACTCTTTTCTGTCAAAATACCTCAAAATGAATAAATAAGGCCAGAGCAGAATACTAGTCTACAGATAAGTTCAGGATCACTTTAATTACACCCCATTTTTTATATTTTAACTCTGCGGTTTCTTTCTTTGCAAATGTAACAGTTAAGCTTGCATTTCTGTCATACAATTGACTCTTTTGGGATTCTGCTGTGGCACAACTATATAAGGTTTCACTATGCTGTCAATGAATTTGAATCCCAGGAATACACATAACTGAGGTTGCTGATATCAGTTAACCAGTTACTTATATGTAAATGTTTATGAATATCCCTTTAATTATGTATTCAGCTACTTTAACCTGCACTAAATGCATGAAACAGATTTACAAATAAACATGAACCTATTATCACCCTGCCTAATACTAGATGGGTACAAAGCCCCCATCATTGAGCTGTGGACCAGTGAAGTTGTGTTTTCTGAAAATGATTGTGCACATTCCAGGGATTAGGTGGGGTGGTGATCATCCAATATTCTGACATCAACAAAGCTCTTGTCAATGGATGCAATGCAATCCTCACAGCAATGCTTTAAGATCTAGTAGAAGGTCTTCCCTGAACAGTAGAGACAGTTACTCCAACAAAAACAGGATACACTCTTTTGGATACATTTGATTTCAGAAGACACAATGAATAAGCAGGTGTCCCAATACTTTGGTCCAAATTGTGTCTCTTTTAGGTATCTTGTTATATCAATTAGTTTTATGACAGGGAATGTATTCTAGTGCTAGTTTTGGACTGCCCTTGTTCTGCATTACCACATTGCTTGCATTAAATTGGGTAATAAAGCAAGGGAAACACTAGACTGTGCAGTGAATCTGAACACTGCACTGCAAAACATTGAAACAGGCCTCCAGAAATAGACCAAAAAAATGCTTAAATAAAAAAGAAAGTCATCGACTGCCAGACCTTAGCAGTAGAACACAATGTCAGAAGAAACAAGCAGATGATAACAGCAACATGTCTCTGGGTGAACTGACAAGAGGGTATGAAACAGATCTATAAAACACATTTGAAAAGAGTGAGATGGAGAATGGTCTGCAGATGACAGTGAGGTCAACAAAGACAAACATCTACAAACAATAAGCAGTGCTGAAATGCCAGAGCAAATGCCGGGTTTCCTCTCCAGCTATGCTGCAGATGCTGTAGAGGCTGAGTGAGCCTCATTAGGAAGAAGGTTAAAGCGAGGCTTCCACTGACAGATTACACTGTTACTGAACAAATCATACCTAACTAGCAGTGTCTCAGCGGGTGGGCCTGTTCCATTCTTGCCCTGTCACACTCTACTTCTCCTCCTCTCTCTCTTTAAAGCAATGTAACAGCTGTATCTTCTTCTTCCAGTCTTCCCCACAGACAAATGGTGAGATTTGCTGTAAGATAGGGTGCAATAAAGCAACACTGGACAGTTATTTTGCCCTAAGATGCTCACCATATGTCTGTCTTAAACTCTTGTATGCGGCTCTGAACTTTGTAGTTCACCAATTAGCTTCAAAGCTTTTGCACAGTAAACACATGATTAAGGACTAGATAATACAACATGTTAAAGGGATAAAGTGGCTTTCCTTGTTCAAATTTGTTATGGAACCATAATAAATAAATGCAGAACTGGAACTAGATCTTCACTGAAGAAAATCAATATGCACTCCAAATACACTGAGATGCTATCTGTTGAAAAAAAAAAAAAAAAACTTGCTTATGTGATCCCAAGGAACACTGGATGGTCAGACTTCTCCAACTAAAGCCATGCTGATGAATTTCAAAATTATACATACTGAACCATTCTTCAATAAAGAAAATGGAAGCATGAACAGTCAAAGAACCCTTTGAATGAATAAATGGTTCATTACATCATGAAAAAGTTAATCAGGTGATGAAGGAATGTGTCGCATTAATCGTATGTTTATCTTCAATGCTCGGCCTTCTTGTCACCATCCTGTTTTGTTTAAATTTGCACGTGCAATGTAGCACATGTAGTCTTTGCGCCTTGTGTTTTTCCACCTGTATCATTTACTTAACCCTGCCATTGTAATTCTGCTGGTGTTTCTGGTCTTGTCTGTGTATCGAAGTTTCTTTGTTTGATGGTCTTTGTCAGCTTTGTGTTAATGGCAGCATCGTTTTTTTCTTATTATTTAACTTGTTAATATCTCTCATTTGTCTTGTTATTATACATTCAAAAAACAGTGCACACAGACACAATGTAGGGGTTCTATATAGAATATTTTTGAAGTAAATTGCTTTATAACATCAAAAAGCTTTTCTTCCAGTACAAGTTTGTATCATAATAGTAGGAGGAATCCCTTTTGGGGTTCAATAGTAGAACCCCTTTTGCTATATAGAACACTCTATAAGGCACCCTCTATAGCACATTCTCCATCAATCTGAAGAACCTTTTCATCATGCAGAACTCTTTATTCAGCCAAGGAGCTATTTGTTCCTTAGTTCTATCTGGAACAATTTCCATCTTGTAGCTGATCATCCTCTTCCTCTTTCGCCTACAACTCTTCCAACCGCAATGGTCTTTTCCAGTGAGTCGGTTCTTCTCATGATGTGTCCAAGTAATATAGCTTAAGCATGACCATCTGGGGCTTCCCAGTGAGGAAGGTTAAACTGAATCCTAACCACAGGCCCTGCAGCTGTGGAAACACACACTTCACCTGCAGCATCACCATACCCATAGCTATATTGGTTGGGCTGAATTGTTTGGGTTTTGTTAGTTTGCTTCTATCAAATTAACCCTAACAGTTAAAGAGGTTTTGCTTCGTGTTAAAAATAAATTCTTTACTTCTGGTCAGTGTAAGTCACCAAGCACTGTCACATGACTACTAAAGGCACCAGGGAATGGCAAGGAAGGTGTGATTGTCTTCATTTTTTTCCTTCAAATTAGAACTTTGCAATATGTCTGCGAAGGTAATGTGAAGTACATGGTAGAATCCTGTAGCACCAGCTGATTTATCTAACCCAGTAATAAAATAGAGCTAAATTTACCAAGTTCAGTAAATGTTGTGTTCCATGTGTATTCAATCTCAAGCCTTTTTCCAATCTGAGAAGCAAGCAAGAAGGGTGTCCATTAATCAGCCATGTTAATTAAAACACAGCCAGGATTCCTTCTCTGCCACTTTCTGTGTTGTAAGTCCCTCATATTCTGTCATCATCGTCTCACACTCTCACTATCCCCCTGTCTTTCTGGTAGGTGATGAATCATGGAGGAACTTGGTTGTGAGAGTGGCTCTAATTTAGTGTCTACCAATACATCTTATCCACAGGGTCCTTTTTCTATATTTTCTTCGTCCCTGCATCCACTCTCCTACACTCCTTCTCCTGCAGGTGAAAATGAACACTGAATCCTGACAAGACATCTGATGGGATGCAGGACAGGGTCTCTCGGTAGCTCCCATCCACTGGTTGGTTTGTGTGTGTTGTGTGTGTGTGTGTGTGTGTGTGTGTGTGTGTGTGTGTGTGTGTGTGTGTGTGTGTTTGAAGCTAGTGTGTGCCAAGTGCAGCCCAGGCTGTTGTAGAAGAATTATGGGATGTTATCAGAGTCTCATTTTAATCCGCTGCGGTGCAGTGGGAAACGTGTGTGTATGAGTGTGTGTTTAATGCTATCCTTCTCTGGCTCTCAGCTCCTACTTAATTCAATAGAGGGCCAATTATTGACTGTACCACCACTTTTAAATCCTTTTCAATTTGTTTAAACTGTAAGTGTCTGCTGGTCGAGACCCTTGGCCTAATTTGCAGACTAACGCTTCATATATTACTCCACTTTCAGCCAAGATCAAGATCCCTCCATCAGACCACATTTACAGTTAGTTAATAGTATGATTTAGTCTTACTGTTATTGTCTTAGGGTAAGAAACAACTCAGGGAAATTGATGTCTACCCCTTCTCTTCATTTCATGTTAACTGATTTTGTGTTCCTGGTCTGTGGTCCAGCCTGTTATATATAATGTAACTATATATATTTATATATTTATACATATATTATCACATAGTTCTGTCACAGACATTTACTTCTACTTAGCCTTTTATCTACTTTACAAGTTTTTAACTTTAATTTGCTATTTATTTCTTGAAGGCCTCATTGACCTGAACTTTTCTTTAACAGAAAGAGCATTTATTTTATTTTCAGGATAATAAATCCTAAAACTGTGCTATTTGTCTACATACAAAAATATGTCTTTTCAAAAACAATTAAACACAGTAATATGTGTCAATGAAAATAAAACCAATATGATTGTCAATGAAAATGAAACCAATATGATTGTTTTAGTAACAAAAGAGCCACAATTACACTTATGAACTAATCATTTGTACAAAATCAATGTCTGAACACATTAAACAACAACAGTAACAACTAAAAAATTAACTGACTGAAAGAAAAGCAGAATGACACAATGATGATTCCCACTTCCCTCAGTGGCAGCGGTGCTTGCTATGGAGTTGTTTAGTGATTGCTAAGCAGTTGCTCCAGTGTGCTAGATGGTTGCTAAGGTGTATCAGGTGGTTCCTTTGGTGTTGTTATGCAGTGGCTGTGAAACCCCATTTGGTTGGTCAAGTGATTAGTGTATTTGTATCATCTGCACACAAGACACGTGAAAAAAAATTCCAAAGAAATCCATAATATCCTGAATCTCACCATCAAACTAAAGAATCTGGATTTGGATTAGTCTCTATAACTATTTATTTTTAATTGCTTGACATTTTTGACTAGGAACACCAAGGGTGTACAGATGTTACATAAAAAAGAAAAGTAAAATTAACATTTAATATAAAAGACCAAAATAATGTGTTTAGATGGCTGGTGTGGACAAAATGACATATTTCAGAGAGACAACTTAAATCAGTCAAATCTGACTAAAACACAGTAGGACGTCTAGGAAAGACTGTGCAACTAATTTCAAACTAAAGTTATCCTCTATCAAGTTATTTGCTCAATTACATATTGGGGAGGAAAAAAGATCAAGTGTACTTCTGCCAGACTTATCAGAGGGCAGGATAAGCATGTGATATAGCTGTATGTGATAGTACACGTGGTGAATTAACAGCACAAACTTTACAGAGAGCAGAAACATACACTGAAAACCTGTTTTATAAATCAGAAAGAGGCAACAGAATCGGTAGTGTTTCTATTAAAGTTTATAATGTTTTTAGTTTAAATACAACTGATCTCTCAATTTTCACTTATACTAAAGTTTTCCACAAAGACTTTTATGATTTAAAGTGCCATTACAGGCCCACTATAGACTACTTCCTCTTCCTGAAGATGAGCCTGGGGACAACTAGAGAGGGCTTCGTGGCCCACTTTTGGTCCACAGGTTGAGAAACCATGTTCTGCACAGTATCTTCTGAGTGGACAATGTCTTACATTGTCAGGGAAGTATATTTTCACTGTTTTTGGACCTAACCAACATGAAAAATATAACTGCAATACACAAAACAATTAACAAACAGTAGACCACTTTGAATCTGTGTTTATTTCTGCTGTAATCTGTAATCTGTAAACATTAAAAGTATTTGCAAAATAAACATACTGACTTTAAATATAATAAAACACGTAGACATTTTCAATCATTGAAAATAACAGTGAATTGGCTTTGGAGACCTCATTCTGCTGTAAGTGAAATGTGCTTTCTGTGATTTCTTTTATCTATAAAAGCAGCATCAGTGGCAAAAGAAAAAGTGTTATCTATGCCATTATCATTTTCTATTATCTGCATATTTGTAAGACATTTTCCCCACAATGGTGAATCAATCTGTTTTGGGTCCAAAATCTACTAGAGTGTATTCACTGGAGGTCACTGTCACACCAGGCAATAGCTACACAGTCATAGCAAACACTGAAAAATAGAGCATTTTTCATATCACACAATAGCAGTACACACTGACAAATACAGCTTCAATAAGCTCCCAAAAACTCTAGCAAGGATTTGCATTCAGAGAGACATCGCTGTGCCCAGGCATTTAGAGAGTTTTTACTTTTCCTGGGCAAGGGTCCACAGTATCAGATCATGATCGATGTTGCTGTGAGGCATTCTGTCCACCCTTCTTTCACTGAGTGTTGTTGTAAGAACAAAGCGATAGCTCTCCGTGCCCTGTTCCGAAACTAATCAAGGTCTGTTTGGAACACAGCCCACTGAGTTTCAGTCTCAGTAGGCTGGTTCAGTGCACCCCCCAATCCTCTCCCCCCACCTCCACCCCCTAGCCCCCAATACAGTCCAATCATTCCTGACTACCTGGGGGCCTGCAGGTGCACACCAGAGGGAAAGCTGCAGAAAGGTAGTAAGCACTGGGAAATGGAGTTGTCAGGGTGCATTTTCTCATTCACTAGTTGTAGGAGCAAGGGTTGGCTACCTTCACGTTCATGATACCAGTACTGGTACCCAATGGTACTTTTATAATTCTAGCGAGTTTTACACATTTTACAGTAACTTTGGCTTTTGTCAGATACAGTAAATGCTGATGGCATAGTTTCTGTTGGACTGTGGGTGTCAGTCAGATGAAACACAAGCAGTGCACAAGTGGTTTCTGTTTGTTTTGACGGGGTGATTTTCAGGTTAGAAGGTTTGTTGTCATACTGCATTACAAATACTGCAGAGAGTGTTGTCTGCATCATGTTTTGAAAAATGTAACCACACGAGTGTATAATTTGGTGCTCTGTAGTAGTACTGACGTAATTAGCGTGGTACTTTTAAAAGGTATACATTTTGATACCCAGTCCTAGTAGTAGCTTCGCAAGTTCTACAACAAGTTAAAGAACACCAATATAAGCTTCTCTTGAAAACTTCACTCCTGGGCTGGTTTGTGCACCCAAATGCAGGGTAGGTTGGTCTAATTTAGTGGCTGAACTAGTACTGCAATGGACCCAGTGCTGGATTAATGAATTGCTCTAACTTACATTAGTTTTACAATATATATATTTTTTTTACACTAAAACAAAAAATTGATGTATATCATACTAATGTAACTAAAAAGTTATTTGTGATACTTCAATTATAATGGTCAAAAATTAGTTATTTACATATTCCTATGCTGTGACAACTTTTTCCATAGATGATTGATTAATTGATATACTGTATGTCAATGTTCTTATAAAGAATTTAAGGCCCAATTTCTCAGAACTGCTAAGAATGCAGATAGAACATTATAAATTCAAAAAAGCAAAATCTCTTGATAGGGATCCTTCATTAAACTTGATTCAGGACTTGGCAATTACATTGAATTTCATTCATAATGGCCTGTTCCACTCATTTTCTATGGAGACAGGTGGCAAACCTGTGCAAAGAACAGAGGAAGCAGCTGTCAATTGCGGCAGATGATAAGACAGACAAAGAAGCTGAGAATTGCTGATGTTTATGTAAATATGAAGTACATTTCATCAGTTGGTGGCCAATCAGATGTGTTGATATGTGGCACAGTAAGGGTAAAAAAACATGCTCCCTCAAATCAAGCCCTGCCTATATCACCTGGGTTAGCCTGCAAACTGAACCCGAAATCCTTGCATTTTAGCAACACACCCCTAAATGCATAATAATAATAGGCCTATGGTTTGCCCTCCCTGTGGTCGTCGCAGTGCTGCAGAGTACAGACGTGGCTTGTAGGGTGGGAATGGGCATTACCAGTGATGACACGAAGCACACACACCTCAGTAACAAAGAGCTAGTCGGAAAAGCCACTGACACAAATGTAATCAGAGCGGCCCAGGACAATGAGGGCCAACTCTTCCCATGGGGGACCTGGGTAAACAAGCCATCCCACACATCCGCAGCGGATTACTGAGATTACAGTGATTGTGTTTTGGTGGCTGTGTGTGTGTTCCACATAGAAAGACTGGAAGAGAGAGAGAGAGAAAGAGAGAGAGAGAGAGAAAGCTCTTTCCAGTCTTTCCCTGAAAAGAATGTGTTCCACAAAGCGTAACAATTGCAATGCGTCTCAATTCAGCTCCTGTGCTGACACACCATGCTCAGTTAGAGTCTTTTTTGGATTATCACTTACATGTGCCGCACTTGCCCCAGGACGAAAACAATGGGACAAAGCTCTCAAGTCGCTGAGTCATAGGAAAAGCTACAACCATGTGAACGGGTGCATAGCAGAATGTGCACTGTCTAATGCAAGCTGTTCACTTTTACCTCCAGTATCAAAGACCAACCACTGCCAAGACTCCAGCATTCTTTGTCGGCCTGAACTTTACACCGACTGCTGACAGCCATTCTGCTCCATTTTCTAGGCTTTGTGGTGAATTTGCAGCTTTTTGCACTGAGAGCCTCTGGAGCTCTCTCTTTTTCTCCCTCCATCTCCCTCTCTCCATGTTACTGCTCTCTTACCCTAGCCAACTCAACACTGCTTCTCTGTCAGAGCCTTTTCCCATGACAGCCGCACTCTGATGCACTCAGAGTCTGAGAAGAGTGCCAATAGAAAAGAAAGTGATACTTGACTCTTTTCTCAAAATTCATCTCTTATTCAATAGAAGCTTCTGCTTAGCCATGCTAACAGCAGAGTTCTTGCAAGAACAGTTCAGGAAATCATGAAGTTTACAAACGTTTTGCCTTACATCAAATGCTGTCAAGTGAAAATTGCGAACAATTCATTCTTTCTATCACTGCATGGAGAACCTGAGAATCACAATATTCATCAGTAATGTAAAAGTCAGCAATTGTAAGGCAAGCAAGTTCAGTCTTACTAAAGCGAGCATGGACCACAAACAGGTAGAATAAACCAGGAGACTTACTTTGAGTATTCTTCATTATCTCGGTCACATCTGGCATCCTTATGCTTCTCCCAGTCCTTGCCGTGTTTGCAGGTCGTCAACAAAATCATATCTTCCCCATTATGTATATGATACAAAGCATTCCTGGTTTCAGAGCCAATGCCTGTTAGGTACCTCTTTCCTTTAAACACCAGCAGGTATTTACGTGCAGGTGGGATATTGTTGGATGTCAGGTGACCCTTTTCCCCACCTTTCTGTAGATGTTCTTTGGAAAATAAGGGGATGGACACATCAAAATGTGGCCTAAAGTTCCCCACATCCACACTGGCTTTGGCTAGCATGGCCTGGCCCACATCAAAGCCTAAATCCTCAGTGTAGTCAGGCCAGGTTCCAGAATACAAGTTAAAGATCAGGTGGTTCCTGCCCTCATTCCATAATGGAAGGCTCTGGATCCTGGCCCGTACATCCTGAGCATACTGAGCAGACAGTTGGTCCCTGTCCAGGGTGTCCACACCCAGAACAAAGAGGCATGCTTCATCCGGATCCTGGGTGTAGAAGCGGGATTCCTCTACTGCAGCTAGGATCTTTCGATAGCTCTCCGAAACCACCTCTCCTTTCTGGGGCGGGTACACATATACCCGAAAAGACCTTTGACATCGGCTGAAGTCGAAGCATGTCTCCATGCGGCAGCGGCGGCTCTTGTAGATGTTCTTCCGAATCTCACGCCGTTCCCGTGGTGATGCATGCTGGTGCAGAACAAGTGGGCCATCCTCCTCCTCCTCTGCCCCATCCAGGTAAGGTCGCAAAGGAGGCTCCACCAACTCAGGCTGAATCTGCGAGGGCCTGTAGAAACGCTCTGGGGGGCTCTGGGTCTGGAGCTCAGCAACTTGCAGGGTCCACAGGTAGGCCAACAGCAGGACGCAGGCCCCTGCAGACACCAGCAGGTAGCGCTTTTTGGCCTGCATGGGGGCTGGCAGGAGCGGTGGTGGGACAGGGAGAAGCCGGGCACAGGCGGAGTTCAATTCGCAACACACAGCTTCATTGCAGTGCTACAGCATAAGGTCAGAAAATAAAACACTTCCAATAGAGGTGTAGATGTATACACAGACATATGCACACACACAGGCATACATAAATACAAACTGGAGATGTCATACTGGTATCAGTGAGTACTGGAACTGGGTTGGTTGTTACAGAAAATGACAGGTGAGATTCCAGAGGGGAAAAATGAATCAATGTTTTTGGTATGTTTTTTAAGTCAAGACTCTCATGTACCATGACAGAACAAAAATGAATTTATAAGCCTCTAGAAAAAAGAAAGTGAAATATTTACTTATTATAAGACATAATGTAATGAATAAACTCAGCTGATATCAGCATATAATGCTGGCTAGGAGAAAGGGATTAATATGATCCGATCTTATAACAAATGAAGCCTGAAATAACACACACACACACACACACACACACACACACACACACACACACACACACACACTGTGTGACGTAAGCAAAATCTTTGGGTAGTTTTAGCATAATATCATATATTTAGATGCTCATCTTAATTGATTGCTTCAATTAAAAAACAGCTCATTCTAATGACTGGTAGATGCTGCAGAAAGCAATACCAAAATAGTTATTGGCCGATACTCAAGATATAAATATCTGTTATCATGTTGTCTCCTGTAAAGCTGTATGTGTCTTTGATGACATCACACAGACTTTATGGCACGTTGCTGCGGTCGGAAAAACATGATGCACAGCACACACCTAAATATGTACATTCAAATGAGAATTTGTGTTGTCATGGCTCTATACAAAGAACCTTTATGTAAGAACCTTTGAATAGAGTGAGTTCAAACTCTGATTATGGAGTACTCCTGCCTGCATATTTTGGAGTTGTCCTGCTCTCAACGTGCTCAGTGACCACAGCTGGGCTCCCTTGGCTTAGACACTAATTCTTACCGTCCTGAAGTAAAGTTCCCTCATAATGCTCATTTTTTCCTCTAACACAACTGAAGATGTTCAAAGTTGAAGAAGCATTAAAATGCTGTGCAGGTTTACCTTTGGTATATTCTCAGTTTTCTAGACTTGCGTCAAGCCTGAATCAAAAATAACAGCTTCTTGAGTGATGCTAGAACCACAACATTTTTTTTATTTGATGATGTACATCTGTATCAGAAAAGCTTCTTCAAGGGTTATTTAGCAAAGGCAATGGTTCCACTGGAAACAGAACCATGAAATGTTCTGGGTAAATGTTTTTGTTTTTTGTTTTTTTTTTTATGAAAAAAAAACTTTATATTTTTTTTAAAACACCAATAGATTGTATAACAATCAACTTTTCCCGCTTATAAGGAGGTTCTACAAACCTTAAAGTTAAAGGTTCTGTGGATGGCAGAATTCTTACAACTTAAACAAATCACTTGTGACAATGGTTCTCAATAAAAGAAGTGTACTGGACAGGCTGCTCCACTGGGTTTAAATGATCTGGCTTAACAAAGTAGTTGGCTTCAGACTTAAGTTCACTGGTTAAACTGGGGAACCCTGCTTTGTCAGATCAGCTGGGGATGTGTTTATCCAGATAAGTTGAGCATGCAGGTTTACTGAGAAATGCTGATTTGTAAAGCTGTGGAGTTAGACCCCCACTGCCCACTCGGGCACAAACTTCATCGACTTAGTTAGTAGTTACCTGCAGGTGGCGCCTGTGAGAGCACGGGTAACTTTGAGCCTTCAGTGCGGTCCAGCGCAGATCAGACACGAGCTGCGCGCCGGCTCTGAGCTCGAGAAGTAAAGTCAGTCAACAGGACTCCTCGTGCACATGTTCTGTCCAGGGCTCTCCATCATTCCAGCTTCACCTCCCAGAGTCGGGATGGCTTTCCAAGCTCATCCGCTGAGCTCAGCCCGTCCAGCTCCAATGCATCTGCTTCACAGGTCTGTGCATCAGTGACGGGACGCCTTCAAAGCAGCGCAACTTGCAGCTTCTCACGTGCAGACTGCGCGAGCTGCCCGCTGCGCCCTGACTGACTCGCGGAGGTCGCCGGTGGTCGTCCGGGCGACATCTCCACTCTACCGAGCACAGGAGGGGAGGGGGGGAAGTTCAACAGGAGAACCCAGAGCTGCAGAGAGAGCCATGCGAGCAAACTTCACTCCCTAATGAGGGCACGGTTCTCCTCCTCTTCATCATCATCAGCATCATCATCACCTTAATCAGCTTCACAATCTATATAAACCTCTGTCTTCTTCATGCGCCTCATCTTCTCCCTCCTACAGAACACCCGCGCGTCCACGCGCCGCGTATCTTCACCATCTTCATCATCATCATCTTCCTCCGCGCGCGCGCGCGCAGCCGATCAAACTTGGCCAGAAAGTCAACAGTGTTGACACGCTGTGTTTGTTTATGCTTCCTCCACCTCCGGTCTACGACCCGAGCAGAAAGCAGCGACACACGTTCCCTAACAAACTCCCATTTCCTGTCAAACTCCCATTCCCCAAACAGCCCCTGGAGCCTCTGAGCGCTCTCTCATCCAGCTGCAGGTGTGGATGGAGCCGCAATGGCTGGATGCGCTCATTCTCACTCACTCGCTCCGCCCCCTTCCATCCGCGCGCCCTTATTGGCGGAGAGGACCGCCCTCGAGCTAGGGAAAGGCTTTATCCCCCACCTATATCCCGACAAGCCCCGCCCCCTTTCATTTGCCGGAAGATCCTACTCTTCATTACGCCACGAAATGACCCACGTCACGTGAACAAATGAATCACTATTGATCAATATTGAATGAAGAGCCAGTGTGACAAGAAGAACTTTTGGTGCTCCATCATCTATGAGCTGTTCTGGAAAAGGTGGTTAAGGTGATCAGCAAAGGGTATTTTCATTTGATCTAAGCTCAGTTTTTTCCACTTATATAAGACTGTAAGCCCGTATGACAATCATGGTCATGGGCCAGCCGTGGCCTGGTGTTTAGGGAAGGTTGCTGGTTCAATTCCCTGAACTGGCAGGACATGACTGAAGTGCCTTTATGCAAGGCATTTCATTCCCCAACTGCTACCCAGGGACCATGGATATGGCTGCCCACTGCTCTGGGCATGTGTGCTCACTGCCCCTAGTTGTGAATTCACTAGTGTGTATGGGTGGGTGTTGATGGGAAAAATGCAGAGCATATTTATGTTATGTTTACATCAAACATAATTACAATGATATTCAAGCTTGGTCAACCAGCTAGGTTATGTTTATAATGCTAGTTGACAAACACATAACCTATACTGGTCACAAGACAAACTGGTTAAGCAACTCAACCAGCCTGACCATGATATTCCAGCCAGGCTGTCTTTCCCCGCCTTTCATGCATTTTAAACATCAAAACATAGTTTGCAATGGTCTCATGAGTCATTCAAATATGGATTCTACACCCAACTAGAGCACTATGTACCCAGTAGGGACCTACACATGCAGTCTTAATCATAAATGGTCCCTCGCTAGACATATGATTATGTCACTGGTACAGAAGGTGTCTCATGACCTTCTGTAGGTAGTGCAATGAGTAGGAAGTAGGGAACCAAGTTCAGCAGATTTAAGTAGCAACTAAAGCCAAACAGCTCTAGGCTGTTCATTATTAGAGCAATGTGAATTATGATCTGCCTGTTCTCACTGAGGCTGTCTGGCCATGTATGCAGCATGTTTGGAAGTGACTCACATAGAAAAAAGAGGTTGCCAAATACATTTCAAAATGTTTGTGGACACCCCTTCTAAACAAATGCATTCAGCTACTCTACACAGATGTACAAATGGACATACACAGCTTAGAGAAGAAAAGTATTGCCAATAGAATAGAAATCTCTGGGGAAGATGAACATTGATCAGTTGGTGCCATGCCTAATGCCAGGAGTGGCCTAGAGGGGTATAAAGCTCTGAGCTGTGGAGCACTGGAACTGTGTTCTTTGCAATGATGGTGCTCCTTTCAGTACCTTTGGGATGCGTTGGTGAATTGCGGATAGGGTGGAGTGGTGATCATTCAACATCCTGTCACTGAGTTGAATCAAATTTAACATTGAATCACAGCAATGCTCCAGCATTTGGTAGAAAATCTTCCCTGGACAGTACAGGCATTTGCTATAACAAAAGCAGCATGAACTCATTTTTAATACCCATCAATTCAGAATAATGGTGTCCTAATACTTTTGTCCATATAGTGACAGCCCTATTATTTCCAGACTCCACATTTAATTAACAACCCAATTGAAAGAAGAACTTGTGGTTAACTGGAACAGACTGAATGGATAATCATCGCAGTCCTTTAAACACCCGGTCCCCCAAAACATCTGGTGAGGGTTCAATGGTTAGAGCACTAGGTTATTGATGAGGATCCTTGTGTTGTGGGCTTGATATCCATGTCTGCTAAGATGTCATGGTTAAGAAAGCTCAACTCATTCTCCTCACTGTAGCATTTCTGATAATAAAAATGAAAAACTGCCAGATGATGTTGCTATAGGAGGCCAAGATGTCCAAAGCCACATTCTCCTATAACCTGTTTCACTTTAGCCCTGGTTTGGTTCACTAACTGTCATGGGTTCTAGAAGGCAAATCTGCCAAAGCTCTCTGTAATGTTATTTCAACAAGCCCCGCCCCTGCTGCTAGGACTGGCTAGTAATTTATAAAGATGCTCTAGATCTATGGTCTGCTTTGTGTCAACTACTAGATAGTCCCATCAGAGAGGGATGGGGCTTGGCAGAATACAGGTAGAAAATAAAAACTACCTGTTGCACAGTATTAAAAAGCTTTAAATCACTAAGCAAAGTATATTAGTGAGGCTTTTTGTCAACAGAAGCCACAAGAACGTGAACTGGTAGGGAACTGGTTTGTTGGGAGTATATTGTACTTGTCCTTTCTCTTTCTCAGAATGAGCTGTTGTGAGCAACATATTTTCAACATTGCCTTATTTTAATGATATGCATTCAGTGGCAGATTAAATTTGTAATCCTGGAAGAATTTCATTATAAATAATATCACAGTAATAATATCATTATTATTTTCAAACATTTTAAACATTCAGACACAACTCTCAAGAACATCTAAGCCCTCTAATAGTCTCAGGATCAGGGACAGAATAAATGATTGTTCAGCCTGCAGTAGCAATCTGGCAGCAAATGATGCCATCTAGAGGTGCAGTGGGTAATGAGAGAGTAAGGCTTGCTGCTTGAGTGATGGGGTGTCAAATCTCCATTTCCTCTATTGTAAGTGTATGCACAAGCACCAATTCTGGCTTCTGGTTACTATAAAGACAATTACACACTATAAGAACAGACTTTTTTCTTTCTGATGGTCTATGGCAAATTACTTGCCTTGTCTACTGAAAAACTGAAAAATACCACACTGGTATTTTGTTGTATGAATCTTTGTAGCAGCAGCATGGATATAAAGCAATGGATATTTAATAATATTTTTCAGAGAGGTTTGTCAGGAATTAGATAGATAGATAGATAGATAGATAGATAGATAGATAGATAGATAGATAGATAGATAGATAGATAGATAGAGAGAGAGAGAGAGAGAGAGAGAGAGAGAGAGAGGGTGTAATGGAATAGTGATCTACAACAGGCGAAGTCTGGCTGCTGTTGTGGAGGATTACTCTGCTTTATTAAAAAATAAAGTTGCCAAACACAAAAATTATTCAGAGTGTCAGAAAATGCCATAAATATTCATTTTCTGCAGAACCTTTCATTTATAAAGAACCAGGCACTGAAAGGTTATTTAGGGAAATCAGAGTGGTTCTTCTATAGCATCACTGCTGGCATCTTCAGGGGTTCTACTGGAGAGCCTAACAGTCTTAAATCTTAAATCGTCATACATACCTGTTCATTTATTGCATCTTCTGAAATCATGGGTTTAAAAAAGTGTTTATCCTGCTTGTTTGAGTAGCTGTCTCTAATGTCCAGGGAAGGCTTTTGGAGCATTGCTGTAAGAGATTGATTGGTGACAAGAGTGAGTCTCACAGCTGTGTGTGTGTGTGTGTGTGTGTGTGTGTGTGTGTGTGTGTGTGTGTGTGTGTGTGTGTGTGTGTGTGTGTGTGTGTGCATATGTGTCAGCAATGGGTGCAAATTAAATAACTGAATGAATTGGTTGAAAGGGGTGTCCACAAACATTTGCACATAGTTAGTGCATGTAATATTTCTCATTTTGAGATTTTGTTGTAAAATAAAAAATCCTTTTTATGTGTATTGTTCCATAAGATCATTTGGAAAAATATTTTTGGATTGGTCAGGATCACAATAGGGCTGAAGCATACCCAGAATAGTTGCAGGTTATCACTCAGACCCATTCAAACACAAGGGGAAACTTAGTGTAGCCAGTTAACGTAGTGTGTTTTGGGGATGTGGAAGAAAATTGCTCAGAGAAAACCCACAAAGAGAACACATCACATTTTGCACAGTCACCAGAGTGAAGATAGATGCCACAATCTGAGGCCCCTGGAGCTTTGCAGTACACACCAGCGGCACCACATTACTCCCCACTAGCAGTGACACTACATAACACTACATAATTGTCATTTCTTAAAAAAGAGATACTTTTGCAAAACCAAGTAAATGTAAAAATGCTATGATTTCTGTCCTCTGAGTCCTCTGTCCTCCTTTGTGACAGGGGCTTGTTTCTTGACCTTGTCAATGAATAAAGACATTTTCACTTAATTTTAAAATAAGTTAATTAGTGATATGACACTATTACAACATTATTTCAACATTGCAATATGTGTATATGTAATATGTATATATGTAAAAATTGACCATCAACCATATTGGTTATTCATGGCTGTGTGCTTAGGGTTTTGCATGTGCATTTTACTGATGAATCTGATTGGTGGAATGCTACAGAAATGGTTGTCCTTCTGAAATTTTTCTGTTCAATAGAATCTTGTTTGGTAAGTCTGCAGACAATTCCTTAGACTTCAAGGCTTTGTGCTGACATGTACTGTCTACTATGGGACCTTATATAAACAGGTGTGTGCCTTTCCAAATCCTATCCAATCAACTGAATTTTCCACAGGTGTTCAATCAATCTGTAGAAACATTTGAAGGATGCTCAGTGAAAACAAGATGCAACTTAGTATGTTAATATTTTGTGTACTAACCAGGGGTGTTTTGAAAAAATAGCCTAGTACTTCCACTGGTATGAACCTGCCAAACCTACACAATTGAGCTTATTATATATTATACATCTTACAATGTTAGTATGTAGTATGCAAATGGGATGTGTGTGTAACTGAAAGAGGTGGATCCAAGAATTGAGACTCAAACCAGACTTATTCCCAAGATCCTAAAGAGTCATCTAGACACTAAAGATTTGGACTCCAAAGACTCAACACTCGTGAATTGACACACACTGCATTTACTGTGTCTTTTCTGTAAGAGCCCTGTATGTTGTAGCTGTTTGAGCATATGTGAGGTATATCATTTAAAAATGTCATCTGAATAAGCAGTGTGTAAAGGTCCATTAAAGCTGTCAGTCAATAGTGAAGAGCTGTTAAGATCCTGTGCAGTAAAGTAATGTTATACAACCCATTCTGAAGGACGACATGGTGTGTGTGTGTGTGTGTGTGTGTGTGTGTGTGTGTGTGTGTGTGTGTGTGTGTGTGTGTGTGTGTGTGTGTGTGTGTGTGTGAAAGATGGAGAGGGAGAGAGAGAGTTGTTGGTTTGTAATTGAGATCTGTGTGCATAGCTTGAATGAATGAGCAGTGTGAAATGGTATGTGTGTGCTGGAGTATAAATCTCATTTTCTCCCTATTCCTTTTTTCCATTGGTTCATTAGGCCCATCACGGCTGGCCTGTGCTAACGGCAACGCTAACAGGCTACACGAGCACCTTGGACGTAATGGAAAACTTACTCACGCACCAGTGACTGAGACACCTCATGACCTCGTACAGAGAAGCGGGATATGACATCCATCTCTCTCTTCCTGAATATGTATAACGACGCAAAGTGCTGCACTTTTTTTCTGAAAAGTTCTTCAGAGTAATTCTGTGTTTAGAAGATGGACAAAACAATATTACAGTTGTTTTTTAATTACGCTTTGATCTAAAGTACTCTACCTTACTTTTCATGGATTTTCCCCTTGTTACTATTCCAAATATATGGTCCCACAGACATTAACCCTAGCACTTAGATCTTCCGAGGCACACCTTCTTGCCATATTGCCAAATCATTTAGCACTACTACCCTGAGAGTCTAAAATTCATTACTCCATTACCTCAGAGCCTACACAAGTACATCTTCAACTCAAAATGTAAGACATTACTGTACATCATAAATCTTCCACAATCTATCAGTTCCCTTTCTATTAACTGTATTTCTTTTTGATGTCTTTTCATGCTTTTTTTGTGTTATTTGAACAGCAGACATTGAGCCTGGGATAAGCACTCTAGATATGCCAGGTAAGTGTCTGGTGTGTTTTAACTTTTAGTTTAGCTTTGGGTTTTTAGTTTTAGTTTAACAAGTATGTCTGGACTTCACTGGCCAAAGCTTCATGCTTGTGCTTCTGAAAAAAAAAAATCTATATATTAACACGCCTGTGGCTTGCAGATAATATTGCAAAACTGGACTCTTTCACTGACCACTGGAGCAGAGCATCTCCTAAACAACAAGGCTTGTAAGGTGCTCCTGGTCAACTGTGGTGAGTATGTACCAGCAGAGGTTTGAGAAGGGACAAATCAAAACCTGCAACAGAGTGTCCTAGGAAGTGCAAAGAAGGCTATTATATCAGAAGGACTATGGTGGCACAAATCTCTGAAGTAGTAATGATGGTAATGGGACAACATACCCAACTATGTATTGATGTAGACCAGTCAGAGTAGCCTTGCTAACCCTGTCTACCAATAAAAGTGCCTACAATGTCCAATCTAGAGCTTGGAACAACAGATAAAGATGAGAACTGGGTTCTTTTTCATAATTTGAATGCATTTACCCCTGGGATCAAATCAGCAAGGATCCAACTTTAACAGGAGTTAAAGCATCAGATTCTTGATGTCTGTGTGTGAGGTAACACAGGACACATTCACATAAATATAATCTGAGAATGGTCTTAGTTCCTGTCTGTGAAATTGGACTCAAAACCTTTGTTATATCCTAAAGAGTAGGAGATTTATAGACATAATTATTCAATTACATAATTCTTTCTTACAAAAAGTCATTCTTCTCTTCTCTCCAAAGAACTCTATTGCACTAGGTTTAACATTGCTCCGTCATTGCCCTTTATTTGAGTGGAAGCTGGGCCTTAAAGGGAAAAAATGTCAGACCCAAAGCTCCTCTAAAAAGCTGTTGTGAGTGTTGCATCTGATTAATTCACTTAGTAAGCATGCTGCCTATAATCTTCTTGAAGGATATTACCATGAAGTGTGCGTGTATGTGAGCCTCTACTCTCTCAGTATCCATTAAAGAGAGATAAGACACTGATGGGACGAATATTCAAGCTGCCAACTCTCCGTGTTTGGTAAATACATTAAACACAGGCCACGCGTCGGCACCTCCACCAGAGCAGTCTCGCTTGCTTTCACACACTGCTCTCATGTCAGGTAAAAGCTGACACAAGAGCTTGTTTAGACAGCACATCGCTGTCTCCTGTCTGGTCTATAGCTAAACATATAGCAGCAGTTATAGCTGAGTGAGGAGGAGCAGATGGACCATATGCAATGCTGTCAGATGCTCAGCATGTTTCAGGTGTGGAGAGAACAGAGAAACTGTAGACAGTTTTATTATCTTACATTGGGGGGGGAGGGAATGCTAGCATGTTAATGCTTCTGTTGAAAGCAGTGACACATTTATGAAGACTTTTAAATATTCATGGCCTTTTTGCCCCTCTGTGAAATAATACCAAAGTTTTCACTTATTTCCAAACTAATTTTACACCCACTGGCCACTTTAAAAGAAACACCTACCTTGTACTTTCACTCACTGGCCACTTTATTAGAAACCCCTACATTCTACTTTCACTCACTGGCCACTTTATTAGATACACCTACCTTCTACTTTCACTCACGGGACACTTTATTAGAAACACCTACCTTGTACTTCCACTGTTATGGTCCATAGTTGTGTGTATGGTGCTGGTATGACTGTATCAGGCACAACAATGTTTTGGGGTTTTTACCACCAGGGCCACTGCTAGGTATAGAGCAGGGGTCGGCAACCTTTAACACCCAAAGAGCCATTTGACCTGAATTTAAAATATAAACTGGGGAAAAAAGCACTGTGTCACTAAACAATGAAAAATAAATATTTGCAAAATATCTGCATAAATATTTCTTTGAGCTTGTTAGTGGGACTTCTGGACATAGCGTCTGCAAATCCGTGCTGTACGAAGTGACTTTCACCTTTACTCTTCACGTTTATATAGGTGTCAGGGATGGCATTCAATGTTTCAAACAACAAGTTTGTCTGGACTTCAGGTTCTCAGTATTACTCCATTTGTGATTCTGAACAAGAGTGGCCTTTTGATGGATCTTCAAGATACTCTCTCAAACGTTTGAATTTGGACACCCACGTGTTTGTCAGCTGTGTCATCCAGCTCCAGCTCCAGATCAGGTTGACTTACACCAGCCGTGGACAGTTGAGTGAGTGTGACACTTATTTTGAGCGACGACAAATAATAAAATATAATTTTATTTTAATATTTGAAGATCACAATAATCTTCCAATTTAGAGCTAATATTTTTAAAAAGAACAAACACAAACAAAAGACACTTCAATGAAATACTTATAGTTTATTTTCCTAAGCCACGTGGAGCAGTATAACGATGAAAGAGCCACATACTGTTTCAAGTTATAACCGATGTAAAAATACAAATCTTTTACCATCTAACTTGTTGTTAGACATGTAATGCACTGTTTTGGCATAAGAGTCATTAATTTACAGTGCACTAGGGAAGAATTTAAGATTCAGCCCAAAAGGGAAGCAAAACACCATTAGCATGGTTTGAATTAAACACTTGAAATCACATAAAAGTGCTAATGGAAATGATCATGCTCATTGCTGTGGTAATTTGGCAAGGAAAACTACTTATAAGGATTATGCGTCTCAGTAAACAATCCTATATTATAATATTTTCATTACTGCATGAAGGTCTTGTCATTTTTAGCAGTGGTTTCTTGGTAACAATGTTAAACTCTAAATAACGATATATTTTGGTAGAGGAATTGCTTACATTATTACACACTTAAATCTGGAAGTTTATCATAATTAATTTTGTTGCTGTTTTGTAAAACTAATAAGCCAACCATTGGGCATTACTATGCTTTGGCTTATTGTTTTAGTAAGAAACCCTTCAAATGAATCAGTAGAGCAGTAAATTAGGAATAGTCTCTCTCTCTCTCTCTCTCCCTCTCTCTCTCTCTCTCTCTCTCTCTCACTCTCTCTCTCTTTTTTTTTTTACCTTCTACAAGAGTAGCTGTACCTCAGTTCTAATCACAGTGGACTCTCCCTCTCTCTCAGTTTATGTTTCTGTGAGTCTGTAGCCCAGAGCATTGTGATATATTGATCTAAAGCATTTTGAACTCCATTCAGCTTTAACTGGCTTTAGGACCATTGTTCCATCTGAAACTAAACCTTGTAACTGTTATTCCATTATCACACACTCATTTAACTAGTCATCCAGGTTTATTGAAGTTTTAGTAAGTGGACACAAATAATGCACACAGACCCTACCATAAAGAGAGCATCATTCCAATGTTTAATTTCCAGTCCAAACAGGGTTGTTTTTTTAATGCATACATGACATCTCAGCATGAAGTTTTAGAGGTTCCTAATGATGTGAAAATCCATCCCATGCAGTTCAATAGAATCTCACACACTTTTACACTATCACTGTTCATCTTAGTGCTGTTCATGCTTGATCAGCTCCACATCCTTTCAGGCCCACAATGTCAATTTGTCTTCTGACAGCAAAAGGATGGACAGAAACACTTGTGGATGTTTACAGATCTGAAGTTTTACTGATCTGGTGTTTCAGAGCCACAATTTGCTGACAGTTACATGCTGTTTTCTAGACTTCAAATGTCAGGGTCAGAGTAATCTACAGAGATGAAACACATATCATTACAAATTACAACACTTAGTATCTAACCAATTATCAATTAGTAATCCAGCTCAGAAAACAGTAAAAATTCACTTGTTTCTAGCAGAATTAAATTCCAGTTTAAATGCCATAGTACATGTTTACAGTTCTGTCCATGTGTACGTGCTCAACCTGCATGTAGACACTGTCTGTTAATTGTGAGGGGGTGGGGGTTATGACATCATTGTCCCACATGTTAGGTTATAGAGGAACAGATCTTGGAAGGAGCTGCATACAGACCAAAGGCAGACCATTTACCATGTAAATACCACCTACACAGAACACTGATAGGTCTACTAAACACCAGCACAAACCAAACAAATTTAAATCCCACCCACAGAAAGTGTCTGAGTACATAGACAAAACAGTCAGAACAAAGTTTTTGCCACAAAAAACATTGATAGGTCTACTGCAAAAACAAACCAATTAGGATTCTCTGTGTCACAATGTCTCACTATGGCTGTCAGTCATTAATTATGTCAGTCATGCCTTGCTTGCTATGTGAACCCAATATACAATGTTCTGATGTCACATATATAGTATATGATTTGTATTCAGCAGAGAGCCACTACAAATATGCAGGAGATTCCCACAAGCAATGGGAGAGGTGGAATATCTTTAATATGGTTGTGCACTGCAAAGCAAAAACACAAATTATTGAAATATTTATTAGCTTATTTATTTTTCCCATAGTTTTTCCCATTGTAATGAATGGGGTGCAAGAGATTGTTGTCTCCTTATATAGCCTTATATGTCATGATGATACAAATACACAACTGGGGTACCACAACAAACTTTTAGCAACATACTTGAATGGTCTAATAGCAACCAATAAACATCTCTATAGCAGCTACCTAATAACACCATAGCAACTGCTTTGCAATGCTATAGCAACCATCTATCAAAATCAGTTTTACTCTAGTGACTACATAGTAACAGCATAGCAACCCTCTGGAAGTTGTAATCACTTAAGCTACATAACCATTCTGTTTCCATAGTTATATTATCTAATACTAGTAGTTGTCATTAAACTTCCAAATACAATTGATTGCAAGATTTGACTGGGAAAAAATAGAACTTCTGATAGAACAATCACACATGCACACACACACACACACACACACACACACACACACACACACACACACACACACACACACACCTCCGGGCCTGTAAACTTCGTAAAAGTATTTCTCTAATTTTCTGCAGCAGAACTGTCATCGCACCAGTTTAGAGGGCTGTTGTTTGGTGCTAGTGGAAGTAAACATACTTAAAGTGTGAGGTGGTGTGAATGGGGCACTCCTTCACATTACACACTCTGACTTGGGTGTCAGAGCAAACATCAACACCTCATAAACACATACTGAAAAATACAATACCTTTAAAAAGTGTTTACACACATACAGTAGATGTATATTTTTCATATACAAGACATTTTGATATAAAAGCATATGCTCAGATGTACTCCAGGTGTACTCCAAGGTACCTGATGGCGGGGACCCTCTCCACAGCTGTTCCATCAAATTAGAGAGGGGAGGGTAATTTGGGCATTGTGCATCACTCTCCTTGTAGTCTGTGATGCACCTGATGCCCTTCCACATGCTTTGTGGATCATTTAAGTTGACGTGACCCTGGATCTTGAGAGCATATGTGGACTTTGCCCTCTTTATGCCCACTGACAGAATCCTTCTAGCCTTCTTGTAGCCTTTTTTATATTACTATTCTTGTATCTATCTATCTATCTATCTATCTATCTATCTATCTATCTATCTATCTATCTATCTATCTATCTATCTATCTATCTATCTATCTATGTGAGATGGTAAGGCCTTTTCAAACTCAGCTGATATTTTTCTGCTGTAGCCGTTCTTCCAGTTTCCTCTGCACAACTTTCAGCATATCCTTGTCACCTGATCTGAAGGCCCTCTACTTCTCTTTTAGAATCAGGAGTTATCCATTGCTTGTTGTTGGAGAAACATCAAACAGTCTTAGTGTTCTCCACAAATAAGTTAACATAGTCCATAATTCAGTGAGTGAAAGTCCTCTCCAGTTGGATCACACATTTCTTCATACACTGTGGTCTCAAAACAGTCCTGCAGAGCCTCTTCAGGAACCTTAGACCATTTCTTCTGTATTGCACTAACAGCTTACCTGAAAACAAATGTGTGGCTCTGCACAGTATCTCCAGATACAGTAATAAACAGAGTAGTTTATTATAGAGAAGAATAGTTCAAAAACCAGCACAAGCAACACAAATTTGGCATCCATTGTGGTTGAAGATCATAAACAAACTTCCCAAACATAAAAGAAAGTACAAGAAAAATAGGGTAAAACGTTAGAAAAGCTCTGAAATCTTGATCCTATTGATAATCTATAAGTTTTGATTAATTCTAAATCATCCTTAAGATCCAGTTTGTGCTATTTAATAGTACTGGCATCTTCCCTGGTACTATAAGTGAAAGAAAGCCTTACTATGAGTAAGACTGTCTAAAGTTTTTCTCACACACACAACCACACTTTTACCATCTTTCTTGAACCTCCTCAACCCACCTACATTCCCATCCCTAAGGACACACGCTTGCATACACCTCCTCATCATCACACACCTCCACAGCAGGAGCACCACCAGCATCTGCAGCTGTGAGCAGCACTATATCAAGTTTAGTGAAAATCGTTATTTGACCCACCGTACGTGCTTTGTCATGTGGGCATGCTGTTAAAAACATATGCCATTAAAACACAGCTGCAGGCTTCTCTAGGATCAGTGAAACACTCCTCTCCCTCTCTGTTTTTAACCCAGCAATCAGCACAGCATGTGCAGCCATCACCTGTGCGGTACTGTATTGATCTATAAGTGTGTCGGGCAATGAGTGACTGAGTGATACAGTTTTTTTTTGTTTGTTTTATTATGACTATCATCAGGTTTCACCTCCCAAAACTGGACAGTGTTTATTTAATGCTAGTGCTTATTTAATTCATACTGGATTTAAATGCTTTTATGACAGAATATTTTTACATTTTTTAAATTTTTTTATGAAAGTTTTAACCTCATAAAGAATAGCAGAGCAGTCTGGCTTAGCTAAAGGGGATAAAATAAACTGCCTGTTTTATTACTGTCTGACAAGTGATTTCATTCCCTACTGGTTCAAATACAAATGAAACAACCCACCCCATTCCTCAAAACAGGCAATACACAGCCACTTAATTTATTTAGAATGATTTAATAAGTATTCTTTCTCTGTTCACTCAGACTTGAGTGTCATTGTTACTGTGATGCTCTTATGTGAATAACACTAAATTTAAATATAATGACAATAAATTGTCTATATAGAAATTGTTTTATGAATATATAAATTTTAATATCTACTATATTTTCTATTTCTATAATGTAATTTTCCAGCTAAAATAGTTATATGCAGAGTTAACAAAGATTCTTGATTAAAGGGTTCTTCACATTGGTGGAAATGTTCTATAAATAAAAAAATAGTTCCTTATAGCACCAAAAAGGGTTTGACTGTGATTATCAGTTGAAGAACCCTTTGTTGTTCTAATGTACAAAAAGGAATATGAGTCTTTTGTCTTGTGAAGTATTCGAACATGACAAAACATGAACATATTTGATACAATTTGTCCCAAAATGTTTTGCCAAAAAGATGATTTAGATGCTTTGTTTTTAGATGTACTTTCCACAGAATCTGCACTTTATTTCTAGAGCCAGAAGAATGTGTGTGTGTGTGTGTGTGTGTGTGTGTGTGTGTGTGTGTGTGTGTGTGTGTGCAGTAGCCAAACTGGCATGAATAATATCAAAGGTACAGGTACATACACCTGCTGTTCTTTCCTGATTACTATCTTTTGGTACACGGCAGGGTTGTAGTAGAGGCTTCCCCTGCAGCACAGCACCCTGCTGCACACACACCTGCCGCAGAGAGTGAGAAAGAGAGTGATAGAGAGCAAATGAGAGTGAGAGAGCGAGAGAGAGAGAGAGAGAG
The DNA here is from genome assembly GCA_034509495.1 of Acestrorhynchus altus. Classification (NCBI taxonomy): domain Eukaryota; kingdom Metazoa; phylum Chordata; class Actinopteri; order Characiformes; family Acestrorhynchidae; genus Acestrorhynchus; species Acestrorhynchus altus. The sequence goes on along the minus strand of CM067511.1, from coordinate 13,709,508 downwards.
AGAGAGAGAGAGAGAGAGAGACAGAGAGTGTTAAAGATGGCTTCACATGGATGCTCAAATCTTGCATATTCAGGTTTGGCATTGAAGCAGCAACTTCAGAGAAGCAGAAAAGTTGAATTTAGTCTCTGTGTGGTATATTACCAGAAAGAAAAACAACATGATTGAAATAACAGTGACAAAATATTCTGTTGTAGAGATGGCAGCATATCACAGTAGTGCCTAATATTATTTTATTTTTATTATTTATTAGTTATTTTTAACATTTTGCCCTTTTTTCTTGTACTTAAGTATACATTTCTGTTCCTGAAATGTCTTTTTTTATCAGCTATAATCACAATGTACACCAAACGTGTGATGCTTGTGCTTGTATGTTTCTTCCTGTTTAGTGTCAGGAGAGCCTGTATGGAGCCACTCTCTACACTCACTACAATCTGCCATTCACACACTTCAGCACCCAGCCCCCTACTCCTGTCCTTCACAATGTCCCAGGTGAGGAATGGGCTAAGAAAAATCACGACGAGGTAAGATATATGTCTGGGTGGTATCTGCACCAGGCTCCCCAAGTCCTGTGCAGATCAGTTCTGTGGGGTTACTAAGTACATGTGGAAAAAATCTTACGTGGTACCTATTCTGAAAACGCTGCACCAAAAGGTCATCAACAGCTACAGCCTGGTGCTACTGTCTTCTCATCTGATTAAATCACTGGAGAGGCTGGTACTTAGCCATCTCCTTCCTCTGGTGAGCGCATCCATGGAGCCTCTTTAGTTTGCCTACCAGCCTGGCATTGGGTTGTCTTTTATGTGAGACAATGAGAGATTGTGTTTTTGCATTTATGGAAGCATGGTTGAGCAACATCATACCAGACCATGCCATTCAGCTTGAGCATCTAATATGCTATCGAGCAGACAGAGCTCTTGTTAAAAGAGGAAAGACCCAGAGCGGGGGCATCTGTATTTGCATCAAGGATGCCTAGTGCCACAATACTGTTATGGTCTGCTCACCATTAGCAGAGTTTACAGTTATTAGATGCTGACCATTCTATCTACCAAGAGAATATACAGCCATTATAATAGCTGCTGTCTATACTCCTCTGAGCTGCAATTACAATGAGGCACTGAATGAACTTTAGCACATCAATGAGCAGCAGACAGCCCTCCCAGATGCTTTTCTCATCCTGGCTGACAATTTCAACTATGCAGATCCAAAGAGTGTGTTTCCAAAGACTTATGAACACATAGACTTTCCAACATGGGGAAATAACACACTAGACCAAGTTTTGGTCCACAGAGAGGAGCTTACAAGGCCCATCCCCACCCCCTCACTGGCATCTCTGACCACCTCATTGTTATGCAAATGCAAGCATACAGACCACTGGTTAAAGTCACCAAACCGGTATGATTGTGGCCAGAGGTGTCTACAGGAACGCTGCCTTCATAGCAGGAGACAAGGTAGACCTGAGAGCAGCTAGAAACAACCTGTCCCAGGTCATCAGAAAGGCTAAGAGGCAGTATGGGTAGGAAAAGATTAAGAAGATAGCTCACTATGTCAGTGCCAGAACAGAAAAGAGTCTGGATGCATGTTTTCCTTGCCTTTTGAGAGATGGTGGGTCAAGCCATGCTGTACTTGAAGCTCGAAGGGCTCTTGGTACAGCTCAAATTTTGACCATTGCCATCATGTATGGAGGGGCTGGTCCATTTTTGGCTTTGTAGGTCAGCATCATGGTTTTGAATCTGATATGGGCAGCTACAGGGTGCCGATGAAGGGAACGCAGCAGAGGAGTTACGTGACTGAATTTAGGAACATTGAAGAAGAGCTGTGCTGCTGCATTCTGGATAAGTTGCAATGGTCTGATGGTCCGCATAGGAAGGCCAGCTAGAAGGGAGACATCACAACCATTTCAGTGTCACTGCAGAGCTCAGAAAAACCCACCTTAACAAAGTATGCAGTGAAAAAACTGTACTACAGCCCAAGTGCTCCTGCGTTTTAATGAGGGGCTGAATATCTAAACATTACTGTAACTGTACAGTAGTACATTCAGCAAAAGTGTGATGACATTCAAAAAACAATTTATTAAATATTAAAATATAATCTTGACAAGTTAATACATTTTGGTTCAATTTGTCTACTCATATATCATATATATATATATATATATATATATATATATATATATATATATATATATATATATATATATATATATATATATATAGATAAGATATAAGATATATATATAAGATATATTATTGCCAAATGGACAGACCTGCAGAGTGTCAAAGTAGAACCTGTCAGCTTTGTGAAGGAAGGGGACTCTAATGGAACAATGACCACCAAGAACCCACCCAGCATATTACATCAAGCATAGGATTGTGAGTTGCAAGTTGACCTAAAGAATCTTTCCAGATGATGTAGCAGTAACCCCAATCTGACCAGTCATGACATTCCTATCTAAGAGCAGAAAGCTCATTCTGGCAAGAGAACCCACATTGCCCAGGGAGGGAGGAGAACCAGAGGTTTCACCCCAACTGAAGAAAGTCAATTATCAAGATCTTATGGATGAGGCTGTTGCCAAAGGATGGTACACAGCCTTTTTCTGCCATTGAAGTTGGCTGCTGTGGTTTCCCAGCTACATTTTCTGAGATCCTTGCAAATCTTATTTGTTCAAGATGCACATTTCCATAAACCTGTAATATAAACCTAAATATGGAAGTACCTGTTAAACTCACACCTCAATGCCATCCTTTAGATTGGAATTCTGTAAAAGAAAAAGGTTCAATGAAACAATACTCACACCATAACAATAACTGCAATGTTCACTGCTCTCCATAGACTCCATAAATTCCCTCTAGTGTGTATGAATTTAAACAGCTTGCGGTGCAGTAGCCCCATTCAACTCCATTACTCTGCTTCCTCACCATGACTTTGGTAAACTGTAATACAGTTGGAATGAATTGAGCTAAAGTGAATGTTATCCATCACTGTGCAAGCAACTGACTAGAGCCTGTACAAGCATACAATTAAACTTGGAAACCAGATGTATTTCCTGCATGGGTTCCTGATCTAACAGTGGTCAACAAATGGGTTTCTATTATTTGCTATTATTTTTGATCAATCTAGAAGATTTCATTATGCATAGAGCAAACAACAGTTTGATGACAAATGCCAGCCATTGACTTGAATCACCCAACCCAAGACAGAATACAGGAAATGCAATGTGTGATCATGGGCTAACCCCCTGGAAGCATCCATATTCATCATGGATAAGTGTCTTCTTTGGTATTAAGGGCAAGTTTTGCACAAGTCATAATTGTAAGTTTCCTTTTCAAACCATTGTAAAATATCAAAACCATTGTAAAATATCAAAAATGGCTGGTATTGCAAATTGGCAAAGAAAACTTGATCATTGGAAAAATTCTGAGGGACAGTGAATCTTTTCCAAAACATTCAGTTAAAATGAGAAAATAGTTTAAACTGTCTTTTATCGACCAATAGGCTTTTGGATCTGATCTAAAAGGTGCCATGGCTGAATCCTCACCTTAGTCACTGTGAGAAAAGCAGGAGCCTGCTGGTCTGGACTAGGCGGCTTGCATGCTGACCGCTTGCGTGTGGTCCATCATGAGTCGGTGTGGTGCCTGTGTGGAGTGTAGCGTCCCACTGCAGACCTAACACTGGAAATCAATTTCAGTGGACGATGGCAGCAGGGGAGAGGAGGCGCCATGTCAAGTAAAGTACTGAACATATTTGGGTCAATCGATAACACGAGAATATAAAAAGAGAGAGAGAGAGAGAGAGAGAGAGAGAGAGAGAGAGAGAGAGAGGGGGGGGAGAAATGGAAGAAGGAATAACAGTGTGTAACAGGAGAAACAGACATAAACCATTAGGAATCATGTTAATATTTTTGGGTTCCATCACAGGATTGGGGAGCCATGTTATCTGCTGGTGTTGGGGTCCACTGTGTTATGTGAGGTCCAAAGTTAGCACAGCCATCTACCAGAACATTTGCCCTCTACTGATATATTTCATGGAGATTTCATTTTCTGTCAGGACCTGGCACCTGTCCCCACTGCCAAAAATGCCAATACCTGGTTTAGTAACCACAATATCAACATGCTTGATTGACCAGCAAAGTCACCTGATCTAAATATCAAGAGGAAGATGAGAGACACCAGACCCAACAATGCAGACAAGCTGAAGGTTACAATCAAAGCAACCTAGGCTTCCATAACACCTCAACAGTGCCATGAAGACAGTTTGTGCCAAAATCAGTCAACCTACATAAAGCAATGGTGCTGATATATCACACCTGTTGATAAAAAGCAAAGCTTAGCTCTTGACCAGCATAGGGTAAGTTTTAGTTTGAGTTTAATTGTTTAGCTGGTCTACCAGTGTTTACAGCCTGACCGAGCAAGTTAATTAGTATAAGGTTAACCGGCATGACCAAGATTCCAACCAAACAGAAGCTCATGTGATCAGTTGTCTGAAGACTGTCTAATTGATTAAGTGGAATCAGCTGTTGCTGCTGGTTGTTTAGAATGAAAACCTGCAGCCACACTGCCTGTTTCTGACCTGGTTTGACACCCCTGGTCACAAGCTTCACCAAGTCGTGACCAAGGTGGTTGACCAGAATGAGAACCATGGCCCACCTGGATGACCAGCATGACCAAGCATGACCAAGTTGGTCTTCTTGATAAATTAGCTAAACCATCAACCAGCCTAATCTGCTTGCTTAACCGCATAGGGTATAATTTCATCTGGATGACCAGCTTTTCAACTAACTTGACCATCAAAATCCAGCTTTTGACCATCTGAAACCAGCTGCCAGAAAAGGCTAGTCTTGAGGTAAATTATCAGAAGGGACATTTTATTCAAAAGAATAAACTGAAACTATTACATATTTGCAGATATTTACTGGAACAAAATCACAGATCTGATCAATAATCTCTCAAGTTACTGTACCTCCAAAGAGTACAACAAAGCCACCTTAAATATGACTTTGTATTCATAGTTGTTGAGTAAATTATTGTTGTTACTATATAGCACTGAGTATGTCTGAATATTAACAATTTGATAATAAGCTTAGGGTTGAAACTTGTAACCCCTTCAACTCTCTTTCTCCATTTCTAGTCTATTCAACTTTCCCATTCCTCTCACACTCTTACTCTCTTTTTCCTTTTTTTCATCCTCATTCTTACCCTCCTTGTTTGTCATTTTTTTTCCTCTCTCCTCACCCGCCATTTCCTGCATCTCAGTGCACTGAATGAGTCTTATTATTCTCACTGGATGGTGCGTTTGTTTTAATGACCTCCCACTGTGTGCAGATGAGGCTGTATTATTTCCTTTCTGCACACTCTGTCACTCAGCCTTAATGTTGTTTGGCACGGTGGCTAGACCCAGCTGTCACTGCCTCTTATTGTAGGATTGCATTCACTCTTTTATGTCCAGAGGTAACATTCAATGAGTACATTTGAATTACATTACATTTACATCACTGTTAAAATGTTTTCATTGAGAAAACAGATTGTCTGTAGCCAATCATACAAGCCACAATGTAGAGTAATATGATGAAACCACCTAAGCCTCAGTGTAGAGTGATAGGATGAAACCACCAAAGCCTCAGTGTAGAGTGATAGGATGACACCATCCAAGCCACAATGTACAGTGATAGGATGAAACCACCAAAGCCTCAGTGTAGAGTGATAGGATGAAACCACCAAAGCCTCAATGTATAGTTACAGTATATGATGAAACCACCCCAGCATCAATGTAGATGCTGAACTTTGACATCAAATATGGCTGACATTTTAGGACCTTCTGGTCTGCTCTTGGCTGAACTTGCTTGGACCATATGACCTGGCCATTCTGGTCATTGTTTTCCACTAGTAAAATATTTTCTAGAGAGTTGTGATGATTTTTAAAAAATCATTTCTTAAACACATATACATCTACAACCTTTCTAAAGTCATCTCTAATGATGGTTTAATCATTTGCAGCTTTAAACAGTAATAAATGTTTCCTCACAAGAAAATTTCATTTCTAATAATTATATTTTACAAATGATTTTTAAAAAAATTCTTCAATGGTATTTGTTCAGTTATATCATCTCTCAATAAATTTAAAATAAAGATCAAATGTCCGTATGTTTAAATCCATTAAATATGACAAGGGTTTTGATGGAGTGTTCAAACTTTTATCACTTGACTGGAGCTGGTGGATCAAATTGAAATTATAATACAATATCACCTCTTCTACTCAGAGCTGCAAAGTGAATATAAAATGTACAATCTGCAATCTGAATTTCTCTCCTTGTTACAAAGGCCTACAAGATTGAAAGACTAAATGTAAGAAGTGCTATTTAAAGGTTTATGTACTACAGGGAACCTAGGAGTGTTAACCAGCCTCTATCCCATGTGATCTATCTTTTCACCAAGGTCGTTAAGCTGCTTGATCTTCCTCCTGTGCTGGAGCTGATAATGTGTGAGTCAGTGTCGTGTTCTGAGGTGAGAGATTCAGTTTTGATATCTTCATCACAGCAGGACATGGTGGTCATTTCAGCAGAGGTCATTTTGGCTGAGCTGTGATTGGTGGTATGGCATTTCCCAGAATGCCTTGGGCGACCGCTCTCTTAAGCACTATTACTGTTACATTAGTTTTACCTGAGATGATGCTTTCATTTAAACCCACAAATTAACATTATTTTACCAGCAGCTCCATCCTACAACTAATCCCTGTACAATAAGATGTACACTGCATCCAGTTAGCTTTCACATTCACTTTTTGCACATTTTATGTTACAGCCTTATTTTAAAATGGATTAAATTATTTTTTCCCTCAGAATTCTACACACAATAACCCACGATCACAAAGTGAGAAGTATTTATTTGAAATATTTGAAATTTATAAAAAAATAAAATAAATAAAACACAAAAATATACATATGCATAAGTACAATATTCACAGCCTTTGTTTAATACTTTGTTGATGCACTTTTGACAGCAATTACAGCCTCAAGTCTTTTTGAGTTTGATGCTACAAGCTTTGCACACATGTTTTTGGGACGTTTCTCCAATTTATCTTTGCAGAACCTCTCAAGATCCATCAATTGGATGGGGATCATTGGAGCACAGCCATGCTTAGATATCTCCCAAGATGTTCAAACCAGGTTCAAGTCTGGGCTCTGCCTGGGCAACTCAAGGACATTCACAGATTTGTACCGAAGCCACTCTTTTGTTATGTTGGCTGTGTGCTTAGGGTCGTTCGTTGTCCTTTAGAATTCAAAACCTTCATACCAGTCTGAGGTCCAGAGTGCTCTGGAGCAGGTTATCATCAAAGATGTCTCTGTACATCACTGCAGTCATCTTTTCCTTGACCCTGATTAGTCTCCCAGTTCCTGCTGCAGAAAAGTGAGGCACTGTCAATACTTTATGGATGCACAGTAGTTTACATAATTTTTTCCTATCAGTTCACATGTGAATTTCATTCTGACAGTAATAATCATGTAATGTAATGTAATGATCATGTAATGTTTACATGAGCAAGTGGTTGGTGTGCTGCAACAGATATCAACACCAGTGAGCCTCCATGCCATGTGGGTGACTGGGGTTCAATTCCCAGTCTGAGCAACTATGCTGTGCTACACCAATAAGAGTCCTTGGGCAAGACACCTAACACTACTCTGGCTCAGCTTTATAATATAAGCAGCCTTGTACGTTGCTCTGGATAAGAGCATCAGCTAAATGCAGTAGATGTAATTAATCAGTGGATAAATTTTACATTTGTAAAAGTACTGTGTGGCATGAATCTGAGTTGTGTAGATTTTACAGTATGACAGCAATAATAGCCAAGTTAATGACCCTAAAACTGGTTCGTACATATCAAATTTATAATATATTATGGTAGTGTTACCATTTTGTATGTTTGTTTAACCTATTTTAACATAATGCTTAATGTGAACAAACAAACCAATCTTGTTTTGACTGGTGAAAGTGAAGAATGGGAAGAGTGTGATCTACATACACTTACATACTTATATATAATGCATATATTCCAAACATATTACATTTATTTATTTATTATTCAAATGTCAAAGTTTTTTTTCTTTGACACTTAGAAAAGTGTTTAAGGTGATTTAATATTCAAAACTAATTACATTAATACATATTTAAATTCAACTCACAGCAAGAAGGACCTGGGTTTGATCCCCAGGTGGGGTGACCTGGGAAATTTCTGTGTGGAGTTTTCATGTTCTCCCCGCGTTCGTGTCGGTTTCCTCCGGGTACTCCGGTTTCCCTCACAGTCCAAAGACATGTGCGGTAGGTGAATTGGTGAGTCTAAATGTGGCCCTTAGTGTGTGAGTGTGTGTGTGTGTGTGAGCCCTACGATGGAGTAGTGCCCTGTCTAGGGTTGTTTCCTGCCCTTGCGCACCGACTCCCCCGTGACCCTATTCAGGATAAGTGGTATAGAAAATGGATGGATGGATGGATGGATGGATGGATGGATGGATGGATGGATGGCCAGTTGCAATGGTATAATATCTAAATCAACTATTGGTTCTTAATATGTTAGCCAACTAGAAACTTGTTTGGAGTGTTATTACTTTTTTACACACACACACACACACACACACACACACACACACACACACACACACACACACACACACACACACACTGATTCATGACGGTATGCACCTCTCACTGGATTAGGAAAATATAGTACCATCACTGCATTCTACCCTTCAAATTCTGAATTAGTTTTCCAATTTTTAATAGTCCTACACCAAGAAATAAGAGATGGGTCCATTCACGCACATCTGAAAATATGAATATGTGTTGTACATCTGTGCAATTTTCTTAGATTGCCAGTGTAATTAACCTCACAAATTGCTTGGACCTAGCACCAGGTCCAACCCTCTATTTTTCACTACTATAATGTAAAAGCAACTCAAGCAGTTTGCATTGTTTTCCATTTTTTCTAAAGATTAAGGGATAGAATGTGGTCACACAGAGCACCCACAATACAATACTGCACCACAGCACTGCTGAAGTCTACACAAGATAGAGCGTGTTCCATGATGGCTGGCACACCATTATTCTACCAGATTTGCACCCAGCCTTGAAAAGAGAACATCCTGCAGAAGCAGAGCGATTTCTGCAGCTCTGATGAAAAAACACTCCCATCAGTCCACAAAGCTATACATAGTGTTCTGTAGAACTGCTGGCTATTCTTATCGTTCATTGCTTCTTTTGAGATCTGTTATTTTGGGTCATTGTAGGACACATTCTTTGTAATCCACAATTATTCTTTCATAATAGATATTTCTGAAGTTGATACAAAGTCTTTGTATGTGAGACATACAATAATTATCAAAAACTGAAGTTTAACTGGCTATTTCTTTCTGTAACGACTCCGGACACAGAGGTAGGAGGCGGAAGTACTTGCAGGGTTGTATTTAATGATAACTAGCAGACATGGAAACACGACACGAGTAAGCACATCACATTAGTAGTCACATAAGACAAACGAGAAGAACGACTTGGACTAACTGAAACAAGGGAGTTATATACACACAAGATAACGAGACACGACTGGGACATGATAACGATGGGGCAGGGTTACAGATGGAACACAGCTGGGAATGGGAGGAGACATGACATGTGCTCAAAAGCACATGGAACAGTAAACACAGACAGACCAGTGGGACGTGACACTTTCATATAATCCACTCATATAATCTTACTCTCTTAGAACATCTCTAACAGCAATGCTGCTGTTGCATTTAAGAGAAATAATACTAAAACTAATAGACATTAATTAGAATATATCATAAATCAATAGAGCTGTATGGCTTTAAAACTAAACAAAACTGTAATATAATAATAATAATAATAATAATAATAATAATAATAATGTCAGTAAGTATTTATGATTTGTTTTACAGCTTTATAATATACAGTATGTACACTACCAGTCAAAAGATTCAGAACCCATATTGGGTTTTCTGTAGTTTTTGAACACAGATGGTTATGGCATCTCTGGGAGATGTATTTACATCACAAGAATGTAATTAGACAGTCACAGCATATGATCTGGTGAGTCACCTGTTCACTAGTTCATGTCTATTTGGTTAGATGCTCTTGCTGCTCCAGACACAACACTGCTAATTCGGCTCATAGGAAACAAAATTACATTTCATTTTCACATCCACACTGATCATGTCAACAATAGTAACTACATGTAGTCTGCTAGGAGACAGATGGAAGGGAGTAAATTGCCTTGAAATGATTACAATCCATAATAACTGAAAGGACACTGCTATGCAGGCTGATTTTCCTGAGCAATTTACAAACAAACAAGGTGCATGCGATGGGGTGCTCACATTGCCAGAGTTACATCAGTCTTTGTGCTCATTTTGATTTATGGTTTGAGCTCCATGAATGAGCTAAAGATTTTTATCTTGCTTTGGGAAAGCACTGCCAATGAGTTAATGAGTTTGTCTGAAAGCTGCCATGTTCCCTGTCAGCAATACAAACTACACCTGCGTGGCTCGCTCCGTTAATTGTGTCCATTTTCAAGCCCGTTTTTATGTGTGCCTGATAAATCCTTGGCTGCGAGATAGATTGAAGCTCAGAGGAACTTTTTTTGGCCTGAGCAGCACAAGAGTGGTCATCTTTCAGCATTGATTTTACCATCAGCATCTGCACAACAGCAAATCACAGAGATAGAAAGAGAGAGAGAGAGAGAGAGAGAGAGAGAGAGAGAGAGAGAGAGAGAGAGAGAGAGAGAGCAAAAGAAGAATAAGCAAAAGGGGAATAAGAAAGAAAGAAATTTGAGAGAGGGAGATAGAATCAAAGATGGAAGTAATATAAGGAGAAGTATAAGATGTAAAATAGAGAAGCATGAGTCAAAAGACTCAGGACACCCTTTTATTTCTGAAATGAAAGGGAAAGTGAAATATCTGAATGCCCCAGCAAGTAGGCCTATCTTTTAGGCTATGTCTGGAACATAGTGAAGGCCACCATACTGGATCAAGGGCAGGTTTTTCCAATGGAAAGGTGGTAATGTAGCATATCAAAGAAAACCAGAATTTCTCAGATTGCTACAGTCAAATTTAAAATATCTCTTGTGGTTCGAAAATGATCAACTCAGAGAGTTCAAAACCTTTGTTCTATGCCACAGGTAACTGAAGATGGAATTGATGAATGAAGAGAGGGTTGAGGCGAATCTGACTTCTCAGGAATGCAGCTGCCATATCATAGCTGCAGACTTCAAAAACTAATACCTAGAAACACCACCAATTTCACATAGCACTGTTGCATCCCTTATTGCCAGATTCTGAGAGACCAGGACTGTGGATGGCAAACCATGCTGTGGTCGTTTGAAGACTACTACCAATGAAGAAACCTCAAGAATGACTTTGGCAGCCTTTGTGAAAAAAGTCCCTACAACTTCTCGCAGCATAATGTGGTGTCAGCCAGACATCCCCTGTACAGACTCTTTATACCAGTATGTGCCACCCATTCATGATCTAGCTGCAGCAGAAACTGTCAGATGATAACCCTGACAGACATCTTGAGTTCTGTACCTGGGGGTTAGACCAACATCATTGGGATCCCACATTTACACAGGACATTTTGTTTGGTGACAAGGCCAATTTTTATGTCAGTAGTGAGGTCAACTGCCAGAATGTGTGAGGTATGGGAGTGACAAAAACCATCACTGGATGGAAGACACCAAAGTCAGAGGTGATGTGAAGGTTATGGTGTGGTGTTGAATATGGGGCACCAATGTAATCGTTCAAGGTTCAAGGTTCGGTTTATGTGTCACATACATAGTTATACACAGTACAACATGCAGTGAAATGCTTTTTTGCAACTGTCTGCACCCACAGATCAAAAGGGGGGAAGGGAGAAGGTTGGGAGAGGATAAACAGAATAACCAGTATAAACAGAATTAAAAGAATAAATATGTGCAATCTAAGTATAAAAATAAATAAATAAGAAGACTAACTAAATAACTAAAACTCTGGGACTGATTATGAAGAAGGAAATAATAATAATAAATGAGGTAGGTGTGTGAATAATCCCAGTTGTGTAGGAACCCTGAGAGATGAGGGATGAATAAAGTGCCAAGTGCAATGTGCAATGTTTTGCTACATGATGTTGTATAAATAGAGTGCTGGTGAATCCGTTGATGACTTATGAGAGTTCAATGTGTGAGATGTGGGATTTGGGGTAAGAATGAAGTTGGATCTGGTTCAGAGTTCGAATAGCCTGAGGGAAGAAGTTCAGTCTCATCCTTTCTGTGGTGGATCTCAATGAGTGGAACTGCTTTCCTGATGGCAGCAAAGCGAAAAGCCCATTGTTGGGATGACTGAGGTCCTTCACGATCTTCATGGCTTTCGACCAGCAACGCTTGTTATAGATAGTCTGCAGATCTGGAAGTGTCGTCCTCATGATGCGCTCGGCGGAGCGCACCACTCTGTGCAGGGTCTGTCTGTCCCATTTGGTGCTGTTTCCGAACCAGGCCACGGAGTTCCTCGTGAGGATGCTCTCGATGGTGCAGGAGTAGAAGTTCCGCAGTACCGTGGAGGGCAGTCTGAAGTCACTAAGGCTTCTGAGGAAGTGGAGACACTGTCGGGCTTTCTTTGCCAGGATGTCGGCATGGCAGGACCATGTCAGGTCTTGCGAGATGTTGACTCCAAGGTATTGGAAGCTTTCTACTCTCTCTACTTCTACACCATTGAGCTGTACTGGTTGGTAGCTCCTTGTCTGTCTACTGCTACAGTCCACTATCAGCTCCTTGGTTTTGCTGACATTGAGCAGGAGATTGTTGGCCAGGCACCAGGTTCCCAGACGTGCAATCTCCTCTAGGTAGGCCTTCTCATCGTTGTCAGAGATCAGGCCCACTACGACTGTGTCGTCAGCAAGCTTAACAATGATGTTGGAGCTTGAAGTGGTCACGCAGTCATGGGTGTACAAAGAGTACAGAAGGGGTGATAGAACACAGCCCTGAGGAGCACCAATGTGGAGGGTGACAGTGGGTTTCCCACCCGCACTGTTTGTGGTCTGTTGGTAAGGAAGCTGGAGATCCAGTCACACAGCGATGGGTGTAATCCCAGATCTACCAGCTTGGTAGTGAGTTTGGAAGGAATAATATTGTTAAATGCTGAGCTGTAGTCAACAAACAGCATTCTGACATAACTATTCCTTCCAGTGTCCAGATGCCCAGTCGGACCCATTTTCATCGATCAGACCCTAAATGTTTTGCATTACCTGACAGTGCTACAGGAAACAGTATTTATTCTGACCATTCTGAAGATGGCAGTTTCCCCTCTTATTTCAAACAGGGTGTGGCTCCTCCACACTACGGACCGGCTGGATATTGGCCATCATGGAACTGTGGAATAGCCTCCCAGATCATCTCACACTACTCAACTTTTATCTCATCTCAAACAAATAGTTTATGCTGAGAATATCCACAACAAACACCACCTTCAGCACTGCATCATTGAGTATTGTGACAGTATTTCTCCAGAGAGTCTAGAGATATGCATAAAGAAACAAAGTAATGCTCTCTCCAGAAAAAGAATAACTGAACTGAACTGACTGAATCTCAGAATTCATGCTGGTAATAAATAGTTTATTGAGCTGACCTGCGAGCTTTTGCATCGATTTTCCATGGTCGGTCTGAGAAACAGATAATATTATCGTACCCATATAGATCCATATGATCCATATAGTAAAGTGAATACCAAAACTCGCTGTGAGCAGCAGTGATACTTTCTGTTTATTTATTTATTTATTTTTGCAACGATGCCGTCGAAGGACTGCGTTCTCTAAAGATCCCTTTCAAAACATGACTACTTAAGACCTTTGAGATAACATTTCTCCCACATAAAGAAAAGTTCTATGAGAACATCTATTTTTTTTACAACCATATATTCAAAAAACATGCAGGAACCTCTACTGTTAAGAGAGAGCCACAATTCTGACTCTTAAATCACCAAACTCTGAATGGACTTTTGCACAAGTAATAATGAGCACAAAAGCATGAAGTGCAGAGGGCCAATCCACTGTCTAAGAAAAGTGCACTAAGCCACTCTGGGCTGTGATTCAACACTTCCTTCTGCCAGTGTAGACTCTCCAGGCTGCAGGAGAGCTCCTGGCCCCATCCCAGCATTAGCAGGACAGAGATTTCACCACACACCCGGGACCATGTGGGTTCTGGGGCCTAAACACACTGAATGCTGCCAGAGAAAAAAAAACAGCATGGATAAGATTAACAGTGGGAAAGCTCTACAGCCTCCAGGCCTGGCATGGGACCCCACAAGGTGCTGAGCCCCAGCTGCAGGGCTCTGGAATTGACTGGAGAGGACAGAAGTAAGTAGACCTGCTGCATACACGCAATTCATCCAAGACATTAGATCCATTGAGAGTCGTGGGTGGCAGGGCAAAAATAAATCTTTTGATATTCTTTTTTTTACATGCTTAAAATCTACGTTTTTTAATACACATTGTTGTGTATTAATTGTAACTGTAATTGTACTAATTGTTTTATTATGACCAATTGCTTAATATGTGATTAGTTCTCCTGAATATAAAGGTGTGCTGTGATGTGTACCAAGACAAGTCCCATATGTGAACTTGCATGTGCTATACAGCCTGCATGTGTTTGTATGAGTTCTGACATTATTCCACAGACATTTTAATGCTGTAGATGACTTTTTCAAAAATGTAAACTTTACCTGAAGAACTCACTGCAATCCCATGAGACCATTTTGGCACTCAAAGGAAAGAAGCTTCTGCATCTGGCTAAACCTGCAGCACAGACTCCTCCACACAGCCACCTGGCAGCATCTGTATCCGCCTGCTACACTTCCACCTGTCGGCATGATTACAGATCTATTTCCAAGTCTGTCCACACATACACATATATAAAATAAAAGTCTGAAGAAGCTGAAGGAGGAAGGAACTCCCACAATGAGAGCAGCTCACCTTTACAGGCCTCAGGCCTGAACCAAATCAAGCCACGAAGAAACAGGGTGGACTATGTATTAAAAGTTTGTGGACTCTTTTTTCTTTTCAGTTTTTGATTTTCAGATTTTACTGTTGAAGTTCTTAAATTGCAATGAAATCTCAATTATAACTCCATATTGTCCCTACTATAGAAATAGAAAATGTCCCTACTCAAGAAATACTCAGTAAAGCAATGCAAAACCACAAGTTAAAGACTAAAGCTTAGTAACCCTATCTGAACACATTCAGTTCAATTACAACCATTTTTTTAGTCCAAATTAGCTTTAAAGTCTTGAACCTTTTATTTCTTCAACAGAAATAATTTTGCATCATTAAACATTGCATTCTACATTATTTTAAAAATTCAGATATGGTATTCAGATTAAGGTTAGGCAGATGCCAATATGCTGTGTTTGTTAAAAGAGGACACTGGGGACAAACAGGTGTCCACCATGGTTAGGATGTTGTAGCTGCATGGAGGGGGGAATGGAGGGCACAATTCAGTCCTCCAGGTCTGTCTGATAGTCTATAAAAATTAGTGATACTGATCTGGTGAATGATTTGGACATTTCAGGATATTTGTATTTTGTCACTGCCCTAAAACCTTTTTTAGCTGTTCTTTCTATTTATTTATTTATTTATTTATTTATTTATTTATTTATTTATTTATTTATTAGGCTGGTAGATATTTGTATCAGAATTTAGTGAGGAATAGATCAAAATGTAATATCACATAATATTAGAGAGAAATAGTGGGAACTCATATATATATAGTGGGAAATATATATATGCAGAACTCAACCTTTCTCTGCTCTCTCTCCTGCAGACTCGTTGAGTCAGTTTTTCTGACTCTCTGATGTGCTTCACATCTACAGCCTTAACATACCTCAGTTGCAGCCAAACAGAAACCAGAAATAAGGCCAATCAGAGCATGAAGCATGGCAATATGAAGAAAATGGTATCTGAATGACTGCAAAGCTGAAGAAAAATGCTAAAATGTGCAGGAGCAAAGAGGGTTAAGAGATGCTGATCTAAATGGTATCCTTTTACTATAATATGCAGAGTTGCTGGCATTTCAAAAATATTTTCACATTTTCTGAAACCATGATTTGTGGTTTCTGACTGACTGAAAGTGAGGAATGTAGGGCTGTAGGCGTGGAACAAGCATGCAAAAAGAAAAGACAGAGTGCAGAGAGGGAAATTCATATGTAATAGCAAATACACATGCACATTTTAATTGGAGTTGTAACATTCACAGACTCAAGGAACAGGTAGGTAGAGGCGAAAGTACTTGCAGGTTTGTAGATTTATTGTACGGATTACAGACAGAATAATCACATGACACATGACAAGACATGCAGACAAGTAAACAAGTAGACTGAAAAAGACAGACTGGGACTAAGGGACTTATATACACAGTGAACATTAGACAAGACTGCAACATGATAATGATGGGGCAGGGTTACGAATAGGACACAGCTGGGAATGGGCGGAGACAAGACATGCTCAGAAGCACCAGAGGAGATAAACAAAACAAAGACTAGAGAGACAAGACAGATATGTGACAGAATACACCATTCCTTTCCCTTTCATCAAAATAATCTCTCACACACCAATACATTTTTATTTTATACTTAGTGAGATGAAATAGGTCTTCACATTTCTAATGGGCAGTATAGGTCATATTTTCCATCCGTGGTCTAACACACCCAATTCCATTAAAGAATGGCTTGTGAATTAGCTAACTAGTTGACATGAGTATGTCGTTGAAAGATTGCTACACGAGAGTGTGCAACACAGTTATGTGAGGAAAGGTGATTCAGCATTGCTTTATGAGATGAAAGATGAGATGCATGTGGAGAAAGAAATTGTAACGAGACTAGAAGGAACCATGCTGAATATAATATATTTCAACAAGTATATTTTTAATTTAAAATGTTTTCATTTGATGTCAGTCCTAGAAATAAATAACAGAGGGTTTATAACCACCTATATAATAAAAAAAAACTCAACCTGCAAGACTGAACTACTTTTCATTCCTGGAACCACTGGTCCTCATCCTGAGCTTACCATTTTCCTTGAGAACTCACTCTGAGCTTCAAGTACAGCTTGGCTTGACCCACCCTCCCTCAAATTGCAAGGAAAATATGCATCCAGACTTTTTTTTCTGTCCTGGCACCAAAATGGTGGAATGAACTTCCCCTAGGGATCCAAACAGCTGAGTCCCTCACTGTGTTCAAACGCAGACTGAAGACCCATCTGTTTCAAGAGTATTTAACTCCATAAAGATTTATACTGAATCTTGTTAGTCTCCAATCTGACATTTGTTTTTCAACAGGATCTAAGTGTGAGGAATCTCTGGATTCTATCCTCATCTACTAGCTAAGGATATTTTGTGTCTGTTGAGTGAAGAGAAAGGCACTTTTGTAAGTCACTTGATCTACACAGTCAATGTACAAAACAGGAAACATCTAAATGACATTATTTCAGTCTAAGAAGGAAATACCAGCTATTGTGTTATAGCATGTCCTAATGTTTTCCTCACAAGAAACTGCATTTTTATTCATTTAAGACATGTATTATATCTCTTATTATATCACTTATATCTCTCTAGCCCACCCTTGGCAATAGGCAGTAGACAATAGACAGTAGACAAGCTGTGCGTGTGCATTTGCACATCTGTGTCAGCAATGAGTGCAAAGTAGCTGAATTGACATATAGTGTCGCTACTAGCTAAGTCGACCATGGTTGCCACTAGTGATTTATTACTTTTTGTTTTGTGAAAGGAAGAAAAAGAAATATGATTCCAAAAAATGTTTTCATGTCCTGTTATCTGACTAAATAGAATATATGCCCAATCTTCTCCAGAAATGTGTCTTAATGTAGAGTAGGTCAAAATAAATGATCTCACTCACATTTTGATTGAAATAACTTTTCTGTTAATGGGCTTTTATCTTCATATTCCTCCTCCTTCATTAATTACTAACAGACTACTTAATCATTTTTTTGCAGATCAGGACAGTCACAGACACTTTCTGTTCCTTTCCACTTCACAAGCTGTTCTCACACCCAGTACATTCAATTAATCCACAACATCTGTCCTCTCTGAGCATCACAGTGATGTACAGTCTGACAGCATAAGTAGAAATATGTGAGCACAGGCCTTCAGCATTCTGTGACTTCAGAAATATCAGGTATGATTTTAGTGAACTGTCTTGAAAGGGTCAAGGGCATATTCAGTAGAGGGGAAATGACCAGGACTTCGGGGCCTTCAGAGAAAATGTAATGGTTTCTGGAAAATAAAATATGTTTTCCATTATAATGGAATAGAATAATAACGATTGTTGTTTTTAAACTTTCAGGGTCTGGACATACAATTGTTTATCAATTTAATTTCAATGTGTAAAATGAACCAATTATATTTTGGTTTCAAATAAAATTTACAAGTTTGCTAAAATAAATAAATAAATAAATAAATAAATAAATCACTCTATACCAAGGGTTTCAAAATGGATCCACAGTGGACCAGTGTGGCCAATTTTCATTCCAGTCAATTGGAAGTGTGAACAGCTGTACACCAAATGACAAAAGGAATTAGGTCTAATTTATATTTATTCACTGCAGGTCAAGTTTAAGTTTAACTCAAAAAGTTCTGGATACGTCACTGACTTCGATCATGACTGGTGGTCTAACTGTCTGTACCAGGGGTCTTTACTAAAATAGTCACAATAAAACTGTTAATATGTCTGGTACAAGCTTAAAACAACAATGATTACCTGGCCACAGCAACTAAAAATGTCTGAATTCTTGGGCTGGATTTGAATGTTGAATGTTGCCAGTTGAATGTGGTTGAAACTGCAGTGACTTTGGAACAACAGAGGAAGCCAAAGCTAAGAGAAACACAGCTTTAAGTGTGCTGGAGAGGCTGTGTGTGCATTGTCCAGAATGCAGAAATGGGCAGAATGACAGTGCATGAGATGTGATGGGAAGCACTGATGAGATAAATGTGTTTCGCTGCTAATGGGATGAGGTGATCTGTAGAGGAGTTCAAGAAATTAACTGCTGCCATGTAAACGTGAGGGTGGAAGAATGTATGGCAAAGAGGATGCTTGTAGTGTTGAGGAAGGCAGTAAAGGCATGGAGAGGCAAGGGAGTGGATAGTGGAAATGTGTAATGCATTGCCAGACAGTCCAGTAAGTGGGGAAGGTTGATGGAACAACAGCCTGGAGGATTTGATCCTGGGAGATGAGACTGAGTTGTAGGGGAAATGTGATGTTTGTAAATTATGGGTTTGAAGTGCATTCCTGGGGGTCCCTGAGGTATGATGTGCATAGCATAGTTTAAATACTCCAAAAGAGACTGGTTTTTACAGTGAGGCAGAGCAAGAAGTCCAGAGAGGGTGCTAAATCTGGGGAAGAGCGATGGGAAGAGTGGCTGCAGTGACGAAGGACCAGGGCGTTGATGTCATCACTCCAGGCAGGTAGAGCGGGAGAGTTCAGAAAGCCAGAGGAAGATGTGAGGAACAGGGAAAAGGGTCCTCTTGCAGGCAAAGGAAAAGCCAGTGGTGGGGGAAGCAGGGGGGGAAAGGTGCTGGGAGGCCAGAGGAGGTAGGAAAAGACTGACAGTGCAGCAAGGGATCTGAGCTTGCAGCCCACAAGTGACCAAACCGGGATGAAGAGGGAGAAGCCATAACAATGTGGAAGGATAGCGGAGAACAGTGACCATGGATCACAGCCTAGCAACCAGGAGGGCCCACAGTGGAAAGGCCAGAGGCAGAGAAGAAATTCAAAGCATTGGAGGTAGAGATTCATGATGGAACCAGCAGGGTAGGGAGCGCAATATCCATTTGACATGATGGGGCATGGACTGAATTTCCTAAAATTAAGTGATATTATAACTCCACTTTTGATCCACTCATATCCACATTTTGATGTGAAACGAACAGACACTTTACATTTTCAAAACCAGTACAAACATGACAACCAACTTAATCAACAGGAATAACTGTTGCAGGTTTCCATTATACAGATATTTAACAATGGTGCAGACTTCTCACTGAGAAAAATTCAGTAAGCTGTAGTTTGTTCTGGAGGTTATTCCATGACCACAGTGCAAAATAAGAATAAGCTTTTCTGCCCAAATTCTAAATCAATCTTGGATATCTTGTAGAACAGCCTTCTAGAAAAGGGAGAGTCATAGCAGATATTGGTGCATTATTGAAAAGTACATAAATAAGGAAGTAGATTACAAGTTTAAAAAATGACGGGGTAAGGCGGGCTAAGGCGCTACCACTATGATTCTGGGATCACAAATCCAGGTTCATGCTACTCACCATCAGCAGCCGGAGTCCAGAGGGAGAGAAATTGGCTTGCTCTGCCTTGGGGGGTAGGTAGATGATGCTCTTCCTACATCACATACAAGTGTGCTGCTGGCCGGTGCATGTGTCTGCCAACCAACGTGTCAGAACCAGCGCTCTCCTCCAAGCGCGATGGCTGTTTGGCAACGATGCAAATGGCGGCAGTTCGAAAAGAGGCAATAGGCATCTGTCACATGGCTCATAGGAAACATGTGGACGATCTCTCCCCCCTGGCACCGGAAGTTGTCACGTGAAGTGGGGAGGCAACTTGGGGGGATGGGTAAATGGCATATCTAAATTAGTAGGGGCAAAAAAAGTTTAAACAATAACTACAGTACATACCAATGCTGCTCTCTGTACATATAAAGAAGGCCAAGAAACTAGATCACAAAGTACACAACAATGTGTGCAAGACAATGAGTTAGATATAAAACATAATTATGATACACTGGTTTAAACTGGTGATGGACCGAGGAAAAAGTGACATAAAAAGTTCATGTAAATAATGTAAATAATATAATCTAAAATAATAAGTATTTCCAAGCTGCAAATTCAAGCAGGATATATTACAATAATAAAAATCAAGTTTAATCTTTAGTTTCTTCACTAGATTCTCATATGCACTTTAAAGCACAGCCTAACATCCAAACAGATAAGCAGATACACTACTTCTCAGTTATGTCCCCTGCTAATGGATACATTTTACAAGAATCTACAATTTGACAGCAGACTCTGGAAAATATCATGTTAGTTTTTTTGTGTTCATGTAGATGCAACTTCAGTGGAGGACATCTAAATGTCTTTGTGGAAAACAGGCCAGCCTATCTGTGCCTTTCCACAGTTTGAAGCATGAAACTATTGATTGTCTTACATTTCTCATCATTCTCATCATTGTTTTTCATTTTGAGATAATGTGAATCAGCCATCTGTTCTATATACTGTGTCAGACTTTTACAACCAATAAAGATGACTTGGGCATTGTCTTCCATTGAAAGTTAAGGCTTGTTTCTTCTCCATTTTGTTGCCATTTTGGAGATATAAGGTGTTTGCATTAAAGTGGTGTACTGTATGTTTGTGTTTTAATGATGGAAGACATCTCTATGATCTCCAGGACGGAAATTTGGTATTAAACACCAAAACAACAGTGTATAAACACCACCACATCCTCAACAAGCCAAACTAGAACACTTGAGAATTGAAGTTCTCTTCAGAAGAGATTAATATAAGGTAAGAATGGCTGAAGAAACAAATGGAGCACCTGGTCCTGGAGCAGTATGAAAATAATAATAATAATAAAATAAAGCAATGACTACATCACAAGCAGAGTGGAACAGAAATAATGGACAGATGTGATTAATCCAGTGACGCCAGTCTAGTTACTTTATCATTTTCTTGGAGACACCCTGCAGAGTTCAGTGCATTCTCTACTCAAACACAGATCAGTCCATTATGTGCTGAATAATTAGCTGATGTGTTGGATAAGTTGGTTTAAAGGCAGCTGTATCAGGAATGTTGATGTTTCAGGTTGTAGTTCTGGGATAAAGAAAAAAACACTCTCCATCATTTTCTGTTGAAGTATGTACAGTATGTGTAATCGATATGTAGTTTTTCCCAAAGGTAAACCAGGACATTATTGTGTGCACCTGATTAGTAAAAGGTTTTGACTCAGATTTGATGCAGAAGGTTAGTTAACCATAAAGAACGTTTGGCAGTTTGGTGTCCTGGAGTGCTTAAGTATGTCAGCCATAACCCCAGAGAATCAACTGTTGTTGCTCTTCAGTCTGGGAAGGATTAAAAGCCCATTTCACACCATATGTGGTGTAGTGCACATGGTGCACTGGCACATTTCCCCAATGCTTGTCATTTCACACTGAGAGTGATTTCCACTTTATAGGCGATTTGCTACACGGTGGCTTTTGTAATCTAGGTGGGTTATGTTGTGTTATTTGCTGATTGCTATGGTGTTGCTAGATGGAGGGTATAATGGTTGCTATAGTGCCCCAGGTGGTTGCTGTGGTGATGCTCGAAAGTTGCAGTGGAATCACATGTGGTTGCTATGATGATGATTTGATGACAAAGGATTTAATTCATTTGATTTGACCATCAGGCCACATAGGAGATTCAACTTAATATTCAAGTATATGCTACAAAAAAAAAAAAAAAAAAACATTTCTGGTGAGAACTGTTGCAGTTCTCTCCATCAAGGCCAGGTAGATGGTTTGTCCTTAACAGGACCAAGAGAAATATTTCTTTCCCACTGTGGACCTGAAACACAATGAAATTGACCAACATGTTGGTTACTACACTTGCCTGGCAGAAAAAACACATATGACACAAAGTCCACAGTCTTGTAGTACTCAACTCCAATCTCAAGACTGGCCTGTAGAAGATGGATTGTTAGAATATAGGCTGCTTTAACAACAATAGTCAATAAATGAGTATCTAGGAGTAGCATTTGTGTCAGTGGCCACACAGCTATCCACAGATATCCTTTGAGGCACATGGCTGTACTGTCCCAGATGCTTCAATCTTGAGGAAGTCACCAAGGAAATACTGACTAGACTACTCAGACTGACTACTCAAACTGCCAGTCATCTGGTGAGAGTAAAGATCATTAAACATAATTTAAGCCTAATGCCTTTTATCAAACAAATCTTCAAGCACTTTCAGTAGGTGCATTCCATTCACCCCAGTAGTACTCTGTGAAGTGGATTCCAAACCATAAGGAGTGAAAGCATTCAAACTGAGGAGGGATGGGGTGTTTGGAATGAACCTATTCAAAGGTTGTTTGGTCTAAGGCTGGCATTATTCTACCTACAGCAGACACACTACAAACCTGTCATAAGCCTAAGAGAGGAGACCAGATGTTCCTCATCAGCAACAGTACCAACATAAAGTATTCAAGCAGGTATGAGAGCACTGGTGCTCCCGTTATGTTTCCTGTGAATAAATAGGTAAATTAGCCCTCAAATTCAAACACTCATTACGTTGAGGCATTACTGCTACATAAAGTCTTGTCCTGGTTGTGGATAATGACACTCAATGCCATCCACAGCTCCTCTTCTCCTAACAGGTGGAGATCCAATGGGGCACAGAAAAGCCAGAAGGTGGTCAGTCATTTCCAAGATACATACAGATTGGGAAACATTAAATTTACCAGGCCATTAAATGCACCAGCTACACTAGTGCAGGGCCTACAATTATAACCACCCCATAAAAATATATTGATATTTAAGTGACATATCTACCAGTGATAACATGATTTATTTAGGCTTTATGGACATAATATGGTTTTGGGTCATCCAAGCATTTAACTTCCTACTCTGTGGTGCCACCTGGTGGACAGTAAATATTATCTCACCTGTAATTTGCTTCCATTCAACTACATGGTCCACATTTCAGGAGCGTTGTACTTTATAACTGCATCAAATATCAAAAATTGTTACAGTTCTTGCAATGTGCAGGGATGAAATTCGATGTAAGCTCTCCATAAACTTCCTGGAATTGTCATTTGATTAGACCATTACACAGGAGATGAAAGCTTATGCCGTACCATGCTCAATTGGGATACGTTTCAGTTAAAACCTTTCACTTCCACCAGGATGAAGTTCCTTGTCTCATTGCCTGACTACATCATGAAGTTCCTCACAGTTAGATTGGATGCATTTCCATGTAAATTGCCATTTTTTCTACATTGAATTCATTCTGGTGCTACATCATCAGTAAAGGTTAATAAGCCAATTCCTGAAGGAGCTATGCAAACCCAAGCCATTACCTCCACAAAGTGTGACCAATGAGGTTGTGTGTTTTGGATCATTAGAAATTGCAATTTGGCCTTCTTACTACTAATGAATTGTTGCATCTTGTGGTTAAGTATTTCTGCTCTTGAAGGCTCGTTCAAAGAGATACCTTCACCACTGGACTGTGGACATTGGTAGTAATATTTTGACCTTCCTTTTTCTGTTGCTCCTCCAGTACACCACTTGTTAGCAGATTCTTTCTTCCTCAGGAAAAGCCAGAAGTCATTTTTCAATCAGGTTCAAAACTTCTCAAATAGACAACTCTAATTTTAATGTTAGTTCATAATTTTGAACAAAAATTGCAGACTTAAACCAAGGATAGTGAGTCAGTTTTTGATTGTAGGCCATGATGATGATGATGATGATGATGGTGATGATAATGATGAATGCATTTTTTTCTCACTATCAGAGCTCAGTTATTTTAAACCTGAAGAGAGAGCCACTCAGCTTCTTCTTCTTCTTCTTCTTCTTCTTCTGCCTCCATCTTGCCCTATCCCCTGCCTCCTCTACTGTTACAAGAGAGCCACTCAGCTGATGTATATAAATTGTATCTAATCGAGTACTAATAGTGGCTGCTTTTGGACAGATTTGGTGAACATGAAAGAGTGAGCAGCATAGCAACTGCAATGCACCCATTTGGGACCATATACCAACTGTTTAGGAAAGGCATACCAACTCCTTGGAACAGCATAGCAACCACGTGGGATTTCACAGCAACTGTGTGGTAGATAAAGGTTTCACCACATATACATCCGCTTTGAATGTGGCAATGGATTGGTTCCATCTTTGTGTCTAAAATGTGATCCAGAGAGCAGCTCACAAAGAAACACGAAAAGGCCAAACACAGAGTTTGATGTTTGTGTGGAAGTTTGCACTAAATGTCTGTTTAATATGCATGTGCAAACATAGTGAGACTAATAATATAATAACACAGATGCACAGGCAATGCTGCTAAAACATCTAGTTGTACTGAAGTGAGGCTGAAGGCTTCTATAAGTCAGCGTTAAACGTTTTATTGAAGTAAAGAAAATGCAGCATATCACAACACATTGGGCCTTACTTAATAATCATTCTTCCACTTCCACAATTTTCACAAAGCTAATAATTCAGCAAGGTTTTCTTATTTAGAGCGTGTGCAAATTTATGAGGACATTTCACATTATATATTTTATAACATTATTATTAGCATGGTACATTTCTCAGTCCTATAATTAACTTTGTTTTTGTTGTTTTGCATGCAATTACAGAACAGTAAGCTTTCGGATGCAGTAGGAGATTTAAGGGATTAATTTATTTAGTATCATGTCTTGTAATAAAGGTCTGGCTTAACTGAATGAAAGGATCAGTGGAGAGAGAGAGAGAGAGAGAGAGAGAGAGAGAGAGAGAGAGAGAGAGAGAGAGAGACTTTAAATACCCTGTGTGTACACTTCATTACATAGACAGGCAGATATGTTTTTACACATTCAATGGCCAGGTTACTGTGTGTGAACTAATACAGGTGATTTAATATATTTAATGTTCCACTACATTTTCTGTAATTGTAAGTGTATAAGTAATCTTACACTTGAAAAAATAATTTGACCAGGGGTGCCCAAACCTTTGCATATTACTGTATATATTGCAATTACCACTATAATAAATTATGCCATTGCATCCAGGGATTTTTATCTTAACATAAAAGTGATGCAGGAGCCTTAAACTGTGGGGTTGAACCTATTCCACCACTGGAGGGCGTTCTTAACCTAAACAATTCAAAAGTCGGGGACTGATGTTGCTTTGTGTTGAGTGACACATATTACTGCATATTTAATGCAGTCTCTGTCTTAATTGCCTCAGTGATTTGCCTTTTGGAAATTTAAATGAATGAATGAATGAATGAATGATATGTAGTTGCAATAAATAAATATTAGTCTTTTTTTTTTTTTTTTTTTGAGTTATCATATCTGCAGCAGTTCCTTTGTTCCAGATCAGAGTATGTGGAGTGCTAGGGTGGTCATTCTGGCCCTCCACTCTACAGATGGCCCTACAGATTCTTCCCATGCATCAGCTCAGGAGAAAGAACAGGGTGGCCTCTGCCCTGGACACTGGTCAGACAGCAGAGAGTCCAAATTAATAATGCTGCTGAGCATACCATATGAATGAATCCCACAGCATCAGAATAAACACTGACACTGTTCATTCAAAAACATTTTGGGCATATATTTCAGAGACTGCTTGTAGAGCCAAAAGGTAGTTTTTGTCAGCCAGTCTGAGAATGTTTTCATCTGTCGTCAATCAGAGAAATGAGGAGAAATGAAACTCAATATATAGGAGAATAAGTACCATGAACATGTGTACATGTATTGCTAAATAACAGTGGCAAATCATGACTGCTAAATAGCCTTCAGGTCAGACCACAAATAACACAAATGTCCTTGCTCTTCCTGATTTAAAGTCTCATTCTCTCAAATATTGCAGCATCTGTTATTACAGTTACGGTTACAGTTGCTAATTGACATACTTTCACGTGACCATGCAAGACATCAGAAATGACCTTTTTATGTAAGTGTTAATGTAACAGGGTTCAAGTGAAGTGTTACCCAATAATACAAATCTTACAGCATTATAGTTAGAGCTGTGTGTTCTATTAATTCAATAGTCATATATTTTAATAGTGGTAGAGTAGTGAACAAGACTACCAGCCAGACAATTGGATATCACTTTGATTAAAAGAGTCACATCTTCTTCTGTATGACCCCTTCCCGTCAGTTTATTTGCAGTTTATTCCAATATGTAGAAGCCATTCTGAATGTGTTTCCATTGCAATGGACATCATGTTTTTCATTATTTTTTATGTTTGGTTGCACATAACACCACTGGAGACATGTCCATCACAATAGACAATTACCAGTCAATCAAACAGTAGCTCAGCCCCACCCACTCAGAACATGTTATGAGTTTACTTTATGGTTTGGGGGTGAATTATGGAATAAATGTTAAATATATTTCATATAATTTTTTAAATTACAAAATAATATAAAAAATACAATGGACACTAGGTATTGATGTCTATTGTTGAGGTTAGTTTTTCTGTTTGTTTTTTTTTATTGTTCTTTGCAATCACAGTGTATACAGATACATATTGTGTTAAATGCAGTGTGTAGTAAGATGAAATGTATTCACAGAGTACACAGCACTTGAAGTGCTTCAATAACTTGTAGACAGTACAAGACCACTTTTTAAGTATTTCCACTTTTTGTTATTGATTCCTGGAAATGTTAGGGATGAGGAGTATCAGTACCAGTGATAGGGCAAGATGTTGTTGTTGAGACAGTACATGATGAGGAAGGAGCAGGGCAAGAAAATTAGAAAGAAATTGTCTTATTTTTTGAAGATGATCCTTATGCTTACATGACAAAGAAAAAAAAATATCCACTGGCATCACACTCCTTATAATCCTTGTGTCTTTTTCAAACTTTACATTCCACAGAAGATGTTTGAGCTGATAACCACAATGACAAATATTGATGCTGAACAAAACTCTGTGAGTGGATATAAACAAGCATCAGTGTATGAAATAGAACCCATTGTAGGCTTGCACGTGGTAATGGAAGTGATGAAGTTCCCCAGAGTGTGAATATACTGGAAATCGAGTGTAAACCTTAGGCTGTTCCTGGATACCTACCCATGCACATTTTTAAGTGTTGCTCCAATCAACATGTCATAAACTATTATGACAGGACTCCTGAAAACAAATACATGTTTTATAAAGTCAGACCTCTGATGAATGATAGTGAGATGTTGAAAAGAAAAATGTGCAGAAGCAGTGAAGCCACAGGTAACAAGATAAAGAGCAAGACCAAGCTTTATACAAAGCCCTCAACTCTCAAGATGCTTTTCCACCCATGTGGAATCGGTTCTATTCCAGTTTATGAACCTAATTTTGAACTGTTTGGCATATTTCCACCAACAAAAATATGTTCCAGATCCTGAAAAGTTAGTTCACAGCCAGAACCAAAGATTAGTATGATTTTCCATGCAAACTGCTGTGGGTGTGTCAGAATCAGAATCTCAGAATCAGAATCACTTTTGCTAGAGTAAATAAAAATATCAGATATATTATATATATGGGCTGCAAATACCACAAAAAGAAACAAGTATTGCACAATTCAGAGGAAACTTTATCACTGTGACTGGTTTTGAGTCACAAAGCACAGTTCCTCTTTGTTGGATGGACAATACAGTTGGTTAAACTGCAGTGAAGAGTTGCTGCAAAGTGTATGTTCAAGGTGTATATAGGGTCAGTGCAGGGCTGGGTGTGGACCTGTTGGTGTGCTGTGAAGAATGTTGCTGAGCTTTTATCTTCTCTTCATAATGATTCATATCTCTGCAGGTGAGTGTGACATGTTCTCTTACACTGATGATGGTCATATTTTAATGGGTTTCTATTTATTTGTTTCACTAGAGAGAGAGAGAGAGAGAGAGAGAGAGAGAGAGAGAGAGAGAGAGAGAGAAATGCTACTTCTTTAACAATGGCCAGAGCTAAGTGGCTTCATTAGGCATTTACTTGAACCTGGTGGTATTCAGAGGATGAGTGAGTTACAGGAGCACTGGTACTTTAGTGACCAATGTTGGCTAAGAAATATGGAAGAATGTCACTATTCACTATTTACCACTATTTACCATTTGTTTAATGCACTCATCTCCCTATTTTTCCTACCATCAGCAGACAAAACTGAGGTCATGAGGAAATGAAGTGCTGTGAATACTTTTCAGATGCACTGTACCTAATTTCATCATAAACGTACCGATTACAAATTAGTTTTGCATCAAAGACACCATTTGTTCTGTACTTTCTCATAATTTCATTGGTGTGTTGCTGCAGGATGCAATCTGACAAACACTGAGAAAGTGCTGAAAATAATAGCTTATAAAGGAGGGTCAGTATTATTGCCCTGCTACTGTACGGACCTGCACTTCAAACCTGCAAGATTCACCTGGAGTAAACTCAACACAACAACAAAAAGACCAAATGACATATCCACGGAGAGCGATCGGTACAGAAACAGAGTTGAGCTGGTTAATGATCGCTCTCCAGGAAATCTCTCTCTACTCCTATCACAGCTGACTGAAGAGGATGAAGGAGATTACTGGTGCGACGCTGAAAACATTAAATATGTATACATCAAACTCAGTATTGAAGGTAAATCACTTTTCAAAATGAACTGTATTCCCTACATTAACTACAGTTATCTATTCATCAGTACAGTTGAATTAGACACATTATTGGATTACAATAAAGTACCATTTTTACCTTTGTGTGCCTAATATAAACAAGCTGCTGTATATCTAATTGTATTTTTTTTGATACCTTTTATAAATGATAAGCAATTGTATTCACGTTTACTTTTGCTAAATTCTTGTATTTCAAACTCATTTTACCATAAATATGTACCTTTCAATTTTAAGTTTTTGTGAATCTTCAAAGGAGCTGATCATCAAACTTTCTTTTTCAATTCAATTTCTACAATGTTCTGCAGTGCTCAGTGAAGAAACAAGTCCGAGCACTTCAGTAACAGCAACCTCTCAAAGGCCGAACACTAAGCACAACTCTTTCTCTCCACCTGAAGATATGGTGCAACAGCCATTATGTGGTTGAGTGGAAAGATTTTTCATCAGTTTAACTATGTCAAAATAGTGCCACAGTGGGGAAATTCTGTGTTATAGCAGTAAAAGTGATAGCAAGGCACTCAGTATAAAAATAGATAAATAAATTGCACAGTATATACAACATTAACATCATTAATTAAAGGAAAAAATTCCTTTAAAATTCCTTTCCTAATTGCACAATAACTTCATATCGCACATGGAGCAATGAAAAACATCTTGCATGTTGTTATGCTACATTGAAAAACCCCTATTTTTAGTAGATGTCTAGAGTTTAAATGTGTGTGACCATGGTGTGCTGGAAGCAGTGCTAGTTTTAGCATCTCACAGCAGCAGGAAAGGACCTGCAGTAAAATATAAGAAGCTGCCCAGTGCAGCCAGTCTCATGCATTGGGTGGGACACGTTCCCCAGTATATATGCCAGCTTGGCTAACATCCTCCTGTCTCCCACCATCTGCACTGGGTCTATGGAGGTACCCAGGACAGAGCCAGCCCTCTTTGAGTTTGTTCAGTCTCTTCTTGTCTGCTCCTGAAACACTGCTATCCCAGCAGGCCATGCCATAGAAGATGGCAGATGGCACCATTGTATCAGAAGGTCCTCAGGAGTGCTCCCAATTTCCTCAGTTACCCCTTCCTTTTTTAATTACCCCTTCCCATCTCATCAAATACACAACAGGGTCCTGTCTTTTCTGTTTCTCATATAAAGCTACCAGACCTGATACCAGCATATATTTCTTTACCTTTATTCCTGTTCTGCTGCTACTGCTGGGAGTTGGAGGAATTGTTTATTGGAAATACCCAGGTACACATACACACAAACACACACACACACACACACACACACACACACACACACACACACACACACACACACACACACACACAAACACACACACACACACACACACACACACACACACACACACGCACACACACACACACAAACACAATCTTTTGGGACATGCACAGTATAGGTATCTGCTCATTCTGTATGGTTTGAATCTGAAGGACAGAGACGAGGTCAGATGGAGAAGAGAGAGCAAAGAGGGACGGTGAGTAGGCAGGACACAAAGGTGAGTTCACACAACCCTCATAACCTCTCATATCATACCCTGTCACATTCAGTGAATTCCCCCATGTCCTGTTGTTTTCTATCACATTCCATCCCATCCCATTCCATCATATCCTACTGTAATCCATTACTTCCCATGTATACATTGACATCACATTATATCATATTTTATTTGGTCACCTTCCATCACATTTAATCACATTTAATAATTAAAATGCATCCCATCTTATTTCATGGTCATATGCCAAATTTAAAATATCACCTGCATATTTACTAGCTTCAAATGGAAATGTCTCAGCTAGTGTTGCCATAAAGAGTAAGTATGTGTAAGACTGAATGTTCACCATTCACCAAAAAGGATTATTATCCTAAACATACAAGCTCATCTGTGACACAATGGATGTAGTGTTATGGCTTGGGCTTACATGGCTTCTTCTGGGATGGGCTCTTTAATCTTCATTGATGATGTCACACACGATGCCAACAGTACAGTGAACTCAGACATCTACAGACACATTTTATCTGTAAAATGAAACTAATTGGGAGATCCTCCCCTTCGTGCAGTAAGATAATAACACAAAACACACTGTCAAAACAACAGAGGAGTTCATCGGGGACGAGAAGTGGATCAATCTCTATAGTCAATCTCTATGTTGCCATAAACAGTAGGTATGTGTAAGACTGAATATTTAGCTTGGTGCAAACATTTGACCACAAGTCCTAGAGAAGCACTAGAAATTAGTGTTTTTATTAGTTTTTGTGTACATTAATATTTGTGTTCTCTCTTCAGGATCAAGCGATGTACTCTACTATTGTCCACAGCAACACAACCAGAACATCTGTAGTGACTGGCAGTAAAGATACCACTGAATATGCCACCATCAAATGTGACTAATTCCCAGCACCATGGCTGTTTTGTTGTATATGCTTAATTGTGTTTGATTTACATTTCACTTAGAAACACCCCTTAAACTCGTTAACCCCATAATAATTGATGTTAGTGATTACTCTGTTATATTAGAATATGTTAGTACAGTCTCTTTGATGATAATAAAGGAGTACAACACTGACTAATGATAGCAGACTATAATGAGAAGAGAATATCATGAGAAGAGGATTAGGAAGGACAGTGAACGGCTTTGATAGTGTAAGTTGTAAAAAACACTTTAATGGCTAACAAATGCTGGACAACATACAAATTCAAAATAGTTCTGACCGAAGACATGCAGTGAAATCAGAAAGTGAAAATTAGTGTGTGATAACACAATAGAATTGTAACAATGGGTCATTTTCGCACCCTGAAAGTGTCTCTTCCGCACCTTACTATGATTTGTTCCTCAAGAAACTTCTTCAGGCAGGATCGGCACACAGGGGACAGGGGATTCGTAGGGAGGGGAATTGAAATGCCCTATCCTTACACGATGCTGAAAAACTAGTGCGTGCGATTATCACCTCAAGGTCAGATTATTGCAATGTACTACTGTCAGGTTGTTCAGACAGGAACCTAAATAGACTTCAGTTACTTCAACATGCTGCAGCCAGGGTCCTAATCTAAAACTAGACATATCCATATTGTCCATATCAGTCCAATCCTATCAGCACTGCAGTGAATACACATACCCTAATTAGTTTCTACTATGTCCACCAACGAACTAACATTCCAGTGTCCCCTAACTAACTATGTATACATAGTGTGACCAGAAGAGAATGGGTCCCCCTTGTGAGCCTGATTCCTCCCAAGGTTTCTGAGGAAATTTTTCCTTGCCACTGTCACCCTTTGGCTTGCTCACTGAGTGGGGAAGGGTCAGTGGGTGGGTTTCTTTATCCTTTGTTCATGTGTTGTTACCTTTTGTATTTTTATGTTTTTAGTTTTGTAAAGCTGCTCTGTGACATCAGTTGTGAAAAGGGCTACAAATAAATTTTGATTTAATTTGATTTGATAATGCAAGTGTGTGTGTGTGTGTGTGTGTGTGTGTGTGTGTGTGTGTGTGTGTGTGTGTGTGTGTGTGTACTTCATTGTATTATAGGTCATATAGTTTTCAGTGCATTTTTTTTATATAATTACAGATTATTTTTTTTCCAAAAAGAACACATAAAACAAAAAGGGGAAACTAGGGAGCAACATACCTGAAACAGATTATAAAATATCTTTCTCCAGTTGTGAGAAACGTTGCAGGCTCCACACACTCTGTTACACTAGCCTCTAAACTGAAAATGAGATCCACATTTATAAAGCCTGAAATCTTTTAATGTCAAACCAAAAAATTTTCAGTCTACAGCAAAAATAATGAGATTGGCCTCTTAATTCCAATACGTTTGGAGGAGAGTGTATGTGTAATTTTTGTGTGTGTGTGTGTATGTGTGTGTGTGTGTGTGTGTGTGTGTGTGTGTGTGTGTGTGTGTGTGTGTGTGTGTGTGTGTGTGAGAGAGAGAGAGAGAGAGAGAGAGAGAGAGAGAGAGAGAAACACAAAGTGTTAATAAATAAAACTGGAAAGATAATGTTCTCATATAAGCTAATGGGAGGTTTGGCTTTGACAGTTTTCCTTGCTGGACATGCCCTCTAAGAACTTTCACTTTTGGATAGAAAGTCAAGAACATAAGAAATAAAGAAAACAGTGTTGACTGTGTTAGGCTGTATTATAGTTCACCTTCTTGTCTGGCATGTTTGTAGTCTGCTCTGAGGGAACGTGAATAGGCTAAGGTGTTGGAAATGACACTGTAATGAAAGAAGATCTTGAAATGGGGCCACCGAATACACCACACCCCCTAGTTCAGGTACCTTCACTCCCTCTTTCCTACACTGTGTTTGTTCATATACTGTCCAAAAGGACAAAACAACCATGAACTAAAACACAAGCATACAAAACTGGGAACTAAGTCCAAGATATATCAGACAAACCATCCAAACGTGAAGGTGCAGAACTCACACACTGACAGACACAAGGCTTATGAAGTGCATATTGAGGCTTGTGTCTTTAAGGGAAAATTACATTAACAAAACCATGCTCATCATGCCATACCACATGATATCACACATCACAAAATGAAACAACCATTTCAATGCGGTTTGTATTAGATGCTGAATTTGTGAATTTCATTGTTGATAACTGTATTTTTTAATGACAATAATGTTCTAATCTTTCACATATCCGTCTTATCCCTCTGGACTCGTCTTTGTTTTGTGTATCTCCCCTAGTGCTTCTGAGCATATGTCCTATCTCTGCCCAGTGTGTGAAATCTTCCCTGATGGAATGTCATGTATCTGTCCTGTTCATCTCCTGTCATCCCATCTTGTCCTTTTTGTTATTTCCCACATGCTTCTAAGCATGTCTTATGGTGCTCTTGTCTCCACTCATTCCCAGCTATGTCTGATTTGTAACCCTGCCCCATCATTATCATGTTTCCAGTATTGTCTAATGTATATAAGCCCCTTGATCTCGGTCTGTCTTTGTCAGTCTTATTGTCTCATTGTCTTCATGTCCACACTGGTCTTTGTATTTTGTCGTCTAATCTATGCTCTTGTTTTCAGTGTTAGTGTAGTGCAGTTCTGTAAATAAACCCGCAAACCCTGCTAGTACTTCTGCTTCCTGCTTCCTGCTTCCTACGTCTTGTGTGTTCTGCACACAACAAAAATAATCATGGCTAGTTACCGAAAGCATATCCAATATGATTGCCTGTGGTAAACAGCTGAAGCATTGCCCACCATTTGTATGGAGGCAAGCAAGCTGGTGGGGTATTTTAGAAGCAAGCACAACTGCTAAAGTTAGTAACATTATATAAAGGCAATGGTCCCTAGCTAGGGAAATGGCAAAACAGCCCATCAGGCTACTTAGGGAAAAGCTCTGCAATGTACAAAGCAAGAGCATTTTATTTCTAGCAACACTGCTAGAACCAAGATACAAATCATTTGGCATCTTTAGCCCAAAAAAGGCAGACAAAACAATAAAACGATTCACCTTTGAATGTACCAGTGTAACAGTCTAGGTCAGACTGGGCAAACTTTTTGGCTCAGGGGCCACTTTAAAAAATTGACAGATGGGCCGGGCCAACACCAGATGCATACATATCAAAAATAAACATAACAGTGCATTACAGTGTTAATACTTACAGTCACTTTTAGTGGGTACAATGTTGTTGATCACCTATTTTTGCCAGTGGTGTTAGTTTTGTTGTGGCAATTCTGAATTCCGTACAGGTCTGAGATGTTCATCACTCAACTGGGATTTGTGGGGTGCTTGGTTGGTGTTCATCACACTAAATGTCTGTTCAAACACATAAGTAGAGCCAAACAACACCAGCATCCTCTGTGTCATCTTCTGGATGTCTGGAAATTTGGCTGTGCTTAATGAAACATAGAACCCATCCAGTTTAAGATAGTTGAACTTCTCCTTTAAGACAGTGTCACACTGGAGATCAATCAGTTCCAACTGCATCTCCTGTGGCGCTGTTTCAGGGTCTTGTGTGAAGGGACTTGACACCAGCTGAAGTGACTTGTCAATTTTCCCAAAATCAGAGACAGAATTCCCTGTGCAGTTCGTGCAGGGATTTTTTCACATGTCGAGGGGCCTCTTTCAATGTAGCCTGTGTTGGGAAATGAGCGAATGATGCATTTGACATTTTCTTTGAGAATAAAGCTAGCTTGGATTTGAAGGCTTTGATGTTTGTGTACATTTCATACACAAACTGGTCCTTTCGTTGTAGATTCATGTTCAGCTCATTCATGTGTGTCAGTATGTCCACATCAAATCTAAATCACAAAGCGAATCTGTGTCAGTCAGCTCAGGAAAATCTTCAGATTTCTCAAGCAGCTACAAAAATGAGGTCAACTCCCACACTCGTTGACATACTTTCCCCAAACTTAACCATAGAGAGGTAAAGCAAGTCCTGGTGATCAGAGTCAGTTTCTTCAAGAAACTTAATAAACTGATGATGACGAATAAAAGTCCTCTCGCTTGAATAAAGTTAATGAGTTTTATCTCTATATCTTGCATCTCTAATAGATAAAAATAAGGACAATCCTAGATACCTGTTTAATACCTTTTCAAAATTAACCAGCAGCCACAACACAGGCTCAGTCATTCCAACAGATATCTCCTGTAATGACTTTATGACCTTCTTTAACGTCAAAATAGAAAATATTCGACAAACGATTCATAATCTGGCTCCAGCCTCACCTCCTCACATATTTGAGAACAGTACTGATGTTGATACTGATGTTGATACTGAGTCGAGGTTAGAACACTTTAAGCCTGTCAATGAAAAAGACCTTCTAAGTTTAATTAGCTCCTCAAAATCATCCACGTGTTCACTAGATCCAGTACCCGCACGATTATTTAAACAAGTCGCTCCAAACACTATCCAATTACTACTCAATATAGTTAACTCTTCACTTAGTCTAGGATACATGCCCAAATCTCTCAAATTTGCAATTATTAATCCCATATTATAAAAGCCAAATCTTGACCCTCATGACCTTACAAATTACAGACCGATAGCAAACCTCCCGTTCTTAGCAAAGATTCTACAGAGAGTAGTCTCCAACCAACTGTGCACCTACCTCAACCGTCACAACTTAAACGAGGCTCTCCAATCTGGATTTAGACCCAACCACAGCACTGAAACAGCTCTGGTTAAAGTTACAAATGACCTCCTGCTCTCCCGTGATAGAAACCATAATGCTATTTTAGTATTATTGGATCTTAGTGCCGCCTTCGATACCGTTGATCATTCCATTTTGCTTCATAGACTTGAGAATCACTTAGGAATTAAAGGATCAGTCCTAAAGTGGTTTCAATCAATCCTTGATTGACCGCCTCCAGTGTGTAAACAATAAACAATACTCACTCATATCACTCTACAGTAAAATATGGCGTCCCACAGGGGTCTGTCTTAGGTCCTTTACTGTTCTCCCTTACTTATTACCATTCGGTGATGTCATCCGAAAGCATAACATTGACTTTCACTGCTATGCGGATGACACCCAACTTTACATATCAGCAAAACCTAATGAGGATCACTGCCTCAGCCGAATAACAAACTGTGTTATAGAGATTAAATACTGGATGACGCAAAATTTCCTTCTTCTAAACTCTGAAAAAACCGAGATCTTAATATTAGGATCTAATAAAGCCTATAACCCGATCAACCTAAATGGTTTTTCAATCACACCGAGCTCAATTGTAAGAAACCTTGGGGTTATATTTGACTCCGACCTTGCACTCGACAGCCACATTAGTAACATGGTTAAGACGGGATTCTTCCATCTACGCAATATTACTAAATTGCGTAAATCACTCTCACACAAGCACGCAGAGATACTGATTCATGCATTCATCACATCTAGACTAGACTATTGTAATGCCCTTCTAGCTGGTAGTTCAGGGAAATCACTACAGAGGCTACAATCAGTACAAAACGCTGCTGCGATGGTTCTCACCGGAAC
The DNA here is from genome assembly GCA_034509495.1 of Acestrorhynchus altus. Lineage (NCBI taxonomy): Eukaryota > Metazoa > Chordata > Actinopteri > Characiformes > Acestrorhynchidae > Acestrorhynchus > Acestrorhynchus altus. Next base: position 13,672,178 of record CM067511.1, on the reverse strand, counting down.
TCGGAAATTTGACCATATCAGTCCGGTTCTTTCATCCCTCCATTGGCTTCCCATTAAATTTAGAATAGACTACAAAATATTGCTCCTAACGTACAAGTTACTAAAAGGCTTAGCTCTCCAGTACCTAAAAGACCTCTTAATACCTTACAACCCGTCACGTAGACTGCGTTCTCAGGACGCAGGCCTATTGACCGTCCCTAGAATGTTGGGGGACGAGCCTTCTCTTTTAAAGCCCCCCAGCTCTGGAACAGCCTTCCTCCTACTGTTCGGGACTCAGACACTCTCTCCATCTTTAAATCACGCCTGAAAACATTTCTCTTTACGCAGGCTTTTCATTAACACTTCTAAGGGGGCACTAATCTTTCTCCCTCTCTCCCCCCCATGTCCTGAGCTGCCCCGGACGCCTGCGGATACTGGTCCACTCATCCACTTCCTACTACCAACTTCCAGACCTGGCTATGCCACCTGCATGGATCTCATTATTCACTATTCATTCATTCATACCTGTATCATTACTATTTTAGCCAATCTTTATTTATCCTCCCTCCATTTTTATTTATTTATTTATTTATCTTTTTCACTTCATTTTATTTCCATTTTCCATCACAATGTATTGTGCCATTATTATGTGCCCTCCGGTGTCGACCAGAGGAGGATGGGTTCCTCTCTTGAGCCTTAGTTCCTCTCAAGGTTTCTTCCTCCTAAACTGAGGGAGTTTTTCCTTGCCACTGTTTGCCTACTGGCTGCTAATTTGAGGCTCGGACCCGGATCCTTGTAAAGCTGCTTTGTGACAACTTGTTGTTGTAAAAAGCACTATATAAATAAAATTTGATTTGATTTGATTTGATTTTACAACTGGTCAAGCTGCAACACGCATTTACACAGTGCTTCCTGGTGGATTATGCAGCTCAGTGTTGTCCTCTTTCACCCTCTCCTGGATTCTTTTGAGCAGTCCAATTTTTTCCAGTCAGATTTGGTGATACGTCTGTGGTAATGTTGGCGAGTTAACTGAACACAGAAATGTATATATGTTCCACCACTACTCACCTCCCACATCACCCGCTAGCTCACCTGAAGCTACAGATGATGCAGAGGGCCAATATGCGGTTGCAGAGTAGGTGCAGGGAGTTGTAGTCCAAAGTAAAATACATATACATGAACCTAAATCAAAACAATATCAACTAATTTAACCACAATAATTTTGTCAGAATTCACTAAACAAATATTTTTTATTATTATTCTTAATAATTAACTCTGCATATTTTTTAACTGTTACAGTAAATTGTGTCTCTTGATGACCTCCGACAGTCTGTCATACAAGTCCCCTCCTTGCGTTATCCCCCTTATGGATTCCATGGCCCAAGGTCAAATTAATGCAGTCTTCACCAGGGTGCTGTAGCTGAAATACCACATCTTTATTTTGCTTTGGTTTAATGTCCATTTTTGAGTTATGACATAGGAAACAAACTATGGTATCATTTTAATGCCATGCTCATGGAGTGCAGAAAACTATCAAAGTCACCACTGATGCCATAGTTAAAATACTAGTAGTAACCTTTGGTAAGTTAACTAGAAATAAATGAATAGACTTTGAGGTCTATGGTCTATGGTGTCGAAGAGCTGCTAGCATTGGGGGTTAGTGACACAAATACATATTCAACCACATATTCAAATTCATTGTTTCTTCTGAAATCAAGAATATAAAAAAAGGTTTACCCTAGTTTTGTAGGAGTAACTGTCTCTACTCTCTAGGGCAGGTGCTTTACCAAATCCTGGAGCATTGCCATGGGGATTTGATTGTATTCAGCGACAAGAACAGTAGTGAGGTCAGGATGGATGGTTGGATGATCAACCACCCCACCTCATCCCCAACTCAAACTAAATGTGTTGGATGGACCACCATAGTTACACTGTTCCACAGCCCAATGCTGGTTGCTTATATACCTCAAGCCCATGCCTGGAATTAGGAATGGTGCCAATATCTTCATGTTTATAGAGTAGAAATATGTTTACATATATATTTGCAGTACTTCTCTACAGGAACTAGACAAGCTGTGTGAGTGGATTTGCACACATTAGAAGGGTTGTCCCCAGGTATAACAGTTTTTACACTCTCCCAGGGTAAGTGTGTGTCCCAGTGTCCAACACAATCCAAGCAATGAAAAGAGGAAGAAATGCATATTTTAAGGTCTTTTTGCTCGCATGCACTCTACTCTAAACAGAATCACTTCTACCTCTAAACTCATTCCACCCCACTTCCACTGCAGGCATTTTTTTTGTTCAACAGAACAGGAAACAGAAAGTGTCCTCAATAAGTACAGGAAATTGTGTCTCTCTGTGTGGTTTAACCAGCCTCACAAAGGTGCTTCTTATATATTTAAAATAAACAAAAGTGTGTTTGAGCACAGCTCAATGATGAGAGTATTTAGCTGCCTAGATATCAAATAATGTTTTGTCATGATAAGTAAGTTAAACTGGTAAAAGATGTCCATGGCAGGATCTCCAAGATTCTCCTAGATCTGTTTGGCTGCTGACCAGGGTACATGCAGGATCTGCACCAGTGCATAAACTGAAAAGTTAAAGTAGAAAAAGAAGAAGAATTATACTGAATTGACCCACTGTGTTATGTACACAAAGGAATTAGACCTCTACCGTTTACCCAATCACACACAGTGATACACACATACACTCTTGTGAATTCACACAACAGGGAGCAGTGAGCACACATGCCCGGAGTAGTGGGCAGCCCTATCTTCAGCACCCGGGGAGCAGTACCAAACACCAGGCCACGGCTGCTCCACAGTAGGTGGCAAGTGAAACCACTCACCAACACAGACACATGTACACTCATCTAAACTGACAGCTATTAATGGATAAGTTTCCCTTTATCACATCTTGACATCAAGCTGGACCAGTGGGACCTATCAGTGGTGTTTGTGATCAGGATTCTGGCTTATCAGCTTTCGGTCTGAAACCCCAGACCCAAATCACAGCTACAAATATTCCCTCATCACTCTCACAAAAAAAGAAAAAGAAACATTTTTCAGCTGATGATCTGAATGTATTTGTGGTTGTGATTCACCTCATCTTCCATAAAAGTCAGAATAACTTTATTTAAGTTTATTTTTGTTGAAAACTGCTCCTACACTTATGTACATCATGTACATTATCTACATTATCTACATTATGTCCTGACATAACAATGATATGACAATGTCAAATATCATCCAGGCTGAGATTTCTGTCAGAACCACAGCGATCACAAGCATGTGCAGAGAACAAGTTATTGAATGTTTATTCAAGAGCTGTAGAGAGCACATGTAGTCAAAATAGTCCAGGTCAAGGTTAACAAGAGCAAAAGGTGCATTCCAGAAACCAGTGAAGTAAATCAGGCAGGGGATCCAAACCCAAAAAACACAACACGGACAAAGCAGAATCGTAAGGAAAATGATCATGCATGGTAATACTAGGTAAAAAGACAAACTTTAATGCTTAGTAATGCGGCTAAAGCAAAACTTGGCAATGAGGCAAACACAGTAAGTATTTTGTTTTTAATATTTTATTTTTTGAGGCAAAAATATTCCCGCGATTGTGCTCCTGATAGTCATGTGATCAGTCAGTTGACAGAGTAGGATCATGGGAGATGGAGTCCCGTGAACCAGAGGGCAATGTGACAATGTCACAGTTGTCCATAAGATAAACATCAACACCCTCCACAAAGCCACAGAAGGTCATTGCTGGTTCTCAGAGTGCTGTATCAAAGCATATTACTGGAAAATAACTCACTTTCACACTGTAGTGGATGGGGGATGTGAAGTCACATGTTCCCACCAGCCTGATTATGGTCCACCTAAAGCTTCTTCATGAAAACATGGGAGAGGAAAGATATCAAGCTGCCCGAATATTTAGCTGCTGTGAATATTTAGAGCAGAACCAGCTACGACTTCTAGTAATGGATAATATGAACAGACTGAAATGTGAGCTGTCTGTTTGCTTTATCAGTAATTCCTGCTTTATTTCTTAATAGCAGAGCAGATGATGGAGAGTGAAGCTGCTACTTTGGGAGGAGTATGTGGCCCAAATGTGAATGTGTTTGTGGCACAAAAGGTTTATTACCTTTTCATCTGCAGAAAATTTGTTTAAAATGACAGTATCAAACCTGTCACATGTGCATAATGTCATGGGGCTCAACCAAGGTGGAACTTAATTTGAAAACCCACCTGAGTTGGGACCGGAATTCAAATTTTATTCCGGAAGTCGAGAATTGTTTAGCAGAACGGCTCTAAACCGATTCCCATTCATAATCAATGGTAGTCCTAAACCACTACGGATGTAATATACTTTCGGCCACTACGGCTCACTGGCGCTGTTTTTCCGTTTTTAGGAGACGCGCCCCCAAACACTACGGGTGTAGTATACTTTCGGCCATTACGGCTCACTGGCGCTGTTTTGCCGTTTTTAGGAGACGCGGCCACAATAACACCTTTATAATAAAACCTTTAATAATATTATACTATGACCTGCTGTCATATGTATTTCCTTCATGCTGTGATTCCATTCCTTCCCACGTTGGTTCACGTTGTGTAAGCTTGGTTTGTTGTTGATTGTGTTCAGTTTGCTTCCAGTTCTTGTCCAGTTTCATGACTATAATCATTGTTTTTGGATTCTTATGGTTTTGCTTAAGTTCCCAGTGGACTGTTGTTTTAGAAATTGGTCGTGAAAGGTCTGAGTTGAATTCAAAAAGCAATTTAGTTTTAGTTTTCAGTCACAATTCTGATGAGAATTTCCTGTAGACTGGGATTTTTGCAACTGTCGGGAGACTAAAATGAGCATAAGCTTCAATGCATCTGCAAATTCATCTTTTTCCTTCACTCTTTCTCCTCTTTGTCTGTCAGACAGTATCAGTGCTGTTAAAGAATATAAAAAAGCTGAGCTGGGAAATTCTATAGTGTGTTTGAGGAAGTGAGAGGCTGTCACTGTAAAATCACCCTCTTATAGTCATTCATGACAAGCAAGCATGAGGCATGGAGAGTTAAAAAAAGGAAATGCTTGGAAATGGTCTTTGTGTAGCATGTGTTTCATAATATCAGTATCATGACGACCATGACAAACTGTTCATCTTTACTTATTTTTGAAAATGCATTCAGTGTTCATGCAGAGAAAATAGCTATCAGTGCTCATCAAACAATACATCATGCAGGATTAGTAGGAAACTGAGGCTTCGGTGAAGTGGATAGGAATAGCTTCTGAAGTGTGTTCCAGCATTTGGTAGAAAAAGCTTCTAGTCTTTGTCTGGCTTAGTGAGTTAAGGCTGATAAGAGCTAGTTGGACATGAATCTAATCATGAAGGTTTGTCTTCTCATGCTGCTCCACCACCTTGCTATGGGTAAGTTTTTCTTTTTTTTTTATAAGTGCTTTCATGAAATTCTAGAGTTACATTTATTTAAGACCCATCCTTATTAAAGCTTCCTAATCCAAGCCTATGCTACATTGCTGTACTTTAACCTTTAGAACCCTAGGCCCCAGGATGTTTTAGTAGTCTGATGTACTTTTATTCACCAAAATTTTTTAAAAGTATTTATAGAAGACAGCCACACATGCCATATATTGTTATTTTCAGGAGCTCTTAGCTTCTAAAGTATATCTTTATTTGAGATGTAATTTAAATATTTGTATGAATTTGTGTCTGTTTAGATAAAAAAATATTTGTACCTAGATTTTCTTTTAGTTACTTTGTTTTACATCCAAGAAATCCTGTTTGAGGTTTGTCTTCCAGAGTCTGAGTGCTGGTTGAGCATGTACATGTAGACCAGGGGTCGGCAACCTTTAACACCCAAAGAGCCATTTGGACCCAGTTTCCATGAAAAATAAAACACCACAAAAACTTTTTGATGTGTAAAATGAAGATAACACTGTATATATTGATATATATTTTATTGATATATAAATTTAATTTGTGATTAACATATTTTGAAATGATTCTTGAAAATTTTTTTAATTCAAATTAATTAAATGAAATGAACTTCAATTATCCATATAGCAAACAAAAGCAGAAAAAAGGCAGTGAGCCATCATCCTTATATTGCCTTTGGGCTTTCAGAGCATGCAGTGGAGCATGGACCTGAATTTAATAAAAATAAACTGGGACTATGTCAGTAAACACTGAAAAATTTATATTAGAAAAATATGTGCATAAATATTTCTTTGAGCTAGTTAATGGGACTTCTGCTCCTGAACCTCTGCGCAGAGTGTTTGTAGCAACTTTACAGGACTGTAAGCTTCATACTGCAGTTCATGGTGGTGAACAGCTGCTCACATACATATGTGGATCCGAAGATCAACAGGACTCCAAATGCATATTTCTTCATGTTTATGTAGGTATCATGTTCATGTTTCAAACACAAGTTTGTCCAGTCTTCAGGTTCTCAATATCACTCCATTTGTGATTCTGAACAAGAGTGGCCTTCTGATGGATCTTCCAGATCCTCTGTCAAACGTTTGACTTCGGACACCCCCATGTCTTTGTCAGCTCTGTCAGCCAGCTCCAGCTCCAGCTCCAGATAAGGTTGATTTACACTTGCTGGGTTTTGATGGGTAAACCAGCTTCTGTGTGTGTGACGCTTATTTTAATTTATATTTTGAAAAGTATCATTTTATTTTATTTGAAGATCACAGTAATCTTCCATTTTAGAACTAAAATAAAAAAGAACTAACACAAATAAAATACACATCAATCAAATACTTGTTTTTTTGTGAAAATATTTATTTTCTGAAACCACGCGGATCAGTGTGTTGCCGACCCCTGATGCAGTAAATATACACTGAAAGGCTCCTTTGGCACTTAAACATTTAATTTAGGCATTTAATTCAGTAGGAAACTAGTGAATTTTAGTTGTTGTATTTTAAATTGATAAAAGCACTTTTTATAATAACTGATTTGAATAACGGAATTTTTATATGAGTTTATGTCAGCTGTCATGAAAGACTTTTAGGTGTCATGTAGCCTTATACAGTAAATGATTGAACATGCACAGCAAATTTGCCTTTGTTAAATCAACACTGTGTATTTTAACTGAGTGTATTTTAACTCTTGCAGTGTTAATTTGTTGATTTTACACCGATAGGTTTGCTGTTTAATCAAACTCTGGTTCATTTTCATCCTTGCTGGGTTTTTTTAGACAAGTGAGAAAACTCACACTCAGAGGAGGTGTTCTCAGTATCCAAAGTAAACTCAGATCCGACCTTGATCCGATTCAAATTTCAGGTTTATTCGGCTAGTTTGACTAGTTTGGGCTAAACGGCTCTATAGTTTATGGTCACATAATCACTCCTGCTATGAACAAACACTATCCACATGCTTCTCCATGTTAAACTGTAAAGGACTCTGTGCTGGTCCAAAACACAGCACCTTCTAGTTACTTTCTTGCTCCTGTCCAAGACAGGTTTGTCCAATAAGGAGAGGAAATGTTGTCACATGGCTTGTTGTGAAGTGTTTCTGACTTTTCCTTGTCCAAGACCAAAACAAACAAATTAGTGATGTGAACATACCCTTATAAATATGACTATAAAAGTGACTTCTGTTCATTTGGAGATCATTTCACCCCAGAATATGTTAAAACACCTGAGTCTTGTTGGACTTTTAGCAATGTTTACATTGGCTTGTGTTTGCTGTCATGAAAAGCTAATAAAGGCTGCCTGACTCTTACATAAACCTTTCATAACAACTGACATAAACCTATACAAGTGTCAATGACAAATTCTTTTAAAACCTATTAAAACAATTGTTAAATATTAATTTGAATTATGTGCATGTCTACATCTCTCCAATATGTTGATACATGGTTCACAGCTTTTGTTGGACATAATCTGTTATGACAACTCATGACATCTGCCACAACATGCTTATGTCATGGTTGTGTAGCAGAGTTTGAGTAAATGTTTATAAAAGTTTTTTTTTCCAGTTCTTCACATGCAGGTGTAATGTAACCTGAAAACATGGTAAACCTACAACCAGTTTGCTGTTTTTAACAGGTTGCACTCTGATCAACAACAGAGGAACAGAGAGCATGACTGTGTTGTCAGGACATTCTGTGGTTCTGTCCTGCTCCTGTTCTAATCCACAGGATGAAGCAATGCATCTCAAATTGAACTTCAAGCCAGCAACTGATCCACTATCAGACTCAAGAGAAATCTTCCCAAAAGTGCTGATTAGGCGCTATCAAGGCAGAGTGCAGCAGACAAACTGCACAGGAAACCTCTCTCTACTCATATCAGATGAGGAGGATGAGGGTGTTTATCAGTGCTATCTTAGTGCAGTCAACTACAAATACATACGAATAATAGGTAAATTCTTCAGTTTACATCTAATGTTTGTTAAAAAGGAGAGTGGGCAGAACCTGACTAAATATGATTTCTTATTATTTGAGGAAGAATAGATTATTTGTATATTTATTTATAAAATAAGCATGCACATATTTACATTAGAAATATAGCTACTATTTGTGATCAGTCAAAAATTGTTACTAGTGTAAAGGTGCTAGTTAGTGGCTGTCTGGCAGCTTGATACAAACACAATTTATTCAATACAATGTTTGGAAGATTGGTTCAAACACAAGACATAAACATATTTCTAAAAGTATCTAAAAGCAACAATGTAAATGTACAACACATGCATTTATATTTAACCATAAAATGAATGAGCTAATATAAATTGCTAAATAAGAATTATTTTTTATTTACAAGATAAGTGCCTGTTTTATTGTTAATCTCTGGGGAGGCTGAGTTGCAACACTGTGATAAACTAAACCTGCAGTGTGGAGTTTTACATGCTTATAGACAGTGCTGTATTACAGCCACCAATAAGGGGATGAATTCTGTAATTTAAACACACAAGTTTTTAATTGAATATATATCGTATTATATGTTTTTTAAAAAAAAGTTATTTTGTGGTACACAACCTTGATAAATATCAGTTCAGTTGCTTGCAAAATTAGTGGGGTGACTTGTGTCTAATAATTTAGATACATTTGCTGATCTAATCGCAGTAACAAATTAATTATAGCAGTATAGTTAACTTTTGTTTACCCTTTTCCTGTTATAACTATTGAGATATAAAATTGATATAAAATAATAATGGGTATATTTACCAAAGCTGTGTATCTATAATGCATCTGTAAAATGTTTAAATCACAAGTAGTTACATTGTTATTAGACACATAAAATGGGACCAAATTAGCAGATGATCTTTAAAATGGGAACTATTCTAAAATATACAGTATGTTCAATAAAGTGCATGCTCAAATTCTACCTGTTTAGCTGTATATAATCTCCACATTGCTGCTTGTACATCGGGTTTTGCCATGCCACTTCAAACTATACTGTACAAAATCTGCATTTATTCTCATGACTCTATTTTTAATCTCTTTAGTAAGAAGTGATAAACACATTGACACCACCACTCCATCTCCAGTTTTCCCTCTAAATCATGGTAAATCCATATCTTTTCACTTCTAGTGTGCTCATAATTTCTATACAATGTATGTGTTAAGACCATAGTAAACAATTGAGATTTCAGCAGTGTCATCCAGCTAATTGTTTGACTAGCTGTGCCATTTCTAATTGCTATGACAAACTATTTTTCCAAACAAGTTCAATAATTTTGAAACTCTTACAAAGCCACTGACCCACCAGTGGGCCAAAAGTGTCATTACACACTAAGAATAGCCCCTGTAGTTACTGAATAATAAGTCTGAGTATGTAATAAGTCTTGAAGGGTTAATATTGATAAATTAATGAAAACGTATGTTGAAATAAATACACCTGAGCTGACAATATGCTGTTTATCTATATGTACAGGGTGCATACTGATAGGAAATGGACAAACAGACTACATCACTGCACACACAGGAGACTCAGTACTGCTGCACTGTTCCTGCATGGACTTGTACACCACTCCTGATGAACTCAAATGGAAGAAAATCAACATTAACAGAACGTGGGAAGTAATACATATTGAAAGCAATCAGTATGGACAAAGATTACAAATATCTCATTCTTCAGGAAATCTGTCTCTGCACATATCACACCTAACTGAAGAGGATGAAGGAGATTACCAATGTTACATCAAAAGAAATCAATACAGATACATAAGACTTACTGTAGTAAAAGGTAAATATGATCTTTTTTTGCAAGATACATGAGATTTATAGTAATAACATGGAAATATAACCTGTTTTTGCAGGATGCAATTGATTAACAATGTCTTGGTTCAGTGCTAAGTATGAGCTTGTAAAGTGCTGACTGAAGCATCCTTGGGTATCTAGAGTGATGCTATTTAAGTGTAACTGTATTCATTCATTGATTCATTCATTCATTTGTTCATTCTTTCAACCATCTCAAGGCCAAGTCTTTGTGCATTTTTATCAGATTTATGTTTTTACATTATTATGATTTGAAATATATGAAGAGATATTCCTTAGATGTCACCTGACTCCCCACTATCCTGCTGCCTTTTGACACTGTCCTCGTTGGGATCATTTCATTGGCTAACTTATCACATATCAGAGCTTATGAATGTTTATCCTGCATGGACTTCAATATTTACACTGAGCTTGTATCCTAGACTCAGTCGCATTCTCTCATAACTCATGCTCACCCATACACAGCATGCTCACACTAATAGCTATACTTCTTTATTATTTTACTCCTTTTTGTGCTTTATGTCTGTTATGCTATCCGGTGTCAGAGGATGGATTCCCCTTTAGTGCCTTAGTTCCTCTCAAGGTTTCTTCCTCTTAGCCTGAATTTCTCCTTGCCACTGTTGCCTGCTGGCTTGCTCAATAGAGGCTTAGACTCAGATTTCATTAAAGCTGCTTTGTGTTGCCTTTGTTGAAAAAAGCTCTATATAAATAAACTATGATTGATTCTGTTGAGTCTACAGTTTAAACTGAAACAGAATTGCCAAACTTCAGAGTGTCATTTAAATGTCAATTGTTGTCTTTTCAGGCTTGGTCTCGACCAGTGGTATGTACTTATTTGTTGCTAAGGACACATATATTATTGCTCTACAGGAAGTGATCTTTCCTGCAGTGATCTTACACTAGGCCACATGTTCTGTCAATGACATTTATAGACTAAACACTTATACAGTACTTTAGTTAAGCAAAAGATAAAGGGTAAGCAAAAGACAAACTCAAATTGTGTCATACTTATTTAATATTAGACACAAACATTTTAACTGCTTTCCAATGTCTTTCCTTTGCTCTTATGTTATTCTTGTAGATGCTCCTGTGGGAATGGTGTACTTCCCCTTTGCTGTGGTAGTTTCCGGCATTCTTCATATCATAGTGATTGTGTATTTCATCAAACAAGCCAGAGGTATGTAGAGCAATATCTGTGCATAGAGATTTTGAGGGGGGAAAGGAAAAAACTACAGCAATTTTAATTTACACTATATATCTGACACTCTAATCCACAGAGACAAACTAATGATGTTTCAGAGTAAAGCAGATATAGTTTTTCCAATGCAGTGGTATTTTTGCCCAAAGAGGAACTTCCAGTACACACAGATGTGATACTGACCATATCACTGTATATTTGCCAGATTATTTTTGGTTTCTGTCTAGTTCAGTGTGTCACATGTTCTAATGAAATAAATAGAAAGGTTTAATAAGTTATTTGTGGCCATTAATGTAATCTTTTTCTTCTTATTGTGGTAAAGCAGATTTTAATAGTCCTAATTTGACTGAAGTGAAATTCAGTGGGGCTTTCCAAGACTGTGGAAATCAGGCCTATTCGCTAGCTCTATTTCTAGAGTATTTTCTCACCTAAACGGATCTTCAATAGTGGAAAACCACAATACTATCTGTGCACACCTCTCTGAAAATCTAAAGTTTGTCTTTTCTTTATTCCAAGGATTATACTTTTCTCAATCATTTCTGTCTATGGTCTCCTCTTTTCTTCCAGCCTCAAAGTCAGATCCCACCAAAGATCCCTGTAGCAGTGTGAACGATTATGAAACAGTGAATGTGTAGCAAAGAATACAGTCCACAGGCATCAATATTACTACTACTGGCCTACACAGCAGTTCCATAAAGCAGCAATAGATCAACACATTGAATCAAAAGTCCATCTGATCCATACCACTGGCTACAAGCCTACAAACCTGATCTTCAGACCAGCTACTGAACAGACTTACTGCCAGCCAACATACCTGATCTTGAGACCTGCTACTGACCTAAACACCTGATCAGTGGGCTACCCACCAACCTACAAACCAGATCTTCATGTCCTACACAGCTGATTATGAGATGTACTGTAACTTTGTATCATTTAGCACAATAACTTTGCCATCTTTAACATTGTCAAATATATTACAAAAAAAATGTTGAAAATAAATATATGAAATGTTGTTTTTATTTTACATTACATTATTCTAGGTTTTGCAACCTGGATTACTGAGTAATACATGATGATGATGTGATGATTCAAAGACAGTCTGGCTCATAACCATTGTTACGATATGTGTATCATGTCTGTAAGTCACAGTGGATTGTAAGTCAAACTTGGACTGCAAGCATGCCCAAGGCCTGTTAAACACAAGCTTGGTGTTCTAAGTGTTAAAAGGGGTCTGGGGTTTACAGAAACCCAATCCCAATATAAGACTTATAATTTGCTTTTATATATTTTTGATGTTGTTAAAAAATTGTTCTGCCATGAAAAAATTTTGCTATTTTGATTTTATTAGTCTTATTTTTACAGAAACCTGAAATGTCAAACTCCAATAAAGGATAACCTACCCTCCATCGGAATTCACTGAGGACCAGCTGTAATAAATCACACTATCCAAATGAGTTGAGTCCACTTGGCCCCTGAAGGCCCTCATCATCCAGAAGCCTTTGTGGGCACCTGAGGATCTGGCTTTTTTTTTTTTTTTTTTTTTAGCAGAGTCAACACGGCAGAGATAAATCTGCTGCCAAAGGTCTGTACGCGTCTGGAAAATGAATGGCTCTCACTCGAGTTTTCAGAGAAAACTAATTTTCTTCACCCCAGTAATAAACTGCATGCTACTTTGGCCTTGCTGGAAGCTTGCCTGTCCAACATGGGCCTGGCTACCTCATTTGTCTTGACAAATGGATTTATTCAATAACAGCCTGCCTCTTTAACCTGGAGGTGGCAAGCAGCATGGCTTTTTCTGTTCTCTATGCTGATATAGAGTAGCCCGTCTTGTTTGATTGCTTGCTCTGCTCATTAATTCCTTCCCTCCTCACCTGGTGTGAAGCTTCAACCCAACACTCCAATGACTCCCCAATTACACCACATTAATCAAGCAGGAAAGATAGCCGCCTGGCCGAAGTCCAATGGAAAAGGCCCAGAAAGATCTGAGCATGTTGAGAAGTTGATTTTCTCAACACAATTCTAGATCACACAGTGACCCCTGCTGCTCAGGTCCAATACTGAAATCTCATTCGGCCGAGAAACTTCAAATCAAGGCCAGAGTTTGGGAATTCCTGCAGATCAGTGACAGTGAATGGAAGTATAGCATTTTAACACACTCTTTAAATTATGTGTGGTTTATAATACAGTCCAATTCTAATGAAAACTCATTCTGTTTTGCTACATACTCTATAAAATGAAGGTAGCAAAGGACCAGTTGAGTTTCTGTTCCCTAATACACTGCTTCTCAAACAATTTTCAGATTCCACCATGTTATTTTATATGAAGAACATTTTAGACTAGGGCTTTCAATTTCACATTGCACTTGTGACTCATAAATATTTATAAAAAAAAAAAAATCTGTAAGCAGATGCATGTCAATGTTTTGAACTTTGTACAAAATCCTGAAGATCTAAGAAGATACTGTTTTTTCTATAGTGAAGGAAATCCAGCATATATTAACATTCCAGCCACCGAAATAAACACCTGATCAACTGGTGTTTAGGGATGTGTTGAGAGCAAAATGACTGGCTAAAGAGATTCATTATAATGTGTCCATTAGCATTTGTGGAATTGTCAACTAAAATAAATGAAAGGCAGAGTCTACCTTTAGCAAGTTTTAGTAAACAGCCTTCATGTTAACAAAGTATTGTTATGTTAATTAAAAATGTTATGGCACATTGCAACTGTCTAATGGCTTCTAAGTGCACTGGTGTCTAATAATTGTGTGGCTTGTCTTGATTAGTTAGAACGGCTGATCATGGCCTATTGATACTGTCATTTGGCCTCAGTTGTATGTATGTTTTAAAACAGTATTCTGGTCAACACGAACTGCCCATTAGCTTTTTCTGTAATTTGTCAGTTGGTTAGTATGGTTTATTATGCTTTACTGAAACTGTTGATTGGCCTCAATTGTATATGTGTTTTGAATCAGTATTATGAAATGCCCAGTTTTCAGTTGGTTAGTATGGTTGATTATGGTTTATTGCAGCTGTCCATTAGTTTCTATTGTAATGTTTTCAGTGGGTCAGGATGGCCTATGGTCTATTGCAAATGACAATTTTTCAGAAGATAGAATTATTATTATTAGTCCACATCAACACCCAAATGGTGCCCACTGACTTCCATTTTAATGGATTGAGTTGGTTTACTGCCTATTGGCTTCTGGTGTAGGTGTACTTTGAGTTATAGTAGATTATGGTTTATACCAATTTACTACTGGTATCTATTGTAAAAAATGGTTGAGTTGGTTTGATATTATGGCCAATTAAACAATGAACAATGGTTTATAGACATCCATTAGCATCAACTATAAGTATGTTTTGAATTGGTTGGTTTTATTAGATTTTTTAATGATGTGTTTCCATTTTATGTAATTTAGTGTTTATTATTTAGATGCTATCTAACAATATTGGTCCCTACATTTCCAGCTATTGAAAGGAGACGGCATTTTCATCTAACATCATGTTTAACATGAAATGTTTTAAGAAAAAAAGTTGCTTGCTGATATGATACATCAGCACCTACAGCCTTGTGCTGCCTGTGTGTGAGACGCCCACCCAAGATGGATGGCTCTCACTCTCTGCCTCTTATTCATCTCTCTGTCATGGGGTATCGATCCCATTCTTGCAGTCACAGCTATGAATAAATTACAAGACACTGACAAACTGTTTGCTGTCGGGACAGACAGATGAGTGGATGGATGGATGGATACATGGCCCTCAGGCTGGGAGGAGTGCAGGAGAGTGCCATTTCAATTCTGCCAACACAGCAGAGTAGAGAGGGAGAGAGAGAAGAAATGTACAGATTTTGGCCTCATGGGACTCTCAAATGAAATTAAGAATGCCACAGCTTTGCCCATGAGCTTAAAATTTGTATTTTATCAAATTAAATAGCTGGGACTGTTATGTTGATTTATGTGGATTTATTTATTCACCTAAGCAGATATGTAGCCCAAAGCTGAAATAACACTGATGCAGCAGTATACTGTATACTGTACACCCCCTTATATCTACAATCATAGATATCATAGCACACTGTGTAGGCTTACAGATACTGAATGTAGTTCATCTGTTGTAACACAATTTACCAGCTATTCTTTAACCCATCCATCAGAGCAAAAGGACCACCCCAGCTCCTCAGCAGATCCTAACACTGACATAGTACTTATATGGTAATATGTGAATGTGCTTGTATGAGGGTAATAAAGACACTGTGGACTTTTACACACATCATTGTCACTGCTATTTTGAGAAAAGTTCACCAATCAAACATATTCAGCCTATAATATTTCTATCATCATAAACTGACCACAGATAAAGTGGATGATTAACACAATTTGCATATAAAGTTATACAGATAGTGTTATAGGTACACATACAGTACAGGCCAAAAGTTTGGACACACCTTCTCGTTCTAAGTTTTCTGTATTTTCATGACTATTTACATTGTAGATTCTCACTGAAGACATCAAAACTTTGAATGAACACTTGTGGAGTTACTGTATGTACTTAACAAAAAAAGGTGAAATAACTGAAAACATGTTTATATTCTAGTTTCTTCAAAATAGCCACCCTTTGCTCTGATTACTGCTTTTCACACTCTTGGCATTCTCTCAATGAGCTTCAAGAGGTAGTCACCTGAAATGGATTTCCCACAGTCTTTAAGGAGTTCCCAGAGGTGGCTCATTAAGAGAATGCCAACAGTGTGTAAAGCATTAATCAGAGCAAACGGTGGCTATTTTGAATAAAAAAACGTTCTTTTGTGTTTTTCATGTTTCCATGAATGATAATGTACACACATCAGGTGGTTTCTATAATATTTTTATTTCATGAGACAATAACTTAAATCAGGGAAGAATAAATGGATATTAAATGAAAGTTATTTGAGACAGAGGCTGTTGGTGTTGATAATATACAGTGGAATGTAATCACACTTTACCCACGTTGTGGGTGAGATGCAGAGATAAGAGGAAGCTTTCAGCCAATTGCAATGCCTTTGAGGGCCAAAAGGAGATATCGAGTGCATGTGTTTCCACACTTCAGAATATTTCACTCTTATGATGTAGAAAATGTAACTGGCCACCATATTAACAAACACATCTTTTAAAACTATGGGTGAAAAAAAAAACACCACTGTAATGCAGCATGTAACTGCCTATAAAGTGCAGATGTCAGGTTCTAAGAATTAAATTTCTGGAACCACTAGCTTGTACTAAATCAATGCTAATATGCAAATGAAATTATATTAAGCTACATACAATATATACTAAGCATACTAGCCATGTGTTATTTTCATGAAACAGTGAATGAGCTGTTCGGATTACACTAATAACACATTAAAATTGTTCTTAAAGTATTATTGTACTACCATGTGCTCATCAGTCACACATCTAGTCTATCAAGTTGTGCAGTGCTTGCATGTACATTTCTTAAAACAATCAAGTTGTTTGCTTTAACATTTCTTTGCTGAGTTTTAGTATATTTTAGTATACTGCATACTGTATGTGCTTCAGTTAATTGCATGCTTACCGTAGTACAAATCATATTCATGCTTCTAAAATACTTATTGTAGTGTGTCATAAACTAATATTCAGGTATTGTAATTTGTCATAATATATGTCCTCACTATCACACAACCATTTTACACATTTAATAAATATTTCACCAGTATCAAAATACCATAGCCAAATATGTATACTGAGATAAAGTATAACTAGATAAGAAATATAATTATTCCACATATAGTTAAAGTAAACTATTTTTAAATTAAAATATACAATTTTTCACATGTCCTGAGCTGTCTTGAGCTTCTTGTCTCTTGTCTTTTTTAATTGTATTAATTATGAAAAAATATGAAAGCACATCAAGTGATACTAAGGCCCTTTGCAGAAGTAATTACTGTAGGATTACCATAAAATGTTTGACTCATTTTGTAATGAACAGTGATGATTACCTTATATAACCAGATTAAGTTAAAAACCTGTTATTGTGAATTGTGAATATTAAATGAAATATGCCTAAATGAATCAAACCTGGTATCAAATCAAATTGGCACCTTGTGAATCTGAATCAAATTGATTTGGGACATCAGTGATGATACCTAGTGATGGGTCGTTCTGTGCCAAGGCTTCAGAGACTGCGTAGAGAAGTTCAGGAATTCTTTAATGAAACATATATCAAAGCTTGCTTCATTAAGGGTGAGTGACGTTACTGATGACATTTGAAGCTGGTTAAGGAAGAGGTTTGAGTGTTTGGCATCTTTTATGAACATACTGCACTTGAAGCACAATGGATATTTTTCTTTATTACAAATTTGACCATCACACACATATCATTACATATTCATGTAATTACTTCTAACATGCAAATACTGTATTGAAACCATAACCTAATTTTTTTTTTTTTTGCACTGCTAACAGTGCAACATGTTAACACATACATGTGCATATACATAATTATATATTGCATTATTCTCTCCACATTACATGCTATTTGCAAATTGGGTCATTGTTAAGAACTGTACTTTTCAATGACAATAAAGTTGAATCCAACTTTACTGGATAAAGCAGTGACCAAAAAGGAAGAGCTGGATGAGACTTTGGTCTCAATGATTGTTAGAGACACTATGACATGGTCCCATCTTGAGAAAACACTTTTTTGACAGTTTTAACAACCTTGTGTCATATTGAATTTTTTTTTAAATCATGCAGAATTTTATTTTTAATGACAATGATAATTAAATGAATCGATGTATGAATGAATGAACCACACAGTCAAATAAAGGCATTTTATTTCTACTCTTGTCAGTGATTATTCCCATAATGACACTGTTGCATTACTGACAGTCAAGAAGCCATCACAAATAGTTAAAATGTTCCACATGTAGTTACCTCTTATTATATAAAACACTACCACACTACCGAATGACCCATCACGCAAATTATACCTGCTCTGTGGTGATCATGTGGGGTCCTGAATATTGAAAAACAGGGTGAAAGAAGGCTAACAAGGTAAGCAGTGAAACAAATGGACAGCAGTCCACTAATTTGTCTAAGCAGCTGTCTATATACTACAAAAGGTTTCTGCATGCTACGATGGATTAGCGCCCTGTCTAGGGTTGTTTCCCACCCTTGCACTCAGAGTTGCCGGCTGGGCACCGGCTCACCCGTGACCCTATTCAGGAATAAGCAGTTCAGAAAATGGATGGATGGATGGATGGGTTTCTGCATGATAAGTGAAGCTGATAAAAATGAACAGAGAGTGTAGAAACAAGGAGATGCTGTGAAGTGATCTCTTGATTAACAACATGCTGCTGCATAATATATGTACACTACCAGTCAAAAGTCCCATACATTTTTAGTCGGGGAAGGTGTGGAGATGTGACTGGCCACAACATAGTATCTGTGTCTTAAAGGAAAGCTCTATTGACAACACCAGAATGCAGACACATTTTGTCCTACTGGAATAGCGCACTCAAGTGTGCATTCAGGAAAGGTATGACCACTGGTTGCAGGTCCTCCTTAACACTGGGCTGTCAATGTGCCTGTTATGAAGGCCCAAGGTGAATGCTGACCACGGTGCCTCCACACACAGGTTTGTTGGTCATTTCAACCAAGATAAAAGCAGCACTTTTCAATGTTGATGACCCACTGCTATTCTAAGTGACTTTATGACAGTCTGGCATGACAACATTACAGTTGTGCATTGCAAATGGTTGATACTTGGCTGCAATGTTTTGTAAATTTTACAATGATCGTACAGAGTAAAATACACAATATAGAGCGTAGTCAGCATTAATGAATTATATTTGTCCAATCATTGTACGGTTGCACCAGTTCACAATAGCTTGTATGTTGTGTGTCACTTTCAGAAACCATAGGATCCTGTACAGCAGGTGCAAATAATTTATGTAAAAGAATACATATGCATACATAAAATGTATCTTGACCACATTAATTATACTCAAATACAGATTTAGTAGGTTAAAAAGTATATATAAAAAGTATATATTACACATATAGCTCAATAATAATAACACCATTATCATAAGAAAGAAATTGTTATAAGCATGTATGCATATATGTTGTTTTAGTTTGATGCAGTTGTATTCTGTGGCATCTTCATCTCCAGTGTTCATCACTGTTGATTTTTGTGTTGATGCTTTAATAGGAACTACAGTACAGTTCATCACATCATCCTGCAGGAAGAGCAAATTTATAAATGTTAGACTTACATGCAAAATAGAGTACACGCACTGAGTGAATGATACAGATATATTTTCTTGTTTTCCATACTCTAAAGCCCCTAACACAACAGGTGGAGATGAATCATTTAATGAACTGAACATGTAATTTGGCTGACAATTATATCCACATTGACTTACATTTGAACCCTGTCACACAGGTAAGTAAATGCAGCCTTGGGGATTTTGTGATCTTGCATAGTGCGCTTGCCCTGCCAGGGAATCTAACCCTAGAATGTCATGGGGAGGGCTTTGATGTTACCCATTGTATCACACTGCAGAACATCAGCTGCCTAGTCCACTTCTCTTCTCCAGCTGCACTGTGTTTTAGAACCCCAGCTACATGCATGTGCCTGATACATTCATCCAATGCAACACACATTACAATTTGTGTCAGTACTGATCTGAAAACAGTACAGTACCCAAATTATGTCTGGTACCAGTTATTGATGTGGACACAAAATAATCAGTTATACAACTACTGAATCTACAGCTGTAGAGCCATAACATAAGGACCACATTCTTATTTCTCTATCCCCTGTCCGTTTGCTCAGTTCCTCTTAATATACAGGACTTTTTAGTTCTATAATTACAGATTATAGTCCATCTGCACACTTTTATTCTCCTTTCAATTTTTAATCATGTATCGTTTCTATTTGCTTCTTGAAACTTCTTTGTGGAGGCCATTTTCTTTTGAATGATGAATGTATTTTCAGTTCCCACCCACTACTTCCTTTATCACATAATGTCACCAGACAGTTCTATAACATCAAGTACATCAACTACATGAAAATACTGAAACTAAACCCATATGCTTCTATACTAGAAGTACATCAAAACTGCACAAATAGTTGCACCCAGAAGAAAGTGTTGGATTGTAATGCTATTCAGAATAAATATATAAAGGTACAATACATTATTAAAAATTAGACTGATATGGGCAATATTAATTGAGCTACACCTACAGAAGTAGTGTCTCAGTATGGTGTTGAGGTATAAAACAACATGCCAAACATCTCAGAATGTTGATTGTTAATGGTGTCTGATGATAATTCATGCCATGCAGCTTGAAAGTTCTCACTCAGTTCCTGCTGTTTTTGCGGTGCGGTGGAGTGTTGATAACGTACCCAACAGTGTCTCTCACATTTTCTATCAGGGATAGGTCTGATGATGCAACAGGCCATGGCACAGTATCTGTATCTTGAAGGCAAGCTCTTGAGATGGCACCAATATATGGATGAATAGCACATCCTGTGTATCCTGTGTATCCTGTGAAATAGTGCATCGTAGTGTGTAGGCAGAAAAGGCAGGCCCACTGGTTGTAGGACCCCATGTAGGACACCCTGGCACCAGGCCTTCTGGACACGTGGCAAGTGACAACAAACTGTTGTTCTTGTTGCTGACCATGTTGTTTCCATACATGGATTCTTTGATGATCTCAGACAAAAGCGGGACTCATCACTGAAGATGACCCAATACTATTTTGAGTGACTCCATGACAGCATTGTGGTGTGGTATGCTGTGGTATGACAGCATTGCAGCCGTGCATCACAACTTTTTTTAATGAGTGTATTACTCATAAAGATATGTATTAATTTTGGGATGGGTCATTTAAAAACCATTTATTCATAAACATCCCTCACTGTACATTGTTTTCATGTTTGTTGATGTTTACCATTAGAATCACCAATCTGAAACCAGTCACTGTGTTGTTCAACTGTCTAAAATCAAAGTAGTGAAATCTTTTTGGTAACACAGTGCAGAACATACCTTAAATATAAGCCAACCCAGTAGCTTTGGGGTTGTAGGTGAAAGAAACAGTGGATAAAAATATTGCAGTGTTTTTCATTAATGTAGTAACCCTGCAGCCCCCCCCCCAAAAAAAAAACCCACCTTCTTTACAGTTTTACTGTTGTCATTGTTTCAGACAGTCCTAACAGTTTCAGTACTTTCCCCTTCTTTAGTTTTATTTAGCTGAACAAATTAGTAACAAAGCTGGCATGACATAACACAAAGTATGATGAGCACAAGTTTACATCTGTTGTCCAGCAATCTAGTGCCATAAAGCAATACAGTGTATACAACAATAGGATGAGGTCTGTGACAACTCATATATTACAGGGTAAGGTGTCCCTGAATCTAGCTGCCCATCTCTTCCAGAATCTCTGCTTGGTAAGCAGTGAGAAGGGTGGAAGCATTCAGACAGCCAGAGCTGAAGACCTGAAGATATTTTGGAAAAGGGAGGGTTGAGATGAGCTGCGGAAAATGCAGCCTTCCTATTCGGATGGACATGTTGCCCTACAGATGCTTCCACCAATGGCAGGTTGCAGAGCCCGAGCTCATCCATTCCACTTATATCCAGTTTAGAAAAGCCTGTGACCGGCATGCACTGAAAGAACGTTTTGTCCCAAAACCTTTTCATTTTGAACACACATGCTGGTAGCAGGGGATATGCTGCTTAGCAAGCAGATTATGCACTGGCAGCCTTTTCCCATTGAATGTGTTGCCTTCCACACCCGGGCTGCTCATCAAAGAGGGCCAGTTGATGCAGAGTATTATGAAGATTAAGACCGTTTAAGACCATGGTTGATCCTCTTGCAGTTGTCGTGCAAGATTTGTGACAGAAGTTGAATTCAATACTTGAATACTTGAACTTTAAAATAATGTCTGCTCCAGAGTCTTTTTGCATTGTAGAGGTGCAGATAAGTGTGGGTGACTGAAAACGTTTATGTGCAGCCTAGCCTTTGGGATGCAGGTATAGTCCATGTGCAGTCCAATGAGGCCTGTAGGGGAAGCATTGTTACAATGTCTTAACAGACTAGCAAGACAGAAAACACACAAAACTTTATCATACACATATTTATATCAATATTTCTTGGAATAAATATAGACTTGCCAATCTGGGTGTAATTGAACATAATCTGTTTTATTCTGTTCAACATGATGTTGACCATGTGCAATTTGCAATCTACAGTGGATCAACAAAATAATGTTTTCAAAATATCAGCTAACTCAAACTCTTTCTGAGTTTCTTTATTTTAGACCCTTACCTAAATAAGACAACTACTACATAGCTTTAAGCATTGAAAATCACACACGTGTACTGTACAGTTCAGCTGTTCTGTTGTGCAGGTCAGTTGCTGTTTGTATCATCATGGATGTAGAAGATGATCTGCTGCTGTATGGTGGGCTCCCTTTTCTATTTTTAAAAGCAGTGTCAGGATCAGGATCAGGATCAGAATCTGATGGGTACTGTGAAAAAGAAGATATGAATATAATGTAAATAATAATTCCACACATACAGATCAAAGCAAGATTACATCAGTTTCATTACGTAGTTTGTACCTTTGGTTCTCTTGATGTGATAAATCACAGCTACTATAATGTGGAGACAGACTACTGTCACCAAGGCAAAGGGGACAAAAGGCAGAGTCTGTGCAGAGAGATTTGGTGGTGGTTTTCCTGAAACTGTCATGGAACAAAGACCATCACAAGAGAGAACAGAGATAATTGGACAATAAAACAATATCATTGAGACATGGCATCCATCCATTATCTGCTGCTTATCTGGGATCCAAGTCATGGGGGCAGCATAAACAATGAGGCCACCTCTTCCAGATCTTTTGAGAGGAATTCAAGGCATTCACAGGGCTGCCAAGAGATATAATCTTTCCAGCATGTCTTAGATCTACTCTGGATCCTCTTTTTGGTCAGACATGCCCAGAACACCTCATAAGGGAGGCATCAAGGAGGCACCCAAACCACATCATCTGTATCCAACAAAAGTGAGTACTCCCCTCCACTCCCCTATGTATATATACAGTGGGGAAAATAAGTATTTAGTCAGTCACCAATTGTGCAAGTTCTCCCACTTAAAAAGATGAGAGAGGCCGTTAATTGACATCATATGTAGACCTCAACTATGAGAGACAAAATGTGAAAAAAAAATTGAGAAAATCATTTTGTCTGACTTTTAAAGGATTTATTTGCAAATAATGGTGGAAAATAAGTATTTGGTCAATAACAAAAGTTCATCTCAATACTTTGTTGTATATCCTCTGTTGGCAATGACAGAGGTCAAACGTTTTCTGTAAGTCTTCACAAGGTTGGCACACACTGTTGCTGGTATGTTGGCCCATTCCTCCATGCAGATCTCCTCTAGAGCAGTGATGTTTTGGGGCTGTCGGCGGGCAACACGGACTTTTAACTCCCTCCAAAGGTTTTCGATGGGGTTGAGATCGGGAGACTGGCTAGGCCACTCCAGGACTTTGAAATGTTTCTTAAGAAGCCACTCCTTTGTTGCCCTGGCAGTGTGCTTGGGATCATTGTCATGCTGAAAGACCCAGCCACGTTTCATCTTCATTGCCCTTGCTGATGGAAGGAGGTTTCCACCCAAAATCTCACAATACATGGCCCCATTCATTCTTTCATGTACACGGACCAGTCGTCCTGGTCCCTTTGCAGAGAAACAGCCCCAATGCATGATGTTGCCACCCCCATGCTTCACAGTTGGTATGGTGTTCTTTGGATGCAACTCCGCATTCACTGTCCTCCAAACACGACGAGTTGTGTTTTTACCAAATAGTTCTACTTTGGTTTCATCTGACCATATGACATTCTCCCAATACTCTTCTGGAACATCCAAATGCTCTCTAGCAAACTTCAGACGTGCCTGGATATGGACTGGCTTAAGCAGGGGGACACGTCTGGCACTGCAAGATCTGAGTCCCTGGCGTCGTAGTGTGTTGCTGATGGTAGCCTTTGTAACGTTGGTCGCAGCTTTCTGCAGGTCATTCACTAGATCCCCCCTTGTGGTTCTGGGATTTTTCCTCACCGTTCTTGTGATCATTTTGACCCCACGGGCTGAGATCTTGCATGGAGCCCCAGATCGAGGGAGATTAGTAGTGGTCTTGTAGGTCTTCCATTTTCTGATTATTGCTCCCACAGTAGATTTCTTCACACCAAGCTGCTTGCCTATTGCAGAGTCTTCCCAGCCTGGTGCAGGTCTACAATTCGGTTTCTGGTGTCCTCCGACAGCTCTTTCGTCTTCATCATAGTGGAGTTTGGAGTGTGACTGTTTGAGGTTGTGGGCAGGTGTCTTTTATACTGTTAACGACTTCAAACAGGTGCCATTAATACAGGTAATGAGTGGGGGAAAGAGGAGCCTCTTAAAAAAGAAGTTACAGGTCTGTCACAGCCAGAAATCTTGCTTGTTTGTAGGTGACCAAATACTTATTTTCCACCATTATTTGCAAATAAATTCTTTAAAAGTCAGACAAAATTATTTTCTCAATTTTTTTTCACATTTTGTCTCTCATAGTTGAGGTCTACCTATGATGTCAATTACAGGCCTCTCTCATCTTTTTAAGTGGGAGAACTTGCACAATTGGTGACTGACTAAATACTTATTTTCCCCACTGTATGACAAACAAGAATGATCTAACCGTGGTCACATCATTGTGTGATGAATGATGCATGGGGCTAATTACATCAATGATCCAGATATTGGGTAACAGAGGAAAATGAGAAGGGAGGGTTTGTTTGCCTTCTTTCTTTGCTGGCAGTATTCAAATTTCAGAATAAAAGCCATGAGACGGGATAATACTGATACATGAATAACAAAAATAATACACATTTCGTTTGTTCATTTTAGTTGGAGTTATTATACTAATGCATGTCAATCTAATCATTACAAATAACTAATTGCGTGTGTGTGTGTGCAGTGCCCTGTGTCGAACCCCCAGTAACGGGACCCTGCAGGGCGAGCATGGCCCGCTGGTATTATGACCCTCTGAAGCAGAACTGCCACCGGTTCACATTCGGCGGCTGCAGCGGAAACAAGAACAACTTTGAGAGGAAGGACGACTGCATGGAGGCCTGCAAAGACATCACAGGTCAGAGAGGTCAACAAGACTCATCATCAGAACCTCAAAGCTGTGTTACTCTGTTACGTTTACTTCTTATAAAATTCCCACTGGTCTTTACTCTGAGAACAGCTCAGATGAACAGCTGATAAAATGTACAATGTGAACAGTGTCTTACTGGCTCTGCTTTACGGTGCTTGTTTTTATTTTAGAGAAAGATGTGTTTGCACGGGGTGTGTTTGAACGCCTTGACCAGGAGGAACATCATTCAGGTTGAGTCTTTGTGTTATTTGATCTTTGCAATGTAAATGTTGGAGCGTTACATGTGTGACCCACCACTCACATAATACAGTGCACCTGGAAAGTATTCACACCACACCTCACCTTTTGCACGTTTTGAC
>CM067511.1:13511679-13607051 GCA_034509495.1 Acestrorhynchus altus | reverse complement strand
CTCTCTCTCTCTCTCTGCTGTAAGGACGGGGACAGCAGAAGGGCAGAAGGTCTGTGTGATGTTTTGGACGTTGTGAGCATCTTCTCAGCTGAAGAGATTCCTCAAGGTAGGTGTCAGTGTCCTGCAGGAGATTCCACTGCTTTTTATGGAACATCATCTGCTGTTGTTTTGGAAACTGTCTGACTTGTATGTGATGGATCTGCAGTTATTATTTCAGATGCAGGAGGGCTGAGCAATGTATCGCTGATTATCGCAGAATCAGTCCTTGTTATATTGAAGTCTGTTCTAATAAAGCAAGTGCAAATCCTCTGCCTTGTTAATGATGTTGTTTTGATTGTGTGTTCTGTGTAAAAGGATGTGATCCATCTCTGTCGTTTCAGGTGTTTCTCCAAATGTAAAAGATGCAACGAAACATGTTGCCTAGAAAGGAACGTTGGACCGATAAAAATGCTGATATGTGAAATGTTGATGAGAATGGGGGTGATCTAAAACTTTTGACCCATAGGTCATTAAAAATGATTTTGCTGGGCTCTGTTGCTCAGTAGTCTAATGCTCTAGCACTATGATCCAAGCATCACAGGTTCAAATCCTGGGTCATGCTGCTTGACATCAGCAGCTGGAGTCAAAGAGATCAAAATTGGTCATGCTCTCTCTTCCCACTTCTCACACCACTGGGATGTTTGCCATCATATCGGAGCTGGGAATCTGGCACTTTCTTTTGCCCAGCAAAGATGCAATGGTAGCAGTTTAAAAAAAGAGGTGGTGACTGACATGTATCAGAGGACACATGTACTTGTCTTCACCTTCCTAGTGTCGGAAGCTTCGTATGCTATCCCGAGTGTGGATGGGTCATGGATGCGTGAGATCCTTAACAGCGGTGCCTATAGACAAATGTAAAGTCCATGCAGTCCAAGAACATGTTGTCATAAATGCAGGACATCACTAAATGTTGAAATTCTGAAATTCTTTTATTCATTTTTTTAAATAATATTTTTAATAAATCCAAACATTAAATATTAGATTAAGGTTTTAGAAAAGAAGTTTTAAAATATATATAATTTAATCGATTTCAGCTTTTGGTGATGTTTTGCTTTAATAAGAGCCTGCATTTAGACTGCATGGACAGTCTATAAACTTCTCAGAAAAGATCCATAAAAATGAGAAAATAGAAAACACAATATATGTAATAACATGATATATTTATTTATGTACAATTTCAAAATATTTTTTTTAAATCCAGGTTGTCACATGGTCTCAGTCTTTCAGATCACTATCATGTGCCAATATAATATAGTGTGTTTTTCCAATACTGTTCAACTGTTTTGGCCCATCAAGCACCTTACAGTGCTCAGTGAAAGAACACAGTGTAGTGTTGCTTGTTTTGGCTCAAGCTAGCTTGCTGTCTGTGTTTGATGTTTTCAGTCGCTGCATCACATGCTCACTTGGGTTGTGCAATACTATGCTGTGCAATGCTGAGTCCTACCGAGTGGAAAGACAAGGGGCAGATAAGTGTGTCAGTGTGTTAATGTGCTGCCCTTTTTTTTTTTTGCTTACGGAGTGGGTGAGCACACACACACTCACAAAGAGGCACAAATGCAGACAACACAGATGCTTCCTACACACACACACACACACACACACACACACACACACACACACACACACACACACACACACACATACACTCTTACAGAGCACAGTCCTTTACACAAACACACGGGAAGACACACGAGAGGCCACTGCTTGCCTTGCATAAATACATGCACAGGAAGTGCAAGTCTGTTTTGCTGCAGCCAGCAGAACCAGGAACCCCACATTTCTCCTTTGAGGTGACTAGAACATCAAAATGGCACAGTACCATTTTTTCTTTTCCCAAACTGACATTGAGCTGTCACTCACTAACATTTAGCATGTTGAAGATTATAAACAAGGATGTGCTATTCATACTTGAATAGCTCTTGATATTAATACTTAGATAGCCTTTCAGTTTTATGTATGATGTGCACTGTTCATGATTTTTATGCAAATTCTAATTCCTATTTTTTAATTTAAAAATATCTTGCTTTATTTATAAAAATGCCGGATAGAAATACGATAGATATTTTGTCAAGTCAACATATGGAAATTAAGCTGAAAAAGCTGTTTCTCTAATGCCACAAGGACTCATTTACATATCTCTACCTATTCACCCTAACACAGTTCATCTGCATCCATTCATATTGCAATTCTCAGGTGGGTTTCAGCTCTGAGCTTTCTTTAAGTTAAGGTCCAGAACGTCATAATGGCTAAATTATGATTAGTTTATGATTGAAATAGCCTACTAGTTATGTCAACATCTGTAATATACAGATTAATGGCAAATTAAATAAAAATACAGATTTTCAGAATTAAAGAGCTTAATACCTTGTCTCATTGTTGGGCATGACTTTTCCAACAGTACAATAATATTGATAGATAGTTAGTATACAAGCCTTATTATAAACAGAATAAATAAAAGATGTACTAAGATGGCAACTAAAAACTACAACTATTGAGCAAATAATGAGCTGTTGTGTCTATTAAGTTTATAATATGTAATTGCATAAACATTATGCAGGTAACAATAGTAACAATACAGTACACACAAAGGCTCAGTGAGCCTGTCTGTTGTGTAAAAGCATAGTATCTGTGGAAAAGTTATGAATTGATTTTCTGAGTATTGTCTGTGCAAAGAGATATAAATAGAAGAGTAGTAATGTCCTTCCAGTAAGAGTCTTTCAGTTATGTAAAATGTAGATAAAGTAATAATAGGAGTGGCTAGGAGTAATAATGTCCACCCATATTCAGTGATTCATGTTCATCATCCAGCATATGCTCACAATATATGTAGCAAACAGATAAGCTCTTTTTGTTAAAGGGTGAGACTTTATCCATAAAGAGACACCATATTGAGCATGGACCTCCCATTTGTATTTCAATCAGTGACCATTCTCCTCATTTATAATGTCTCAGGTTTGATAACTCACAACACTGTTGTCCAGAAGTATCCCCAAAGAGTCTTTAACTTGCCTTTTCTGCTTTTCTTGGCTGCTTCATGATGGGACAATTGTCTGGAGCCCTGTGTGCACTGCACTGGAGTCACAGTGCTCATCATAATGCACAGATCTGATTGGCTGAGTAGCGTGAGCTGTAATATGAATAAAGCATGTAATTGTTCTTTGAGTTTCCTGGGCAACTATACCTGTAACAAAAAGGTTAGAAAGTTACAGCTAATTAAATACAATTCTCAGACAAAATATAATAAGATTAATTGGTTACAAATCCAGGTGTGGATTAGACAGTGGGTTGTGACTGCAGTCCACCTATTAGTGGCCTCTTATATGAGGTTCTGTTTCGTGGTACATCCAGCTAAGAACTACTTAGTCCTATGTGGTTTAGGAGTATAATTACAACTTGCATAGCAGTTACCCAGTGAAAAAGAACCTGTTTACAACACTTCCACTCGAGATTCAGTAGGGCTTATTTAATTGGTAATTAGTTTAGTCAGGAGAGGCACCAAAGAAATGTGAAGCTAGGGTACTCTAGGAACAGGATTGGAAGCTACTTAGAACATCATGGTTATCGATGATGCCTAATGTGTCCTCTCTTTGAAGTATCCTGGAATGTTTTTGGCCTTGGCATGATCTTGTTTTGGCCTGTGATGGTGACTGTCGTGTTTTCTTTACCTCTTCACCCTGGAGACAGCTCCTCCTAACTCTTTGCCTACAACAAAGATCCATGGTTGCTCCATTAAAACGCACACAGAACTTGTCTCGGAGATTGAAAATGACATCACCAACTGCTGAGTCTTTGCACTTTCTTGAGTGTCGTGCAGGTCTGATGATATTCGTTGTAGCCCCCGTTTCTTAGCACCCTGTGCTGTGTGTGCATGTACTGGTTTGTTAGCATTTCAATCCAACAGTCTCCTAAATGTCAAGGCACACTCACAACATTTAATGAAAAAGCTTGTGATTAAGCATCTTTTAATGACTTTAATAAACAGACACCCCACCCTGGCCATCTTTCCTCTTCTGGAAAGGACAGTACGTCACTCTTATTAAGGGCCATTCAAACTGACGAGTAATCTCTGCACTGTTGTCCCATTTGGCACAGAGCAGCTCCGTTTCCACAGAGATGCTTCCACTCCCTTGGAATGCATGAAAAGTGAGCAAGCTCTTGGGATTTATACACCAATGTTTCATCAAATGCTAAAAGGTTTTGCAGGGATATTATTGTGATTGCCTAGATGAGAAAGTCTACTGTTATAGGTGAAATGTCTGGAAAACTTCAAAATAGAGTGAAAGTAGTACTGGGCGATATTGCCACAAATTAGCTTCATGATTAATTGAACATTTTATCTCAATTCTGATTATTGAATGATTATTGTAATAAATGACAGCATTTTTTTTTTTTTTGATGCAAGCTGCTCAAGTTCCTCAGCTGAATCGGTGTATGAGATCTTCCATGTCTCAGTCTGGACAGGGTGGTAGTAGTATATTGTTATGGGGACCGTTCATGAATACGCACACAGTGGAGAGAATATTAACTGAACTAAAAATTAATAATTGAAATAATCAACAGGAGCCAGCTCAATGTCAGGATTAATTAATTTGACAATTTTAATTAATTGTCCAAACTGTAAAGTAATGTAAATCAATACATTATTAACAGCTGAATGTAAATACCTTTAAAATATGTAAAAATATTCTTTAAATGGTCCATTTGTGCAACATTTTGTTGTTTCTTCATGGTGAAGACAGTAGAAAAATAGTTCTTCAAAACTTTATATACTGTGTTATTTGAGCTCCAGATGGTTCCACACATTGCACAACCTAGCCTCCAGCTCATGGAGCAATCAATTAGGATCACTGAATACCTAGTACAGATGTGTTTTAAGCTGTTTGTGTAAACTTCATGATTAATCTTAAGGTCCACTAAGGAGTGCTCAATAAATTTAGAGGGAAAGGCTTGGACTGTCTTGTGGGCTCCAAAAATGTTGCTAAGCTCACAATATATCTTACTGGCAGCCCAGAAGGTGCAGATACCTTCCTGGCACCTTCTGAATTCATGAACAGCCACTAGTTTGGATCATAAATACAGTGCAGCTGCTCAAATGTACTTAATTTACTTAAATTATGTATTAGGAGCACAATCTTTTACCCTTGTTCTGGTGGTGGTTAGCACATTTACACTGGGGTCTTGGGATTGAGGCCCTATCTGGGTGGAATTTCCATGTTCTCCTGATGTCTGCATGGGTTTCCCCCCTCATTCAAAAACATGGATATCAGATAAATTGGCTACTCTGAATTGCTCTGGTGTGTATTATTGAGTCTATATGTATGTGAATGAATGTATGTCTGTATGCCCATCTATGGATTAGCACCTCAGTACCTCTAGTGCATGATGCAGTCCTCCGGGTGGACAGTCATTTCCGATAGTAAGTACATTGTGTGTGATTGGTTGTTGTTTCTGTCCTGTGTGTTGTTTGAGTGCTAAGTGTGGTTGTGAAGATTGTATATATAAAGTGCCCTGTTTCAGGTATCTAGAAATGTGCTATATAAATGTAACTTTGTAATGTTTGGTAATGTTTGTTTGGTTTGCTGGTTTTAATAATCCTCCATGTAGCTTGCCTGATTTCATGACTTTTCATATTAGAAGCTTGAGATTACAGTTCAGTCTGATTTGAGTCACTGTTCAAACTAAATCTTTGTGTAGTTATCATTGTACTTGACATTTTTTGATTGTAAATTGTTGGTGAGTGTAGTGATGGTCAAAAATCACAACTTTTCCATGTATATACTATGGACTCTTTGAGGTCCCTAGATGTTTTGAGCATCAACAGACTCATTTTTGAAGCAATGTGGCATTTTGACTTTTGTTCTTTTTGGCACTGTTTTAAACAGAATTCATTTTGTTTGTTCTGAAACCTCTCTTGAATATGATTGATCCACATTTTGCTTCTGTGACAATGAATACAATGGGGCTGTATGCTTGGTGGCAGTTCAGATGTTTGGAATACTTGTAACGGCTCCAGACACAGGTAGGTGGAGTTGGACGTACACGCTGGGTTGTATTTATTGACAAGGTACAAACAGATAGGGTACAATAACTATTAAGACGAGTATACATGAAGACAAGGCATACAAGTAGTTACAATGTCACAAAGACTGACAAAGACCAACAGAGACCAGGGACTAATATACACACAATCACATAAGACAGGCTGGGACATGATAACGATGGGGCAGGGTTACAAATGGAACACAGCTGGGAATGGGAGGAGACATGACATGTGCTCAAAAGCACATGGGACTGAAAACAAAACAAGACACAAGCTGGACTCTATACCTGACAATACTGCTGGCTTTATTAAGACTTATATAGCCTTTAGATTTTTAGGTAATCAACACAGTGACACCTTCCTCCATAATCAATGTAAGTGAATGCTAGTAATATCTAGTACAGACAGTTTGAGATCTGTGCGGAAGTGCGGAAATAAAATGATTAATGAAATTGCTTTACAATTGTGTGTGGAAAAAATTTATAAATAAATTTCTATGACACTCTCCTAGTAATGACAAAGCCATTGTTGTTGGCTATGGTAATTTAAACGCCTTCCCAATGTATTTTTTGCATAGCCCTTATTTTGTAGAGTGTAAAGGTCATATTTACAGGTGCCAGATGAAAAAAGCAACCATTGCTTCTGTTTTTCCTTCACAGGTGACTTTTCAAAAGTGCCAGATGCCCTTTTTTGTGTTAGGTGTTAAAAATGGTTGACTTATTATTACAGGTTTAGCAAAGTAGACCAGTTACCCAGACAACCTGCCTGTTTTTAGATTGATAGATTAAGTGCTTAGTTGACAGTACCTAGTTGTTCCTTCATTTCATTACATGCTTTTTGATGCAGGACTGGCTTCTTGTGTGTATGCTGACAATGTGAGATTGAATGCAATTTGAGCTGCCTTTAGGGCAGTGGCTCTGAGGGGGAACAGGACACTCTTTATTGGAGTGCTGGAATGTGGGGAGCTTCAGCTCACTGACAGCTGCTCTGGTTAACTTCTCTTTCTGCTTTTGCTGTGTCCCTCTGACGTATGGCACTAGATGGCGGTGCTGCTGGAGAGTATTACAGTAGCAGCATTCCTGCTTTGTGCTGTCATAACAGAGTGGTATGCAGTGTGACACATGCACACAAATGAGCAGGCCATCAGACTTTGCATGTGTGTTTGTGTAAAAACACAAAGTATTACCAGCCATATGTGCAAACTTGTGACTACTATTATTAATAATAATAATATTATTATTATTAATAATAATAATAATAATAATAATAATAATAATAATAATAATAATAATAATAATAATAGTAGTAGTATTATAACTACTTGTAGTATTACTCTATGCTAGTAATCTTACTGGTACGTCTACTATTAGTACTAGTAGTGTTACTACTATTACTACAATAACCTCTACTACTACTACTACTATAGTAGTAGAGTACTGTAGTAGTAGTAGTAGTAGTAGTAATATATTTATTCTACTTTTACTTCTACTACTACTGATAGTACTCTTACTGATACTTCTATTGATTCTACTACTAGCACTGCTACTTCTACTATGATTATGAATACTACTAGTTCTATAGATGTAGCATATACTACTATTGCTAATACTGATGGTACTTTTGATTTCTGATTGTATTACTGCTACTAGTGTCTCTAATTCAACTTCTTCTACTTTTAATGCTGCAGTAGTACTACTGCTAATGCTGCTGCTACTACTACTACTACTACTACTACTACTACAATGGCTACTCCTATTACTACTACTGCTACTACTAATAATAATACTAATACTACTACAAATACTGCATCTTTGCACACAGTGGAGAGAATATTAACTGAACTAAAAACTAAATAATTGAAATAATCGACAGGAGCCAGCTCAATGTCGGGATTAATTAATTTGACAATTTTGATTAATTGCCCAAACTGTAAGAGAAAGTAATGTAAAGCATTATTAACACCTGAATGTAAATACCATTAAAATATGTAAAAATATTCTTATTCTCAAATACTGCACCATACTACTACATCTACTACTATTAATAATAATAATAATAAGAAGAAGAAGAAGAGTACACCAATATACCAAAAGACATGGGATAGCAGTACATGAATTTATTATAAGGTAGTGTGTCCTCAGAGGACAGCTTTAGAAAACTAAGTTGTGAGCTATTATGTTTTGAGTGAGGTTGAATACTGGCCAGCATGCTAATGGCACGAAAACATGGATTACAGGAGTTCACATAAGGCAGTGAGTGGGATGGGATGGGATGGGATGGGACTTTCTATTTCTGAAGTTTTGTGGACATTTAACATTCCTCGATACAAAGTATTGTCTGTATGGGGAATAAATCAGAGAAGGCATTACCACCCAGAGTAGACAGTGCTGTAGCCGCCCACAGCTGCATAATGATCTTGTCACTAGCGTCTAGCTTTAAATACCCATCTGGATCTACCTGTCTGACTACAGTAGAAATCACATCCACATTCAATGCAGGAGAACAAACACACACACACACACACACACACACACACACACACACACACACACACACACACACATTCCACAAATCAGTTCAGTGTTCTATAGCTTCCATGGGATGTGTGAGAAACAGACCCAACAGAGCACCCACAATAGGAGACACAATGCCTCACTTGGGCTTGTGAGGTTGCTAGATCCTAGAGGACTGGTAACATTTGGTGTGGTCCAAAGAGTTATGGTACCAATAGTTTTTGGTTGAGACCCCATGGTGCAGACCCCATAAAATGAGCAGTTGTCAACAAGGCTCTGTGTTATTTCTCCTATCAACATAAAGATATCGTTTTTACCCTTTTTGAAAAGATCCCACACCTGCATATTTTGTCTGTTCAACACAAACCCCAAGGTCAAACTTTCTCATACTAAAATCCCCTCACAAAGTGCCACAAAATTGCTCTCTGAAAGTCTCATTTTATTAGAACATGTTGTTCCTCATGTTGTTTTGGGTTTTAAAACCAATGGATATGATTCATGTCCAATCACCGGATCAGACGAGATGCAATGAATCACAAAAATCACAAAATGCCTTACTTAGAGTATGCCATCACTTTCCAAAATGTGTTTACTGCTAATGTAACAGTACACATTGCCAACTGTCTGATTTTAATTATGCTACTGATTGGAGGGATGTCATGTGGCTGGCAGAGAGCATTTTCAACAAGGCTATTTCACTGTAGCCCATGATTTGGATGAAAGTTGAAGGGAAACTTTTTAATGTGTTTCTGATGCCAAAGAGCTTAAGGCAGACTGTTATGACACTCTGTGCACCAGTTCTCAAGTGCCTTTTTAAAGTTGAATGTCTGAAGTGGAAAGCCCCATTAACTTAAACAACTTCATGATTTAACTCTTCCTGGAATCTTGTCTCTGGGATTTACCCAAACATTTACATTTATTAAA
The DNA here is from genome assembly GCA_034509495.1 of Acestrorhynchus altus. Lineage (NCBI taxonomy): Eukaryota > Metazoa > Chordata > Actinopteri > Characiformes > Acestrorhynchidae > Acestrorhynchus > Acestrorhynchus altus. The sequence goes on along the minus strand of CM067511.1, from coordinate 13,597,535 downwards.
AACATTTGTTGTTATTTGGTTATTGTAACAATTACAGGCAAAATAATTTTTAAATAAATAAATAAGCTAAACTCTGCAATTTGACTGAAATTCAACTGAAATTGTATCACTAAAATGTTTGAATGTTGTTCAGATATGTTAAATATATTTCTAAACTAATAATTCTCAAGAGAATGGTATTAGAGGTGTATATGTATGTATTCTGAATGACAATTCTGAACGTTACTGTCCCGATTCAGTTCCTAATGTTTCGGTCCTAATTAATGAGTGAGTGGAACGGACTTAGGCGGCACGTTGGCACAGTGAATAGTACTGTTGCCTCCCAGCAAGAAGGACCTGGGTTCAGTCCCTGGGTGGGGTGACCTGGGAAGTTTCTGTGTGGAGTTTGCATGTTCTCCCCGTGTTCGCGTGGGTTTCCTCCGGGTACTCCGGTTTCCCCCACAGCCCAAAGACATGCATGATAGGTGAATTGGTGACTCTAAAGTGGCCCTTAGTGTGTGAATGTGTGTGCCCTATGATGGATTAGTGCCCTGTCTAGGGTTGTTTCCTGTCCTTGCGCTCAGAGTTGCCGGCTGGGCACCGGCTCACCCGTGACCCTATTCAGGAATAAGCGGTTCAGAAAATGGATGGATGGAATGGACTGTTTAGGTTTTACTTGGCTTTGTCCTGCACTGGTGCACAGGGAAGAGTCAACCAAGATATTCATTGTTTCAGGTTCTGAATGACAGTACTGAATTTTACTGTCGTGATTCAGCTCCTGAATGACATTCAGATGTTTCTGTCTTAATTATGTGAGTGGAATGGGTTGTCTACATTTTAATTGGCTTTTTCCTGCACTGGTGCACAGGTTCAGGTCATGGTGCAGAGATTCAGTTCCTGAATTACTGTTTTAAACTCTACTGATTTACCTCCTGAATAATAGTTCTGAATATTACTTAAAGTTTCTGTTCTGTTTCAGGTCTTGAATGGAGAACAAGGCAATGTACCTGAGCACATATGAGGAGCGGGATAATGGCTCTTTCTATGAGGAGGGCTATGATGGCCGGAACCTGTCCAAACTTAACCTCTGTGAAGAAGGTAATAAAACATTTCACCAGGAAAACTTAGGATTGGTTCTTTTGAGGTTATGTTTCTCAGTTTCTCATTCTTGTTCAGGAATGTCTTTCTTTGTATACATAATTGAAGTGGTTCGCTTTAATGTTACAGGCTATTGTTTTGTTTTCCCACATCACATGGTGATGCCTCACATCAGGAATTCTATCACAGTCTTTGTTCAGTGTGGATATGCAACAGCTTCTCATATAAATACTGATGAAGCACAAATTACAATTTACAATGACATGGTAACATGGACAGTGGAACCGGAATCTGAAATGCATATAATATAAACACAATAGTACAGTACTTTAAGATGCATCTGCCATTTTCCCAGCAACTTCCCTAAGCTATTTGCCTATATCCATCTTAATATTCTGGATGCAGGCTTATTTAGAAGTTAGGAATCAAGAACTAGGAATCTCAAAGTTAAGAATCTCAGTTCTCCATAAATGAAGGAACATTGCTGTGAGAAAATAGTTGTATCAAGAGCATCAGTGAGGTAAAATAGGGAAGATGATTACTTCTGGACCGCTAACTTGGTTGAAGCTCTATCACTCCAGAGAATGCAGTTCCAATGCTCCACAGCCGAATGCTAGGGGCTTCATAAGTAACACTTATTATCAGGCATGGTGACCATGGTGGCTCATGTGCAGCTCCTCTAGAGCATCCTGCTCAATAGGCAATGCCATTCTGCAGAGAATATACATGCTGTAATAGAGCTGAATTCACTTTCCCCAGTGCTCAAACTTGGGTTTTATTTTTGAGCCTTTGATCTTTAAAAGTCGTTTTTAAACTTCATAGCACTGCATATCTCATACTATAGATCCAGAATTTATAGTTCATATCTTGATTACTGCCCATTGGCCTGTATTTCAAAATGTTTATTAGACAGCATTCACATATCTGCAGCTAGGGTTTTCAGACGTTCCCAGTCCGAGTGTCAAGTGGCAAAATCATACAAAGAATATAAACTTTTGTAGCCATTCGTTTTAATATCTGTCTAAGGTACTTCATCTTTGCCCCCTGCTCAATACTTTTAGTCCCGTGGGTGGAAAGCTGGTGGAGGGAGTTTGACATATGTTTCATAATTCTTGTCACAAAGAGTTTAGAGCATGTTTCACTTCTCTATTTCTACTCTCTCTCAGCATAAGCTCCCTGCAGTGTGGCCTGAGTGTGGAATTCACCATGGCTGCCTGGTCAGGTGACCCTCCTAAAAGATACATGCTTAATCATTTAGACTAACAGTGTTCACATGACACCTGCTCTAAGAGCAGCATGAGGTGGAAAGGGTCACTGAGCTCGCTGGGTAATAAAACAGCTTGGTCACTGTGAGTGTGGAGTGCTGACAGCAGGGCCGCTGGACCTGTCACAGGGAACTGTGTGAGCTGACCAGGCTCTGTTATACAATATATACCTGCCTATTACTGTACAAAGTGTTGGGAAACAGCAAGTGTTTTGACAAGTGTGAATAGGGCTGTGGAAGTTTTAGAATGAGGAAGGACTGCTGCGGGTCTAACAGGTGGAGAAATTGATGTATGACGAGAAACACACGTGCACACACACATATACAGCTGACAGAACTTACAGATATGGCAACATATTCAATGCAGGTATTGATTTGTCTAGACAAATACTTCCAAACAATATGGTTTTAAACTTTGTTATAGTTCAGAATTATTCATGACATACTCTGAACATAGAAATGTAACTGGAGAAACAGTTTAGACCAGGGGTTCTCAACCTTTTCCACCTCAACGCCCATCTGTTTATAGCTAGAATGCATAATGGCCCACAAGAAAGCAAAACTCAGCTTTCCCTATAAAATTGCCTTTTATATGAGAACATATGAGAATTAGGGCCTGAACAACGTCACCATTCTTTCCTCACTTTTTTCACATAGACTAGTATGTCTATAAAGTACCAGCCTACTATGCAATACTGTCTCCCCCAGAGGATGGGCCTGTGGACCATTAGACAGTGCTTTACAGCCCATTGGTGGTCCCTTAACCAGAGGTTCAGAAATGCTGACACAATTTACACAATAGTGGAATATACATATTAAAAATAATGCACCAAATATTTTGGATTATTACGTTTGAAAATAGCAAACTATTATCAATAGACAAAAATGGCAACAGAGAACATACATTTATTATTATATATAAGTAATATTAATCATAATAGATTTGAACACCTCAGAATTATGCAGTATTGTGTTTTACTACAACTGGACTGATGTTAATTGACATATCATTTTGAATAATACTGAAGCTTCATAATCATATTAGCAGAAACATCACTTCTAATGACAAGGTGAAGTCTGCCAGGAAGGAACAATAAAAGGAATAGTTTTGTCTAGTAAATACAGTATATCAACTTCATTCCCTGTGGATCAAAAATGACGTATAAACATTGCAGAGCCCCAGAACATCCAGCTGTACTGCTGTGATGTAATGTATATGATGTTTAGGTTGCTTTATCGTAGTGTAAATGCTAACTGGTTAATACTACACTTCCAGTTTGAGCATTTAGCTAGATAAAACATAAAATAATTGAGACATAGAAGGGAACGTGTGCTTGTTACAAGCTAAAAGTATACTTATATAAACAGAGCTGACTTAAAAATACCAAGTACCACCAAGCAAACCTTTTACCACACATTCTCATACTATTTACTCTTTAAATAGGGTTACATTAAAAACAAAATAATTATTTTAAACCTGTGAACCTGTTGAGATAATGTCAAATAATGTTTTAGAATGTATAAAACTACATAACCCAATGCTCAAGTGTTTTGCAACATCACCATCTGTGTACTGCATATATGTCCATGCTAATGGAAAATTAACCAGGTACCAAGTAGAGCAGAGTAAAGTAGTGTAGGGACCATGCAGAGGAAAAAGCAGCTTAATCGGCTTTCTTTGTAACAATACATTCTCTTTACTGTGTAACGTGGTCCATATGTAAGCCAAGCATAAGCCAAATGACATAAATGTATAACAGTAAGACTTGTTGACGTTATTAATCTGAGCACAGATTATTTAGTTTAATATTACAGTAAAGGTTATCATGTTAGAAGTGTATCCAAACATAGCCTTTAGATGAGGGTGGTCAATATGGTGAATGTAAAGACATATACCTTTTTTGTTTTGTTTTGTTATGTTTCTACATGTAGTCATACATCACACAACTGCAAATGATGCTGGCAATAAAAGTATGACTTTTTGAGGGCACCACTGCAAGCAATAGCATGCTATGGTAATATCTGCACAACTGGTATGACACACAATATGTTGATAACACCATCCCACTTCCTGGAGTACAATGATGCAAGCCCTCTTGAATTCTTCCAGCTGCCCAAATTTCTTTTGAAGTCTCCTCCAAGACAACCCAACCCCATTTAACAACCTTATATAATAAGTCAGGTACAGCAACAAGTTCTGTCCTTGTTGACTTAACATTCATGGCTGAGCAAATGTACCCACCAAGTTTAATTTCTGTTTGATCATTTCTTCTGGGATGAAATTGCTTTTTCGACATTTAGTGTACATATGCTACGTACTATGACTAATGCCAGGTGTGGGCTTGAAAGGTAAAAAGCCCCCTCAGCATTGAGCTGTGGAGCAGTGGAACTGTGTTCTCTAGAATGAGAGTGCTCCATTCAGCCTACCCTGGACAGCAAAGACAATTACAAAAATCATCTTGATTTCAGAAGAAACCATGAATAAGCTGGTGTCCCAATACTTTGGTTCATATATATTGTCACTATCACATAAAACTCTACAAGGACAACTAAGTTTTTATTTTATTTATAATGGAGTTATGGACCATTTCTACTTTTCTGTGTGACAGCAACATTATGTAGCTTTATATCAGTAATCATGAAAGACTCTTGTATCAAATAGCTTTATGCATACAAAATATTAGCACATTTGAAGAAAACCAAAGAATAAAGGGAAATAAACAAAAAGTATAACTGCAGAGAATTCTGTTTCAATAGGTATATTATTTAAGGCTATGAGTTTCTGCTGGTTATTTCAGTTGAAGAAGTGTGACCATAGGAACTGACTGTATATAAATCAATAAAAGCAATGTCAAAAAATAAAAATATTATTTGGATTAATAGTTTAAATTTTCTGCTCCTGAAATTCAGTACTGGTATCAACCACAAAATTTCAGTTGGACCCTCATTCTCTTGTGCCCTAAATCTCTTTTCCTTTATCCAAATGCTCTGCCCCTTCTTTCCCTCCTCTCTTGCTCTCATGAGCTCATAAAATGGGAATAAACAGCATTAGAAATATAATCTCTCCCTTAACCATCTCCCCCTTCCTCCCTCTATGACTCAGCCTTTAAAACCCTTGAGTTCAAGGACCAGTATAGCATCCCACTTATGACTTCAAGTTCTCAGTGTCCTTGGATTTGCACACATATGACTTGCCCTGCAGGTCTGGCCACACACAGCTGTTATTCCTCTTTAGATGTTTTTTATTAAAAAGCATTTCCAAATGGAGGGCCACCATGCTTGACTTGGTTCAGAGTGATGGTGACTGTTCATGTTTATTGATTGTTGGCAGAGTCAAAGGCGTGCAAATTTCTCCAAAAGACACCTAAGCCAGTGTTGGGAAAGCTGAGAACAAATGATACCATGCCGCACTCGTGAAAATCATTTCCAGGTGTCGGTTATTTTCACTTTTATAGTGTATGCTTACCTCCACACTCCTTTGAAGCTGTAATCTGTAATGCGACCTGGAGGCTAGCAAGAGCCAAATGTGTCATGCTGAAACACTGGCGTCATCCACAGGTTACATAAACAGCGAGCCAACATGACGCTGACACACTCTTCAGGAAGTCACTGAGGGCTGTACCCCTCATGGGACACACTCCACACACACATTCCAGGAACTGGTGTGTAAATAACTTCTGTGGACTTGCTTGATTAGTGCAAGGGCTTCAGTTCTGGCTTTAACAGTGATCGATTTGCTAAACAGAGTCACGGTTCTGTTGCTGAAAAGCGTGATGTTCCATGTTAGTGGGGCTCAAGGCACCCAGAAGGTTCCAGAAACTTCTTTGTGTATATGTGTGGAGACAGCTGTGTTGTTCTGTGTCATGGTGAGGGTTTGACAAATCAGCATTAGAGCTAGTGACTGTGTTTTCGGAGGATGGAACGCTTATTTTGTGTATGTGTGTGCACAGAGAGAGTCTCACAGCAGGCATGAAGTAAGGAAAGTCTTGAGCTCATCCACATTCATGATCTCACCTGCTTATAGAGAACTAAGATCCAGAGTAATGTGTGTGTGTGTGTGCACGCAAGTGTGTGTGTGTGCTTGTGGAAAATACATCATAAGCTGTCTCCTGATCCTGGAGTTGGATGCACTGTGCAGGCTAGTTAAACTTGACTTTAAATTTTAACCTAACACAGTTGTTTTTGTCTAACAGTGATCAAAGTGACCATTTTCCTGGGATATATCACCCTGGTAACATGTACTGCTCCATGCTTAACCCATCCACACACAGTGATAGACACACAAGGGAGTTGCTCAAGTGCACTTCAGTTAAGGATTTGAATCAGCAACCTTCCAGTCACAAAGCTGGTTCTTTAACCATTGCCCAAGCGCAAGTTCAGTCCCCCACTAGTAAAGTTAAACATGTGAGTGGAGTTTAAGTCTTTGCAAAGTTGAACCATTCTTCAGTTTTTGCTGTGAATGAATGCAATCAAATCTTCAGAGCACTGCCCTAAGAACTAGTATAAAGCGTTTTGTGGAAAGTGATCCAACAAAAACAGGATTAACCCCAACAAAACCAGAATAAACCCTTTTTATCACTTAACAGCAGAAACAATGAATTAGAAGGCGTCCCAATACTTTTGTCCATAGAGGGTTGGTGTTTACCTAGTGTATGATGCTACTTATGGTGGGAGGGTGAAGGCTGAAATGTTTCCCCCAGTCACTTGAATCTCCAATGGATGTTTGCAGACCACCAACACAGCGTGACGTGAATTTACACGCTTGGAGGAGAATACTAACCATTTGTAACATCAGCTAACAGATATCTGCACTAGACAGTGTCAAATTGACTGTTGGGGTACAGACAGTGCTTCAGAGAGAGCGAGGCCAACAGTGCTTTTCTTGGACTCCCACCCACAGTTTGATGTGAGATTGCTGGGCATTCAATCCATGACCTTTTCAGCAATATTCCAAATCCAGCACTTTGTGAAACATGAAATCACAAGTCTAATTGAATCTAAAATTCTAGTAATAAGCAGTAATCACAGTGCACATGTTCAGGGGTGTTGTTTTTATGACATAGCTGGGTAGCCAGTTAAATACACCCTCCAGCAGATGCAATAAAAGCAAATTTTAACTGCAACTGTAAAAATGGGATTTGCCCTAATCCCATGTCTAATGTACACTCTTAAATAATTGATCTAATGTTCAGTTAAGCAAGTTTGTTTATTTCACACTCTTTCATGTTATTTGGACTTATGTGCAGTCAGCTAGCATACATATGAGCTTGTGCCTTGTCCAGAAATCAAGAAAGTTGAGGGTTTTAAGTAAGAACAGGAGGATGTACCTTGTTTTAGAAGCTTTTATATTCTGTTTCTATATATTCTGTTCTTTCTATTCTGCAGTGGGGTCTGGAAACCGCAGGAGAAGAGCAGATAACTGTTGTGGCCACTTGGACTCATTGTCCGCTATCAAATATGCCATTGTTTCCCTCTACATCTTGGTCCTGCTGAGCATATTTGGTCTGTGCATCGCAGGTAAAGAAGCTTTTTTTTACTTTGTAAAGTAAAGCTCTCTAACTCTCATTTTATTTCTCTGGTGAAACAGAGTCATGACATACAGATTATAAATACTGAAAATATTAAATATTGAATTGCAAACATTTTGCTGAACAAAATCACTTCAGTTTTATGTTGTTGTTATACAACAAATTTCAATAACTAAGTTAGTCTTATTAGCATCAGTGAATGCACTACTGCTTTTTTTTATAAAACTAGATTTTTAATTCTAGATATGTCTCTTGTCCAAAGAAAATCACTAATAAAGTGTGATTCAAATATAAATATCAGTATCAGTATTGGTATCAATATTGAAAATGTCTCTTGGAACCATATGCCACTATCATAAACTAGACTCCAGTCCTGTTTTTGTTTGTTTCTTTGTTTGTTTCTTTGTTTGTTTCTTAGTTTCTTTGTGTGTTTTTGTTCTTATATCATTGGATGTTAAGACAATAGTTAATTTATTGGCATTGTAGTGTTTTATTTAATTTATTACAAAGTGTAATAATTGGAACAGGATTCAAGGTCCAGACTTGAAGACCTGTGCTCTAGGCTGGGTGAATGAACCCCTTTGTTTGGCCAGTGAGCCGACATTACTCAGAAAGTATGTCTGTGTTTCACCTTCCAACATTTACCAAAGGAGCATGTCACTGACTTACAATCAATGTTTTTGCCTCTGCCAGTCAGCCAGTGTTTTTGAGATTATGTAACTGGACATAGCTCAGTTAAGACATTCTGTCAAAGTGTACATAATGTCCATGCTAAGAAAAGCTGACTAGAATGCCATATCTCCATCTTTCTCTTTTGCGCTCTCTCTCTCTCTCTCTCTCTCTCTCTCTCTCTCTCTCTCTCTCTCTCTACATCTGGCTTCACTTGACTATTTTTGACTTTCAGCCCTGTCCAGAATCACTTCAGTAATTCCACCAGATAAGGCTGTAGCAAGATAGAGATTATCCTAGCCCACCATTTGAACACTGCAGGGCATTTCAGAGAAAGATTAATAAATTGGGAAAAAATCTTCACAATTTTGCCCTTACCCATATCAGGATGTGTTTGATATCTTTCTGGAACAAAGAGAAAATTACAGACAAGAATAAATTCACACACAAACATTAGGCTTCAAGATACGTAGCTGTAGTCAAAACTGGCACTAAGGACTTTGGTTATGACAAACTGACAAAAAGTTGCAGCAATACTGTACCCGTGGAAACTGAAGTCACTAAGCAACAATGCTAAATGGTTGATGACCTGCAAGCATATCATTTAATATAAAAACATGCACATTAAAACTGGCATTTTAAAGACTATGGCTATAACAAAACAGCAGGCCAACTAGTACAACTAGTACACATGCAGGAAGTTGCACTTATTGCTTAAAATCTCTGGTGCAAAATTGTGGAAAACTGAACTCCAATCAAGACCAAGCTGAGATCAAATCAAGATTATGAGTCAAGTTTATTTTTGGAGAGTTCTCTTCAAGACAAGTTTATAAGTAGCCTTTATCTGCTTCCAGTCCAAACACAATCAATATTTAAATATATAAAGGCAGATATAGGTCTGAAACATGTACTATCATCGTTCTTTGATCAGTATCACCACATGACTGTAAACTAATCTATGTTAATTAGGGTTTTACATCCTTTCCATTCTGCTTAAAAATAAAGCTACACAAAAAAGGATGCACAAAGAATCTGGTGTGCTACCAGATAATTCTGATGAATAAAACATCTGTTTGCACACTGGGAAATGTCTCTTTCCCCTAACTCACTGTCATTGTGTAGTCATTCCCTTCAGGTTACCTTCTCTTAGGCATGCAGTTTAATTTTATATATGCCTGGCCCTGGTGTTGAAGGCTAGAAGACCAAGTTACATTTTTTTGTACTTGTGAGTTAAGACTATGCTGGTTGTACACTACAGTGTTCTGTGTTAACACAAGATTACACTGCCATTTTATTTGATAGTTTAATAGTCAATAAAGAGTCAAAGAATGAAAGCATTTAAATAGTTTGCTAATGCAAGTTTTAGATTTCGCTTGAGATTTATTTTTTTACCTAAAATGTCATTCAGCTTAAACATTGTACATATGTTTAATTTGTCTTTAAGGCTGTGGATTACCTCAGAATGCTTAAGTTAATTTAAATTTACCTGGGTTTACATTGCTTTTTAATGTTTTCTGAGTCCACATATCATTATGACCACTAAGTGAAAATGAGAATATAGAAATAAATAATTTATGTTTATTTGTTTTATGTAAATTGTTACCAGTTTCATTTGAGACCAAATGCTAATTTGGCAAGACCAATGGTCAGGACCAAGAGTACAACTACTACAGAAACTCCAAGACAAATCAAACAATAGAAAATGTCTTTGAGTTCGAACCTCAAAGTCAGAAACCACATAAACATGACACAGTTGCATCAAATGTGTGTCAGCTTGCAGCCTTCTGTTTACAACATGCTAATTGGTAGGGACAAGCTTCTGTTACTAACAGCATTAGACTGACTGTTCAAAACTAAATATACTTTAAACACTGCCTTCTTGGGTGATCCACTACATTTATAACAAAGGGAACAACTGTGTTTTTGTAGCATTTGAAACTTCTCTGTATAGCGCATTCATAAATCTCTGTCTTTTGTAGTTCAAACTTCAAACTTTTTACCGTTTGGAGTTTATTTGTGCATGTTGATTTCATGTTGTGATCATTTCTCTTGTCACACACACTGAACTAAATGTTTGCATGACTGTGGAAATCAGAGAGAAGAGAGAAAGCAGACTACTTACCGAATAATGCTGCTGTCTAGTGGCATTAACCCTACACTAATGCATACCTGACCTCTGAGCCATTCGTTTTTCACATATAATATCATCTGACAGAGTTATGGAGACTTTACAGCACTATACAGCCTGGTTATGCAATCTCATGTAACTCGTGTGTAACACATGTAAACACACTTCACTGCCATAATTGGAAAGGAACTTATTTTTCCCATGTAGCATCTATCTGATGTAAAGGACAGATGGGATTAAGTGTGTGTCAGAGTGGTTAAAAATTATACTCTATTAGACTGTACCTATGGGCTGGATGGTATTTTGTAACTCTCCCATTTTGTGCTTTTTTGAACCTTTGCACCTCTAATTAGTTGAAATGCAGCTCATTCTGTTTGTCCAGGCCAGATTTAGTCATTTATCTGATGCTGTAATGTTTTCCAAGCTTGAACAGAACTCATTGGGTGACAGTACTCACTCTAGTGAAGTCTGGTTTTAGGGCTAATTCAGGCAAGATTACATTGGGTAATTTCTGCTTTCACAGGTGCTACTCTTTGATTTTGTCCTGTCCGAATTGTACATCAGTGTTTTCTACCTCCTTGCCTGTGAAAATTACAGTCTGAATTACCTACTGTTTTTTCATACAACTTCATACAATTCAGTTGATTGTTTTCAGTGTTGTCCAGATACATGTCCATGTTCATCAGGAATGTCAAATCACAAATTCAGTACTCTGCCATTGTATGTTTATTGTAATCAGAGAACAAAACACTGTGTATTTGGTTCTTAAACTGGGTTATATGTTACTAATATCTATAAAATAATCATTACTTTAGAATATGTGACATTATTGATGATTTTTAAAATGTCTAGTTTTACAGCTAATAGTGCAGTATGGGTAAGCAGAGTATGCCACACCTGTCTTGTCTCTGGGCACTTATTCACACATTCTGTGACATACTTGCGAATCCTCGGTGGACAAAAAACCCCTTCATGGTTTCTCAATGCTGACAAAACACAATTTCTTATCCTTCTGGATCATAATAATAAGAAATGAATAAGCGAAAACTGATGCAGTCATTACGAATCACATTTTACTGACGTTAGGTTAAGGACTAGGTTTAGCTTGAAATGTAGGTTCAAATCACATATTTACCCTGCTAAATTCATAATACAAGCATGCTGCCCTGGAACAGCGCACCATGCTGTTAAACACATAAGTACATCCACATTCCCACATATTGGCCTGCTTGCAGAATTGGACATATTTCCACATCTCCCAAAGTAGACTGATTTGGAAATTTACAAATGTATTCTTTTATTTGTTTGGGAAATAAAGTCATACACAGGCATCAGTTTCTCTTTGCAGTACTCAATACATTACAGCATAAGAATTTACTTTAAAAGACCATAGAAAAGTCTGGGAACACAGAGGAGTGAGATACACTCTCCATATGACCAGCAAAAACAAGAGTACAGAGACAAAGTGGAAGCACAGTTTAATGCCACCAGTGTCAGAAACACGTGGCAGGGGTTAAACACTATCACATACTCTGTCTCCCTGAGCAGCACCAGTGCAAGGCTTCCAGATGAGCTGAACTCCTTTCACGTTCATTTTGAAGCAAATCACAGTGAGCACATGGAAAGAGCCACGTCCACTGCTGAGTCCAACCCACCCACTGTCTCTGTAGCTGATGTGCGCAGATCCTTCAAGCATGTCAGCGCCCACAAAGACACCGGCCCAGATGGCATTCTAGGGCATGTGCTTAAAGCATGTGCAGATCAGTTATCAGGAGACTACCCAGACATTTTCAACACCTCTTTCTCTCCCTTTAAGTTGTGTCAGCATACTTCGAACTGACCACCATTGTCCCTGTTCCCTGACCTATGTCATAAACAAGTGCTTTGAGAGGCTGGCCAGAGATGCAGCAGTTTGCATACAGGAAAAACGGTGCAATTACCCTCACTTTGCTCACTGCCCTCTCCCACCTGGACAAAAAGGACACGTATGTAAGAATTCTGTTTGTGGACTACAGTTCAACATTCAACACCATCCTTCTCCGAAGCTTGAGATGAAGCTCCAGGATCTCGGTCTGAGCAGCTCTTTCTGCAGCTGGATTGTGAACTTCCTAACGGGTCCTGACGATGAGCAGAAATACATCCTCCACACTGACCCTCAACACTGGAGCCCCTCATGGCTGTGTGTTCAGCCAACTCCTGTACACCCTTACACTTATGACTGTACAGCCAGACACATATGCAATTGTTAAATTTGCCAACAACAAAACAGCTTACAGAAAGGAGGTCAGCCTCCTGACACACTGTCAGGAAAAGTAAAGATAAATCTTCCGCATTAAGTAAAGTAAAGATATATCTTCCGCATTAAACCTATCCACACACAGTGATACACACATACACACTAGTAAAATCACACACTAGGGGGCTGAAAGCACACATGCCCAGAGTGGTGGGCAGCCCTATCCACAGTGCTCGGGGAGTAGCTGGTGAGTTAAGTGCTCAAGGGCATTTAAGTGATTTCCTGTCAGTTCAGGGATTCAGACCAGTTACACTGCCAGTTCCATAACCACCAGGCCACAGCTGCTCCCAAAACAACCCTCTCTAAACCTGAGGAAGATCAAAGAGCTGATAATGGAATTCAGGAAGCAGGAGAGAGAGCACTCCCCTGTCTCCATCGATGAGACCACTGTGGAGAGGGTCAGCAGATTGAAGTTCCTTGGTGTTTATATCTTTGAGGAGCTCACAGGGTCAGAACACACCACTGGGGTGGTGAAGAAGGTACAACAGCCCTCAGGAAGCTGAAGAGGTTTGGTCTGAATCCCTGCATCCTGAGAATGTTCTACACCTGCACAGTGGAGAGCATCCTGATGGGCTGCATCACCTACTGGTACAGGAACTGCACCACTCTTGAGAGGGAAAATCTGCAGAAGGTGGTGTGCACTGCCCAGCACATCACCAGGGTTCAGCTCCCAAACCTTCTGGATTTATACACCAGCTGCTGTATGAGGAAGACTAGGAGGATTACAGAGGACTCCACCCACCCAAGCCACTGCATGTGCAAAGCTGCCCAGCAGTAGGAGGTAAAAAAGCATGAAGACCAGAACCAGCTGGTTTTTAGATGGCTTCTTCCTCCATGCCACCAGGCTGCTAAGCAGTAACTAGAATAGTGTTCCAGTGCACAGTTAGTCACAACTCATGTCACCTGTCTCATTACACCTTCACACCTTCACGCCATGTAAACTTTTCATAAACACTTTCTGCACCTGCACTTTATTCATTACCAGAGCAGCAACTAGCTGCTCAGTTACACTACACCCACCAAAGACCCTCCCACTGCACCCACCAAAGACCCTCCCACTGCACCCACCAAAGACTGTCTCCCACTCCCACACGTCTCACACTACAGCTATAGTTAAATATATACACAGTGCACGTGTAAATAGAATGCAAACTTTTTTACAGTTTCTTTAGACATGGAACTTCTACAGTGCAATAATGTATGTATTATGCATGTATAGTGTAAATTAATGTGTGAATACTCTTTATATTACATAAAGGTATATTCTTTATCTTAACTTTTTTTTTCTCCCGTTTTTCTTATGCATCTCTTTTACTACTATGAGGGACTTACACCTGTGTAATTTGATGTAACACTAAACTTGATTTGATTGGAAAAGCCTTCATTCAGGTGTGCCCAGACTTTTGATTGGTACTATATTTACTGAGGACAAACAGGTTGCCAATGGAAACACTGAGGTTTAACACTCACAACCACATATACGCAGAGTCCCAAATGTGCGGCCAAAGTGGTTTGTTGCTGATTAGGCTGACTTGGATGGAGGACAACGGCCATGACGCTGAAATCTAAACCCACAAGTCTTAAAGATGCAGGAGGGAGAGGTTTTTACAGTCTAAAGCAGTAGGAGCTCCTCATAAATCAGCTGTACTGATTTATTGACAGTTACTGAGTGACCTTTATCACAGTGACTTATTGGGTTGTTTCCGAAGCAGTTTTCTCAATCTAAAGCATCTTATATCTCTTGTAAGATTAAACTTAAGATTTAACTCCCCCCCTGAGTTTAAATTTTTAACAACCTACAGATTGCTAGTTGCACCAACAGTGCCTGGTCATGAGCTGTGTTGGTAGCTTTAAAGGCTGTGTGTGTGTGTGTGTGTGTGTGTGTGTGTGTGTGTGTGTGTGTGTGTGTGTGTGTGTGTGTGTGATGGGTCAGGAAGGCACTTGTCAGAGTTCCAGTGTGAACATGAACACATCCCCATCTGATTTTTAATCCACATTTGCTTTCTATTTGTGCTCTTGCAGAATTTATGAGGTTCTAGTCTTCATGACCTGCAGATGCCTGCACTCTATAACATTCCTTAGTGTCAGTGCATAGATAAATGTGTATGTGGGAGTGTGTATGGGTGTGGAAGGAGGAGAGAGAGAGAGAGAGAGAGAGAGAAAGAGAGAGAGGGAGAGGGACAGACTGTGTGCAGACTTATTGCGCACCTGTGATAAGTTTTGCCACAATACGCTTTTGCTTTTGAGATTAAAATTGCAAATACAGCAAAAGTAAAGACCAAGGTACCATTTTTCCTAACTAGATCCCACCCCCACTACTGTCATCTGTCTCAGCTGCCAGATTGGAATAATGGTCTCATTCTGGCCCACTTTACATCTGATGTTCTCTAGCCATAATTTCCCCAAAGAATTTTCAAAATAAGCCATGAATTCAGCCACCATTACCAGCAGAGTTGGTCCTACATCTATGTGAGTGTATATGTGTGAATTCATGCCTCATGTTAACACTCTGTTATATTAGTTAACTGTTAGTTATTGTGTTATTGTATCTTTTTCAGTTTATTAGAGCATTCATTATTATAAAAGAGTAGATTAAAAATCTACATCCTAATTGAACCATGCAGCATAGAAACAAATGAAAACTGCTCTTAAATATAAATGATTCAAAATAGAATCCAACTAATTTAAGTATTTCAAGTCCAGTGAGACTGCATTAGAAGCAGTGCAAAAAAAGACTGCCATTATAAATGGCATTTAAACAACAACAGATGGTGAATAACAACATTAACTATCTAACATTAGTCCATTAGGACATCATCTTCTTTATACAATGGTTAAGAAAGATGTTTTATTTTCCTCCTTTCTGACCCTCTGAACTTTTTTTCATGCAAGAGTGTTGTCTTTTATTATTTTTTATTATATCATCCACAATTGTTCCATCCCAGCTCAATACAGAAATGACCTGCTTTGCTGCCTAGAAACCATATGAGGTATCTTGATTATCTTTTGTTATGCCGTTTGGTTCAACAGAGCCTTGCTGCATCGCCATGCTGTGATCACTATAGGGAAAGTCTTTCATGTCAAATTAACATATGAGTATTTATGTGCACTGCAGAGTGTTGGAGTCAGCTGTATAACATCTGTCCACACACACACACACACACACACACACACAGGAACGCACACACACACACCATCCTGGCCAGCCCAAAATAATCACTACACATCCCTCTTGATCTAGGACAGTGTCAGGACACAGCTATAGTAGATAGCATCGGCTGGAAAAAGCTTCAGTCAGTAAGTGTTGAAGGACGTATGAATATGGAAGCCTATTCACACCAGGCACAGTGTTCCTTCTTCTTTTTTTGGCAGAAGTATAACATTTTGTTAATTACTTATGTTCTCACAAAATGCTTACTGTCTCTAATTGTCTTTGCTTTTTGTACCAATTAGTGTTGAATATCACCAGTACCATAATGCCTTTAAGCACTTACAACCCAAGATCTGCACTTTGCATGTTGCATGTTCAGCTTCATATCTCAGGATCAGAGTAAGCAAAAGACATGATACACCTATCATAACAAATTACAAGATTAGACCCTATCTAATCATGGTCTCATCATTGTGTGATGAAGTATCAGCAAGTAATCTATGTTGAATCTTGTTTCCACCTGAATTAAATCCCAGTTTAAGTGCCACAGGAGCTTCCAGTGAATGTTTACTGGTCTGTCCACATGTACATGCTCAACCTGCATGCACACTCCAACTGATGAGCCCAGATATTGGGTTACCAAGGAAACTGGCTGGGAGGGATTGTTTGCTCCCTTTTTTCCCTATTTAAATTTCAGAATAAAAGTCTTGAGAAGGAATAATACCCAACATAAATAAATGACAAAAATAACAATAAATGGCTTTCTAAATGTTGTCAAGTATTTTGATAAAGTTATTATTATACATATCATTGTCAGTCTAAACATTACAAATATCTGAATTAAATTTCAGCTGCAATTTCAAGCAAAATTGGCATATGGTTCTAAAGGTGAATTTTAAAAAATAATAAAAAATTTTTTAAAAAATAATAAAATGTATTGTATGATACCAAAGATTTGAGAAAATTTGTGACTGTTTATATGTTTATATGTGTTTTTTTCTATTAGCTAAAACTCAAAAATAACCAATATCAAATTACACATTTTTACACTATTTTAACTCTGCTTCAAAAGAAAGTGACAGAATCACTCTTCAGATCTAAAGTGATATTAATCTCTGTACTTTTCTTCAGTATGGCACTAAATGTGCACTAGGTTAGTGAACGATCACAACTGAACCCTCTGCTGAGTGTGACCTGGATTTGCTCAAATTCACTTGCCCTAGACTAGACTAGAATGGCTGTTCTGCTTTACAAGCTCCAGGAGAGTGTGTCTCCACTATATAATCCTAGGTACATGCATAGAGAGATATGGCAACCACAATCGGCTGTTTTTATGAGGGAGTGTAATGGACATATTTGGCAGGAGTTTTTAGATGCACCTTAGGCCCAAGGAGAGAGGTCACAATGTACCTCCAATGCACTGCCAAGTAAGGAAAAATGACAGGTCTTGGACTGTGAAAATTAAGTGACACCTTGTACATATATTTGTTTTCAAGGATATAACAATGAGTGAATGTGTGTGTAGAGAGAGAGAGAGAGAGAGAGAGAGAGAAAGAGAGAGAAAGAGAGAAAGAGAGAGAGAGAGAGAGCACACACTAACTCTTCAATTAACAAGTACTTTTTATGACCCATTCATACTTGTTGATGTTAGCAAAAATGTATGGTAACTGATAACATATGATTATATTCAAAACTTTTCAGCTGTTTTCAGGAAAAGAGTGCATTATGGACTGTCAGTTGTGTGTTTTCCAGTCACCATAAAATTTATATTACATAACTGATGTTCATTCATATTATCAGAAAGCCAAAAGTTATTTTTGTTTGACAGTTTGCTTATTTATTCATTTTTGCTTTGCTTTGAAAAAGTTGCATTTAGGAATGGTATGACTAATTTAATGTGTTTAAATTTAAGCTACATTTTGTTCTTTTACTTTTTTTTAGGCAAAAATTTTAATCCCACACCAAACTCAGAGACATGAAACAAATGGCCTAGCTCAAAGGAAACAGTGGTCTAAATTTGCAGAGTAAAGAAAAATGATTGAATTGAATTATTTGTAAAAAGTTTTCACTTCCTCATTTAAAATGTTGTCATTCATAGGCAGTTCAATTGTGTGCAGGCATGTTGCTAACTTTAGCAGCAGCTATTGCAGAGGAGGACTTCAGGCTAACAAAAAAATACACTTTTCAGCTCTAAAAATGTATCTGACGTTTATTCATAAACAAATACTGGTATTGAAATACAATAATCTTACACTTATCTCCTTGAAGTACTCCTCTTTGGCTACCACAAACGTCTCCGAACAGCACTCTTCTAGAATGCCTCTTTTGGATGATCCACAGCTGGTCAATTGCATTCTGCAAGATATTTTCTCTGAACTGAAATTTGGTGCCTTTATGGGCCATTTTCATCTTACGGATTAGTCAAAAGTCACACAGAGCCATGTCAGGAAAGTAGGTAGCCTGGATTCTATTAACCCCTTCACAGTTGGCTCTGATTTCAAAGTAGTAAGTACTTTAGTTTCTACAGAAACCAGAGCTTTGTTGGTTTTTGTATTTTTCTCAATTTTTCTCCAAATGCCTCCTAGTCATTTAGTGTTATCAGTGTTGCACTGAAGAGGAAGGAGGTTTTGGATTTGTTTGTTTGATTCTTTGATTCATGGCCAAGCAGAAGTGTGTATTTGGCTAGGAAACTCTGTATCAAATATGAAAAAAGGGCCAGTGCATTATTGTGATGGAGCTGTCAATTACCCGCTGTCCACGGGTCTGGTCCTTTCTGGACTCACCAAGCTTTACACAAAATTTAATGCAGTAGCATTGCAGACGTTTTTCTGTCATTTTGTCATTATGTTAAGTAATCAGAATTGCTGCTTGTTTCAAGAACAGTGTTGTTCTAACTGTGCTACCAACATATGCAAAACCCTGTGTCTAACATTTCACAAACTTGACATAATGTAAATCAAAATGGTTGTTTTGTATATTTTATCAGAATTTTATAATGAATGAACCGTATGCAGAGTCTCTCCTGTCTCAGCTACTGAATTTTAAATGCCTTCAGAGTAGTTATAGGTGTCTTGGTGGCTTCCTTCAATACTCTCACTCCACAGTCTCTCAGTTTGAGGGGTGACCTGTTCTAAGCAGATTTTCACATGTACCAAATTCCTCCCATTTATTAATGATGGATTAACCTAACTGTAGGCAATGGTCAATAACAAAATTGTATTCATATCCATCCTCTGACTTATACACTTCAGTAAACATTCTTCCAAGTTGAGTGAGGTGTTCTTGTGTATTTATGTTTTATTTATGTTTTATTTATAGTAATTTTGATTAATCAGTGACTGGAGCCTCTAGACATTTATACTACAATCACTTGAGACACATCTACTGTACTCAGGTCATCTTCTTTCCTCTTGTGACATGAACAGAACCAATTGCCTGTGCCAATACTTCCACTAATCGACCAGGAGCACTTTAAATTTTACTGTGTAAAAGTTTTAGTGCCATATTAATGTTCTCTATTGTCCTTGTCTTGGTTAAAACCCTTGTTTAGACATTTTGAATGAACCGGAGCTTTGAGAAATCCAGTGAAGTGACGATTACAGTATTCAGCTTTGCTTGAGATAAAATTGTGGATGAGCTCTTCATGAGCTCATATGCTTTAGGCAGTCGTGGCATAAAGGTTAAAGAAGCAAGCTTGGGTCCAGAATGTTGTTGGTTTTACCCCCAAGCAGTTTAGTCAGCAGAGACCATGATAGATAGGGCATGAGGAACAGCAAAGACACCTGAGCTGCACAACAGCATCCAAAGTCTTAGAGAGGTTTATATTATGTGAGTAAAACATATTTAAATGGTTTATGAAAACAGGGCCTGTGCAAAAGCATCCAAGTAGCTGGCATGAATCATAATCAGGACATGGCTAGTTACACAAGCTCTGGGTTCTATTAACCCCTTCACAGTTGGCTCTGATTTCAAAGTAGTAAGTACTTTAGTTTCTACAGAAACCAGAGCTTTGTTTGTTTGTTTTTTTCTTTTCTCAATTTTTATCCATTTCCAAATGCCTCTTAGTCATTTGGTGCTAACAGTGTTGCACTGAAGAGGAAGGAGGTTTTGGAGTTGTTTGTTTGATTCTTAATTAAGACATGCTGTGGGATTAAGTTTAGTTGTATGAAACATTTACATATATTTACATTTCATTTAGCAAATTTGTATCCAGAGCTGTTTAAAGAATGCCCAAATATTGAAAGACGAAGTGCTCAAAGAATCTGCAAGAGTCATTCCTTTATACTCTGTAGCTCTTAGAACTCTTTCCTTTTGCTGTACTATTCATATGTAATTAGTAATGTGTTTAAAACCTCTTAATTTAATAGCATTATTGTAGAATGGCTATATAAACATCTCAGCCTTGATGTAGGGTTTTTAACATTTTTTTGTTTCATTCCACTGAATGCTGCTGGTAAATAAATAACGGCAGCAAGTAACATCAACAATTGAGTTAAAGAGCAAAACAAAGCTAAAAGAGTTAAGACAATGTGACAAACCAAGAGATGCAGCCACCAGTTTCATGTTGGCTTACCCTGACTGTTAGCCGGCTGAATCCACTTAGGTGGAATCTCTTTGCTATTTTATAAACTAAACCCTCGGCATGTAGACACACAAACAGAGACTCGATTAGACTGGGAAACAGGTCATCGGGTCATTTGGGGGCTCATTGTAGCTTAGCAAGTGTTCCATTTGTGTTTATGGTTTGTTTGTGTGTCTCTGAGGTGTTTCTGAGGTTTGGCCTGTAAGTGAATTAATGCTCTGTTCACAGCAAGAATTCACAATAATTAAAGATGAACAATCAAGAAAAACAGGGAGTGAGAAACACAGTGTAATGTGTTTAATATGCTTATTGTGTCTGTATAAGGGGCTGGAAAAGCAGCTGCCAGTTTGTCACTGTGACGTAGCAATTTGGTGGAAGGAAATGCTAAAATTAAAACATAACAAATGTGATGTTTGCAGTTCACTTTATTAAAGTCTTATAATGAAATAAGTTTCATCATGTGTGTTATGAAAGCTGTTATTTCACAATAAAACACTGCTTCTCATGTTCTATTGCTTAAATATAATTATTACAATAATACATAAATATAACATGGTGTTTTTATTGCTGTAGAATTAGTTTACCTGATATTTCTGGCATATAGTGCTATCATTTGCTCTACATCATGTGAACTTTACAGTATATTATGAAGCTACCCCTTATGTTTGCATTCATCAGGTCTTCAGTATATGACCTACAAACCATATAATTTTTTTTTTTATGTCAGTACTTTGCTACCTGATACCTGACATTTTGATATCCGCATAGTCTCCAGCTGCAACGTCTGTATGTTCATAACAGCTCTGCTGTTTCCCGGTACAGGACCTTTAAGTAGAGAGAAGAGATTGTGGGCTATATCATGAGCCAGAGAGAGAGATTTAGGCAGTGTTGGTGAAATGTGGTGGAGTGAAAGAGATTTGGATTGGATTTAGAACCAGTTAAGGATGAGGTATTTTAGTCATGGATTAACTGAAGTCCATCCATCTGGATAAACAGTTCATCAAAGGGGCCACTGCTGAGATGGCTGAAAACAAAAACACGACATGCCTTTTCCCAACAGTCTCAAATTCAGGCCTCCCTTGATACTTCCCGCTCAAACATGACGTCTCATTTGGAACGAAGACCTCAGAAGACACCCGATCCACCCACTGTGTCTCAAGGTCTCCATGCACTTGTGAGAGTTTCAACATCCATGCATTGACATATGATGGGAATCATGAATCTGGACCAGAATTTAATATTTATTGGCAAAGGTTATTTGGGCATGGCCCATTTCTGCCTTCTCGTTCCAGTCTTCAGGGGTATGGGACATACTAGCTAAATTTCTTTTTACAATATATCTTCCTCAGGAAGGTATCTAACTCTTGTTAACAACGAATAGCTAGTAAATTCTGTGACAAACAGAAAAAGTAATTTAAATAAAATTTCTTTACATTTAATAATTAACACAGCAATGTAACTGCAGTTTTTCCTCAGTCGCCAAAGTTATTGTATTGCTGCATGGTAAATTTGAGTAAGCACAATTTTAAAAAATAGATAACCTGCAAATAATAGATAAAAGACCTGCAAAAAGGCTAATAATTATCATAGTATGTGAAAACATTGGTCTAGATAGAACTGATTTATTAGTAGTTCGAGCTTTAAATGGAAGCCCACATTTTTTTACATAATCTGAACACACATGTGAATATTTTGTGATGCATGGTCCAATAAAAAGGGTCCTGAGTCACTTGAATAAAAGTGAATAAAAACTTAAAGTTAAACAGATTTTGGTCTTTCATCTGTAAATGTACAATTTAGAATAAACATAATGTTAATATTTTTACTGAAGAAGTAAAAAAAATGTATTTTGTTGTTGTTTTCTTAATCAAATCTCATTTTTAGAGTGTTAAATTTGATATTGACTGATCAGACACACAGATTCTCTATATCCTGCATCCCTAACTTAGCTGTCACTGAAGTGGGCACTGCTTGATACCTTCAGGAATATTATAAAGGCTATTTTGTATAATAAGAACAGGAACTGAGCCCAATCATCACACAAAGAACTTGGCTAACACTGCGGGTGTGTTCATGCAGGTCTTCAAATTGCTATTTTCCCAGAAATGCTGTGCTTGATCACAGGCCCTGCACACCCACAGCATGAACTTTTAGAGAGAAAAAGAAAGAGAGAGAGAGAGAGAGAGAGAGAGAGAGAGAGAGAGAGAGAGAGAGAGTTTGTGTGAGAGTCTGTGTTCTTTGGATAGATGTAAAGTAAAGCTGGGTTCTTACTTCTCAAAACCTCACTGGCAGCAAACCACAACGCAATCTGTTAAATCTGACTGCCAGCCAGCTTTCAGCTCATATATATATATATATACACACTCAAATTATTTTAGCTTAATCCAAACGGGGTACAAGACTGAGGGATAATGCTATATATATATATATATATATATATATATATATATATATATATATATATATATATAGTAACTAATAACATTGTGTCTAATAACATATTGTGTATTCTAAAGTATATATATATATTTAACTATATTTATATATATAACTGAAGGTATAAGGTATTTTACAATACACAATATGTCTCATGAGTTCTTCTGAGATTTGCCAGCTATAAATGGACAGCAATGGACAATGGAGTTTAAAATGACCATTTTTTGATTCTCAGGGTTGTCCCCAACTAAAACTGAGGCACATGTAACAAAACATATTTAGAAGTAAAATAACATAACAAATAGAAACTCTACCACATTTGACCTTAGACCACTACATAAATGCACATGGTCTACATGTGTGATGGTGTTGGCTCCCCTTACACCCACCTCACACCTCACAGTTCAGAGCAAACGGCAGCTTGTTTCATTTGGTTCTTTTGTTGTTTGAAGTGTACTGCATGCTTAAGATTTTTTTAATTGACCAAAAGCCAAGATCACCCTCACGTACAGTACCTCCATTCACCCTAAAAAGTTTATTAATTAAATATCAAAGTATCAGAAAACACTGGATTAGATTCAGCCAAACAGAATTTAAACCATTTTTCACTTTAGATGGAAGTTTTCTTGGGTGAAATTGCAGTTGTATACTATGCATTGCTTTTTAGTTGTTGTTTTTTTTAAGACTATATTTAGAAATGCTGTATCAGAGTAACTTTCAAATAAGCATAATTTCTGATTCACACTGGCAAACTAAGGACAACAAACCTTTTGTTTAGTTCTCATACTGAAAAGTATGCTACTTACTGGGCCTGATAAATGCAGAAAAGTCAGTGCCCACATCTGCCAGTGCAATGTCTCACTTTGTTGAGTACACATTCTCCAAGAATCTGAAGCGCTTCTACAAACATTGGTTGCTCGGAAACCTTGCTGGAACCTTGAGCTGGAACATTCAACTGGTGCCCCTCTTCTCTGTGTGCTCTGAGCTGGGGAAAGCCTCTCTAATGAGTGTTTGCACCCCATCAAGTCTCCATTGTCCAGACCTCATTAGCCCAAGGCCACTCTCAGAACATAGTGGGACCAGTCGCAGCAGGAAAAAGTGCAGCCAGAAGTCAATGACGGCCAACACACACACACACATTTAAGCCACAAAGTTAAAAGTTGGGGGTAATTAACATCCCAATGCTAATTGCTCTTGACCTTTGTAGCATTTAGCTGTACTCTAGCTTTCTACATTATGAAGAATTAGGATTGAAGTTGACCACCCTGGTTGCATCAAACAGTTCAGCTGTTTAATGTAAATGCAAAATGTAAAATGTAAAAAAAGAAAAGAAAAAAGAAACACAGTGCAGCTATGTTCAATCACAAATGTCTAAACATATTTGAAGTCAACCCAGACATCTGATGTTAATGTCAAGTGATGCGTCAAAAAGCCTATTGTACAGCTTCTTCCTTGAGGCCAAAAACTGTCTCAAGTGCTCACAAGAGCGGAAGCCATGCCTCTTGACAGTGCATCTCAAATCTCCTTCGAATGAATTTCTAAGTAGATGAATGGCTATATTCAATGGCAAAGTCAGGTTACAAAGTCAGATTCCAGGGCCAAACGTCTTTTTCTCCCGGAGCGGCAATTGTGACCTTGGGTCTCTGCAGGAGGCAACAGCTAAAGCAAGCCTGTTCTAATGAAAAAAGTAGGACTGAGAATGTTTTCCCTGTGTTATTGCTTCAAAGTAATTAACCGTTGCAGACTTTCTTAAGCTCCATGGGAAGGAGTTGTGTTTGTGTTCCAACTGGAGAAACCTTCATTCCTAAGTTTGGAGTTTGTACCAAAAAAACAAGTGAATCTTTTTTTCTATAAACGTGGTAACTGCTAAGTACACAATTTTTCACTGCATCAATCAAATCAGTGCCTGTTGAGAATGTTAATAGAATGGTCCCAGAATGAATACCTCTGACAAAGTAACTGATTTTTATTGTCTAGACAACAAGCCGCAGACGTCAACACCATCATCATACTTCAACTGTGTGTGAAAGCAGTTTCCCAGGTCTCTTTGGCTGCACTCTTAGGCTTTATTGTGTCATGCAGAACCATTTCTAGTTGTTATTCAAGACTCACCTGCAATATCTTTGCTCAATGCCCTGACAGACGGTTTTGGAGAATTAAAGTGACATGATTTAGCATAATATCTGTTGCAGGAAATAGTTTAACAGCATGTCTGCATATATCACAGCAGAGGGAGAGAACAGGAGAGGGAGAGAAAAATGAATGGCACAGTGTAACTGAATACTCCAATTACACCAACACTTTGGAGTGGAGGTATTTCAGCATTCTCGAGTGGACTGGCAGGTGTCTCTCTGCTTTCCATATGTGGCCTCTTATCCATAACCAATCACCTCAGAATATAACTCACTGGTTAGTCTTGGTTACCAATCCCATCAAAGAATAGGGTCAGCTTTGATCTCACGCAGGGAGCTGGCCCCTCACACAAAGCTAGCTAGGCTTTTACAAGATGACAATTTATAGGAATTCCTCTAGTTAGTCTTGTGGTTTGCGTGCATGGATTTAGAAATTCCATGTTTACCAGGTACCAATTAGCAGGCATTGTCTAGATATACTCCTGTCCACCTTTTCAAGACACAGAATCTCCATTATTTTGTCTGAGTACACAATTAAGCAGCTGCTCACATAGTGCTATGCTGGCATTAGTTGGGAAGTTTGATTAAAGGTTAGTCAGGAAACAGGAAATTAAATAGCCTTTTGTCCCCAAGTGCAAGACATGAAACCACTTTTTTCTGTGTCTGAAGTGAAAGGCCACTCTTTCCTGATGTCCTATATTGAGACAAAAGATCAAAACATTCACTTTTCTAAACGGATCCCAGGCCTAAGCCATCTCAAATGGCACAGTGACATTTCGCCAGCTATGTCCAGACCTCTCAACTGTAGAACCAGATGTGACGGAGGTAAATGACACTCTGTTTGGGGTACTGCAATTGGACTTGCCTTCGCAACCTTGCAGTGTTGACACACTGCCACCAGCAGTAACAAATGACCTGAGCTCCTTCATGAGAAAGCAGGACAATGATGTGAAGCCAAAATTTCCAGCTAATTCGACTGAACAGCCTCACAAATTCACCCAAGCTCAAATTATTCCAAACTTGGCCACAACACACCATAACTTGTAGTCAATGTTTTGACACCCTCATCTAGCACATAATGACGAAGCCAACAAAAGCTCAGTTATGGCCATGTGTTGTTTTTTTTTTTCTCTTAAAAGCCTGAATGAAATCAGTCTTCAGTGCTAGTTTGGTTTAATTATTCATGCTTCCCAGGTGGAGGGGAGGTTTGCTCTGGATTGAGAAGCACTGAAATAAAGCTCAGCATTGAGTGTTTGGGATGTCTTGGATATTGTATTAGGATAACAAGTCAAGGGTGAATCCTCAGAAGAAATGGAAGATAACCACAAGAATGCACTGACTTTGCCAACAGCTTAATGTGCAATTTAATAACTAACATTCCAGCTAAATATATGTTTCTGCCAAAGGCTTTTGTCGTTCCTTCATTAGTTTGCCCGGCTGTTTTGGTGGCCAGGATTATCTCACCTCTTTTTTATCCCTATTTTGCCTCACAGAAAATGTTAGGTTCAGAATGGTTATATATATTGTACAAGCCATAGTTGTCTAATTTATCAGGTTACAAGTGTTTTTATTGATATATTAAGAGGTTGTTACATAATATAGATACTCCACAACTATGTGTTTGTGTCCTAATTCTTCAAATCCAATTCAGTACAGAGAAGCATGTGTTGAACTCAGTAAGGCAATCATTAGAGTACATAACACTGGAAATTCTTCTTTTGTCCATAACCACATTTAATGGTGAATGAAAGTAGCCCTTGTTTGTGGTGAGTGCTGATTGGTGGGCATTCTGTGTTTATAACTGGTGTTTTATGTTACAGTAAGCCAAAATATTTGTGTGCAAATGTGAGGAGTTCTAGCTAATACTTTTTGTGGTCTAATACCCACCCAGTTATATATTTCAAGTAAAGGCAAATTGTACAGACAATTCTTGAGTTTTTGAGTAAGTTAAATTTTAATTTCACGTTTCACATTCTTTTGTGGCCTGTAAACCTGATGGCCATAAGCAGTGTATTAAAGGATATAAATGTACCACAGCATTTTATATAAACAACTGACAACCCTTTTGTTCTGAGAAGTTTAATGAGAAATGAACTGAGCTTAAGCTTGACTGCATAATGAAAAGGTAGTGCAAACTTCTAGCATAAACACACAGTTTCAATGACATAGGCACAAGTGTGATTGCACTTTCCTTGTAAATATTCATTTGATGTGATGCCTGTGAAAGTACACAGTTACTGAAGCTCAAATATAGGTTTATAACAGAACGTTAGAATGATAACCCAGTATCACATAAGCTATGGTTATTGTCCAGGGCTTAAATTAAACATCTTCATGTTTGTTCAGGATGAGTCATACTAGCCTTGTTGTAACTGTCATTTTGACAAGAGTTAAATTCATATAAAGCCATTTGAAATATGAGTGTCTGTGTATTTTCCTTAACTGATGCCAGGCAGTTAAAATGATGACATCTTTGATTAGTGCAGACTAATAGCTATGTGGCAGTGAAAGCACAGCACATGTGCAAGTACTGTATGAATATAGACAGGTGTGTGTGTGTGTGTGTGTGTGTGTGTGTGTGTGTGTGTGTGTGTGTGTGTGTGTAATGAACCAAAGGACCTTTTTATATGATTGACTTCACCTCACAGCACCATCTTCAGTCCATAATTGGTCAAGAGAATAATGCCAATAATGATAAAACAATTAGTACTTTTTTAAAGATTCTACAGGTTTTGAGGAATACAACTCCACCAAACATATATATATATATATATATATATATATATATATATATATATATATATATATATATACCATGTACATGGACAACATTAATCACACCTGGGGCACACTAATGAACAGCAGGGTTATGAATGAGACACAGCTGGTAATAGGCAGAGACAAAACCAAAACAAGACGTGCTCAGAAGCACATGGATTATAAACAAAGCAAAGATGTGATAGGAAGACAGGAAAGAAGAACAGGACAGACACATGACACTTTTAGAATGTTGACCTGCATTTATTCTTACTGTTAATTTTCTCTTTCATTCTGGAAAAAGATTGGTCAATACAGTTTTCCATGAAATGGACTATTTATTTATTTAATTAGTGAAGGTGTTTGTCCATCAGTGCTCTCTGTAGTGCAACTTAGTCTTTGACATCCTGCAGACAAGTTCATATTGTAAAACTGTGGCTCAGGGTGGACTTAGACAACGGTTTCAGACTGCATACAGGATTCAGGCCCAGTTAAAGCTCTACTCTAAAGCTAAGTAAAGGGAACTCTTCTAATGCACAAAACTCTCTAAGATGGACCAGCAGTGGCATTGTAACCCATCCCTGTGTTTAAAGTCACTGGAGGAGTGGGAAGCAGACTAAAAACAGATGGGATGGTGAAGGAAGGGTGTGTAATGGCTTCCTCAGGTGTAACATCATCCATAAATCTGCTTTTTGTTGGGCCTGCACAAGAAAAGAAGAGGATGCATTCTCCAGTCCTCAGCAAAAAATGGGTGACCAGTAAAAAGTAGAATTAGGTAGAGTGAATTAGTGAGAAGCTTTATTTTTTCTTGCATTAATAATGAGTTATGAAAGGAAAACTCACTGAAAGATATTTAGGCAATAGCCTGGACAATAGGAAAAGAGCCAGAAGCGTCATAACTGAAGTATGATTGGAACTAGCCATGGAGTGAATGTGTCATGCTGACATACTGATACAGAGTGTGTGGTTTCTAGCCTTTCTGTAATTACTTTGACACCTGATGCTGGCTTTTCACACACCAGTCTCTTTTTAAGAATTTTGATCTTACCAAGAACAATCTAGGTCTATGCAGTAAAAATCTTCTTCAGGGTTTTATTCTAAATACCTTTCATCTCTAATTATTTCATACCAGCAGCAGACATTTCCAAGCAGTTGGAATCAATCCCAGGGTACAGTTGGAGTGTGTTCAAATTAGGCTCAGTTTTTAT
This sequence comes from Acestrorhynchus altus, assembly GCA_034509495.1. Taxonomy (NCBI): domain Eukaryota; kingdom Metazoa; phylum Chordata; class Actinopteri; order Characiformes; family Acestrorhynchidae; genus Acestrorhynchus; species Acestrorhynchus altus. The sequence continues at coordinate 13,568,307 of CM067511.1, read as the reverse complement.
GCACACTACCTTACCCTACTGGTACATACCAAGTGGCAAGTGAGTGCTCACACTGGCAGGTCTCCATCTGCTTTCAAACTAACTGTGTTACAGTTTGATTGAAATATAAAGCAATGACTTAAAAGAACAAAATATAGGATGAACCATACATGCTTAGATAAATCAATGCCATGAATTACACTCTTGTTGATTCAGACCATGGGAATGAAAAAACGTATACATCAAAAGATGCATCAAATGCCCAAGCTAAGCTAGACCAGAGTACAATGTCTGGTGGATATTATTGCATGGAGGGAAATTACATACAGTCACTGACAGAAGTCTTGTCGCATAAGGTCATAGTAACTCAAAAGCAGTCAATTATTACAATAAAGGGTTCACTTTAATGCCAAGGGCTTTCACATTAATAACTGGGTGCAAAATGAAATTGTCAAAAAGTGTCCTGATGTCCACAGCTTGGTAAAGTCCATAACATCTGTTTTTGCAAGGAAAAAAGTCTTGTTGTGTCTTTAAATGATTCAACCAATCACAGATTAGAGCTTCACCTGGGACAGATAATGTAATCAACAGTTGCCAGTTGTGTATAAAAAGATCCCCAGCACACCAGACATTCATGTGAAGTGCAGCCTGACCTCTGACAACATGCCAAAGATTCAACCTCAAACCAAAGTGCTGATCATCAAGACCTTGAAGACCAAGTCTGCTGTTGAGGTGGCAGACATCTTTAATGATCCCAAACGTCAAGTGGAGAGGATAAGAAAAAGAGTTCAAGAAATTGGTGATGTCCATGACAAGCCCAGGTCAGGCAGACCCCATAAGAGAATTGTTCAAGAGGAGCGTTTGTTGCTTCGACAGTCCAGGGCTAGACCTTTTTCAACTGCAGCGGAGCTACATAAGAACTGGTCTCCCGAAAACACTGTATCTACAAGAACTGTTTGTCAAATACTTTCACACTGTGGTCTCCATGGTGAATTGGTGCTCAGAAACCAGCATGAAACAGAAAACAACAAAACAATCGTGTTGCATTTGCCAAGGCCCACAGCTTACAGAAAGGATGGACAGTGGAAAAGTGGCAGAAGGTTGATTTTCTGATGAATCATCCATTGAAATGCATCCTAATCACCACAAATACTGCAAAAGACCAGTCGGCACCCACATGGACCCAAGATTCACCCAGAAAACAGTCTGGTTTGGTGGAGGAAAACTCGTGGTTTGGGGTTACATTGAGTATGGGGGTGTCCAAGAGCTCTGCAGAGTGGATGGCAACATCAACAGCCTGAAGTATCAAGACATTCTTGCTGCCCATTACATTCCAAACCACAAGAGAGGGCAAATTCTGCAGCAGGATGGTGCTCCTTCTCATACTTCAGCCTCCACATCCAAGTTCCTGAAAGCAAAGAAGATCAAAGTGCTCCAGGATTGGCCAGACCAGTCACCAGGCATGAACATTATTGAGCATGTCTGGGGGAAGATGAAGGAGGAGGCCTGGAAGATGAAACCAAAAAATCTTGATGAACTGGGAGTCCTGCAAGACTGCTTTCTTTGCCATTCCAGATGACTTCATCAATAAGCTACTTGAGTCATTGCCAAGACATGTGGATGCAGTCCTCCAAGCTCATGGAAGTCATACATGATATTAATTGTTTTTATCAAGGCACCGTGACTTCATGTTTTAAAGTTTTTGTACCTTGTTTGTGTATTCAAAATATGTATATGTATCATTTCAACATAATTTTTGTAAACAACAAGACTTATGTCTAAGCTAAATCTGACCCTTCTGTTCTAAATAAATTATAAAACTCAATGACTGATACAAAACTTTCTTTTGGTACAATAAACATAATCTAGAGGGCTTTGCCTTTCATATAAGCCATTTCTAATTTAAATTGTTCAACTACACATCAAGTTATTATTTGCTGTTCCTACAACTTGGATAAGTGACAAGACTTTTGTCAGGGTATGTTTAAGAATTTCCTTCATCTTCTAAGTGCTCCAGAATTAAAATGCAACAGGGTATAATTTTCAGTTTTAGTCCGGAACAAGGAATTTGCAGTACAGGTATAAACAAACCCTTAGTGATAGTGGCAACACCTAGGTTTGTTAAATCTGTGGGACTTTGTGATTAGTCAAGGTAACGATTTTATAGGAAAGAATACATTTAACCTTAATAATTATAACTCCAATACTAAGATTTTCTATAATGACCTGAACAGATATTAAGGTATGCCTTAAAAGATTACAATATTTTGATTATAGTCATATTTTACACGGTTTGATTGAATTAGTATGACATGTCTAATAATTCGTTTTTTATATAGAGAAAAGTCTCTTTGGACAGGGCAGCAAAAGAAAAACCAAGATTGCACAGAAGGATAATGTCAAGGTGCATCAATGTTTGATCATAGCATCCATCACTTTTGAGCAACAGTGGGCTCCACGACAAAAGAATGAAGAGGACCATATTGTTGATTGGAAAATATAAAAAACTTGAATATTTTAAAAGGTTAAAAGTGCTGCTGGTAGGGTGTCCTATAGACAGATGGGACAACACTGAAGCTTTCAAAGACTTTCAAGAAATTCTAGAGTGAAATGTCCTGCATCTCAGTCACACGTTAAGCAGAATAATGATTAAACACAGCTTAAAGCACCCAAGAGTGGCTTAGAATGATGAGCCGTGGTCTGAACCCAGTTGAACATCAGCATGCAGTCTGTAAAAGACACTCCTCAAACCTGAGACCTCTGAGACATTTGGCTTAGAAAGAATAGGTGTGGGTGTCTCATTGAGAGCTACAGTAGTTGCTTGTTTGAGATTTTTGCCTCTCCAGGGTTCACAACAACTATGAATGCCATTTTCAATTGTTATATTATTTTTGTTAATATTATTAGTAGTAGTATTCAGAGTAGTCATAAAAGTATAGAATATGAACTTTTTATTTACTGTAATTTATTAAATTTTTATTATATATGTATTAGTATTCTGTGAGTTACAACTTGTATAATCTGGATGTGATGCTAGTTACAACCAATTGCAATACATTGCAAAGGATTGATGTGTGAATTATGGACGAACCTATGAATGTCTGAATCTACCTCAGATCTGCTGATGTGGGCTCGCCTTATGTTTCAGTGAAGCTTGGCTTGACTACATTTGACAAAACTCTAACTGACAAAGCATATCTGGCTACTACAAATTTGCTTCATAATATGAGTGTAAAACTAAAACAAACCTCAGACAGCAAATATGTCCTGGCCAATCAACTGCATTTTGTTAAGTAACAGTGACCCTATTCAGGAAAAAGTAGATAAAATTATGACTTACTGACTGAATTCTTAATCTCAAATGAAGATAAATTTGAGTAGCCTAGGTTCTCCTGAAAATAACAATATCTGTGTCTCCTTTAAATGCTTAAAAAATTGTTACTGAATAAATGTATGTCAAAGTATGAAAATATCCTTATTATTTAGGTTAAATAATCGTTTAGAACTGCATGTGCATGTCTGTTGTATTCTGTGAAATGTACATGTTTTGATTTGTCTTATCGAATGTGTGGAGCATGTGCTGTGTGGTTTTGTATGCACATCAGTACATACTTTACTACATATACATAACACATCAGCCCACCCACTGCCCTTGGCACACATGAGCTAACATGTTACGCTGTCCAGGCCTCCTCACTGCAAGTACAGCTAAATTAAGGATCATTAAACATTAATATAATAAATATTAATATTTTGTCCAGCCAAAGAGCACAAACAAATGCAAACTGGAATCATAGTTACAGAGTTTGAAGTACAAACCAACTTGTGCTCTTTTGCACAAGGAAGGCAGACTTCCACAGACAGCTGAGGAATGCATAACAAATCATGGTTTTGGCTGTTCCAGTGGACAGTATTCTTCATCCAAGAATGGTACAGATGTTTTCATGTAAATATTATCTACCTCTAGTTGAAACGTCTGCCGTTCAAACCATGTCATTCATTCAAAAAAATCACTTGCACATCTATTCAAAAAGAAAAACATCAGACAAACCTCACAGGTGTTATAGTGCAAAGTCATCTGCATGGGCCGTGAGGTCATCTGTTCTGCTCCAGCTCGAGGTACAGAGGAACTGAACACTCATTCATTTATGCTCCATTTGAAATACTTGTCTTCACATTGAGAAAAAGTTGGAATTCAGAAGGCAGTTTTGCTTGCTGATTGGCCCAAAGGGAGCATGTATGGAATAAAACTAGGGGAAAAAGCATCTTCTATCCATTTGACCACTAGAACAAGTTCATATTGTTGATGTCACAAATAACCCTTGTATCTCAGTTTGTCGTGTTTTTCACTTTTGAATATAATGTGCATCTGGCAGTTGTTCTTAAATTGCATCAAAATTTCATGATAAATGGATCAATAGAAATGTTCCAAAATAACATTATACACTGACTTTAAAGATTATTTTATTTTTCCTGTAAATGTGGCATCGGAAATAAAAATTTTTTGCATGTTGCTGATGGCACAATTAATAATCAGTGATAACAGTTAAACAGGCTACAGGTCTTGGAATATGGAGTAGTTTCCTTACTTGGCCCGTATGTTGTGTTATTTGATGTGTCACATTGCTATGAGTGGATCAGACACAGCGGTGCTTCTGAAGTGTTTAAACATTGAGTCCACTCACTGTCCACTCTATTAGACACTCCCATGTAGTTGCTCCACCTCACCTGTTGCTGCACAGTTTGTGTCAGTCATCGTCTAGTCTTCATCACTGCACACAGGATGCTGTTGGCTGGCTCGTGGACTGTTCTCAGGATGGATGATAAAGTTGGAACAGGTTTTCTGAGATGTAAATTGTTTGGGTAAATTCATAGAAATATTTAAGTTCTGTTAATATTTAAATTTCAACTGAAGTCAAATAAAAGTAGTTTAAGAAAACAACAACATCTGGCATGTGTGTTGCCTATAAATACATTTTTATATTCATTTATATTTATTCACTTTTTCTGAATAAAATACGTTTAACTACAAAAACATTCCACTAAACAAGGATAGGGTGGGACCAAAATTAACTCAATTAAATTTAATTAAAATAATATCTATGTTCATTATCTGAAAGTGAGAACCTGATAGGAAGGGTTAGCCCACCTAGAGAACCTTAGACATTAAAGGGTTAATAGTTGAAATCACATTAAATGACCTTAATCACGAAAATGCTTCTGAGACCGCTCCATTACATGGGAAATGCAGATGAATGAGACACGGCTCCACTTATCATCAGAGAGCTCAAATCCTGAGCAGCTTTTAATGAAGTGCAGCAGGTGTGCTGGAGCATGCAAAACTCAGCATTGTGGCCTTCCAAGACCAGAGCTTGAGAACCGTGTGTTTAGGTGGATGATAACCCATGAGAGAGAGAGAAAGAGAGAGAGAGAGAGAGAGAGAGAGAGAGAAATGAGAAGAAAGTTTAGCACACAGATGCAAAGTGCAAGACAGAGGGATTAATAAACAGGGGTCATCTTCCAGAGACAGGGAACTTGGTTGGCTTCTCTGTGGAGGGAGAGCTGTATAAGAACAAATGAGTCACAGCAGGCTTGTGTTTCCCCTAACACATGGAGCATGTGTGCTTCATTAGCCAGCACCCACAAGAGAAAACACACTACCTCCTTCCTTCCTTCCTTCTCTCTCTCTCTCTCTCTCTCTCTCTCTCTCTCTCTCTCTCTCTTTGTCTTTCTCTCTCTCTCTCTCTCTCTCTCTCTCTCTCTCTCTCTCTCTCTCCATCCTATGCCAAGACCAAATTTAAGATCTGAGTTTCTAATAACAGGCAGAATTGTCTGAACGAAATGATTTCTGTTCTGATTTGTCAGTGAATACTTGCACATACAAGAGTGCAGATAGAATGCGGTAAATGAAAAATATCCAGAAAAAGATCATCAGCTTGATTGGAACAAATGCTGCTTATTTATAGTAAGAATGTCAAATCTTAATAAAATTTGCACTACCAATCAATATTTAATATGCAATCATATTAAACCTCTTGGATGGGCATATTGTTCATATTATACACCCCATGGACACCTTTGATATTTGTTAACATTTTTAACATTTCAACAACTGAACCTGTAAAGCTGGAGAAATGTTTAAAAAAACAAATTTGCTAAATGTCATTAATGGAAATTTTCTTTTGAGGAAGAGGTTAGAACACCCTATATCCTAATCTATCTAGTATATATCTATATATCTATATATCTATATATCTATATCTATATCTAGTAAAATAATGGCAATTCATGTTTCAGATGTTTCTCAGACTTCAACTGGAAAAAGGATTTTCCCACTCCTCCATGCAGAATTCTTTTAGCAATGTGATGTGGCAGCATCAGTCTTTGTGCAGATGGTTTTACTTTTTCCTCAAAACTCCTCTACAATTAAGATTTCATAGTGGCTCAAATGCTGTTTGGTTTGCCTCAAACATGTCTTCTGTTACTCGTCCCAAATAATTCAATTTAGATTCATCTGTCCAAAGCAAATAATTCCAGAAGTCCTGGTCTTGGCACATATGATGAATCATAACTACATTATTCAGTCACTCTCATCCATTTTCATCATAACTAACGTTCGTAATTATTATTGATTACTCACATCCTACATTGAATTAGTCAGTAACCACAAGAATATGCTGTAACCTGTGTGCATTTTCAATAGCTTCAACAGCTAAATTCATGTCCATTATAAAAGTAATATGATCATTATGTTAATGAGTGAGTAACTGAAGAGCTTTCATAAACACTCACATTGAATAAGGGATTAACTAGTCAAAAAGATACAATATCCTTTTGATTCCATCCCTGATGATTCCCCTATTGAAGTTGAACAATATTTAAATATTGCATATTTTTCCCCTCTGGTTCTCTTCCCACCCCAGTACTGACATAAAGGGCTATATCTTCTCTTCTCCTTACACTTTCTCAGAAATTCCACTACATTCATCCAGTTGTTTCAATGAGCTATGCGTGAAATAATACATAGAATCTACAGCATGCTTTTGTGATCTTCTCTCCTTTCCTGCTGTCCAAACATCTTGTGCTGTGAAAGCGTTGGACTGTTGTTGTATTGGACAAACACAGATGAATCCATCAGGACTAATAAAAAGTGTTCTGCTGTGGGATGTGCAGTGAGATAAGAAACAGAGAGACAATAGAATGATCGTTTTACCCCATTCTCTACTGGGCTTGCAGATGACTGTAATATTCTCACAACATGAGGAAAACACTTTAGCTGTCAGATTTTCTTTTCTCTCATGCTTTGTCTCTCTTTCACAGACACACACTGACTATACTTTACAAAAGGGAATGGAAGAGCAGAGGTGGGAAGAAACAAAAGTATAAGTACTTTGTTAAAATATGACAAATATGTACATTTACTCATTACTTTAAATGTTTAATTTAACTGTTTTTAATCATACAGTTTCTAGACACTTTATCAAGAGCTCTACTTTTGGTGAAGCTTAATCTGTTAAAGCTTTGGTTTGTGTGAAAAACAAACTGAGCTGAGCTGTGCTCCTGTAATCTGATTTAAATCATTTCCAAGAATGTACCAGTGAAATACTTAAGCAATATGTTCTCACTTATCAAGGAAATGTAGAGAATGTAACTTTAGAAGTATAGGAAGCTGTTGTAATAATTGTCATTATTTAATTATTACACTGTCTCACATGTCCATCCTCTTATAACTTCATAACTTAGTTACTAGATATTCATTTCATAATAGTTTCTGATCTTAAAATCATAAGATTAATAGCTATGCATAAGCCATTATCCCCGAACAAAATGTACATTTAAGGACATGGTGTTCTGGAGCAATTTCCTCTTTCATAGGTGGTACTCAAATTTCTTTATCCCCTAAGAAAATCTCAAGCTAAATTACATAGTGCTTAATTTATTCATTCATATCTATATATATATATATATATATATATATATATATATATATATATATATATATATATATATACTGTATGTTAGTGGCAAAAGTATGTGAAACATATGTGACCCCCTTGTGCAGCAAATGCTAACTGCTGAACTACTACTAACTGAAGACTACACTAATTTAGCCCATTCCACAAAACAAAACAGTTTCAACTCTCTTATATTTGTGGGTTTCCTCCAATGAACCACTTGCTTCAGGTCCTTCTTTAACATTTGTTTTGGATTAAGGTCAGGACTTTGACTTGACAATTCCAAAACATTAACTTCTCCAAATCATATCAAATCAAGTTTATTGTCACATCACATTACACAGGTTTAAGGGTGAGTGAAAAACATGGGTGCAAGTTCCTCATTGTAGTGAAACATATGCATAAGAAATACTGGAGGAAGAAAACAATAAAACAATAAAAATAGATAGAAACTATACATATATGTAATACAAATTGACTATACACACATTAACACACATACACACATAAGAAATACTGTGTATGTAGAAACTATAAAATGGATGTTTGCATTCTGTTTACATGTGCACTGGGTATAGAATTCAATGTAGCTGTAGTGTGCGAAGGGAAGCAGGAGACGGTCTTTGGTGGGTGTAGTGTAGCTGATCAGCCAGAACTGCTCCAGTAGTGAGTAAAGTACTCATTCTAAAGGGTTTGCAAACTCTCAAGCCCCATTGTATATCACTTTAAGACACAAATAGAAAGGCTTTTTCTGCAGTTTCATCTTCTTAATATCATGTTTTCACTATGCTTTTGGAAGCAGAAACTTCATGAGTAGGAATGTAAAGCACACATCAGAAAGCAGCCAACACTAAAGGAAGCCTCGTGTATCTTTAATGATGAGTCTTCTCTTGATTTAGTAATGTCCAGTTCCCATCAACTAATTATAGTGCATCCAGAAAGAATTCACATTTTTCACATTTCACCTTTTGAGCTCTAACAGAGCTCCAACATTGCTCTGTGGAGAGAGGAGTATCTTCCAGAATGTTAATCAGACCTGTGTGGTAGAGCGGCCAGACGGAAGCCACTCCTCAGTAAAAGGCACATAATAGACCATCTGGAGTTTGCCAAAAGGCACCTAAAGGACTTTCAGCCCATGATTAACAAAATGATAGAACTTTTTGGACTGAATGCCAAGCATCATGTCTGGATACTAGCCAGTATCATTCCTATAGTAAAGCATGATGCTGTGGGGATGTTTTTTCTGCAGCCAAAACTGGGAGACAAGTCATGGTTGAGGGAAAGATGATTGCAGTGATGTACAGAGACATCACTGAAGATTATTTCCTCCTGAACGCTCAGCTTGGATGTCAGACTGGGATGAAGGTTTATCTTTCAACAGGACAACAGCCCTAAGCATGCAGACAAGATAACAAAGGAGTGTAATTGGAAAAACTCTGTGAATGTCCTTGAGTGGCCCAACCAGAGCCCACACCTGAACCCAATTGAACATCTCTGGAGATATCTAAAAATGGCTGTGCATTGACACTCCTCATCCAATCTGATGGAGTTTTAGAGATTCTGCAAAGAAGAATGGGAGAAACTTTGTAACAGGTGTACCAAGCTTGTAGCATCATACTCAAACAGGCTTAATGCTGTAAAGATGCTTCAACAAAATATTGAGAAAGGCAGTAAATACTTATGTACATGTTATATTTTTGTGTTTTATTTCTAATACATCTGCAAAGATTTCAAAAACTGTTTCTCACTTTGTCATCATGGGCTATTGTGTGTAGAATTTTAAGGGAGAAATTAATTGAATCCATTTTGGAATAAGGCTGTAACATTACTAAATGTGAAAAAAGTGAAGCTCTGTGAATACTTTCCGGATCCACTGTGTCTACCAGATGACCACCATATTGTATCTTTTTGAACTGCAACTGTTTACTGCCCTAATTTCTGTTTACTGGCAGTTCTGTTATGTCAGCTAACAGATACTTGCATTGGCCAGCACCGGAGTCATAAGTTAAAGAAGGTAGGTCATCATACCCACAGAGAGAAAATGAGATAAGTTTTAGACTCCAGGCTATGAATGACTGTGTGATTTAGATGCCCTGGCCCAAATTTAAAGAAACAGCTTTTTTTCATTTGGGCTAAAGTTTGAGCCCTTTACATATGAAAATGAAAAGAAGGCTACAGGTATAAAGCATTATACTATATCCACATCTGCATCCTTTCAACTTTTAATTTCTTAGACATGATGACCACATGATCATATAATCATGTGTGTGCAAACATCTGGGTTTATAGAAAATGATGCCATTAGACCCTGTATGTGATTTTATTTCTTTCATATGGGAGAGTTTTATTACTGAGAAGATAGTAAGTATCTACATACGGACAGCACATGCAGAAGCATTGAATAGTGCATTACATATATATATATTATATTTGGACACAATAAACTCATTTGACACATTTGACACTCATACATTTGGAGAATTAATATTACATGAATTTTTTGCTTCCAAACCAAGCGAGCACTCCCCATAAGTGGGTAAAAATTTAATCCTGTTGTCTGTGTCTGCAACTCTGCCTCAAATGATACTGAAATAGAGAAGATTTTTCCTCCATTTCACAGGGGTGGCTGACAAACTTTCAGATATTAACTCATTGGTTGCCACGGCAATATACAAAGCAGAGAAGCCTCTGACTGGCTTTTTTCATTCCTGCATGCTCATCACTAATCCCCATCTTAACACACTTGGCATCAACGTATTTTTCAAACAGCCTGAGTGAGTGAGAGGCTCACTGATACTGTGGGTGGATTTTCTCTTTAACAATCTATACAACTGATAATGTTAACCTAAGATGTTTTATGAAATAAGTCACATCATAATGACACATGGAGCTTTAACCAAATGATGAACATTTGTTCTTTTTATGATACTTATAATAAGAACTTATTGTTCTGTCACTTTAGTTTAAGATATCTTATTTCAAGCTCTTTATAAACCATCAGTCAAAACTGATGCCATTCACTCTATTCATAAACATTACTGTCACTTAATACATACATTATTCCGTGCTTATGCATTTCCTATAAAGCCTCCATGTAGGACTATTTAAACTAATTCATTCCAAATGGGGTTAAAGCCTGTGGTGTAAGGGGTTAAATTACACATCTATCTGTTAACTGCCTGAGATTTAACGAGAGAAGTAAGAAAATATATTGCTCATTGGTAAATTGCTAAGTGACATCATTTGAATGGAATCAGAGGACATCTGCTTTACATGTTGAAGTTTGCACACATTTTGGGGCGTGTGCTGCCGTATGGGGACTCTGCATACAGTAAGGGCCGTCAAGGATAGTCCATTGCAGAGTGTTTCCCAGCATGCACTGTACATCTCATGGGGACTGGGGTGATTGGATGTTGAGGGAGAAAAGGTCTTTGCTGTTGGTGCATTTGTTCCTGAGCAGAGTTCCAGAGCTCCTGAACCAAGAAACCTTCCCACTTTAATTTACTCCTTTGGGAGCATGTCCATCTGTTCCAGAGGGTTTGTGGTTTTGGCTCGAGGGCCTGCCAGTTTTCAGCTCATGACAGTCTAAAACTGCATAACCCCTCACCTCTGATTAATAGCAGGGCCTTGTCATGAAAGTGCTCAAGACATCAAAGTCATGTAAAACAGTCTGCATCAGATTGTATAATTATGACTGTTATCTGTGCTGCATGATTGAGTTAGGATTTGTTCTGGTCATGAAGTACTATGACCTTGTGAATAAATGTCAGCAATGATGCTGATATAGCAGTACCAGCACAGCTGTCACAGAGGCCCATACAACCTCCCGTTTTACACATTTCTGCAGGTTTTAGCATATCACATGCTTAATCACATGTTCTGTGACCTGTTTGCAATTCTGGTCAGTAGTGGTACTACCATATGTAGGTTCCTTTTACAGAGTAGAGGGTGGGGTTGCAGCAAATGGAATACAGACAATAATTGTAGATCTACAACATAAGATAGGTATAAGATGTAGGTGTTTTGGATAAAATGAACCATGCAAGTGTAACTAATAAGTTCAGTGTGTGAGAAAGCCGGTGAACATATGTGCAGAAGTTAATTCATTACTTAGTTCTACTGGCAGCTCTTATAAACACTTGAACCTTATTAAATGCACCATTAGATTTGTTCTTGTATCACATATGTAGATAACATGGGACTGTCAGGATTCTCATATACGATATCCTTGATATTGGGGTGTAACACAGTGTCACTGTGTCATTTGTATCAGCTTAGTGCTTTAGTCTGTATTCAGGTTTGAACTAAAAGTGGACATGGCCTGCCTAAACATGAGGTTTACATTTAGCACTTAAATGGTGTCATATCTTTGAGTGGCATTACATAATGCCAGTGTGACTTCAGAATGGCATGTCCTTTGTTTGTTTGTTTGTTTGTTTGTTTGTTTGTTTGTTTGTTTGTTTGAGATTCCAGGAGATCTGGTGCCCTTTGCATAGTGCAGAGTCTGCCCAAACATTCTTTGTGTATTTTGGGGTCAGCTTTTATAGAAATATGGTTTTATTTGGGGTGCAGCCATCCTCTTCATATTTGTATCTATTTCTGTTACACTCCAAAAGGGTATTCAGACACCTGTACCTGTACTAATCTGCTCTTTCCATATAAGCTTCTGAGTGAAACATAATGACATTAAATATACTGCATAATGCAGGGGTGACAGTATGCATCTACAATACACTGAGTAGACAAAAGTATTGGGAGACCTGCTCATTTATTGTTTCTTCTGAAATCAAGAGTTAATTGTCTCTACTGTCCAGGGAAGGACAGTCAAATTTGGAGCATTGCTGTGATTTTTAGATTATCATTGTTGTGAAAATTTGTTTGCATTTGTTTGCATTAGTGAGTTACATCTACCATGAAATAGACATTTCATCTGATTAAGTCCTGCCTTCTCGTCGCCACCCGTGGTCTATGTATACATGCACGGATTAGATGGCATAATGGAGTCTCCCAAACACTGAGAGAACTGCTGCAACCCCTTTTTCCAAAGCAGTGCTGAAAATTAGTCAGTCAGTATCCCAGTTGTCTGTTATCAGTCAAACAAGTCATATTCCCTGTGGTTAGTGGCAGTTTTTCCATCTTTAGAAGTGGATGTGTACATTCTCCTCCCTCATCACTGTCACCTAAAGTGCTACAATTACAGAATGATGGGAGAATAGGCCTTACCTCTTTAATCCATAAGTGCACAACTCAAAGTCAGGCTGTAGTGCACATGAATGAGGCCGAGTGAGAATGAAAAAGAGAGAGACCAGTGACTGAGACTATTTCCCCTTTGCTTTCCTGTCTTACTGTTAGTGTGAGAAAGTGAAACAGCGTTTGACAGTCAAGTCTCCACAGAGCAGGCCAGTATTACATCACCTCAACAGAGAGAGTATTAAGTTACAAAATCTGTTGCAGGCCAAGAGCCGTCTGTTACCCAGCAACCCCACCCCAACAAAGCATAAACCTTAATGGCCTTTTACTTTCTGGGATCATTCAGTGGATTTCTGCTTTTCTCCGATTACGATAAATCCACTCGTGTCCACGAGAATTCCTGGTGAGGTACATTCTGAACCTTGTTTTAATGTTTTTAATTCTGAGTGTGATTGGTGCTCATAAAAAACAGTCATGTTGTTGCACATATGTATTAAATCTTTCTGACTGAAGTGCTTAAGGCTGTATAGAATGAGGTCCACACCCTGTGGGCTAAAATAGCCAAGCACAAAAACATCCTGGGACTGAGCATGGCATAAAAGTATAGCCCATTTAATGGAAAACAAAAATAGTTTCTCAACTAATAGTTTTTTATTTAAATAAAATAACTTGATGTTGAATTTTACTTATCTACTCATACAGTCAATATGTAGAAAGCAAATTGAAAGTGTCTGTAATGGCACAAAAACAATACCATTTACTTCTTTAGCCTACAACACTGTAGCCCCGCCCACTCCCACTGAAGTTATATGAGGTGTTTCAGCTTTAACTGAATTACAAATTACAGTTACAGTTAAGTATAGTACAGATCTACAACAGTATTTAAGTACAGTAACAAAAAAAAAAGTTTTCTCTGGAAAGTCCTGCTATTTCAGTATTAGGACACATCGCAAATAAAATCAAGCTGCATTTGGAAGCCAAAGACTATCTACAATGCCTTTGTCATTTACTATGTATTTTAGTTTATCTTCTGTAGAATAACAAGCCTGAAAAAGAGTGTATTTTCACATTTGTTTACTCTCCAGATCCATTTATAACTGATTTCGCAAGGATTTTTGCTCAGATTTATGATCACAGTTTAAGAATGAAGCCTCACACTTTTGTTTTCTTTCTCTTTCTCAGTGTCCAGGACCCAGGCCTCCTCAGAGAAGCAGGAGGCTTTGCTGGAGAATGTGACCCGTCTGGGTGACCGCTCTGAGGCCATGCAGGAATCTCTGGGCCAGCTCCCCTCCCAAAGCGATCTCCTGGAGAACATCTGGAAGCTGGAGAGCCTCTTTCACAACCACAGCGAGGAGCTGCAGCAGCTCGGTATGACTCAAAAACAGAACAGAGATGCTACTCAAAATGTTCTGAGAATTTTACTTCATTCTGTTCATCAGCAAATTATGAAGACTTCAACTGCATGTTTCCTATGCCTACATTCGTTTCTAGACCTGTTTTAAACTTTAAATTTCTTAAGAAGCCCAGAGTAACATATGTTCTCAGTACAGATTTGATGTACATTACATTTGATGTACATTACAAAATGCAAAATTGGCTTATAATGGATTTAGAATTTCAGTATTATATTCCTTTAAGGCCGTTTGGTGCAGGGTCTGGAACGGGATGTGCGTGACCTGCAAGCCCATGCTGAGCACATGTCAGGCTCTATGGCTGAGATGGAGGAGCACTTGGGCACAGTCAAGCTGTCCACCTGGAGCAACAGCAGCAACCTGGAAGCAGCCCTGGCCCGTGCATCCGCCTCCATCCACAGCCAGGACAGCCTGCTTCGGGAGACGGCAGGCCGTGTGGACAGCCTGCGAGAACGGTTGGAAGAGGTGGGATGGACTGTGGGCTCAATCAACCACTCACTCACCAGTGATGTTGATGTGCAACGGCTGAAGACAGAGCAGCTGCAGGTGCAGCTTGGAAATGTGACCCATGACACAATGAGCATGAGGGTCATGCAGATCCACCTGGAGGAGCAGATGAAAAATGAGATAGAAATCCTTAGTGTTATCACAGAGGACCTGAGGCTTAAAGACTGGGAGCACTCCATGGCACTGAAGAACCTCACCATTATACAGGGTAAGAAGAAAAAAATACAAATATAAAAAATGTTAATGGTGTAAGTATATACTTCATCACTGTTATTGGACATTTGGATCTCTGTATGGAAATATTATTCATTGAAATATCTGTTTTCTGTTGTTAATTCTCTTGGAAAAAGCTCATATTCTACAATATGTTTGCAATGAATGACTCTATAAAAACATTTTGTTCAACCACACTTTATTTTCCAGCCAAAAGTAGAATTAAATATTTTCCAACCCTAAGTACAGAAGCTAATCCTGTCTACAACAACTTCAAATCCCCCAAATAAGAAAGCTTGTCCTTTCAAAATATTCAAGATTACAGATATATTTTCCATGCAATCATGAAATGAACTGCACCACAAATAATCTAATTGGATTAAAATCCAGGTTATTAGATCTAATCTATTCATCTACACATTTTATAAATTAAGTCTTTTTAATTTATAATTCTTTGAATTATTCAGAACATCAGTGGAATTCCCTGTTTCTGTGTAATATTGTCCCCTTGGAACTATAAGATTCTGACACTTTTATCTAAATGTATTTATTTACATATTTTGTGATGACAACATTATGTGAAGTGTTTTTTAGTTGATACAAACAAACTCTTTATCTAGAAAACAGAAAGTTTCTATCTTCATATGTCAGTATCACTATAAAGACTTTAAGACTCAATATCTCAGTGCTCAGAATGCAGAGAGAAGATATAGCTCCAAATCAGCTCCAATCAGTATTCTTAGTAGGAGTAGCTGTTCTGTACACTGAATGTTAATCACACTGTTTGTTTTGGTTAAAAAATGGATTGTTCTTGTCCTGAATCATTCTTCTAAAACCATCATTGCATTCACAATGATGTCACTTTGGCAGAAAAAACTGTGCATAAGTTAACTAGAGAAGTCAAAGCCATGTCACATTTTGTAGTAGACATGGGGTCTGTTTCATGTGTATGTGTTCATTTCATAATGTGGCTGGAATGATTCCTATTGGACCTTTGAAGGCATCTGCTCCATCATTACTTCCAGACTGCAGTACTTTTGTGTGTGATTACAATGGGAGTGTGCCAGTGGACCTGCACAGCTTTTTGGCATTCTGCCTTTGCCTGAATCAGTGACCTTTGCCTCAGCTTCATATGGTACCTATGCTTAGGCCTGGCAGTGGATGGAAACTGGGTTCAGTAAAATTAATTCTTAATTATCTTTGAAATAAAGAAAAAAATATATGAATCCTGTACATATCTTGGAGGGCAAAATAATGGAAATGGAACCTCTTGATTAGGGGTAATAGTGTCCAGAGGGACATGTTTGTGTGCACATTCTGTGGTCCTGCCAGCAGCACTTTAGTGATAGGTCCATTATGCTGCAGACATTTTTGAATTTGTCCAACAAATGAAAAGGACATGATTTGTTGCCTCAAAATCAGGAAATGTTTTTTAAACTGCTGCACCTGCTTTCCTTTATATGAGAGCTATTTTTCAAACAATGTCCAACAGGTGTTCAGTACTGGAAAAAATATATAAATACATTCAGTAGAAACAGCTTGAAGATAAGCGTTCAAGATCAGTACCAGGATACATCACTTGAAGATCAGTTTCCTGGAGACACTGCTTGATGATGTCCAGGAGACATTGCTTTAAGATCAGTTTCCAGGAGGCAGTTACTGAAGATCAGTTTCCAGGAGACATTGCTTAAAGGTCAATGTTAAGGAAACAGTGTTAGAAGAACAGAAGCAGTTTCCTGGAGACATTGCTTGAAGCTTGGTTTCCAGCAGAAAATGCTTGAAGATCAGTATTCAGAAGACATTGCTTGAAGATCAGTTTAAAGTAGACAAAGCTTGAAGATCAGTTTCCAAAAGAAATTGCTTGAAGATCATTTTCCAGGAGACATTACTTAAAGGTCAATGTCCAGGAGACAATGCTTAAAGTTCAGTAACAAAATACAAGATCACTTAAAGATCAGTATGCAGAAGACATTACTTGAACATCAGTTTCCAGGACACATTACTTGAAGATTTGGTTCCAGCAGACAATGCTTGAAGATCAGTTTCCAGGAGACATTACTTATAGGTCAATGTCCAGGACACGGTGCTTAAAGAACAGTACCAGGATACATCACTTAAAGATCAGTGTTGAGAAGACATTGCTTGAAGATCAGTTTAAAGTTGACAATGCTTGAAGATCGGTTTCCAGCAGACAATGCTTGATTATCAGTTTCTGGGAGACATTACTTGAAGGTCAGTGTCCAGGAGACAGTGCTTGAAGAACAGTTTCAAATGGACAATGCTTGAAGATTAGTTGTCAGGAGAAATTGCTTGAAGATTAGTTTCCACAAGACATCAGCAAGAGATCAGCTTTAAGATGACATTGCTTGAAGATTAGTTTCCACAAGACATCAGCAAGAGATCAGCTTTAAGATGACATTGCTTAAAAATCAATTTCCACATTAACTCTGCTTAAATATCAACTTCCTGAAGAAGTTATTTGTGCTTAAAATCATTTTCAAGGAAACACTGCTTGAACATTTGTTTACAGGAGATGTTATTTGATTGGCATTTGCCAAAAATGTCTCATCTTCTGCATGTTTGTTTATATATACTGTATATGGCTATTAACTAATCCACTATATTGGCTTTCAGTCACTGTAACTCATCAGTTGTCCTGTGTGTCTTCTGCCCTCACCCCATTTATCAGTAATCAATCACTGGTGAAAACACTGGTGAAAACACACGGATCACTGGTGAAAACTAGGGGATGACTAACACAAAATCAAAAATCAGCATCAGCAGATGTTCCATGTCATTGCACATGCAAGGCCTGGAAGGTCTGTGGTTCTAATGAAGTGAATGCAAGTGTATCATTCAGTAATAAGATTTGAGATTATTTTATATGAATGGAATAAATTCTGAAATAAGATTAAAATAAAATATATATTTGATGGAGAAAAAGTAATACACATACACTGCTCAAAAAATAGACACAATATAACGCCAAGTAAATCAAACTTCTGTGAAATCAAACTGTCCACTTAGGAAGCAACACTGATTGACAATCAATTTCACATGCTTTTGTCCAAATGGAAAAGACAACAGATGGAAATCATTGTCAATTAGCAAGACACAGTCAATAAAGGAGTGGTTCGGCAGGTGGGGACCACAGACCACTTCTCAGTACCTATGCTTTCTGGCTGATGTTTTGGTCACTTTTTGTTCACTTGTTGTTGGTGGTGCTTTCACACTCGTGGTAACATGATCCGGATTCTACAACTCACAAATGTGCCTCAGGTAGTGCAGCTCATCCAGCTGTGGCAAGAAGGTTTGCTGTGTCTGTCAGCGTAGTGTCCAGAGGCTGGAGACGCTACCAGGACACAGGCCAGTACACCAGGAGACGTGGAGGAGGCCGTAGGTGGACAAAAACCAAGCAGCAGGACCGCTACCTCAGCCTTTGTGCAAGGAGGAACAGGATGAGCACTGCCAGAGCCCTGTAAAATGACCTCCAGCAGGCCACAAATATGCATGTGTCTGCACAAACAGTTAGAAACCGACTCCATGAGGATGGTATGAGGGCCCAATGTCCACAGATGGGGGTTGTGCTCACAGCCCAAAACTGTGCAGGATGTGCAGTACACCAGGATTGGCAAATTCACCACTGGCACCTTGTGCTCTTCACAGATGAAAGAAGGTTCACACTGCACACATGTGATAGACGTTACGCCGTGGAGAGCGATCTGCTGCCTGCAACATCCTTCAGCATGACCGGTTTGGCAGTGGATTGGTAATGGTATGGAGTGGCATTTCTTTGGAGGGCCAGAGGTAGCCTGACTGCCATTAGGTACCGAGATGAGATCCTCAGAGCCCTTGTGAGAACATATGCTGGTGCAGTTGGCCCTGGGTTCCTCCTAATGCAGGACAATGCTAGACCTAATGTGGCTGGAGTGTGTCAGCAGTTCCTGCAAGATGAAGGCATTGAAGCTATGGACTGGCCCGCCCGTTCCCTAGACCTGAATCTGATTGAGCACATCTGGGACATCATGTCTCGCTCCATCCACCGACGTCATGTTGCAACACAGACTGTCCAGGAGTTGGCGGATGCTTTAGTCCAGGTGTGGGAGGAGACCATCCGCCACCTCATCAGAAACATGCCCAGGCATTGTAGGGAGATCATACAGGCACGTGGAGGCCACACACAATACTGAGCCTCATTTTGACTTGTTTTAAGGACATTACATCGAAGTGGGATCAGCCTGTAGCGTGTTTTTCCACTTTTTGTGAGTGACTCCGAATCCTGGCTTCCATTGGTTAATAAATTTGATTTCCATTGATGATTTTTGTGTGATTTTGTTGTCAGCACATTCAACTTTGTGCAGAAAAAAGTATTCAATGAGGACATTTCATTCATTCAGATCTAGGATGTGTTATTTGCTACCTTTGATTTCCTGTGGCAGTTCTACTAATATTGAAAACTATTTCTGTTTAACCAAATTAAACACTCCCTACAGGAGAGAAAATAGAGTTAAACATAGATTCTTAGCCAAGAAAAACCCAGG
Organism: Acestrorhynchus altus; assembly: GCA_034509495.1. NCBI lineage: Eukaryota > Metazoa > Chordata > Actinopteri > Characiformes > Acestrorhynchidae > Acestrorhynchus > Acestrorhynchus altus. The sequence continues at coordinate 13,548,510 of CM067511.1, read as the reverse complement.
TGGAGGTCCACCACCCAAAGCCTACATTCCATTCCATGTACAGCTGTACGTACAGAAGTTATCTCCCAGTGGTCAGTGAAGTGGTATTTTTTTCACAAAAGGCTGTTCATTGCCCAAATTCTAAATCCAGCTATTATAAGAAAAGCCACAAAACTCTCAAATCAACAGCAAATGGGATTGTCCACTAACACCCTCCTAATAGTGCTTGACCACAATGCATTTGGCCCAGTCCAAGTGTAATAGATTAATGATTCCCAGAGACCATGAGAGGGAGTGAGACAAGAACACACAGAGCATGCCAAAAACAAACCACCCATTAACCCCTGAATCTCTCTGAACCTTCTGAGAACAAGTGGCTTCATCTAGAGTTCTTGAGAGGGCTGAGAATTTTTAACAAGTTGATCATGGCTGTAGCTTTGGTTTTAAAAGTTGGAGTTCACCCATGTTTATATACTTTCGTGGCCTCTTCAAAGTTTCATCAGTCAATCTGTATCATATTTCTACCATCTGACAGCTGGTCAGCACAATTAGACCTGCCCTTTTACTGACTGTGTCCTCAGGCTATGTTTTGGAAAGTGGGGAGAACATGCCCCTCCAGTGAAAACTAGGCGTATGGCCTTCAGAGAAGAGCTTGACAAAACCAGAAAAGTCTTTTGTGAGCTTGAGCCACTAAGGAAATATGTTTTTCATTGTTGCAAGTATGGTTCAACAAAGGAGCAAAACTGGTCTCTCCAAGCCAAGAGTAACAAAAAGTTAGCCAGCTATGAAGATGGTACCTTGGCGTGTAAGATGGGGCTTGCACGGCATGATCCATTATCCAAACTCGTAGCTGTGAGGTCAAATGTTGTTATTACTTAAAGCTTGCATTTGTGAATTTACTGTAGAGATGGGCCCTGAGAGTTTTCTGTGGATCAGAGGTTTATGTAAACACTGTGGTGCAGTTCTAGCTTGAGGGGAGCTTTGTTATGAACTGGACAGATTTTGACAGACTTCAGCTTAAGCCAACATGATTTCATAAGGCAATGTTAACATACTGTTGATGAAATTTACCCTTCTGTTTCTCTAATATGTCAGAGGCATGGAATTATATGTACATTTGTTTATAAGTCACCACAACATACTTAAGTTATTAACATTGGTAAAAGCTTCTTGCTGTTTTCTAAATGTAATTTTGGGTGAACTTGAGAGAGCTATTGTTGTCATTTTGCTGTACATTGAGTTTGTATTATAGCATTAAACATATGTACCAGCATAATTGCTTAATTGCTTAATCAGAGTGTTAGGTTTGTACACAAATAACCGTAGCTTATGTTCAGTTTAGGTTTGGATTCAGGTTATGTTCATTTTAGGTTTGTTAATATTTTTAGTGACACATTTCCATTTTTTTTTCAGGCCCACCTGGACCAAAAGGTGAGAAGGGCGATGTGGGGCCTTTAGGGCCAGCTGGACTGCCTGGCCTTTCAGGCTTAAGAGGTATGTTTTCTTGATTTGAAGGAGTAGTCATGTTGACTACTGAGTGTGGGAGTATGTTACAATACCAGAAAAACGCCACTGGAGCCTCTAAAACTATTAGCTTGTACATCACTGGCCTCTGTTCAGGCCTAGGCTACATGGTTGTTTTAATCATATAGGCTGTGACTTAGAGCCTCAGCAGCACAGGGGGCCTCACATCAACTGATAAAAACCTTAAAAATTAAAAAAAAAACCCATTTAAACAGACGTACTAGCAGATACAGTATCATGTTCTTTTAGTATATGACTACATTACTAAGCAAAACACTCTGTATTGAATAATGTTGATTATGTTGATGTCTGAGATATTTTAGACGATAAGCAACAGTTGGTTCTTGTGGTGCAGTTTTTCTCAACCATGGTAGAGCATTTAGAGCTTTTCCCATTCATTATCAAGTCTGTTTACAGTTTCATGTGGTGTGTTCAAGCTCAAATGTGTGGGCAGAGGTGCCTGCAGGACCATGGTTGAGAAACACTGTTGTAGTTAACAAAGTAGATGCAGAACATCATATTGAGATAACATAGAAACTTCAAGTTTCTCTTGCCCAGGATTGGAACATCATAATATTTAAATTGCATTCAGTGCCATATGCTGTATATTGTCGAATTCTAGTAGTTATATCAATAAATTGTCATCAGCAACTGAGTATCTAATCAAATTGCAATTACAATTATAATTTGGTTTATTTCAACATATTTCTTTTCTGTTTTTACACTGAACTAGCTGAATTCTAAAAACAAAAATAGTCTAATATGTTGGTAACATTCTGTACCTGGGGGACTAAATCATCATATTTTGCAGCAATAAATGGCTTTTTATGTCACTGAGGTCAGCAAATGGTGCAGAATGGTTTTACATTTGCTACAATTACAAGTGGGTTTAAAAAGCTAGAACAAAATTATTCTGGTATCTTTCTGTGGTATCTCTCTATCCCTTATGCATTTCAGTTGCTCACATTTATGCACATTTATACTGCGAAATTCAAACTTAAATTTGTAACATAATAAAAATTCCACATCAGATCATATGAGTCTTCACCAATCTTTTGATGACAGACCTTGTCTTTGCATGCTGGAAGTGGAAAGATTGTTTCACTGACTGCTCATCACAGCATGAGATAATCCACATACACACACAACCTGATAAGGATATATGTTTACATTTGTGTAAATTGGAGAAACCTGTCCTGTTACAGGGTAATAAATTTTATGCATTCATATGTGTATGTGTATCTTGTCAGGTTTACCAGGGGAAAGAGGTGTACAAGGTCCTCGGGGGCTTTCTGGTCCAAGCGGTCTTGATGGGCAAAATGGAGAGAAAGGAGAAATTGGACTACAGGGGCCCAAAGGTAAAGAGAGAGAGAGAGAGAGAGAGAGAGAGAGAGAGAGAGAGAGAGAGAGAGAGAGATGAAAATCATGTATCATTTAAGTGTGAAATTTGGATGACTCAGTTCATTTCATTAGTCATCAGTTCAACAGCCTGATGGGGCAAAAAATCATTTGGTGAAAAATTCTGATTCATGCTGTCATAATTCATGCTTGAAAAGGTATGTTTGTTACTGATCTTAAATCAATAATTAAAGCAAAACAGTGTTTTTATGCCATAATTCCAAGCAGCCATCGTGGCACCTTTTTAAGCATATGAGTAATAATTGTGTTACAGTAATTATCTGTAACATTTAACAGACTACATTTTCCTGTCAAAGCCATTCATTCTCTTTACCACCCTGCCTCCCCCACTCCTCCACTCCACCCTCTATTTATGGATGATAGCAGTCTGTATTGTGATATAGAGTCTGTGTGCTAAACATGCTCTAGTAACAGGATCTGTGATTGTTTTCTCTGAGGACAGAGCACTACAAGAAAATGACTGTGTTCTGTGTTTAGAAAGGAAAGTTAGCAATTAGATTTTAGAACTTTTGGTTTCATTACACACTGCTGAACACCCATTGCCTCATTTTCCATGGTAGTGTGGTTAGCTTTATTAGGACCAGCTATTCTGGAACATTCACAGCAATCAAGTTAAAAGCACTTTAATTTAAATCTTAGCCTTCAGTATATCACAAATCCAACAGTCAAGAAAACAGCCTTGAATCTTTACTGGAAAACTACGTCTGAAGGTTTCTTTCAGCAAATGATATGACTTTGCTCTTTGGTTTCTTTTTGCTTTGAGACATTGCACAGGTCTAGGCTGACTTAGTTGAACCTGAATAGTGCAACAGAAACTTTTATTACCTGCTGAAAAATTGGCAGCTGGTCTTTGATGGTCACTGAGGTTGAAAAGCTGGCCATCCAGCAAAACCATACCCTATGAAGGTAACCAGCTGTGTCATGGTCCAGCATGGTCAAGCTTGGTCATACTAGTTGTTTAGCTTTTTCAGGTTTATTGTAGTTAAACCATCACACTCAAACAGGTAAACCATCAAGCTCAAATAAAAACACACTGTATACTGCTCAAACGCTGAGCTTGTCAACAAAAGTAACCTGCTTAACCAACTTGAATTGGCTGTTTTTCTGCAAGCAATCAGTGACTTATCATTGTGCAAAATGCTTGACTTGCTTATGTGGTTTTTGACACTGTCTGAAACACTCTTATAAACATTGACAGAAATCTATAAAAGTCTATAAACATGGATAAAAGTAAATGTATATTTTATATTAGCAAGTGTTTTTTGATTTTTCTGTTTCTCTATTGATTATTCAACAGCTCAAATTTTTGTTGAGTGTATGACAATAAGTGCACGTATTTTACATAAAGCTGACAATATTAAATTACATTTGGACGTATGGACATCTTCATTTTAACAACAGGGAGGGACAGAGATGATATAACTTAACAAATAAAACTGAACAAATAATTTGTAAATGTTAAATATTTGAAAGGCAATTTTCCTGTCAGGAAAAGGTTTAGTTTTATACCCCAGATATTAGTTTGGTTTGCTCTTGTTTGTTGAAGTGTGTGCTATCTCAATGGTGAGATCCAAAGAGCTCTTTGTAGACTTCAGAAAGAGGTTTGTGGATGCAGATTATTCTGGAAAGGGATTTTAAAAGAGTCCAAAGCAATTAAAAATCAGCCGTTCCACTGTCTGGAAAATAGTTTTACAACTGGAGAACTGAAAAACAACTGCCAACATGGCCAACTTAGGTCATTCTAAGAATTTCAGCCCAAGAGCAGACCACAAGATGCTTGAAGAATTCTCTAAAAATCCTAAAATTTCATTTCGGCACCTGTAGGTAGCTCTTGCCACAGTTGATGTTAAAGTGCAGCATCTACCATTTGCAGAGACTGCAAATTTGATTTTAATGGGAGGTGTACAAGGAGAACACTGTGTAGCATGGTGTTGGAAATGTCATTTGGTTTGGGGCTGCTTTGCTGCACCAGGGCCTGGAGCATTCTCCATAATGGAAACTACTCATTGTATCAGAGGGGGCTTGAGGACATGTAAGACCATATGTACAAAGACTGATACTGAAAGAAAGCTGCATGGTGTAGTGGGGAAATCCCTCTTCCAGTTAATGTCAGAGACTTGAAGACAGTTTTAGGAAACATCTAATTGACATAATTTCAGCCAAAGGAGGAAATACTAGCTGTTAGATCATGGAGCGTTCTAAAATTTACTCACAAGAAAATTGCATTTCTATTAATTACATTTTGTAAATGATTTTTAAAAGACATTTGTTCAGTTTTATGTGTTTTTGTTTAGTTTATTGCTTGACTGTATAAGCATTGAACAGTAATATTATTTGAGAAATTGTGAAGAGATGATGTCAGTATTTGCAAGATGTTTAATTACATTAAATGACATTGTAGTGACATTTCTGCCTTAACCTTGATATGCAATAACACACATATTAGTAACTGAGCTTATAAGCAAAGATTTGACTGATGTTTCATAACCATGTTATACATGGATGGTTTCTGGCCAGAAATCCAGAGTAGTTGTTCTTAAAGGAATCGTAATCAGGAATAGGAGATTCCAGTCCTGGAGTCATACCACCCAGTTTATGGTACATTTCCCTGCCAAGTTCAGTTCTAAACTCAATCTGAAACACCTGATCCAGCTACACAAGGCCTGCAGCAGTATAATTGTATCACAACCAGGTGTGTTTAATTAGGCTTGGAAATAAACTACAGGATCAAAAGCAGTTTATACAATAGAATGTGCCAGACATGCACTGTTTGTCAGATGTTCAGAGAAATGAAGAAGCATACTTTCTTTGTCGGTTTGCAATGACATAATATTATACAGGGCAACTTTTAGCTCATACCTCTTTCTGTTTAAAATCTGCAAAACTGAAGGAACAACTGATAAATGCCTTCAGACATTGTACACGTTGTATTCCTGGGGTTTTGATGTCAGCACTCTGAACCTTCAGCTATTTAAACCACTTTTGGGCCTGAAGAGTGTCAATATATGCTTTCAACACATAAAAAAAACTGTAAACTGCATTTAGGGATGTGTTGAAACAAAATACACCCAATAGCACATGTTTAGAAAAGCTTTACGTACTCTTTTTACACTTACGAGAATATATAATGTACCACATTTGTGCCAGAACAGAAACACATGATACAAACCTGTTGTTTAATCTCTCACTCCCCAGTTCGCCCCATGAATAGCCAATGTGAACCTATTCCCGGAGAGCTACCTTCCCACAAACTTTGGATATAACCCTATTGCACCCACCAAACCCAACTAATTACGTCTTTCTTTCAGAAGTCCTTCATTGGCTGGATTGGGTGTGTTAGATTTGAGTTGGAGACCACTGGATAGACTAAATGTGTCTCAGTATCCCGACACTGAATGGTGCTTTGAAGTTGTCCCAAAGGTTTGAGCCAGGGTGTGAAACTGAAACTGCCCATGCTTATTCTGGTGGGATGTTCTTTAACCATCCTGGTCAATTTAAAGAACAAAACGGATGTGTGTGGGGAGTGTGAAGGTATTATTAGATCCAGACAGATGGGAAGGACAGATGAGAAGGTTCAGCTTTATGCTTAAAAATAGTTATAGCCAAAAATGTATGATTTGGAATGAAGCCATATATGGGTCTTTTGGTTCTCTAAACCAGATCTAGGTTGGTGCATTAAAAATTGAGTTCAAACCACTTTATTGAAAAGTTAATTCCTAAAAGCCCCTTTTGGCATCTGTATTTTTTATTCTTAGACACCATTTAAAAGGGATTTTCAATGGTCTTTAGTAAAGTTTTCTTAAAGAATGGATCATTAAACAAACCCTTTAAATATATAAGCGCTTGTTTAAATGTTTGTCCTTTTAAATAATCAACTATTTTCTTTTAAGGTTCATATTTAAACTATAGTACCAGATTATCAAATTAATCAAATATACAGATGCTCACAACATTCTTAAAAAGGAGGTTCTTTAACCCATCTGCTTTTTGGTAGAGTATATTCTTGTTGAAGGAGGTGTTGAACTTAACCTGATTGTGGTATCTAATCAGCAGAGGTAGGTTATGGGAGAAAAGAATCCACTAGAGGTCACAAAATCTGTACTATGCAGAGGTAAACGAGTAAGCACAAGTAACAAGTAAATCACTCCATGCACTCCACTATAATTGATACATTTTCATGGTTTATGTTCCTTCTCAAATATTTGGTGTATATTTTAAAAACTACGGAGTCTAATTAGGTCTAATTATAATTAATTGTTTTTATTTTATTTTTTCTTGATGAGGCTAAATTTAAGATTAAATGGCTTTACTAAAGTGGGATTTTCAGAAAGAAATTTTGGGGAACTCAATTCTATCCACTAGCCTCAATCAGGACTGTACAACTCACTCTTACACCATACTCTAGCACTCACTCTATTACACTACACTATAGCCCTCACTCTATTACACTACACTGTAGGACACACTCTATTACACTACACTATTGCACTCACTCTTACATTACACTATAGCACTCACTCTATTACACTACACTATAGCCCTCACTCTATTACACTACACTGTAGGACACACTCTATTACACTACACTATTGCACTCACTCTTACACTACACTATAGCACTCACTCTATTACACTACACTATAGCCCTCACTCTATTACACTACACTGTAGGACACACTCTATTACACTACACTATTGCACTCACTCTTACACTACACTATAGCACTCACTCTATTACACTACACTATAGCCCTCACTCTATTACACTACACTGTAGGACACACTCTATTACACTACACTATTGCACTCACTCTTACACTACACTATAGCACTCACTCTATTACACTACACTATAGCCCTCACTCTATTACACTACACTGTAGGACACACTCTATTACACTACACTATTGCACTCACTCTTACACTACACTATAGCACTCACTCTATTACACTACACTATAGCCCTCACTCTATTACACTACACTGTAGGACACACTCTATTACACTACACTATTGCACTCACTCTTACACTACACTATAGCACTCACTCTATTACACTACACTATAGCCCTCACTCTATTACACTACACTGTAGGACACACTCTATTACACTACACTATTGCACTCACTCTTACACTACACTATAGCACTCACTCTATTACACTACACTATAGCCCTCACTCTATTACACTACACTGTAGGACACACTCTATTACACTACACTATTGCACTCACTCTTACACTACATTATAGCACTCACTCTATTACACTACACTATAGCCCTCACTCTATTACACTACACTGTAGGACACACTCTATTACACTACACTATTGCACTCACTCTTACACTACATTATAGCACTCACTCTATTACACTACACTATAGCCCTCACTCTATTACACTACACTGTAGGACACACTCTATTACACTACACTATTGCACTCACTCTTACACTACACTATAGCACTCACTCTATTACACTACACTATAGCCCTCACTCTATTACACTACACTGTAGGACACACTCTATTACACTACACTATTGCACTCACTCTTACACTACACTATAGCACTCACTCTATTACACTACACTATAGCCCTCACTCTATTACACTACACTGTAGGACACACTCTATTACACTACACTATTGCACTCACTCTTACACTACACTATAGCACTCACTCTATTACACTACACTATAGCCCTCACTCTATTACACTACACTGTAGGACACACTCTATTACACTACACTATTGCACTCACTCTTACACTACACTATAGCACTCACTCTATTACACTACACTATAGCCCTCACTCTATTACACTACACTGTAGGACACACTCTATTACACTACACTATTGCACTCACTCTTACACTACACTATAGCACTCACTCTATTACACTACACTATAGCCCTCACTCTATTACACTACACTGTAGGACACACTCTATTACACTACACTATTGCACTCACTCTTACACTACACTATAGCACTCACTCTATTACACTACACTATAGCCCTCACTCTATTACACTACACTGTAGGACACACTCTATTACACTACACTATTGCACTCACTCTTACACTACACTATAGCACTCACTCTATTACACTACACTATAGCCCTCACTCTATTACACTACACTGTAGGACACACTCTATTACACTACACTATTGCACTCACTCTTACACTACACTATAGCACTCACTCTATTACACTACACTATAGCCCTCACTCTATTACACTACACTGTAGGACACACTCTATTACACTACACTATTGCACTCACTCTTACACTACACTATAGCACTCACTCTATTACACTACACTATAGCCCTCACTCTATTACACTACACTGTAGGACACACTCTATTACACTACACTATTGCACTCACTCTTACACTACACTATAGCACTCACTCTATTACACTACACTATAGCCCTCACTCTATTACACTACACTGTAGGACACACTCTATTACACTACACTATTGCACTCACTCTTACACTACACTATAGCACTCACTCTATTACACTACACTATAGCCCTCACTCTATTACACTACACTGTAGGACACACTCTATTACACTACACTATTGCACTCACTCTTACACTACATTATAGCACTCACTCTATTACACTACACTATAGCCCTCACTCTATTACACTACACTGTAGGACACACTCTATTACACTACACTATTGCACTCACTCTTACACTACATTATAGCACTCACTCTATTACACTACACTATAGCCCTCACTCTATTACACTACACTGTAGGACACACTCTATTACACTACACTATTGCACTCACTCTTACACTACATTATAGCACTCACTCTATTACACTACACTATAGCCCTCACTCTATTACACTACACTGTAGGACACACTCTATTACACTACACTATTGCACTCACTCTTACACTACATTATAGCACTCACTCTATTACACTACACTATAGCCCTCACTCTATTACACTACACTGTAGGACACACTCTATTACACTACACTATTGCACTCACTCTTACACTACATTATAGCACTCACTCTATTACACTACACTATAGCCCTCACTCTATTACACTACACTGTAGGACACACTCTATTACACTACACTATTGCACTCACTCTTACACTACATTATAGCACTCACTCTATTACACTACACTATAGCCCTCACTCTATTACACTACTCTGTAGCACTCACTTTATTACACTACACTATAGCACTCACTCTATTACACAACACTATCAGACTCACTCTATTACACAACATTGTAGGTCTCTATTACAGTCCATTTTAGGATTGTGCACAGGATGTTATTTCCCATGAACCCTAAGACAGTACTGCATGATGCATTACCTAAGGTTTGACCTAAAACATTTGTTTTACTGATTAAATAGGAAAAATGTACACATTTATTTTCTTTATTTTCTTTTCCCCAACAGATTATGCACTCACACACACACACACACACACACACACACACATGCACGTACACACTCTAATCTTAGCTTTATGTATTTTGTTTCTTTTAGGCCAGAGAGGAGAGAGGGGGCTCAAGGGAGAGAAGGGCGATCGAGGCGACCAAGGAGATAAAACAGGTATGGACTTTCACACACATAGACCACAAGTGTTTGCTTTTCCAAACCAGACACATTCACAACTTGCCTACACTACCAGTGTGGACACACTAGATTGAATGCAGTCTAAATTCTCTCATAAATGTTTTTACAAATATATATATATATATATATATAAATTCTTTAAAAACACTTTTCAATATGAAAGTATGAAACGTATGAAAGTGGCCGTCAACTAGTATTAATGCCTTCATGGATCTTTACCTGGTAAAGGTTCAACCAGTGAAGAAACCTCAACTCCTGCATTACAAAGGGCCTAATGGCTTCTTAGAACTAAATATTTCTAAGAATTGATTTTCTTATAATGAGATTATTCTTTTTGCCGTCTTCACGCTGGCACTAGCTTTTCCTCACTTTTTGTATGTAATATAATCATAATTTTTATAATTTCAGTTTGAGTTAACATGTCATATAAAGGAGCCTAATAACACTGAGTCATTGTTTACTCCTTTGTGACAACAGCTGATTGTTGTTGGTGTTGGGGCTGAGTGTTGGCGTTACATGACTGAAATATTTTTTTTGCAGGGTGGGACGTTTGCTACCATAATAGCCAAATGACCAAGCTAGAGGAAATTAGCACTCTTTTCTTAGAGCTAACACATAAACAAAACCACACAAATGAGGTTTCTGAATTTTTCCCTGTAATGAGGAGAGGGGGCAGGATAGGATGTGGCTTTGTAAACTGGAGAAGAAGTCAAAAACAGCTTCTGCACAGACAAATTGTATGAGACAAACATCATTTAAAAACTGTAGTCTCTAAATCATGAGCATCAGTCAATCAGTCAACTCAGAAAGCTGTGAATGCAGCTTTTTAGTTTTGTTAGTCCTGCTAAGAGAATGCTCATTTCTGATACCTGGGTCATGGGCATTTGCCTGTTATGGCAACATTTCAGTGGGCCAGCATTTAAATGTGGTATAAACTTGCTTTCTGAATTTATTGTACATATTAAATAACAAATTGTAGGGCTCTCAGTGTTGTTGGGATATTCAAAGCTTTAAAGTCATTGTACATGTTTTACTGCCAGTTACCCTGATAATATGCAGAGAAAGTAGTTAAGAAATATACCTGCCAGTCAACTTGCTTTCTTCCAATCCACAGGGGGCTCATGTGGTTCAAGGCTGGGCATCCTATGGTTTGGAAAGGGGCGGGGGTGTGGGCTGGGTGTTCCTCTGTGTGGTATTCGAGGCCAGAGTACAGACTAAGGTTAATTATATCTGCAGCTATTTTTCTCCTTCTTTTGGTGTGAGGTATGGCCTACATTTTTCTAGTGAGAGCAGAATTGAGTCCAACATCAGTCACACAGTAATTTAATATATGTGATATGTTACACTGTCCTCTATTGACATGTGTGTGTGGAATAGCACCTGAATGGGCATGTTACTTTGAGTGGGGGTGAGCACTTATTCACTGTAATGTAGAAACAAAAAGAAACAGCACGTAGAAATGCACACCATTTATGAAAGGAAAATACACCAAATTGACATAACACACAGTTTCTTGAATGGTAACACAATGACCAGTAATGTGTATTATCACTGTAATGCAAAAACCTTGAATCTCCAAAACTTCACAGGAGAAGAAAAATACATAGGTTTCAGTGGATGTCAGTGTAAAAAGGTTTTATTCCATTTTTTATTGGTATATTCATCTTTAAATTCTGAGACAATGTAAAGAACAACCTCCAGATTCGCATTATGTGAAAAAGCAAAAATACATTAAAAGGAGACATAAGGTTTTGGATTGATAACAACAAAATGTGAACTGACAGGGAAAATTCTGGTTTATTTAAGGCTTGAGTAGACAACATGACTTAGCCATAGCAGATTGTAACAGACTGACTATCTCGTACTTAACAACTGAGTTTTTCTGATTTTTATGATGAATGAAAACAACATCCATTGTACACTAAAGGACTCGGGATCACACCCTACACACCTTCAAGTTGTTGCTGAACTGAAACAAACACACCCCAAAATATGCCTCATTTTACCTAAAGGAAGCTTGGTGCAGCCATTTTTACTGCTTGTTATTTACAAAATCTGAAAAGCATTCAGACAACAAAATTTGTAGACTTGGACTGATAATCAGGGCTAAAATCGGGCTAAAATCCCAGTTTTATGGAAGTACAGAAGTGTTATGAGGCCCCAAATTGCAAAGCAGAAAGAAACCAAGTTGTTAGACTGTCAGTCTGTTTCAGGACGAATCCTGCTCAATGAAAGAAAGCAAACTAAATTAAGTGGGTGATTATGCCATTTTCAGCAAGCTGTGTTTTGCCCGTTCGCTTGGAGACCTTTAACAGTGACCTAAAATGCTGTTTTAAAATGAAAGAGCCAAAACTGGACACACATGAATGATGCCTAAAAGGTGCAAAGTAATAAAAAGTAAAGCCTTTCTAACAGTAGGTGTGTCCAGACTTTTAAGTGCTAATATATGTGAAGTGGGCTGAGTCTCATATTGTTCTAAGCAGTAAATGGATGGTGTGTTTCATTCCCATGATCTCATCTGTCTTGCCTGGCACACCCTCTTCAGCCGCTTTGGACAACAGAATCTTTTTTAAGAGCGATTTTGGGATCAAACACATGCTTTACATTTTTCCCTCACTCTTCTTTTATTCATGAAGCTGTGTTCAGATGAAGCACTATACACATGTTTCCAGCTGTGGGCCAGTCCTCACCTTTCACCCAGCACCCTCAGAAAATAGGCTGTTTCATTACGCACTTTTAAATGCCGCATTATTCAGTCTAACTCTGACAGGTAAATTATTTGAGTCACACCTAGGCAGGGAGGAAAAAGAAACAGAAGACAAAGTGTTAGAAACTCAACACACTGCAGCAAGTGCTGGACTAAAGTAAATAATACTCAAACAGCATCTGACATTGTAGCAGGTTAAATCCTGGGCTTCATTAAAAACATTTACATGACCAGGATTTCAGTATGAAAACTGGTGTAGTTGGTCACAATCCACCAAACAAACACACAGATATCAGCACAGCTGTGCTACAGGCATTCCTACCTAACAGAGGTACTCTGTCTATGTTTTGCCATTGCACTACTACCGGGGTAGGCATTCCTGGTCCTGGAGTGCCGGATTCCTGCACAGTTTGCTGTTTCACTGCTCTAACAGACCTACTAAACCTGACAATTAACAAATGATTTGAATCAGATGTGCTTCAAGGGGCAGGATTACCTAACCCTGCACTGCTGGAAATGCTATTGCGATCTTTCCCCATGTTTTATCCAACAATAATTTTAAACATTTGTTTAGACATGGGTTTCATTGTAGGCAACCAGCTACACTAGATCTGTGGTCTGCCTGTCTTAAGAGAAAATCTCAACATGCCATTTATTGCACTGTGGTCGACCACCCTTTCCAGATTTCCCTCTGCAGACTTATTCTTTATTCACAATTATTGGGAAAAAATTGTAAAAAATTACATTCAAAACCAGACCCCTGTCTTTCAGCAGGGCGAGGATGTGTGGTTTGGGGGAATCTCTGCATTTTATGTTACAAAAATTATTTTATTTTTTATTTTTGTTTTTTGTTACATTTCACTGGGATAGAGGGAGGAGGGGGTCAGGCGGAACCCCTTGGTCTCCTTGTTACAAAAAACGAATTACATTCAAAGCCTTTTATCCATACATAAGAAAGTTTTAATCACACTCAAACCCACAGACACCGCATGGACCTGTGATCCTGAAAAATTGATTGTAAATAAAACAGCTAGCTACACTATGGGACCGAAGTCTTACAGAGTTGTGGCCACAACCTTTTTATGCAGGATTATTTTAGGGGCTCTGTAATGGAATGTTCTAATGACTGTTAAAGACTTTTCCATAATTCTTCCATCAAATATCCATCCATATAAATGAAAATACAGTAATTTGTTCAATCCTACATTTCTTTAGATCTGTTAAAGACACACTACATCCAGTTTGTTGCAATATTTTGATGGGCACAACCCGCTGTTTTGAAAGTAGTTTTGATACTTTCTGTTTTTGCTGAAAAACAAGTCAAGCTTACACTTTCAATCATAAGGATCCACATGTGCCACAACTCACCACTCTTTTCCACAATGCTACTCACATTTTCATTTCAATGTTATTATCAAATATTTCAGAGGACATTGGTGGGGGGGGTGAATTGAATCAGCAGTGGTTTGTCTTTCAGTTAATAGTCCTCATTCCAAGAATCTACATCACTGGAGTCAAGTAAAGAATTAAGCAAATATACATTTTAATAGAGTCACTGATATGTAAGTCCTAAGATTTATGACTGAATAACACATTTAAGACTTTAATCAAACACAAAAGAATCCATGCAGACTTAAATGTTTTAGGTAAGCCAAGCACTTCCAGTGATTTCCTGTGCAGTGGGCTGCTCAAACAGCAAAATGATGATTTATCTGGATGACATCACATTTATTTATTTTAGCTCTGAAATTGGTTTCAGAGCTAGGGGAGCGTGTGTAAGGTGGTGTGTGTGTGTGTGTGTGTGTGTGTGTGTGTGTGTGTGTGTGTGTGTGTGTGTGTGTGTGTGTTTATGATGTCTGCCTTTTTAATTTTTCATTGCACACCTGCTCCAAATTCTTGGAGGTTTGAGTCAAGTGTTTGCATGGAGTAGAATGTGAGTAGAATGGTGATGTGAGTCAAGTGCTGAAAGAAATGCATTAGGGAAATGTGTAAAAGGAGGAGTGTGTGAAAGCAGTGTGGGAGTAGTCCGAATGAGTGTGCGTCACATCATCTTTTTAGTGTGAGTGAGGGAAGATGTGTGAAGGATACACTGGCTACTGCTGATTTTTGTCATTCATAAAATAGATCACCAAAATAAGTGTTCAGTTGTGAGGTCATTTGAAGCTTTAGCTTCTGAGCTCAAAGGAATGTTGTTTCTTTAACTTCATAATTGACTATTTTAATTTGGTCTCCAGAGATTTGTTAAACTTGGGCTCTGTAAAAGCTGGCTCTGTTAAAGAGCATTTGTTTACAAAATATTCTTCATGGATGAGTCATAAAAAAGAAATCACAAAACTCAGGACATTGCAAGTAAACTGGAATCAGAAATGTGAAGTCACTAGGTTGTAGCTAACAAGTAAGTTTCAAGTCCTAAGAAGTTTTGAATCAAATCGAGTCCTTAAATTCATCAAATACATTCATCACCAAAGATGATGGTAATATTAAAGTCACAATTAATAATAGCTTGTTTGGAGTACAGTAGTACTTTAAATTAACATGAAAGTTATAACCCCCCAAAAAAACTTTAAACTTAAATCACTGATAATTTCTTATTATTGTTTTCTTAAAATCTCAAGTGTTTCATTATTTATTTATATATTATTGTTTCCTTGAGAGCCTGAGAAAACACAACATTTAAAGCAGCAGTATGAGGAATAGGTATTTCCTTTGCTCCTGGTCTCCCCCTACAGTTAGAAAGTGTAAATCAGTAAAGGACACATCCATTTCTGAGCTAACTGAGAGATACAGAAACATCACTGAAAATGAAACATGTATGTGCACTCTCACGAGAGAGTCATATTACAGGTTTTCACACAAATATGACTGGTTACACTGTTTTATGTGGTTCTTACATGCATTTTCTTCCCAAATCACCAAAGTTATACAGTGCAGTTAGCAGTATGCCTGTAGAAGGAACAATACAGATTCTGTTCACCCTGTCACAAGTCAATTGAGCATCAAGATGATTTTGAAGTTCTTGTTTTAAGGAAAAAAATGCAACATAGTGTTGCTTTAAGTGAATATTTAAATCAGGCAAAGTAATTAGGATAAAAAAATAACAAAATTCTATTTTGGGACACATTTTAAAATGTATTTTTGTGATTTTCTTTAACCTTTTTCATGGAAACCCATGACATGACTTGCAAGGCCATAGGTGAGGCGGTGTGGAATGACCCAAAAGTTAACCAATGAGGTAGGAGAACACCAATAGTTAAACAACACTGAAAAACATCAGAGGCAGACAGACCCAACAGAATAGCAACAGCCCATGAACCGTATATATCTTCCCCTCTTTTCTTCTTACATTGTTACTTCTGTACTTATTTTCTTGCTCCCCTGTCCATTGTGAAGAGCATTAACAGAGTATGTATGCTGACAGCTCTTTGTGTGTGTGAAGGATGAGAGTTTAAAGGTACTAGCACTTAGTGTGTATCAGGTGTAAGTTTGAGGCACTGTAGACATCTCCTGGGTCCTCGTAAATACACCGACAGGTTGTAAAATGCAGACATTTGAAGGCTCATATGTGGTTAACTGGACCATTCACATATGTTCAGCTCTGACCACAGGACAGAAAGACTTTGCTGCAGAACAATTATCAATCAACTCCACGCATAAATAAATAAACAGTGGTGTGGGAGTCCTAACAGGTCATTCGTCATGTACCCACCCCTCCACACTTACATGTGAGCCATAATCGCAAGGTCAGAAAGACTTTTGTTTTGTTGCTTTACATGTCCAAGTAGGTCACCACATGCACTGATAGGAATGTACTATCTATAAAACAACCCATAAGCTGTTGTGGATGCAAGTTATTCTCAGGCCCTAAGCAAAGCTTTAAACTACACCACACCTCTACTTATGGTTAAATTTGTACATACCTTAATTTATGTTCACTAAGTAGTTTTTGCTACATACAGTTGTGTTCAAAATTATTCAACCCCCACTGAAATTAAGTGTTTTAGCAAGTTTGACATTTATCTTGTTCATTTCATTTATTTGTAAGTTAGACAAATACAAATGAACATTTATGGTGAAAAAACCACAAACGTTTTTTCTGTGCTCACATCATCAATTTTTTTCAACGCCCAAGTGACATTCATTCTTAGTACTTAGTACAACATCCCTTTGCAGTTATAACATTTTTCAAATGTGAAGAATAGCTTGACACAAGTGTCTTGCAGTGATCTACGAGTGTCTTATCCCATTCTTCATGGGCAAAAGCCTCCAGTTCAGTCACATTGTTGGGCTTGCGTGCTGCAACTGCCTTCTTCAAGTCCCACCAGAGGTTTTCAATAGGATACTAGTCCGGTGACTGCGATGGCCACTCCAGAATGCTCAAGCCCTTGCTCTGCAACCAAGCTCTGGTGGATTTGGGGGTGTGCTTGGGATCATTGTCCAGTTGAAAGGTCCAATGTCTCCCAAGCTGCAGGTTTGTGACGGACTGCATCATATTTTCATCCAAGATCTCCTGGTACTGAATGGAATTCATGGTACCTTGGACTTGCTGAAGCTTCCCTGTACCTGTAGAAGCAAAACAGCGCCAATGCATGATTGACCCCCCACCATGCTTCACAGTAGGCAAGGTGTTCTTCTCTTCATAGGCCTTGTTCTTCCCTCTCCAGACATAGCATTGATCCACGGGCCCAAAGAGTTCTAATTTTGTTAGAGAACCGTATCCCAAAGCTTGTGTGGTTTGTCCACGTGATGTTTGCCAAACTGGAATGGACTCTTCTTATTCTTTGGAGTCAGCAGTGGGTGCACCTTGGAGTTCTGGCATGGAGGCCTTCATTTTGCAGTGTGCACCTTATTTTCTGATCTGAAACATCAGTACCTACATATGACATATCTTTTTCAGTTCCTCAGCAGTCACACAGGGATTTTTCTCTTCAGGTAGCACACAGCAGTCGCTGTCCAGCATCTTCTTTCTACCATGACCAGGTAGCATTTCCACAGTGCCTTGAATTTGTGAATTATACTTCCAATGGTTTCTCTTGGGATGTTAAACAGGTTTGCAATCTTTTTATAACTATTGCCTTTCTTGTGAAGAGAAATCACCTCTTCTCTTGTCTTCTTGGACCATTCTCTTGACTTCACCATGTTGGAAACACACCAGTAAATGTACATGGAGCTGAGTATCACCATCATTTTAAATCTGCCTGATTGATGCTGGTTATGCTTGCTTGCTGCTCATTGACATGCACAGGTGTTTTCAATACCTGATTGGAAACACTTAAATGAATCTCTGTGCTTAAGAGTAGTAGTTATTAAGGGGTTGAATATTTGTGTCAATGAAGACATTCACAAAAAAGACATTTAATACTGTATTACAAAAACAATTGATGTCATTTTAGTAGCATTTGGGTCATTAACAAGTCCTTGTAAGATTTCATTATGAACACAATTACAAATGTACATTGAATTCCCTAAAACCCTTTACAAGATTTGGGCTTGAATAATTTTGAACACAACTGTAGTTCCCTTGAAACATTAAGGCTTTATCTCCATTCTGAACAGTTTTGAGTCTTTATAGAATCTTAAATGCATATAATGTTAAGACGTTATCACAGAATAAGTATGTAAATAACTAATTTTTGATATAATGTAGGATAGACTTATAGCTCCAAGGGAATTACATGTCCTAATGTTTGCGGATGCTCCTTCTACTCAGTGCGTTCAGCTACTTTAATCTGCACCTATTGAATATGGCTCTCAGAATTAGATAAACTTGAACCACCATGGCACCATGTCTAATGCTAGACATGGGTTAGAGGGATATAAAGCCCCCCAGCACTGAGCTGTGGAGCAGTGAGATAATGTGTGCTTCATAGAGTATCTGTTGGGGTGAGTTGGGGATGAAGTAAGTTGGTGATCACTGAATGCAATTAAATCCTTACAGCAATGCTCTAAAATCTAGTAGAAAGCCTTCTCTGGCCTAGTTATTTTACTCTGAGAATTGTATTCCATTCAACCACAAGAGCATGTCTGAGGTCAAGTTTTCATGTTAAATGGTTAGTTCTGAATCACATCCCGTTCATGCTAATGGTATTCTGTGGAGCTCAATCCCTCCAGAGAAAGCAGTTCCACTGCTCCACACATGGCTGGGTGCTTTGTGTCCTATGGTTCTGTGGTCCAAGACTAGGCTTAATCCTTGTTTGGGAAACTGCCCTATAATGTATGTTTTCCATCTGATTAATGCCAGCACATGAACATGCAGAGACTTTGTTGTGCCACTCAAACATGTCTCTCCGGTTGGTTAGATGTTAAAGGGTGATCTCAAGAGAGTCCAAAATAAATACACCACTCAGTCATAACCCTAATATCTCAGGTACCCCTTGTGCCTCCACAACAGATCTGACCATTTGAGGAATGTACTCCATTAGACCTCTGAAGGCGTCCAGTTGTATCTGGCACAATGACTTTCGCAGAAGGTCCTTTAAGCCCTGTAAATTGGGAGGTTGGGCCTTCTTGGATCACATCAATGAGTCTTAGGTCCCCATGATCCTGTTGGTTGTTCAGATGTTTCTTGAAACGTATTCAGTGGTAATTGAGCACTGCATACTGTGAACACCTCAGAAGATGTGCCTGATGTTTTGGAGATGGAGTCATTGTAATTAGTAAATTCTAATATAATACAGTCTAAATATTCTAAATAATCTAAATATATGGTATAATATTCTAGTATATATTCATTGTTTTATAATAACACATTCTTCTTTTTACCAACATTAAATTGGCTGCCTGCAGGAAATGTACACTTATTTAACACTTTTGGAATTACCTCCACTCAGCACCCAATACTCACTCACATGCGCCCTCTAGCTTCTGCAGAAGGTCAAATGTCATGTAACTGACATAGTCATGGCAGTGTCAGAGCTGTAAGACTCTTTATTATGCTATTTTTATGTGAAAATTACTTTACGTACAGTAATGGTAAGTAAATAGTAAGTAAATAGTAGACATAGTCAAGCCACATTATTATGACCTACTCTTTGTAGACTTTTCAGTAAACTCTACTTACCATACAGGAGCACATTGTAGTTCTATAACTACAGACTGCCTCCTTTCACCCTGTTGTTGAGGATGCTATCGGGAGGGCCCCACAGGACCACCACAGAGTATTTATGGTTTGGTTGGTGGGTCATACTTTGCACTGCAGTGACGCTGACATGGTGGTGGGGTGTTAGTGTGTTGCACTGCTATGCATGGATCAGATACAGCAGTGTCACTGCTGGACTGAGAACAGTCTAGCAAGCAGGAATATCCAGTAGGTCCTGTGGGTAACATCTTGTGAGCATCCACGAAGGACTAGATGTAACTGACTTTACATCTAGCAAAATGGACCAACTAGCTATAAGTGTCTACAGTGGACAGTAAGTGGACACTGTATTTAAACACTCCAGTAGCACTATTGTGACTGATCCACGTTTACCAGCACAACACACACTATCACTGTAATTATAAAACTACAAAGTGCTCCTGCATGGTAAGTGGAGTTTACTGAAATGTGTATAAAAAGTAGGAACAAGGAGGTGTTCATAATAATGTGACACTGTGCACTTTAATAAAATATCATATTTGCAAAATATGATGTTCAGTCATTCTTTTTATTTTAAAGAGTACAGAAGTTTTTTTCTTTCATTCGTGGTGTTTTTACCCTGGTGTTTTCATGAAGCTAATGATGCAGCAGTGATGGAAGCAGCACAGAATGACATCAGCTCTGCTAGAATCAAGATGATTTAATGTTTTTTATTAAAGTGCCCTGGCAATGCAGTCCTTGGCTTAACTAAGTGAAACCACTGGAATTTATACAGCTAAGGAACAAAGATAAACTCATAATGAACAATATAGTTCACAATGTGGATTGTTACTATTAACTGATTCAATACTCCAACTCTTTATTGCTTACTAAGGAAAATCAGACAGTTCTAGGGGTTGCTTACCACAGGGAGAGAGAGAAAGAGAGACAGAGAGAGTATTAAGTACTAATAAAAACTCTGCAGAGAGCAGATGTTTACTCATGGATCACGTCTCCGGTTTCTTACAGTTCAGCAGATGTGGTATTTAGCAATCCATTGTTTGTTTCACCCTTTTTAGAGTGACAGTACTTTGTTTTCTTTGTATGCCAATGGACATAAACAATAGCATACATTCTGTTCTTTTTCATGGGAGCTTGTTGAACAGGCTCAAATAAACGTAGGCCAACTCAAACACAGCACATAAGGAGACAGAGAGACAGAGCCGTGCTGGGTCAGTCTCACTGCCTCAAAGAAGATAACACAATTTACAGACTCCACTCCCTCAACAGCCATGTCCTTCAGACACTATAGGAGATATGTTTAAAAATGCTTTCCTCAGTTACTTCTCACCCTTGTTGGCCTCACCATGTTCTGTGTTAAGGGTTAAGGGCCATTGCATCAGTATATCAGCAGAAGTGAAGTTCATAATACAAGCCTTTCGGAGGAGCAAGCGACAGAGTGTAGATTCAGCAGTCAATTTCAGCAGAAGAATGTGTCTAGACATCATCACTTCCTTTTTCAAACCTGACAAAAGCAGCATAGATAGCTGTTCAGTGGTTTACAGTTGACCAGGACCAAGATGCGTGCTAGATATGCTCTTTATTGGCCAAATCACTCTTACAGGACCACCTTTGGAAGTCAGGTGTAAAAATGTCTTCCATATCTAATAAAATATTAATGTATTTCAGACCTTCATGAGCAATGAAAAGGCTTAAATTCTAAATTCTTCCAATGCAGTAAAATGAATATAATGTGACACTTTTTTTTAATTTAATTTCTATTTCCTGATCTACAATGAAGCACTGTAATAAAAACAGACGACAGTCATGTGAAAAAAATAAGAACACAAATTGAACACCTTTGACTTTTTAACATATTTAAACATATGGACATTTGGTCTTCATTTTAACAATACTGAGAAATTGATATATAAATAAACACAGTAAAACTGAAGCAATGCCTTTAAAAAATCATTTGCCTAATCTATTTAATAGAAATGCAATTTCTAATCTATTTAATAGAAATGCAATTTCTAATCTATTTAATAGAAATGCAATTTCTAATCTATTTAATAGAAATGCAATTTCTAATCTATTTATTAGAAATGCTTATGCCTTACAAGGCTGAAATAATATCAATTAGATGTTTCCTATAACCATCTCTCACATCTCGTACAAAAAAAGGGGTTCATAGTGGGTTATATGATGGAGAGCTTTTCAGGTCCTCTGTGTTTCACAGTTGCAGAAGATTTTTGTAATAGGAGTGGTGAATGAGTGGTGCTCAGACACAGGGAGCAGTCAGTCAACAGGAAGCACCATTGTTGTTGTTATGTGTTTGGAGTTTTTGGATGCTGCATATCATCCAGTGTTACTGGACAGAAGTACTGTTAGTCCACACAACTCAGGAGAGAATAGAGTTGCATTATACAGGTTTTATGGATTTCACCTAGACCAGTAGGGACCAAAGACACTTGTAGCTTTAGGGTCAACAAGCAGGTCAAAGCACTGCATGCCTGAAAACTACATGCCTGTGTCATCACATACTTACCTGAAACTGTGCCAGGTAGTTATATAAGTTCTAAATGACTTGTTTTAGGTTACAGACAAAGGTATAGACTAATAGAGATATGTGGAGAAGGTATGGATATGGAAAAACATAAAGTTCTTTAATGTAGCTTCGATCCACCCATTTGTCATGTGAGCCAGACAGTTCACTCTTAAACTCTATGTATTGTCATAGTTTGCCATTGATTTTTTTACAATTCTCATTTCCTATCTGTTACCCCCTACAAAGATTTCCTGTATCTTATGGCTGCCTTAGATTATAGACTGGCTTCCTCTCAGCAGGAGAGAACGTCTGACTATAAACAGTATATTATGTAAAAGAAAAAAAGAGAGAGAAAGAGAGAGAGGGGGAGGGAGTGATTGAGTGTACTGTACGTTGCAGCAATCAGCTTACATTAAAATTTAGATTTCCTCACAATGTCAGACATTTGTTTATGTACTGTAGCACAAGGCCAGGTTCATGATCACAGAAATCCATGGTGAACCTTTAACATTTATATGTATTCATTCAGCAGACGTTCTTATCCAGAGCAGCCTATATATAATATGCAAAGAGTTGAAGCCAAACATATACAAGGAGAAGGAAACAGAAAAACTGATGTGGGACCTTAAAGACTAGATCGCCATCAGGGGTTACAAAGTTAAATACATAAATACATCCATATACAAGTGTAAGCTAAACTACAGGAAAGTATTCACAGTTTCACTTTTTGCACATTTTATGTAACTGCCTTATTTCAAAATAGATTCCCTCAAAATTCTACACACAATACCCCATAATGATAAAGTGAGAAAAGTTTATTTGAAATATTTGCAAATTTAGAAAATAAAAAAATAAAAATTAAACACAACAATATAACATGTACATAAGTATGCACAGCATTTGTTCAGGACTTTGTTGAAACACCTTTGGCTGCAATTTCAGCCTCAAGTCTTTTTGAGTATGATGCTACAAGCTTTGCACACCTGTTTTTGGGAGGTTTCTCCTATTCTTTACAGAACCTCTCAAGCTCCATCCGATTGGATGGGGAGTTTTGATGCAAAGCCATTTTTAGATATCTCCAGAGATGTTCAATAGGGTTCAAGTCTGGGCTCTGGCTGGGCCACTCAAGAATATTCACAGAGATGTACCAAAGCCAAGGCTGTGTGTTTAGGGTCATTGTAAAACTCCAGATGGCCTATCACGTGCCTGTAACTGAGCACTGGCTTCTGTCTGGCCACTCTACCATACATGCCTGACTGGTGGCATGCTGCAGAAAGTTGTCCTTCCGTAAAGTTCTCATCTCTCCACAGTGGATTTCACAAGGCCTTCCTACAATAATCACTCAGTTTAGCCCGACGGCCAGCTCTATGAAGAGTTCTTGTGGTTCCAAGCTTCTTTTTTCTGTACCCTTCCCCAGATCTATGTCTCAATACAATCCTGTCTCGGAGGTCTACAGATAATTCCTTAGACTCATAGGTTGACATGCACTGTCTACTATGGGACCTTATATGTACAGGTGTGTGCTTTCCCTATCCTGTCCAATCAACTAAATTTACCACAGGTGGTCTCCAATCATCTGAAGGATGATCAGTGTAAACAAGATGCACCTGAGCTCAATTTTGAGTGTCATGGCAAATGTTGTGAATATGTATGTACACGTTATGTGTTTTATTTTTATATATAAATTTGCAAAGATTTTCTCATTTTGTTATCGCAGGGTATTGTGTGTAAAATAAGGCTGTAACATAACAAAATGTGCAAAAATCAAGTGCACTGCCAAACTGTTGTGATATAAAATGAAAATGAAATATGGCTGATATTATTGGTTATCAAAAAGTTTAGCTCCATAAAATCAGTATCAGTAATAGCCACATTATGTTTATATCAGTCAAACTGATGGTTGATACAACTGAGTGCTATACGTATAAGTTGTATTTAATAATTAGGTGCAAAAGCACACTGCAAACAGTATCAACTTTCTCACTTTAAATGTAATGAATTTAAAAAACCTTTTTCACCGTATTTAAATTTTGAGACACTCTCGTGTATCAGTGAGTCCACCATACACACCCTTAGAGTAGGGCTGGGTAATAAATCTTAGATATCAATATATCGAGATATACTTTGTACGGTCCATAAAAAAATTAACATATCATAATATTGCATACTGTTACATAGGTTATCATGTTTTTACGATTAATTTCCAAAAAAGAGTGTGAGTGGGTCGTTTGTGTGGAAATGGTTTGGTTTCTGGAGTGATCTTTTCAAATGCTGTTAAAACATCACAAATAAAAGTGATTACAGCATGCTGTTTTTAGTGCTACAGTTAAATAATGATACTTTATCATTGTACTTCTGTAAGGTTCTCTTTTTATTGTATTGTATGTAAACATTCCTCTAAACTTATTGGCATATGCGTTTTTCAGTCATACTCCCCTGGTATTGCTCTCAGACCAAACACATCCAAAAAGAGAAGAACGGCTCCTAATGAACAATTGATACATGCTGGGTGAACTTCCACCTGCACTGTCAACCTTAATGCTTTCCTGCTCTGACGCACCTGATTCAGTTGAAATTGAACGTGCTGGGAGAGCTTTGTTTTGGAAAGCATATGTTAGCTCAGGGTGTTTTTCTCTCATATCCTCACATCACTAAGAAGTAACTAAGTCGAATATGAACAAAAATATGTTTCTTTTTAAACATCCGCTTTAAAGCATACCACAATACATAGCGCCTCATTATTTAACCTGCACGTCTGCTCATGTCATGCGTGTCCGCACATTGCTCACATTGCTTTAATCAGATGAACATGGCCAGTAAGAATTACGCAGCATCTGTTCCACATTTAGGAGATGTTCCTCTGGCTCTTTGTAACCAGGCCGTCACATCCATCCATCTCATGTCCTGGTGTGTTAATCCCGTCACTAGATAAACAAAGCTTCACCACTAACTAACAGTAACAGAAATTCAGAGAAAGCTTTGAAAGCATTCAATTATGGCGTGATACACGAAGCACAGTATTTTCAGTGAATAAGGTGGGTAATATTGTAAAACATAAGTGTAGCTTTTACACAATGCAATGAACGATTACAGTACTTTGATCATTTAAGTGAATCTTGTAGGTGCATGCGCAGGCTTTGATTGTGGGTACTCCTCAGACAGCTCCTAATATTACAGCCAGAAAAGCACACTGTTAGGCTGCATCTGCGCAGCATGAGTGTCACAGAACATCTTGTATTTTTATGTCAAGGCACACTGTGGACACAGCCCACCAAGCAGAGCATTGCCCAACAGAGTCTAAAGAACAGGCCTGTATTTCCTTAATGCCATCTGAAAAGGGATAGCACTTTATTCCACAGCTCAGTTACATCGCAGCAGAGCTTTGAGAAGAGACTGAAACTTTAATCTCCTACAGCTGGACCAGACTTGTCTTATTGAGAAAAAAAATTGACAAATAAATATCATTAACCCCACGTTTCTGAGAGTTGGCAGGTACAGTACCTGAACGTCTGCTTCAGTTCTTTTATTTCCCCTAATAAACACTCTACTCTGAAGTCTCTTCCACAGCAATTTTAAAGACTTGTTTTGTCTGTAGGCTTCAAACCAGATTGCATATAGAGTTTCCAAAGAATGAAAATTAAGAATATTGAAACAAGACTTGACTTGTGCCTGGAATTTGGAGACTGTTAAAGAAATTGCTTCCTCGTGCAGCTTTAAGGTGAAACACCTGTTGGACACAAGTACGTTGACATAGTTCAGAGCCTGTGAAATCATGCATGTATACATTTGTGCACACACAGAAACACACATCTCTGCCATCATGTTACCCAAAATACACTGCAGACACTGATGTTCTGCAGGGTTTGTGTGTGTGTGTGTGTGTGTGTGTGTGTGTGTGTGTGTGTGTGTGTGTGTGTGTGTGTGTGTGTGTTAATTTAGCTTGAATGGACTGCTTTGATGCGTATAATTAGGTTCATAATTTGATTTATAATTAGCTACACAAAATCGACATGATATGGCAATTGGCATAAACCTACACTGATCAAACATGTTCTACCACTCGTCCTTCATCAGTGCCCACAGGATACTGTTGGCTGGATATTTCAATATGATGGACTAATCTCATTCAGGCAGTGACACTGAGGGGTTTAAACACTCCAGCAGCACTGCTGTATCTGGTCAACTGATATCACAACACACACTAACACAACACCACAGTATCAGTGTTACTGCAGTGCTAAGTATGACTCACCACCCAAATAATACCTGCCCTGAGGTGGTCCTGTGGGGTCTTGACCAATAATGAACATTATGAAAATGTTCTGTAAGTTCCCCTGTGTTGTCAGTGGAGCTGACAAAAATGACAATCAATGTAAAAACAACCAGGATGGTCATATTGTTGTATACTGTATAAACATTTATAACAACAACCGTCAGTTTTCAATATTTTCTAAAATGAAATGACTTCAACATTTTAAAAAGCTGACCTTGTAACAACTGTGACTTACAGAAATAAGCCGGTGGTCTTAAGGGTGTATAAAGATGCCCTTCAGTAAATTGTTTCTTGTGGTGCTGTAATATACACTCTGTTTGAAGCCACTCTGTTAATCAACCCCATTTTCATTGTGTGTTTCAGTGGAGAATGCTCTAGTACGATTGGTGAATGGCTCTGGTCCTCATGAGGGCCGGGTGGAGGTGCATCATGAGCGCCGCTGGGGGACAGTGTGTGATGACGTGTGGGATAAGAAGGATGGAGACGTGGTCTGCAGGATGTTGGGATTCCGGGGAGCACGGGAAGTCCATAAAACAGGACGATTCGGACAAGGTCAGACACTCAGTAATGCTGCACATTGTCACACACTTGTAAAAAAGGCTTTCGGGGTTGGGTAGAGTTATCTACAATAAAGGGTTTGAATGATTCCATACTGTTGTTCTGTAGTGTGAAAATGAGCCAAAACAATACCACCACTGACATGATTGATTTTCTGGTTTTGGTGCCACCTGTCAAGGGGTGGGATCTACATTAGGCAGCAAATGTAGAGTCCGTTTTTAAAGTTGATGTGTTGCAGGAACCATAATTAATGATCTCAATGATTTTTTTTCAAAAGTCAAATTGCAATGTCTAGACATTTTTGAAACATAGGATTTTATGGAGTGTTCCTGGTATGCAATGGTCAGCACCTACCAAAATTGAACCAAGAAGGGGCAACCGGTGAAACAATGACAGGGACACTGCTGTGATCCATGGAGGCCCACCTCACAACTCTATAACATCTTGGTGCCGGATACTATAGGATACCTTCAGAGGTCTTGTGAAGTCCATGCCTCAACCGATCAGAGCTATTTTGATTGTGCAAGGAGAACATACATATTATTCATCATGTGGATTTAATGTTATGGCTGACACACACACACACACACACACACACACACATACAGTACGCAATACCATACTGCCTCTATGATTTATATGGCTGAGGTTTGGCCAAACATTTCAAACATGTTTGTTCATTTCGTTTCAGTAGTGGATTTCATGAATGGTGCTGGGGGCCCTCTAGCTGTGAAGACACACTGTCTAAAACTCACTCACACCAAAAACACAGCATGTTGTGAAAAAGTGTGCTAGCCAGCTGGACCACTTCCAGCCCCAGACTAACACCACCATCAGCAGTGATATCACACTCACACTTTCCTGGCATCCAAACCTGAATTCCCTTTTTCTTCAACTGTGCCTAATCGCAAACATGGAAGCAAACTGGCCAAGAGGTGCAATATCGACCACCTCTTTGTAACTGCTCTCTCAATAACTGCAGCTGTTTTTTACGGTGTACATTAGACCATGTTACTCCTGAGATTAAAGGAAGAGTTTGGCTACAGATTTGCTCAGTGTTTACCCCGATTGTAGTCCATCCATCCAGACACGTGGTCTGAAATCTGCTTCTTTCGTTAACACTGGAGCACTGAAGTGACTGGTAATGGAAACTGTGCCAAACCTGTGCCAAAACTGTTCCACACCAACTTAACAACTTAGCAACTCAAAGCAATGTTTTTAAACCAATTCTAATATATTGGCTTATGTGGTTTATCACACTGTATGACAACATGGACAAAACATGCCACCTCATTGTTTCTACATTTACTGTTCATTTTGTTAGCTCCTCTTACCAGCATTTTGTAGTTCTATATTTACAGATTGTAGACCATCTATTTCACTGCATACTTTGTTATTCTCCTTTCACCCTGTTTATCAAAAGTCAGGACCCCACAGGACCACCACAGAGCAGGTCATTCTCAATACTGCAGTGACACTGACATGGTGGTGGAGTGTTAGTGTGGACTGCACTGGTATGCTGTTGGTAGATTATTCCCAGTCCAACAGTGACAATGAGGAGTTTAAGCACTTCAGCAGCACTGCTGTGTCTAATCCACTCGTACCAGTGCAACACAAACTAACACTAACACTACCTTTGGCTTACTCAATGGGGGTTTTATGTTTTATGCATTGTTTTGTCTTCTTACTGGTTCTCTGTAAAGCTGCTTTGAGACAACTGCGGATGTAAAAAGTGATAAATTAATACATTTGATTTGATTTGATCACCAGAAGACTTTTAACCAGAAAATGTGATTCTAACTACTGCCGTGCTGCTTCTTACAGTGGATATAGCAACAGTGAAGGTAGCAACGTTTTACACTTGTAAAGTGTGATGCCATAGAAGGACTACTTTTGGCTCCATAAAGAACCCTGCTTGTAGCAGAGATGCATGAGTGTGAAGAATTTTTTCAATACCCTTCACTTAATGAAAATTTGTCACATTCACATATCACTGTTACAAATATTGGTCTTTATGGCAGGGGTCAGTAAGCTCTACCTCCAACCCTAATCCACCCTTCCTGTTCCAATTACTGCCCTTAAGAGTGCTTTATTAGCTGAATAGTGTGTGTTAGACTTGGGGTGGGGTTGAAATCTGCAGAAAGCTCTTCAGGAGCAGGGTTGGTGACCCCTGTACTGGAAGCAGCTTTATAAATGCCTCTTTATCAACTCAGTGTGCTATGAAGCCAAATGTAATCAGCATTTTTATATTTGTTATTTATGTTCTATTCATTTAATACGTGTCTATGAAGATAAGACTTTCAGTGATCATGAGCTACTACCTTTCCATCCTGTGCTGTATTTGAGTTAGTATATAGTCATAACTGAAAGATATATCCCATGTGCCAAGATTTACCATGAGAAAATAGCAGAAAAAAAGTTCCTACTACAACAGGAATAAAAAACATGATTTTCAATTAAGTGTTCCAAACCATGAATGGAATAAGACAGCAGTTTGGTATATAACTTTATTCTACTGATTTATGCATCATTTAAATCACTGTAAACACATATCTATTTTGGGGAAAGAAACAAAGCCTTTCAGCCTCTATTTTTGTTTAAAGGTTTTAAATGAGGTGGGATTTCTAAAGGATGAGGTCAGTACAAGACTTCATTATAAACGGCTGGAGTTGGGATTTGGCTTTCAGGAGCGTCTCCCTGAAGGAAGGGCTTGTTCTTTTAGGGAGAACTCTGCCGACACGTTTCTTTTCTCCACTTATTGGAGTCATATGCGCGGGCACACTGCAGCCTTCGCAGTTTGACTGAGGATGCAGTCAACATGCAGCTCATGATTGCCATCAGTGTGACTGTGTGTTTGTGTGTGTGTTCCTGTGTCAGATACATGAAATTGTGACATATGACATGAGACTGACTTGACCATTCTCTCAGTAAAGCACACACACATACACACACACACACACACACACAGATTCACTTTGCTCAGATTTACCCCATTTTTAGTCCATTATTTGTGTTTTGTACAATTAGAACAAAACACTATGGACATCAGAACCATGCAAAGTTTGGATGAAAGGTTTCTGAATATTAATGTAAGCAGCATTTTAAGTTGTTTGTTAGTTGCTGTTTTTTTTTTTCAGTCCTATTGTCTGAGCATTGTGAAACTGCATTTATTGTCAATACTAAATCCAGCATTCTGATATCATGGCAACTGTAAATACATACTCACACACAGGTCTTTGAAGAGTATGAATTGCACTGGTTCTGAAAGATGTGCCAGGAAGATTTAAAGCATGTGTCAGGTTTTTAGGCTCCAGTAAGATTGATGAGCTATTTGACTCTCATTGGTCCCTTAAGATTTCTTTCTCTCTCTCTCTCTTTCACTCTCTCTTCATCTCTCTGTCTCTCTCTATTATCCACTACCACACAGCTCGAAACATCTGCAAGTTCTTATGAGAAGCTCACACAGTTACTGCATGTGCCAGGATGCTGAAAGGCTCTGTAAGGTTTAACTGTTTGGAAGTTTGAAGAAAGTAACATCTATTTAAATGGATTTGCTTTCTTTCTTGCAAGGCGTCACTTACAAAAATGCTATCATCATATTTTGGTAGCATGTTTTCTTTATTTTCTTCAAATTCATACACTTACTTTTTCATTCCTAAGTCACACATCACTTGTGTTTTACTCTGCTTTAAAAAAGCACACTGTGCTCTAAATGAGCTTGCACACTCACTCTGTAAAAACATAGCACAGCCAACAAAAACAAAAGCATTTACACCCTAAAGAAGCAGAGTTCTTGAAGGGTTCTGTAACACAATACTATGTATTCATTCCCAGAGGATATGAGTGATATCTGGCCATTTTGCCTAATATATTGATGTACTGCAATCCATGAACAAAAAGTTCATAACATCATTAGTAACTGCACTCTCCAACATTTTAAGAAGGAGTGAGAGTCAGAGAGAGAGGGAGAGTGAGCAATAGAGTCTTAATGTGTCCGGTGTTGCAAAGAAAAACCTTTAATGAAAACCAAACAGAGGATAATAGATGTTCATTCTTTTGACCTCTTTAACCTTTAACACGCACATACATCATCAGTCTGCTCCTGATGGAGACAAACTAACAGTTACGGGGATAATGTGATCTAGAGTTCTGACAGAAAGAGAAGGGAAGAGAGAGAGAGAGAGAGAGAGAGAGAGAGAGAGAGGGTGAGTTAGAGGAAGAAGAGACGAAACAGTAATGTAGAGGAACACTGGAAAAAGAGAGGTATAGGGAAATGATCATGAGAAGTGATCTAAAAGAGTGAGAATAAATGGGTCTTGACAAGAAAGTGAAAACCGTGATCTGAAGAGAGAGCAAAGGGTGATCAAAAAGAGAGAAAGTGGCAGACAAATAGTGATGTACAGGACAATAGAAAATATTTAGTAAAGAAAACAGCAGAGAAAAGTTTATTTTGACAAAAGACTGAGAAAAGTGATCTAAAGAAACAGTGATTGTTGTGCAGAAAGTGAAAATAACATTCTAAAGAAGAGAGTGAAAAAATATTCTAGAGGAGAAAGAAAAGTGGTGTATGAGACAGGCAGGCGAGGAGAAAATGAGAGGGAAATTTTGATGTAGAGGTGAGAGACATAAGAGTGATCTAAAGGAGAGAGAGGATCTCTGGCAGGAGTGAGACGTATAGTGTGTTTTGGAGAGTGTGATTCAGAGCTAGAGGCTGATCCAGCAGCTGTATGGGTGCCAGTGATTTTCAGTGGGAGCTCACTCACTCTTTCCTTTCTCTGCTTTATTCTCTCTCTCCTGCCAGAGATCTGAAACATCATCACTTTCTGATTTCAGCAATCAGCCTCTATCTCCTCCGTCATCGAGTGCAGGCATCCAGTAGTGATAATGAAACCCAGCAGTGCACATCCATCACTTCTCACTTTGGCCTGTAAAGAGCCGTTTATTCATCTTTTCATCTACGTCAAGAACGTTCAGACCTACAAAGACACAGACTCACACACCAAACATGCTTTATTTACACATGACATCACCACAACCCATCACAAACGGAACCCACCACGGAAACTCCAGGTAGCCCTTGCTCTATCTGAGCCCAGGAGCGTTAATAGGATTGTGCTAGTTAGTGCAGTGCGTAAGTCTGATAGTCAAGCAGGTCTCCCCCCCCAGAGAAGTGAGGGGCACTGCTTCAGGAGTTGGCACAGTGGCGTGAGTCAGGCAGCTGGTCCGCCTTGCTTATGGACCAGCTGGAACATGGTGGTTCCGCCTCTCAATCCGTCACAGTGAACAAATATTGTATTTGACTTTGTTTGGGGTGAAAAATGCTCAGATGTGGTTTACAAAGCCTTTTTACAAATAAAACACCTCAGAGCAAAACACCGATTTTCCCTTTATGTTGGCTTTTGGAATGAAAAAATTATAACTCTGCTTTCATTGGCTGGCGCACATCACCACAGCAGCTCACATCATAATCTGTCCTAGCATAGCCTAGTATAGCCTCGTCTAGTGTAGGTGTTAGGTCTGTAAGAATTTTTTTTGCAATTATTCCCAAGTCTCACCAGATCATGATGATGCCATCTCTGGATCATCTTATTGTCCAGTTGGCAAGGTTTCCAGTTAACTTTAAAATAAAGTATACTTTAAATTGTGCTGTTTGGTAAGCTTTTGTTAATTTTGCAACCAGTAATTTGTACAAAACCACTACTAAATACAATATTGTACTCAGTTAATACATACTGGGTATACTGGTCATATGTTATTTCCTCCACTATTATAATACAGTTTAAGTGTATTAGTCTGAGCTGCCTGACTGAACACTAAACACATTAAAAGTGTGCTTAAACAGATTAATGCTACATCTTTATCCTTTATCGCAGCAAATTGAACTCTTTATATTGCCAATATCTGCTGCTTTCCAACTCTTAATAGAAAAGGTTTGTAAATGACAGCATATAGATACTGCAGGCAGTGCGTGTGTCACTCAGCTCCAAGGACCCTGGGGTTGTGGGTTCAGTTCCCAATCAGGTCTCTGTCTGTATTCCGGTTTCTTCCTGGTAGGTGAATTGAATATGTGATTATGTATTAGAAGAGTGGCATAAATAACATATGACCAGTATACCTAGCATATATTAAGTGTACTTTAGTGTAATTTAAATTCTTAGTAATCCTTTGTTACTGATTAGTGATTCAAAATAACAGAACTTAAGTACAAAACAGTATAATTTAATTTAAGTATACTAAAGGGGCTGAAGAGATAATAGTAAGGCCTGATGGGGTTAACTAGCACCCATTTGTTCCTCTGGGTATCACACATGGCCCTCACTGCCACATTTCCTCTAGTTAGCCCTTCTACGAATGATGCTTCACACAGTCAGATAGCTTTAGCTTTTGGCCTTTTTAGCTTTACTTTCATATTCAACCAAAATAGCTGTTGTGTTTAGCCTCATCATTTCTCTAACACACAATTGCATTGAACAGCTGAACACAATTAGAGGACAACACTAACTGCCTAACACCAACATTATAGTTCATTTAAGATAAAATTCTATGCAAAAAAATGTATCATCTTAACTTCATGACTCCATATGCAAAATTCTGGTGATAGTCTGAAGAAATACTGGGAGATTTGAGGCATTAATGCGGACTGTTGAATTTATGGTTTTCAAATGGACTAACGAGAAGTACATATGGTCAATTATTTATCAGATCAATTCAGATATTAGTGACATAAAAAGACCAGGTATGATCATGGTTTGCTGACCCTCCCATCTCTCCTTTTGTAGGCACTGGTCTGATCTGGATGGATGATGTTGCCTGCATTGGAACCGAGGACACCATCCACCAGTGCAAGTTCTCCGGCTGGGGCAAAACCAACTGCGGTCACGTGGAGGATGCGGGCGTGACCTGCAATACTTAACCCCTTCCTACCCACCTCCCTTTATCCTACCCTGTGTTTTGACTGACCTACCTATAGGACTGCAGTGCAGCATCTGATTGGCTGAGAGAGATCAAGGGGAAGGTGCCATGCCCCCCTCCAGGCCACCATGGGGTAATGGAGCTGACAGTTTGAGAAATCCTCATTCGGATCAGGGGTTGGTGAGAGGCAGTGAGGTCAGAGAGTTTTCCTGGCATGCTGGCATCACCTCAACCTACACACTGCCAACTGAAACAGCGCAGGGCAAACATGCTGGCATGGAAACACTTAGAGACTTCACAAAGGAACCAGCAAACGCCCTGCATTTCAAATAGAGGGGAACAGGAGGATATGAATGAGTTTGCCTTTTATTCTTTGTTTTCAGTCACGAGTGAATGAATATGTTTCCAGCAGTTAGAAATACCACTCTGCCTGAATAAGGGTGGGAATGTGTGTGTATCTTGTTGCTGTCATGCAGAAACGTCCTATCTCCAAAACAGCACCTTAACAGGAAAAGTGAGAAGGTTTGCTCATGTTTTTAATGGAAATCAGTGGAAAATCATTGTCATTTTGGAATAATTTTATTAGTCATCATGGAATTTGACACAACGTAAAGCATATCTGGAAAGTTTTTGGAAAATTTTGTCAAAACGTGAAAAATGGAAAATTGGAGATGTAAGGTTTTTGCAGGACAGTGACAATATATGTGATATTAAAGTAGGGTTCTCTGCAACCGAGTTTTACATGGTTATACAGTGACACAACTTGTCATAGATGTTGCAGAAATTCAATTGCCGTTCCATTGATATAATCCATGTAAAATCATTAGGTCAAATGAAAGAATTGAAGCTGATCTAAAAACATGTTAATGATGTGTAAACCAGTCCACTTTTAGAGGGAACAGCCCTAGTTTATGCACAATTTCTATCCCTGTTCTATCAAAATATTGCATTTATTGATGTATTATTAACACTGTATGTGTTTAATACACCATATAGTATTGAGGTAGTATTCTACACAATAACTCTGCTAAAGGGAAAAGAATCACACTGTTTTACTTGAAGTTCCTTATATCTTGTGCCTTCAGTATTCCATTTATTTAGTCAGTATTATCTCTTTTCTATACACATCTTTTATTTGGAACCAAATCATTTCACCTTGAGATATGCAAACAGATTCAGCTTTGGTTGGAGTGAACCACCCTTCTCCTGACCATCTACCCTCCTGCAGAGTTTAAACTCCAGTGTAACTCCATCTGTCTCTAATATTCTGATGTTCCTGTAGAGTTTGATTAGCTGGATCAGGTGTGTTAGATTAAGTTGGAACTAAACTCTGCAGGAGGCTAGGATCTTCAGGAATTGTTGAATATCCTTAGGTTTACAGTACAGTCTAACTTCAAGCTCGTTTTGATTTTAAGAAAACGGGCAGTGACTTCCTTGCATTAACACGTTGGATGTTTTTTGTGGTATCTGGGTGTACTACTTTGGCTGGATTCCATTTGCACTTCTCATTAAAATATGTCCCCTCAGTGTGAGCAGGTATGACTTTACCTTGGTTAACCTTCTGTAAACTGGTTTCTCTTCTGTGTAACTACCACAGTCATCAGAAATCAGAAAACAGGTGACATATTGTCTGCATTGGTGGATGAATATCTTGTGACCATGGCAATCAAAAGGCGCACATGTAACACTACTTATATTATTATATGCAATACAAAAAAAATACATTCTTGTGTTAAACATGTTCATGGTCCATCTCTTACCACAATTTGAGCAATCCAATCATTATCCAGTCTTACTACACTCTGGATGTATTTATGCCTAAAATGGTAAGACAAAAATCCAATTACCAAGGATACATGTATGCAAGGTCTAAACTACCTAAAGGAGCAGAAAATGAAATTTGGAATTTGACCCCATTAATGCACAGTACAACCACTGGTTTGAAAGTGGTTTGAGGGATTGCATCACAATATGAAGGTTGATAGGGAATGCAAGAGCACTGCTGGAATGGAATACAGTTAGAAAGAAGCAATCCCTCAAGCCACCTTCAAAGTGGGTGAGAGTGGTTTGAGGGATCGGATAACAGTGTGAATGAAGATGGTGTGTCTCACATGTACGGTGTATCAATCCCTCAAACCAAGTTCAACCAGTGGATCACAATGTGCATGTGATGTGTGAATGGAGTTGAATATGCTGCATAAGAGTATATATTT
>CM067511.1:13358837-13501679 GCA_034509495.1 Acestrorhynchus altus | reverse complement strand
ACCACAGTGTAGAACAGGACACTGGTGACCACGGACTGATAAAACATTCACAGGAGTTTCCTGCAGATGTTGAAGGACCGTAGCCTCCTCAGAAAGTACAGCCTGGACTGTCCCTTTCTGTACAGGTGGTCGATGTTACATGACCAGTCCAACTTTCTGTCCAGCCACAGCCCGAGGTACTTGGAGGAGTCCACAGCCTCCACCTCATCTCCCTCAATCAGAACTGGTTGTGACTTTGGTCTGGACCTCCCAAAGTCAATGACCAGCTCCTTGGTCTTTGTGTTGAGCTGCAGATGATTGCTGTGGCACCAGGCTGCAAAGTCCCTCACCAGGCTCCGTTACTCCTCCTCACTATCATCCCTGATGCACCCAACTATGGCTGTGTCATCAGCAAACTTCTGAATGTGACACAGTTCTGAATTGAAGCAGAAGTCTTCCGTGTACAGGGTGAAGAGAAGAGGGGCCATCACTGTGCCCTGGGGTGCTCCAGTGCTGCTGATCACAGTGTCAGACGTGGCGTCCTTCAGCCTGACATACTGCGGCCTGTCTGTGAGGTAGCTGGAGATCCAGATGACCAGGCAGGTGTCCACTCGCATCCCATTCAGTTTGGCGTGAAGCATAAGGGACTGGATGGTGTTGAAAGCACTTGAGAAATCTAGAAATAGGATCCTCACTGTGCCGTTCCCCTTATCTTGGTGCGAGTGGGCTCGGTGTAGCAGGTAGATGATTGCATACCTGCCCGGTATGCGAACTGCAGACCATCCTGGGCATGTTGCACCTGGGGTCTGAGGAGACAGAAGAAGAGCCGCTCCAGTGTCTTCATCAGGTGGGAAGTGAGTGCCACTGGTTGGAAATCATTCAGGTCACTTGGTCGGTTCTTTTTTGGAACTGGAACAATGCACGATGTCTTCCAGAGGGTGGGAACTCTCCCCACCTGCAGCCTGAGGTTGAAGAGACGTCGGAGTGGCTCACCCAGTTCTGCAGTGCAGGTCTTCAGCAGTCAGGGACATACTTTGTCAGGGCCTGCTGCTTTCCTGGGATGAAGCCTCTTCAGTTGACCTCTGACCTGGTCTGGAGTGAAGAAAGAGGTCTGTGGTGTGGTGGTGGATGGGGGGAGGAGTAGGAGGAGTCCGTTGCTGTGGTGGGTGGGTGGAGATGCGTTGAGGAAAGGAGAGATGGATGCAGCGAGGGAGAAGGTGTGGGGTACATGGGCTGGTTGAACCGGTTGAAGAAGTCGTTCATTTCGTTCGCCTTCTCCACTGTTCCCCCCACAACTCTTGATCTTGGTATTGTGGCCTGTGATGGTTTTCATCTTCCCAGATCTCCCTCATGTTGTTCTCCTCCAGCTTCTGTTCCACCTTCCTCCTGTAGTTGTCTTTGGCCTCCCGCAGACAGCGCTTTACTTCCTTCTGTGCTGTAATTTGTTTGTACTTTGTTATGATATTAAGTATCATGCCTGCAGCTTAATCTGATCCTGAGATATTAAGCTTAGAATACAAGTATGTAACTTCCCATAAAACACATATCTTTGAAAGAGGAAGTAATGTAAGAAGAAAAAATAAAAATGGGTAGCAGTAGCATAAGTGGAATATTAGATCTGCCAGTGAAAAAAACCCTACTCCATATAGTTTCTATTAAATTATTTACTCTACATGTATGATAGCCATTTCTTTCTAGTTGATCCATCATACAAAGTGAAGTTACTTCAATTTCTCTAAATTGGCCAAGTGGCCACATGATCAATATCTTTGGCTGAACTATTTATAGGTCTGCGTTTGGGTAAAATGAACGTTTTCAGGTATTTGAAGAAATGACACAATTACTCAAATAATGCAAAGGAAATCCAGTGAATACTTATATCCAGACCATCAGCAAATCACCTCCAAATTTGATAAACACAGAATAGTAAAGATACAGGGGTTAGACAATGAAACTGAAACACCTGGTTTTAGACCACAATAATTTATTAGTATGGTGTACTAGGGCCTCCTTTTGCGGCCAATACAACATCAATTCGTCTTGGGAATGACATTTTTTGGATACAATCCGGGTTAGCACCTGAACATCTCTTTCAGACAGCTTCCTCTTGCGTCCACAGTTAATCCTGTTGGATGTGGTTGGTACTTGGTGCTATGCTGACATAACCCTGGATACAATACCGTGGCTCTTGATACATCACAAAGACTTGCTGTCTTGGTCACAGATGCGCCAGCAAGACGTGCACCAACAATTTGTCCTCTTTTGAACTCTGGTATGTCACCCATAATGTTGTGTGCATTGCAATATTTTGAGCAAAATTGTGCTCTTACCTGCTAATTGAACCTTTACACTCTGCTCTTACTGGTGTAATGTGCAATTAATGAAGATTGGCTACCAGGCTGCTCCAATTTAGCTATGAAACCTCCTACACTACAATGACAGAAGTTTCAGTTTCAATGTCCAACCCCTGTATTTCTATCACATTCAAAACTCTTATTACTCTATAACTCTATAAATGAAGAATTAGGAAAGTAGAAAAATGTGGGCCCATATACAAGCTCTTAGGGGTTACTGATATTTTTATTATGATTCTAAAAGGCAGAGATTAGGAAAAGTAGCAAAGACCCATTTTGTTTTTAAAAGTTGTGTTTACCTAGTGTAGACCCCTACCTAATTTTATCTCATTTCTATTTGTGACTCACTCAAAACTACGCAGTGGAAGCTGGTTGAGGGCAGGTCCTCTGTGGTTTCAAACCACCAGCGCATGATTGTTTAAGTCGTGGAATACTACCACTGCCTTCCCTCCACTGTGTTTACAACCTTCAACCTCTCACTTCTATAGCGGGAAACCCCCACACAGAGAGACACACACACACACACACACACACACACACACACACACACACACACACACACACACACACACACACACACACACACACACACACACACACACACACAGAGCTTTCCTGTTTTTGAGGCTTTTCTAAAGAGGTATTATCACATTTGGAAAAAAAAAAAAACAATGTTTCCATACCTTCATTTGCATAAACCATGACACTGTGTCATATGATATTTTAATATGTTTAAGATATGTTTAAAAAAACTGAAATGTCAAGATTTTTAAATGTCAGTGCTTCAGGCCCCAAAATACCTGCTGTTACAATGAGTTGCCAGTTTAACAGCACTTACATACTCAGAGACACTTAGCACATAAGCAAGCAGTTACTGACTGGCTTTTGAAGGTGAGAGGAGTAAACAGCCATTTGTGATTTCAAAACATATGGAGGAAATATTATTAATATTGTTGTTGTTGTTGTTATATGTGTTGGCTTCAATACAAATTGAAATAAGACTCAAATGTATATTATTGTCATTTTTGACTTGAAAAGAGACAGACTTGGGAGTAAGACTCAGATGTAGGTAACGGATGTTTTGACTTTAAAACAAATTAAATTGAGAGTTAAAATTTAGATAATAGTCCCGAGAAAAAGTGGAATTTAAATTTTGTGAATTTAAAATGAAAAAGAAACAAAACTCAGACTCTGAATCTGTTAATACAGGGAGGAAACTCAATGCTTATGTAATCTGTTATCTATTATACAAGTAAAGATGCAATTTCATAACATTTAAATAAATATGTAATATGAATTACGCATGTCTGACAGGTGAGTCAAAAGGTCAAAAGAACTGAGGCAGTAAAAATGTCATATGAACAAAAGGACCGAAAGAAAATCATGATGAGTTTGCATAACGCATGACTGGATCACATTGGTCACAAAGGCCCCTTACAGTCAGCCACTGGGAAATTCCCACCTGCTATTAATATCTCACCTGTACATGAGCCAGCACATATCACACATGCATACTACACAATGGCCCGCAGCATGGCACTTGTTTATTCTAATGTTTTCACTTGTATATGCTGTGTCATGCAGAGTGAAATTGTAAACTACTTCCCTGGGCTTAACTCTTCCCTAATCATCCATTCATTTCATTCTTCCTTTTTCTTGCAATGACCTGTGCTGACGTCAAAGCAAATTATGTAAGCATAGTGCAGGACATTTAGATCAGTGATAGGAGATGTCAAAGGAGATTCTATTATTATAGTCTCTTGCGCCACTTTAGAAGAAACACCTTTACAAACTGTAGCCCATCAGTGGACAAACTGTTCCAGCTTTGCTTCAGTGGTCAGCCTGATGTTTTGGGTTGGATACCTAAAATCTTAATCTAGCAGTGATACAGACATAAAAAACCATGTGTCACTGTTGTGCGGAAATTGGACAGTCGATGGGGGAAGGGGGGGGCCTTTGTTTTTTAAAATACATAAACATATGCACATCATTTCACTATATTTATTACTACTTTAAATGCCTAAAATTAGAACCAGCAGCAAATTTTAGACCATTGTTAAAGAGGACTTGGTAAAAGAGGCTGTCTTAATCAAACTTGAGGCAATAGTTTGGTTTGCTCTTAATTGTTGATGTAAGTGTTATCACCATGGAGGGATCCAGTGAGCTCTTTGAGGCCTTCAGAAAGAGGTTTGTAGAGGCATACGAGTCTGAAAAGGCATTTAAAAGATTCTGAAACAGTTAAAATCAGTCATTGCACTAATACCATATGTGGAGAACATTTAAGACAACTGGCAACATGACCAGGTCAGGCCATCCTATAAAATTAGACCACAATATGCATAAACAAGTTTCCAACAATCCTAAAATGTCATCAGGGGACAAACAGGTAGCTCTTGT
The DNA here is from genome assembly GCA_034509495.1 of Acestrorhynchus altus. Taxonomy (NCBI): domain Eukaryota; kingdom Metazoa; phylum Chordata; class Actinopteri; order Characiformes; family Acestrorhynchidae; genus Acestrorhynchus; species Acestrorhynchus altus. Next base: position 13,496,949 of record CM067511.1, on the reverse strand, counting down.
CATAGTTGATATCAAAGTGTAGCATCTATATATCTACAAAGAGACCAAACAAGTTTGATTTTCATGTGAGGTGTGCAAAGGCAAGACTAAAGTTTGCCAGAGAACAAAGACCAGGACATGTTTGGTGCAAACCAAACATAGCATTTTAGCTGTGAAGCAGGGAGGTGCCTGGATCTGGAAAGATCTTCATCATAGAAACCACTCTGAAACCTTTATTGTATCAGAGGGGACTGTCTGTACAAAGACTGCTACTGATACATTACTGCTGAAAGAATTCTGCATGGAGTGGGAAAATCCTTCTTCCAGTTGGTCAGGAAATCGATTCTGGAAATCAGATAAAAGCTAGTAAAATTAGCTTTATGGGCAACATACATATTTAAGCCACATTTTTCAGATCACCTCGTTCTTTCTACACTTCATTCACATTTAAGTAAACTCCACTTACCATTCAGGAGCACTTTGGCGATGACTAATTATAGACTGTAGACTACAGGTACTTTCTTGCTTAATGGAAGAGTAACATTAAAAATCCAATACTCTTTCTTCCCAAATGTCCCCTAAATATCCCCAGATATTTGAGGGGCATAATGTCACACCTAGTTTTACACATCTAGTTTCCTTGAAACTGAGCAGTTTCCCCTCAAAGCATATTCACACCATGTGTTGGAACATGGTGGTTAAACTACAGGCCAAACCCACGGTGTTATGTCATCTAAAGTTGATACAATCTTACAAAGTGCTGGTATTATGTCAATGCTATTAATAGGATAATACCTAAGCTGGCTTTTTGCTTTGTTTCCTTTTGCTGTATCATCTTACTAAATAGTTTCACTCTTTCAGGGAGAGGTGAGGATACTTTCACATGACCTCAACTGAACCAAACACTGACACTTGATTTTATATAGGTCTAGGGTTGTTTCCTGCCCTTGCACTCAGAGTTGCCGGCTGGGCACCGGCTCCCCCGTGACCCTATTCAGGAATAAGCAGTATAGAAGATGGATGGATGGACGGACGGACGGACGGACAGACATATACATCCTGATGTCATAAAGCAGCTTTACAGAAATTGAAAATAATATGATCAGCAAACAATACATACAGAATCAAGACAGAAACCCACTGGTGAGCAAGCCAATGGGTTACAGTGCAGGAAAATTTCCCTCAGGTTGGGAGGAACCAGGCTCACTGTACTGAAGTAATGATGATGGTTTGATTGGGGTCATAATAGTAACAGCAGCAGATAATTAGTGTCCATGTCAATTTCTACATAGTTGGTGATGGCAGGTGGACAACTAGTTCAAGGCCCTAGAGCCCATGACACTGGATTAATGAGAATACTAAGTAACTAAATTATACATGAACTTTTTTTTTTAAATTACACACATTAATTTAACCACCATCCCCCACCCACACATACCCATGCTACCCAAAGTTGCACTTGTCTATATGCTCTGACTCTGACTCTACAACCTTTGTGCAAATGGGTGCACAAGGTAGAAAAGGCATTTGTTTAATCGTGTAAATTAACTAGGGGTGCTAATCGGCTGACAGTTTATTGATGCCTCGTGTTTATAAATGATGAAACAAACTCTCAGATCAAACAATCATATCGTACAAGTTTATTGGAGCTTCAGCAAAGCTCAGCTGCACCTTAAACAGGCCAGGGAGAACCCCATGGCCAATGTGAATGAGGTCCTTTGGACTGACCAGGCTCAGAGGCAGGATACAGAGTGATCTGTTTCATTTCATTCTGCAATAAGTAGATTACCTTTGTTACCTTTTTGTATCTTTATATTGGTTTCCTCGTCTCGTTTTACTTACAGAGCTGAAATGTAGCTTTGCTACATACTATTTGTGAAAGAGTGTGAGGCTTGAGGTGGGTTTGGTTTCTGTGGCATCAACTAAATGGATCATTAATAGGCAGTATTTATAACATTGCAAGGTAAAGATGTGATGGTTATGGCTGTTTGGGCTAAACATTTTTGCTATGGATTATAGGTTTGAAAAAATTGATCATAAAGTGACTGATATTTGCCTCATAGCTGTGGCCAGATACTGACTACCTTCTGAGAGTAAATTTCAAATCACGTGTGGCCTACCATGGCTTGTGTAGTTCTGTGTAGTTATGTCTAGTTATGGGTTTAATGAATAAAATCCTGTAATATTTAAGCTGATTATCTCAGGGCAATGGCATATATCAAGGTCTGTGATATACATCAGGTATATCCTTCTAACTGTTCTCATAGTTGGTATTTTGGATGTAGGAGAAATTGTTTGTGTGAGTGACTTTTACAATGATAAGACCATTACAGCCAGGTGACATGGTTGGAGCAGCAAAACGATAAGGCTGGCAAAGTGCACCTACACAGTTATGAATATGAATTAGTGACACTGTGTTGGGAGCACCATTGCTCATGGATGTACTTTGCCATGAAGGCCTATTATGGCAAAAGGCATGTCAGTGTTTAATGATGGTAACAGCAGGAATGTGTCACAACCCACAGTGTATTACAGCCATAAACTAGTCACAGATTGCCCATTCTAACTCATGTCCACCATCGAAAGTGCCTACAATGCAAAACCTGGCCAGTAGTGGAAGAAGAAAGTCTGGTCCAATTGGTACATGTGTGCTGTTTACTTGTAAAATGAGCTAACAACAAGCCTTACTGTTGTATGGTTCTAGATACCACAGGACAGCTTTAGAGGGCTTGCAGAGGGGTTGTTTTGGCCATAATGATCTGGAATGGTCTGGTTTTGGTGCTAAACATTTTTTTAGAATTAGGTTCTTGAAAGAGCCATATACAAGCAGTTCTCTATCCTACACAAGAACCAGGCATTACAAGGCCCGTCTTCAACACCATCATGTAAATGCAGCGTTAGTGCAGGAAAGGCTGTTATTCAGTAGATAGGAGCATTCTTGACAGTTTGCCTGCACAACATTACTTGGGTACCTGGCTACACAAGCAGCCAAAGTGCTGCCTTAGAAGCCAGCGGGCTAGTTTTGCAGGCAGTTTTCTTAGAAACAAGCAACAAAATGTCAAACTGAAATGTACACCTTTCATCCAAACACATACAGTAAAAAGCCTGTTTCTAAAGCTCTGCCTACTGGTAAACTGAATCGCTCGGAACCAATTACGTTTGTTCTGCCTCAGAAGTGGAACTGCCTTCAAAATCGTATTGAGTAGCGATTTTGCACACGAGCATTTAGGTATTCTATTCCACTGCCATAACCTTTTAAACCCATTTGACCTTTTTGTGCACATTGGGTATATTCAGTGCATTTCCCTTAAAGGGTGCCTTCATAAACAATAAAACTCTAAATGAGATATACATACTTAATTTCTTATATGCACTTTTACTGTTTAAGGTATGCCAACATATTTAAAACCTTATCTCATTAAAAACTTGCCTATTCAAGTTCAATCCAGTCCAGACTTTAATGGACTGTTCACCATTAATAAATTCCACATGAATAAAGTTACTTCATTATATATGAAGTATTCTGGGTGTGTGTGTGTGTGTGTGTGTGTGTGTGTGTGTGTGTGTTCATTCCAGGAAGAACAGTGAAAAGGGAAAGAACCATGTAATAAGGAAGGTGTGTGTGTGTGTGTGTGTGTGTGTGTGTGTGTGTGTGTGTGTGTGTGTGTGTGTGTGTGTGCACACGTGTGTGTGTGTGTGTGTGTGTGTGTGTGTGTGTGTGTGTGTGTGTGTGTGTGTGTGTGTGTCTATGAGCATATGAGTATTTTCTGTCTTCAGCTTCCTTGCTGGTATGATGTGAGCACACATTTACTAACTTCCTCATAGGCTTGATAACACCTCATTGTGAGAGAGACACGTCAAGGAGAGCACACACACGCATACACACACACACTCTATACTTGCGGCAGAACAGTCAATCTGTAAGTACAGTCTTATTAATCTCAAACTCATTAGTTCAGCTGTTACCTTAGACCATTAGCAGTAATACATCTAATGCAGATGTTTGCTTGAATGTTGATATGTGCAACATGGCTTGGGTACCTTCTTGCTGTTGGATTTAGAGCAGATATGAAACTTTCTTCTCTGACCTAATGAAACATAACAAACAGCTATTTCACATAAGGATGAGAGCCTGTAGTTTGCTGCTCAGATTTTGCATGCAACGGTTTATATTACAGGCGAGGGAATTGTGATATTGACTGCTATGACTCTTAAGGGGTGAGGGGTCTACAGTGAGTGATCTTGATTTTACAATGAACATATGTATGACTAAAATGGTAGTACAAAAGGTTAGTAATGGAAATGGTAAGAGATTTGTAACTGACACACACAGACTACAGTGTTTTATACTTGTACATAAATTCAGAGGGACATTTACTGGGGTACGGATGTGGTTGATACAAGAGAGTGTCTGACGCACAGACAATGAAGGGTGAAAGGACACTTCATGTCTTCTGTGTGTGTGTGTGTGTGTGTGTGTGTGTGTGTGTGTGTGTGTGTGTGTGTGTGTGTGTGTGTGTGTGTGTGTGTGTGTGTGTGTGTGAAAATGAATAAAGCATGTGGGCTGACATAGTAGAGTTCGATGAACATGATTCAGGTTATGCAGTGTTATCAGAGTAACTACAGGATTTTATTGCATTCAAAAACAGGAGCATTAGAAATTTCACCATGTTAGATGATCACCGCCCCACCTCATCCCCAACTCACGACTAATACCTAGTATTAGGCATGGTGCCATTGTGTTAATGTGTATCTGCTCCAGAGAGTCCAATTCTATTGGCAATACTCTACAAGGACTAGACATGCTGTGTGTGCATTTGCACATCTGTGTCAAGAATGGGTGCCATTTAAAGTAGCTATGTCCATTCATTAGAAGATTTGAATTTACAGTGTACACTATAAGGAACTATAACGTATGCAAACATACTATTGATCTAGGTTGGGTTTCCCCCCAAAACAGCTCTAAATGGCAGAATGAGCATCCTGTTAAACACTCCCTGCACCATATAAAATGATTACATTACTACCAGGCCTTGGGTAAACTGGGTCAGTAAAAGAAAAAGACAGATATTCATACCAATACAGATTTTTTTGTGCTCACCGGTTGATCAGGGATTTATCAGGTGAACTGCTGCCGGTGTATTTTAATAAATCTATGTAATGACTGGGAGCTTCAAATTTTGTAATGAAAGGTTTTGTATTTAAGCAATGTTATAGACTGGTTATACAGGAAATAACATGTGCTCTGACTCTCTAAAGCTGGAATCCAGCTACTGCTCTATTTAACTTTGAAACGTTGCTGAAACATGCACAAAACCTCTTCTGAGAACTGCACATTAAAGTAGATTCTTGCTTTAAGTTATAGTGGATTAGCTGGATCAGAAGTGTTGGAAGCAAAGTAAACACTTAAAAGTGCAGGGCAGGGGGTCCTCCACAATGAAGGCTGGGAACCAGTGCCATGGAAGAACCACTTTTGGTTCCATAACAAGTATGTTATTAATAGAGATGTGTGAATATCACAAAACTTTAAATTGATGAAGAACCTTTAGACCTTAAGAAGGATCTTCAAACTCACAGATTCTAAATGTGGTTCTTTATGGAACAAAAAGTGGTTCTTCCATAGCATTACTCAAATAACAATATGTAATATGTTTTTTATTCTGTAGGTGTAGGTAAATGTCTAGACAGTCATGCTCTAGCCTCCTGATCTCAAGACAAGCAATAAACATTTGCTAAAACAGAAAGATGCTGAATGAGTAAAGTTATGGAAACTGGTGGAACAATAGAAACCAGATACGAAACTCATGCTAAAAAACAAAGCTTCTGAAAGCTGATATGCAAAAAAATTGATGCATGATCAAGAACAAGACTAAAGAGGGGGAGTGTGTGTGTGTGTGTGTGTGTGTGTGTGTGTGTGTGTGTGTGTGTGTGTGTGTGTGTGTGTGTGTGTGTGCGTGCGCATCTCAGAAGCAGGGTGGCTTCTGTAACATTCTTTTCTGTTCCTTTAGCTAAATTTAGACAACAGGAAAGAGTTAAAAACAACTGCCCAGTCTCTACCAGACCTGATACCATACAAAAACAATGTTCGAATTCAAACAGTGATCCATGTGTTTTTGGTAAATGGCAGGTTAGGTTTAGCTTTTATTATAAATCCACCAGGGAGCAAACATAATCTGCTGCCATATTATTCATTACGAGACCAAAGATCTCAAAGATAAACACACCACAAAGGGTTCTTTGAGCAATGCCATTTAACAGGAGTATTTCATTCAAAGGACAATCAGGGTCTGAAACAATGTGAATTATCAGTGACGGGTCTCCTCGTTTATACCGTCTCTGGTTTTACTGCACACAACACTGTCATCCCTAAAGTGCAACCACATTGTCTCAAGGCCTGCTATGCAGCTCTAATCATACTACACAGATCTGCTTGGCTGAGTAATGTCTGGTGTGACATGTACAACAGCAAAAAAGGTGAGAAAATTGACATCAGATAAAATAGTCAAGTGTGTAACAGTTCATTAATTAATTAGGTTCAGGTACAGATAACACAGCCTGTGGGCTACTAAGGCTGTGGTTCACCTATTTTGCCATATTTGCCATAGAAGTGTAATTTTTGTTTCCCTGAGGAACGTGAGATCATTTACATCAGACCAAGCCACACAGACATCTTTTTAAAACCTATGGGTCTTTAGTAGCAGTTTGTTTGTTTGTTAAGGATGTAGTTGTGAGTGTCTGAAATGTGCTTCCTCATACAGAACCATACAGGGTTTCACTTGATTAAATGAGTTTGACAACCTTGTAAAGCACACAAAGTCAAATTCGTCTATTCATCTATACATCATTGGTAACACTGTTTTGTTTTACACTGTGAAGTTAAGTAATCAGTCATGTTCTCAGAGGTTTAATGTGAACAGCTCTGTTTTAGAGAACAGTCAGAGTCATTCAAAGTTCTAAATATCTTAAGATGTTAATGTCTATAAATGGTTCTGAATGAGCTGTCATGCAGAACTTCAACTATTTTAACTTCATCATTACATACACTATATGTACAAATGTTTGTGGACACCTCTTCTAATGACTTGAATAATTGAACTTACAGCCATTGCTGAAACTGATGTGCAAACGCACCCACCCAACTTGTCTAGGATAGAAAAGTTCTTCCAATAGAATAGGATGCTCTGGAGCAGATAAACATGACTGTACTGGCATCATGCATAATGTCAGATGTGAGCGAGAGGAGTATAAAGCTCTCCAGCATTCAGCTATGGAGCAGGGGAACTGTGTTTTCTGGAATGATGGCTCCATCCAATACTTTTGGGATGGGTTTGGAAGTTGGGTGATGAGGTGGGGTGTAATCATCCAACATCCTGACCTCACTAGGAATGCAATTAAATCCTCACCGCAATGCTCCAAAATCTAGTTAAAAGCATCCACTGGACAGTAAAGACAGTTACTCCAACTTAAGTAGGATAAATTCTTTTAATACACATGAGTGAATGAAGAGGGGTCCCAATACTTTTGTCCATATAGTGTACAAAACTCAAAAGGATCCCAATTGAAAACAAAACTTCATAATTGATGGATACATTGATAGTATTTTCCACAATGCACCATTTCACACCAAACCAGTCTAAAATTCAGTGTAGTTTCAATCACTGGTTAAGAGCAGGATGTTTTGATGTTTTGGCCTGTGATTCAGTGGAATTTCAAAATTAAGTCCAAATTGTTTTCACATTTCTATTGATGTGACTTAGTGCTGCCACTGCTTTTTGCAACTACGTCATACATCCATCATTCAATTCACATAAAGGACTGAAATCCACTACAGGGATGTAAACTATAGCTGTAGTTATTCTTTGTTTTTTTTACTTTGTATTTGAGAATAGGGTTTCTCACCCTAATTTAGAGCTGTGTGTACAGGAGGTATTATGTGTAGGTAGAAGTATGTGTGTGTAGGTGGAAGAGTTATTTCTTCTTTTCATATTTATACTCATATATGCTTTCACTATGTTAGATGGGGAGAAAGCCAGGGCTTTTCCAGTAATCTCTTATGTGCACACACCCCCACACTCAGAAATGTTAATAGTGCAGTGGTTAGTGAGGTGTCTTACAGTGCAAAAAAAAATCATAATTTGTAGTGTTTAATTAGGTGTTTTATAATTATTTTTTAAAACAGTGACAAATTAAATGAAATAAAATCTAGTTTTCTAGAGGTAATTATATTCATTCAGGATTTTTGAGGCCTTCTTTGTGTTCTTTGTATTGGAACTTCATTCTTCTAGTTGCTCGGAACTAATATATTGGAATATTTGGAGACATTTAACTGCTCACGGGCTCTATTTTATTGAAAACATTGTTTCAAAGCTTGTGAACAGCAGTGTACAGGCCATTCTTCCATTTGAATTCAAATGCAATTCTGACACTGCTGTTGTTGCTGAAAAAAGTACATTCTAGAACTACAGGTAAATGGGCATCTATGAATTTCAGCTCTCTAGAAATTAAGATTGACTGAGCATAAGAGTTAACATAGCTAAACCAAATCCTCCAATGTTAACTACTTAAAGTTACTCAAAGCTGACCAGATTAAGTCTCAAGACCCCTGGAAATCAAAGGGTTAAATGACTATTTGACATTAAAATTCCCCCTAATGCTGACGCAAGCAACCCTTTGCAATGCATGTACACGATATCAACAGCTGCAGCACCAATTAGTGCAAAGCTACACAAACCCATGTCCTGTGGTTGCATCTTGACGTCATGCTGATGCACATCAATAAAGGTTAAAGAATCATCTTGGGCTCATTAAAAATAGCACCACTCTCCATATGTGTACACTGGATACAGATGTTTGTGAGTGCATTATGAGGGTAAAAGCCCCTAACACACCGCCAACCTTTATGTTTACCCAGAGGGAACCCGCCTCCTCAAACACAGTCAACTCTTTCCACAAGCAGTGGGTGACACCGTGGAAACTAGAAGACGTGGGAGGGCTCAGAGGATTCCCCATCAAGAAAAAAGAGGAGGTGGCAGTGTAGGACCTACACAGTTGCACAGACGGGTCAGACAACCAAGGAGACACACGCCTGACAAGAGGAGCCACACATGTGACATTTTTATTAGACTAAAAGGTTTAAGATTAATTACTGAGTACTGAGTACGGTTGAATTACAAAAGGACTGTCACTGACTGAATGACACACACCTAATAAGGAACGCATGACAAGTGAAGTCACCCAAAGGTCATTCTGAGATCTTAACAAGAACATTCTGGAAGACCAGCAAACACACTTCTCTGAGGAGTGTCATGGAACATCAGCAGAACAACATGAAGCGTTTCCTGAAGCTGGGATACTCCTACTCTGACATCCTGAGGGTCCTGCAGAGCCTTCAGCATGATGCCCAGACTAATGACATCCTGGAGGAGCTCATCAAAACCTGTCGGACCCCCACAAGTTCACAGCCTGGCCCAGAGAGAGTGACCAGTAGCCAGAGGTGGGTAGAAGAAACTAAGGCCATACTAATAACTAAGTGATGTTTCATTAACCAAAATGAACTCTAGTGGAGTAGCAAGTTCAAAACATAAGGAGAACAATGTTACTCGTTTTGATCAGTACTGATATACTGTGTGTCATGTTTAATCTAGAACTCTGCAGAGCTGTAGTGGAACTCACTACATGCAGAGATCACGTTATCAGCACAGAAAGTGTAGTTTGATAGGCTCTGTTCCTTCTTTGGGATCCTTTCAATCTTTGCTAAATGTTAGAACCTGAAAGTGAGAGTTGTGAGCAGCAGCAAAGCAGATTATTTTTAAAAGGTGTTTTCAAAAATGAAATGTGTATGTGTTGTTATTGTAGAATACTCAGTTAAAAATCCATGCTTACAGTACTTACATGGTCATTTGAGTAAATGGAACTGGTATCTAAATCTTTCTCCCAACAGCAGTCCTAAACTCATCCCACGAGGCTGCAGCTCCCCTCAGACACACTTACAGACGGACATGCACAGCCAGCAGCACACACATATTGACACCCCTGCCTCCAGTCCCTTCAGGCCTGTGGTCATTGATGGGAGCAATGTGGCTATAAGGTGAGTGCACTCATGATGCAGATTACATTCTTCAGTAAGCAGGTTTTGGATTTGTAAATAGGTGCCTAAAAACAAACAAACAAGTAGTCAAACAAAATGCAATTACACAATTCTTCAAATCATGCAAAGGACTATAGGCATTGTGAAATACTTCTAGATACACTAGAATCTTTTTTCCAGACACAAGCAGAAAAGACCATTTTTGTATTGTTAGTTTTTTAATTCATCTTCCTGTTCATTGTGGTTTATGGTTTATTTCAGTTGTATGTCTGCCATCACTGTTGTTAAATATTTATATTAAAAAACAAAAATGATCAAGAAAACAAATCTCTAATAACATTTCAGCCATCAAACCCACCTGCCTTTCTCCAGGCAGTTCTATGACAGCACTGTGCTCAATCAGTGGGTGCTGTTAACTCACCTCAGCTGTAGTTTTGGGGTTCAGTACAGGAGCAGGTACACACTGAGCGCACTATGTCAGTAAACAGCCCTGAGTGGTTCCATATAACCTGCACGTTCACTGCAGAGACCCCTGGGAGTGTGCATAGGAATAAGTATCCCATCTACTGCACATACAACCCCAGACAAAATTCCAACAGCATGGAAAACGACTCTGTTTTCTTGTAAATCCGGACTGTGGGCATCAATGACTGTCTGCAGGAATCCACCTGTGATATCGAATTGGAGGTCTGAGCTCTCAGAACCACCAGTCTTCTGGCCTGTTTATGGATTTTACTGATTTACAGGCAAGTTTAATTGGTCAAGTCAGATTATAAACTAGAGACTGTATACCCTATAAATGAGAGTACTGCCATTCATTTACATTTACATTAGCAGCGTTCAGCAGACACCCTTATCCAGAGCGACTCACAAAAGTTCAGACTGTGATGAGTAAACTGACAAGTTTATAAAACAATATAATAAACAATAGCAATAACACAATTATTATTAATGACCGTTGTTTTTTATTATTGTAAGTATTATTTGTTCTTCCTCTTATTATATAATATTTTTATTTGAGAGACAGCCTCTGGTGTTCAGGTGCAGAACTGCAGGCAAAATCCACTTTAAGTCATACTTTGTGAATAACGAGTAGATTGCGTTACTTGTTAATTTACAAGCAAGATCAGATTGTACTTTTGTTATGAAATGCTTTGGGAATCACCATATAATTAATGATCTTAAGTACTAGTTCATGAAGTACTTCGTGCTATGAAGCTTTTGGGAAACCCACCCATGATTACTTGAATCAGATGTGTCAAAACTAAAACGTGCAGGTCAGGGAGTCTCCAGGATTAGGGTTGAGAAACACTGCTTTGAGCTGCACATTCAGGTGCCTGAATGGGGAAACTAGGTTAAGGTGTATATTTGGACTACGGCACCTTATTTAATAGTAAATTACATTAATTCAACTCAATTGATCCTAGCCTACAAACAGACCAAAACTGGACTTAAGTCATTCCATCTCAGGCCTAGCAAGTGGAAAGAATGAGTACAATTTCAGCTTGGTATCAATTCCTCTGAAACTAAATGGAGAAGTACTAAGCAAAGAGACTTCTCATTTTTGCACACTGAACATTGATGTCATGCCTGGTGGGTGACGTACAGTCAGGTGAGATGCAATGCTTCAAGCTTGTCCAGTTGACCTCTGATGGCACTTGAATGCCAGTAACTGAATGTCAGTGTTCCAGTGGGGTTTATGTAGCATCTGTATTGGGGTTGCAGAGAAAGGACCGACAAAGCAAAGTAGCAAAGTGCACATACGCCCACTCCTGTAGCCAGTTGTGCAACCTGCGTGGGGTGTTTTTGTTTCCAAAGCAGGACGTTTTCAGGCACAAGATTGAAAATCTCAGTGGTTTGGGCTGTTTGCAAAGCACTTCCTGGACAACGGTGTACATAGAGCCACTTCCTTAACGATGAACCTGTTGTTTATTGAGCATGGCATGCTTTTGGCTCTGCAGCAATTTTTTTTTGTTGTTGTTGTTTGTTTTTTTGTTTCTATCTTTTTCACTTTTTAATTATGAGTTATATGTAAAATGCCCTCCAGTTTCCTGCTACTGATTAGGAGGGAAAGACCCAGGGATCAGTTACTGTACTACACAGGCAAATGGAAAAAGGAGCATGCAAACACACACACACACAAGTACTGTTCATAAGTGACTGACCATAAGAATATGTTAGGATAAGGACTTGACATGAAGCATTAGTGGTAGAATTGAATTCAAACAAATAAGGTGCATTGCATTAAAAAAAGCATTCATACCAATTGAACATTTCAGTTGTTTCACATTATACCCACAAACTGAAATGTATTTTATTTGGATTTTATTTGATAGACCATTACAAAGTAGCAAGTAATTGTGAAGTGAATAAAAAATAAAACATGGTTTCAAGTGTGGTGTGTATTTGTATTCACCCACTCCAATTCTTTGTAGGACCACCTTTCATTGCAATTACAGCGATAAGTCTTTTAGGGTATGTACTAGCTTTGCACATCTAGAGGCTGAAATGTTTGTCCATTCTTTGCAACATAGTTCAAGCTCAATCAGATTGGATGGAGAGTGTGATTTGGACATGATTTGGAAAGGCACACACCTGTTATATAAGGTCCCATAGTAGACAGTGCATGCCAGAGCACAAACCAAGCCATGAGTCTAACAAATCTTATGTAGATCTCTGAGACAGGATTGTAATGAGACACAGATCTGGGAAAATGTCTGCTGCATTGAACGTCCCAATGAGCACAGTGGCCTCCACCATCCAATGGAAGAAGTCTAGAACCACCAGGACAAAACTGAGAGATCATGGTAGAAGGGCCTTAGTCAGTAAGGTGACCAATAACCCAATGGTCACTCTGACAGAGCTCCAGTGTTGCTCTGTGTAGAGAAGAGAACCTTCCAAAGAGACAAACATTTCTGTAGCACTCCACCAATCAGGCCTGTATGATTGAGTGGCCAGACAGAAGCCACTCTTCAGTAAAAGGCACATGACAGCCTGTCTGGTGTTTGCCAAAAGTCACCTAAAGGACTCTGAGACTATGAGAAACAAAATTAAATTTTTGGACTATATGCCAAGCATCATCACCAAGCTAATATCATTCCTACAGTGAGGCATGTTGGTGGCAGCATCACATTGTGGGGATGTTTTTCTGCAGCAGTAACTGGGAAAGATGCAGTCAGGGAAAGATGACTGCAGTGATGTACAGAGACTTGATGATAACCTGCTCCAGAGCACTCTGGACCTCAGACTGGGACCAAGGTTTATCTTCCAACAGGGCAATGACCCTCAGCACACAGCCAAGATAACAAAGGAGTGGCTTCAGGAAAACTCTGTGAATGTTTTTGACTGGCCCAGGCAGAACCAAGATTTGAACCTGTTTGAACATCTCTGGAGAGCTCTAAAAATGGCTGTGCACTGATGCACAAGAATGGGAGAACCTTCCTAAAAACAGGTGTGCCACACTTGCCAAAGGTGGTTCAAAGTATTGAGCAAAGGCTGTATACTTATATACTTATATATGTACTTATATACATGTTAGATTATTTATATATATATATATATATATATATATATATATATATATATATATCTGTCTCTTATACACATCTTATATATATATATATATATATATATACACTTGCAAAGATTATAAACAAACATTTCTCACTGTGTCATCATGGGGTATTTGCTAAATTTTGAGGGGAAACATGATTTGAATAAATTTTTGTATAAGGCTGCAACTTCACAAAATGTGGAAAAAGTGAAGCGCTGTGAATACTTTCCAGATGCACTGTATAATCTCCCTATTTGAGGGTTCTAGTTACTTCTACATAGCATTTTTTAGCTCTCCAGCATGACACCACTAATGTTGGTTCAACCAAAGTGCAAATACAGTGGTTGAGATACCCCAAGGTTCACTTTGTGGCCAACTGATGTTAGGCTGCAAAGCACTGGCTGTGCAGTAGGATTGAATCCTCAGGTAAATTAACTGTTGCTGTGTCTCAATTATTTGCATTCAAACAACTACTGTCACACTCGCTGTTCTCTTTTCCAGTGAAGACATTGTCTTCAGGCTTGTTGAGGGCACCATGAGTGAACACTGACATCAGGAAACACAGAACCAGATGTTCTATGCACTTTCTTCTACAGTAAAATGTACATGTAGCAACTTTAAATAAAAAGAAATAACCCCACCACTGCTGAATGGTCAGTAGTTTGCCTCTATATGACAACAGACAAAGTATGTGTCCAGTAGGTCATGAACTTTTTCTCTGATGGGTGAGACTGAACTCAGGCCAAACAGAGGCAGTGACATGCATGCTTTGTTTACAATCATGGAAAACAGTTGAGTGGGGAAAATGTGTGACTGACCTATTCATGAAATGTTCTCAAACATAACAGCTTATGTCCAGATGTTTTCTTTTGTGCAGCCATGGGAATAAGCAGGTGTTTTCATGCCGTGGCATCCAGCTGGCTGTTCAGTGGTTCTGGGACAGGGGAATTCGTGACATCACCGTATTTGTGCCTCTGTGGAGGAAAGAGCAGTCACGGCCAGAGGCTCCAATTACAGGTAGGACACAGGACAAGGGGCATTTTGTAATGCTGTAGGTGCCAAACACAACCAATAGGCTGTAAAAAGCAAAAAAGGGGATGTGCTTAGAACTGATTCACTCTGAACAGAATTTATAACAGGAGGGTCCAGCTGGAGTGCAGTGGCTTTGGGATGCAAAATAGAATGTATTCTATTACATTCATATTACAAATCACATGAACACCTAACAATATTGGACTTTTAAAGGCCAGAGCTATTGATAGGGATGCACCAATATTGAAATCGTGAGCTGGTGGTTAGGGAACCAGCCTTGTAACTGGAAAGATGCCAGTTGATTCCCTGAACTGGCAGGATATGACTGAAGTGCCCTTGAGCAAGGCACTTAACTCCCCATCTGCTCTGTGGGCACTGAAAATAGGGATCCCACTGCTCCGGGAATGCGTGCTTACTGCTCCCTAGTGTGTGTTTCATTGCATGGATGGGTAAAATGCACACTTTTTTTTTTACATTTCAGTGTATTCAAGCACCTGTACAGTAAATTGCGTCTACAACCGACAGCATTCTGTATCGTTTCACTCTTCCAAGTATATTGTTAAAATGTTAAAAATGCTAAAACACCTCAAAGCTGAAAATTTGAATTATGAACAGCACTGCCTTCACTGTAGCAGGCTAGGATTCAATTCCCTGTCCAGGCAAGCGTATCCTTCTATACCAGTACGAGTTTTTGGGCAAGACAATGTAACGTGATTTGAATGTAAATGACTGCATCCGTTGTAACTGACATTGATTGAAATGTTTCTTTATTTATATTTAAATGTACATTTCTGTTTATGTTATTATTTTCTTAATGATATTTAACTCACACTACAACTGAATTTGCAACATGCTGGCAAGAAGTACAACTAAAGACTATTAGAGGCCTGTTGGTTTATGATCTGCTTTCCTTTCATTCAAACCAAGGCAACTCATTTCTGGGTCATCTTGAGTCCCTAGGTTATTCAGTTACAGCCAAGCATGGTCTCTTCTCTTCTTTTCCAGCCTTGCTCAGAAGAGGGTCTTCATTCTGTTTTGTTTTCCCCATCAGATCAGCACATTCTCAGTGAGCTGGAGCGCAGGAACATCCTGGTGTACACACCATCACGCTGTGTGAAGGGCAAAAGGGTTGTGTGCTATGATGACCGTTACATCATTAAGCTGGCTTACGACTCAGACGGCATCATCGTGTCCAATGACAACTACCGTGACCTTCAAGCAGAGAAGCCCCAATGGAAGAAGTTCATTGAGGAAAGGCTGCTGATGTACTCCTTTGCCAATGACATGTGAGTGGCACTGTTACAAAAATGCATGTGTGTGTACATGAAGAGCCACAGGGGCAATTTGCTTAGCGTTGTACCGTGCATTAGATTCCCATTACACAATGATTCCAATGTCATTGCATCATTAAAACAATTAACAAAAAGCTACCATTTGGAATCACTTGTCATTAAGGATCTACAATACTTTGGCTTCAGTAATGTCTTGTATGAGTGTAGATTTAAATACCAAAAAGTTTTAAATTTAGAGAAAAATTTTATATATTCAGTATTTAAAGCCATTTTGGAGCAAAGCAAATGCCACTGGTACTACATGTGTGGGCTCAGTCCATGCTGAGGTCACTCTCTATAAGGAGTGTGGTTTGTTCTTGGTCAGTTTCCTCTGAGTACTCAATTTCCTCCTGCTTCCCAAAACCACATGTGGTAAGTGAACTGGCCATGCTAAATTGCCCCTAGGTGTGAGTGTGTGAATGACTGCTTGTGTGTGGTACCCTATATTGATGCACTGTCCAGGAGCTGTTCCTGCTTTGCAGCAAGTGATTCTGGGTGGGCTCTGGAATCACCGTAATCCTGAACTGGTTCATGGTTCATGGTTGGCCACATAGTTTGTTGGTGTTACACAACAGAAATCTGACAGATTATTATGAAAAATTAGAAAAAGAATATAATTAACTGGATTAAATATGCAATGCACAACACACATAATTTCAGTTTAAATTCAAGTTATGATTGAATATTAAACCATTTGTACCAGCAACTGAAACTGAAATTTACCTAATCAGAACAAAGAGACAGTCCTTGCTCTTGTGGTAGCAGATCATAGCGATCTCTTAATGAGGAAGAACATTTTGTCAACACCTTCTGTGTTACAAAAGCATAATTGTAGGTTGGGAATGTCTCTGATCACTGTGAGATGAGTCAGACTAAATCCACTTCCTGTTTATGCAAGAATTTAAACATAGTTCTGTATTACTCTTCCATTAACAGCAAATGTGTATTATTATGGGTTTAGCTGCTAAACTGACTTTTGGTTTTTGTGTTTATTTGTTTTAATAAAGGTTCATGCCACCTGATGATCCACTTGGGAGGACTGGACCAACCATTGAAAACTTCCTCAGGAAGAAGTCCATAGGCCCAGATAACAAGCAGCTACATTGCCCATATGGTAGGCCAAATTGCAAAATGTATAAAGCAAGAAGCGAGACTTTCAGGAACCCTTTCATTTTTAGATCACCTGGATGCACCTCACATTTAGTATGGACACTAGCCCATTTTTGCATTTAGTTTGGACACAAGAACTAAAGTAAAGAAGGATAAACATGTCCTGGCTGGTAAAATACACCTCAAAGGCTCACAATCAAACCGACAATCTAACCTGCGTTGTGGTACATTTTTGTATCTGCCCACATATCTGCATTCTCACCCACACCTATTGCTGTTGTATCGATGCTAACTGAGAACCACCCCGTCTGTTTTCTTTGCAGGGAAGAAGTGCACATATGGTGCAAAATGCAAATATTACCACCCTGAGCGCTCCAACCAACCCCAGCTATCGGTGGCAGATGAGCTCAGAGCAAGAACAAGTCAGCCAGGCTGTGAAACAGAGAATTTCCCTCCCTCTACAATCACACACACAAACTGCAATGAGACAATTGTGCCACCTTCAGCAGTGTACCAGGACGAGCTGACTCGAGCCCTGTCTGGACTAGACCTCTATAGCAGCCCATGTGAAAAAACCCCCTACCTGCAGAGGTCACTGCCTACCTTGTGTAAGAACACCAATAGCCCCGAGTCCCGCCTTTATCTCAGTGACTCAGCCCTGACGACATCACTATCCTTCAGCAGCATGTGCATGTCCAGCAGCGGGTTCATGTCTGGCAGTGACAGCGATGGTGACTGCTTCCTGTCTAGTGGTGCCTTAATGGAACGAAGGCGAGCACACAGCCCTGACATATACACTCAGGTTCATCACCCGGGCCTGCACTCACTTTCAAGCTGCCAACATGCCCACTCGGATTTGGGCCTTGACTATGCTCATGCACCACATCTATCTCATGGATACCAGCCACGCAGGTTTTGCAACAACACAACCCAGGTTTTCAGGGACCCCCAACCTTTCCATAATGCATTGGCCAGACAAGCATCCTATCCTAGGCTGGCAGAGGTCAGCTGGGGTCAGGGGCAGGACGAGGTCAGGAGTTCTGGGGTAACGGACCGAAGGAAGGACGTGAGGTCTCAACTCAGTACAATCTTTCCTCAGAGCACGGTGGACCAGGTTATGAGACTTTATCCACAGACCCTGGACACAAGCGAGCTGGTCACGC
Organism: Acestrorhynchus altus; assembly: GCA_034509495.1. Classification (NCBI taxonomy): domain Eukaryota; kingdom Metazoa; phylum Chordata; class Actinopteri; order Characiformes; family Acestrorhynchidae; genus Acestrorhynchus; species Acestrorhynchus altus. The sequence continues at coordinate 13,478,694 of CM067511.1, read as the reverse complement.
TGATACAGAAATTCAGGAACAGCCACTTGCTGTGAAACCAAATACACAAGCAAGTGATCATTTGGCTTCAAAGACAGTAACCATGCATATAGTTGGAGCAGCAATATAAGCTTGCGTCTATGAAATGGTGACTTTGTAGGATCAATGCAGCTTCAATGTAATTATACACATTAACTGCAAGGGTCTGAAATGTGGCCATATTTTTGTGTCGTGCCCAAGTTTAGTTCAGCGCTTTGGGGAATTTATTTTTAGGAGCTAGTTTTAGGGTTAACATTTCTTAATCTCAGCCTCAGCCATTCCATGTGTGCATCCATGGACTGTGTGATATGTATTACAAGCAAATCTGGCCACAGTTATTGGCATTTGGTCTGTTTTATGCTGCTTGGCTTTTCGTGATGGTTCCCCTGCCAGGCTTATTGCCAGGTGACTCACTGGATGTGCTTCCATTGGTCCGTCCAGTAAATAGGTGGTTACCTGTGTTGCCCACATGAATGGCAGGGAAGTGAAATGATCAATCATTAGTAAAGAAAGTGCTTCTTGCACACCAAAGTGCTGTTACTGTAAAAGTAAGTTCATCACAAAGGGGGACCTTCTAGACAAAGAATTGGGTGTAAAGATGAACCAAACAGGTGGTGATTATTTTATGTACCAATGGTCAGCCTAATGATCAGTGGAAGGGTCTGGCTTTGTACCCTGGATGTATACAGTCTATCCCTCTGGAGCAACATACAGTTGTTAGTTTGTAAAAAATGAACAACATTAACATCACATCACTCAAAGCTGTTTAATACTTTTACTTTAAGCATTCATTATAGTAGCTTTTAAGCAAGATATCCTCATGTATCTGCAGACCTCCATACTAGTTTGCTTCTAATGGATCTGCTTTTGTCTCCTGCCGTGATGCAACAAGCTAACGAGAAAACCATGTTCCTGGGGTGACTGTCACTCCATAACTGTTATGAGAAAAGAAGTTTGCAAATTGTTGTCTACTGTGTTCTAGCATCCATTCTAGGTGAATGTACTTGTGTGGAGGCTTCTACTGAATGTAAATGTACTCTGACTGACTGACCATTGAGGAAGAGTGAGGAATATGCTTTAGTGCAGGCTAAAGTACAGTTCGAAATCACAGGCTGTGACCTTTGCTGCCTGGCACAAATCAATTACTGTATAAAACACAGAATAAGTATTCTCCACACACGTGTGTAGAGAGGTAAGTCAGCAGTGACTGAGAAAGGGTTTCATCACAGTCATGTGTGGTTTTACTTTGTAACCTCAAAATGAGGCCTGTTTTAATGCTGAGCTGGTATCACCAGCAAAAGAATGTAACAGAAACATTGTTTCTGCAATTTCTGTATTAAAGTGCTTTAAAACAGTTCTGACTTACAAAAAAACAAAACACAATAAAAAGATTTTCTAAAAAGCTTTCTATACTTTTCAACAAATTAAGATAGAAAGTAGAAATAGCAGTTGGAGTTTGTCGGATGTTTCTAATGGTAAATAAAGTTTGTCATGTTGAAATGGGGTAATTTCAATACAAATGCATAAACTGAAGCTGAAGCAAAGTACAATAAATGAACAATGTATCGAGATACCTGTTCATTGATGATTTGTTAGACATGGTGCCAATAGACTCATGCTTATCTGTTCCAGAGAGTCCAATTCTATTAGCAGTATGTCTATAGAGGGACTACACAAGTTCTAGACAAGGACTGTTCAAAAACATTTGGACGTATACATCATGTGAAAAAGTTAAGACACCCCCATGAACACCTTTGATTTTTAAAATATTTAAACATATGAACATTTCATCTTCATTTGAACTATAAGTAGAGATGTAATGTAGAGGTGATGTAACTAAACACATAAAACTGAGGTGTCACGTATGTGTCATGTGGCTCTCAGGTCTCGTCTTTGTTTTCTTTATCTCCCCTCCTGCTTCTGAGCACATGTCCTGTCTCCACTCATTCCCAGCTGTGTCTGATTTGCCCCATCATTATCATGTTCCAGTCTTGTCTAATGTTCTCTGTGTATATAAGCCCCTTGGTCTCAGTCTATCTTTGTCTTGTCAACTTGTCTACATGTCCAGTCGAGATGGTTAGTGTTTATGTGATCTGTTTAATAAATCTTCAACCCTGCGTGTACTTCCACTTCCTCCCTGGCTGTTAAGTCCATGTTCGTGACACGAAGAAATGTTTTTTAAAACATTTTTTTTTGCAAAATGTAATTATCAGAAATGCATTTTTTTGTAAAGAAAACCACCACGCAATAATCGCCGTTTCCTCATTTGCCTTAAATGATGTCAATTGGACGTTTCCTATAAAAGTCTACCAATCTGACAGACAGATTTTTCCACTCTTCCATGAATTCCTTCAGCGGTTGTTTTAGCATCACCCTTTGTCCAGACAGTCTTACGTGTGATGGTGGTTTTTATGATTTAAAGCTCTCCAGGCCCTGATACATCAAAACAGCCCCAAACCATGATACGTACATCCTCACGCTACACAGTTATGTTCTTGTGCTCAAATGCTGTCTTTGGTTTGTGTAAAACATGTCTTCTGTTAGATGTATTCAACTTTAGACTCATCTGTCCAAAGGCCATTGTTCCAGTCTTTGCTCTTTGGCAAATATTAGTCTTGCATTTTTTTTTTTTTTTTTTTTACAGCAACAGAGTTTCCTCTTTGCACATTTCAAATAAAGATCCAACTTGTTTGGTCTCTTTTTGATGGTAGAAGCAGCACTTTGACATCAACTGTGGCAAGAGCGACCTGCAGGTCCTGGGATGACATTTTTAGCATTCATTACACCTAGTGTGTGAATGATGACTTGTGGGTGGTACCTCAGATTGGCATCCTATCCAGGGGCTGTTCCTGCTTTGCAGCCAGTGATTCTGGGTGGGCTCTCAAGGCAATGTGATCCTGAACTGGTTTATGGTTCAGGGTTGGCTAAATAGTTTGCTACAATGGTGTTTTTAGGTCGTTGGTATGGCATCACCAATTGGTAACTGTGATGTTCCGTTTGATTTGGTGTTACTAATATATAATAATGTAACAATATATGTTACAATATATAAACAAATTACAGAAACTGTGTGTCCAGTCAAAAAGCTGTGTAGGAGGATTATGGTCTAATCATTTACTGATGTGCTGCACCTGATTCTAATTTTAAGCATTTTAATTAGTAATAAATGTGGAACTTTTTCCTCAAGAAAATATACTGCAATTACATTATTGTAAAGACAAACCAGACATTAGGGGTGTAGTTTGTGTAGTACTGGTGCCAGTCTGAAGCCCAGAAAAACGGTGAAGGGCATTCGGTATAAAACTTCAGATCAGATGTTAAAAATATGTTAAAAAAGGTGTTCATGTGGGGCCCTAATGTTGTACAATATAGTCAAACACTCAGAGTAAATAGGCTCTACTTTAGAACAAAGAAACTATTGTGAGTATAAACAATGAGTTGATCAGAAAAACAAAACAAGGAAGTAGTCTTCCTGATACGTTTACACAGCAGACAATAGTGGCTTTTAAGTACTTTAAGTGAAGCATTCAGTGTTAAGTGAGTTTCCTTATTTTAAACAGGCCTTACCTACTAAAATAAACATCACCATGACAGTATGCATTCAGTACAGTTTCCAATTCAGACCCAGTTCAGATCCAACACTCGAATATTCTCTAATATTCAAATGCCAATGAATAAATACTCCAAATTACCAAGCCCAACATGTGTTGGGTCTGGTTTTACCACAGGGAACAATAGTGCAAATCATCATATTTGAGAATCTCTCAAATAGCTTTTCAGGATTAGGAATAGCAGAAAGCAGACTCTGGCAAAGAATCAATACAGTCTGATTTTACCTACTGCAAAACAAGGTTTTGCAGTCACATGAGCTCATGAATCATATGCTTTATTAGGCTGCATAAGTGGAAAACTCAGAACTAATGTTTTGGTGCATCACTTTCTTCAGAGATTTGATAAAGCCATAGAAACAGCACAAGCAGTCCTGTAGAAAGATAACAATGCACTCAAAATCCCAAAAGAGCAGTGGGATTTTATAGATAAGCCCCTGTCAGAAATGTAGGATCCTTTCATCCCCATATGCAGTGAGGCCAGTATCAGAGAACCAGTGGAGAAAACATGTATTTGGCCCTAATCTCTAACTTCCCCATCACAAATATTATCACAATTTGAAAGAACATTTGCACGAGCGACCGATGAGCAGATCAGATCCACGCTGTATAGACAAAAGTATTGGGACATCTGCTTATTTGTTTCTTCCAAGGGTATTAATAGTTTACTTTGAAGTTTCTACTGTTTCTAATGAAGGAGCAGATGTGTATTTCTATAGCCCCGTCTACTGATTATTTCATTGATTATTCTCTGAAACAATTGCATTTGTTCTGCCTCAGAGGCAGAGTTGCCTTCAGAACTGTTCTCAGTAGCAATTTTGTACACAAGCTTTAATTCCATTCAGTGACGTGTTTTCATGTTCGCGAGGTCAGAATGATGATCACCATCCCACATCATCCCAAATGATGGAGCACCATCTTTCCACAGAACACATTTCCACCACTGCAGGCTGCACCTACTGGAGGGCTTTACACCCCTCTAGCCCATGCTATGGTTCCATGGTACCAATAGGTTTATATTAATCTGCAAACCTATTGGTACCATGTCTATTTTAGACAAGTCCTATTTTAGACAAGTATGGCAGAAACAAAGTATCTGAATTCATTATGATTCAGCCCTTTTCAGTGGACTCCGTTGAATTTGAATGGAATCCAAGCCAACACAGAGATAAAAGGTTGCTTGATCCTCATTGCTTAATCTCAACCATTCATACCAAATGGAAAACTGGCTTCATAACACTGTTGTGGAAAACGTCCAATCAGATAAGTACTTGTGAAGAGTAACAGTGGCATCTAGTGGTTATGAATATGCTACTTCACTTTACCAATTGAACCCCAGACTGTGAGAAAGGCAGAACACACATTCTTAAACAGAAATATTCAACCTTCAAATTACAGAAAAAACTATCATTTTATTGCAAAAAAAATAATGTTTCTCAACCCTGGTCCTGCAGGCACCCCTACCCTGCATATTTTAGAGCTTTTCCTGCTCTCAAAACACCAGATTCATTAAGCTGATTAACAAGCACTTGAGAGTCGCAGGGGGTGTGTTCAAACTGTCTCCAGGACCAAGGTAGAGAAACAATGGTATGGAGGCAGGAACATCTGCTGGATTTCCATCAAACCAAGAAACTTAAAATAAGGGGGGAAATTATTTGGACATCAAGGACATCTGAATGATCAAGGGTCTATACAGAATTTTTAATGAATCATTTGAAAGTGTGGGGTTGTTTGATGTTAAAAATGAAAATGGGGATACTCTAATACAGGGGTCACAAACCCTGCTTGTGGAGAGCTTCCTTCCTGCAGGCTGCAAATTCAACCCAAATCTAAGATGCCCCAGTCAGCCATTCAAGAACCTCTGAAGGCTAGTAAGTAGCTGGATCAGGTGGGGTGGATTAGGGTTGAATCTAAAGTCTGCAAGTTGGTAGCTCTCTAGGAGCAGGGTTGGTGAGCTCTAAAACAACTTACAACAGTCTTCTGAAATCCTAAAGAATAAGACCGTGTGCACATCAAGGGTATTTTTCTAAACAGGTTTAAACTGAAAAAGGAGCTTTTCCCAAACACTCTACAAGCTGATGATTTTCAAAACATTTTCAGTGTTTCAGGGACAATGGAGGTCTATGTAAACGCTAAGATAACGCATGGTTTCTGGCTGAATTTCAGATACCGCCTTACTAAGTTGTGCACCTCATACATAAGGCATTAAACTATTCCTACACACACACTAGATTACAGATTTCCACATATGAATGCATTTAATCACTGTTCTATTATGGCTATAAAGTGGAAGCTCACTTTAACCCCAACAGTGTCAGAAGCACGTGATGGGTTAAACACAATCACAAACTTTAAGGGAACACTCTCTCCCTGGGCAGCAGCAGTGCAAGGCTTCCAGACAAGCTAAACTCCTTTCATGTTTTGATGCAAATCACAGTGAGTCATGGAGAGCCAAATCCACCACTGAGTCCAACCCACCCTCCGTCTCTGTAGCTGCCGCCCCAGACGGGATTTCGGGGCGTGTGCTTAAAGCAGGTTCAGATCTGTTAGCAGGACACTTTGCACACATTTTCAACACCTCTCCCTCCCTTTGTCATGCCAGCATGACTCAAACTGGCCACCATCATCCCTGTTCTGAAAAAAGTCAGCATCTCTTGCGTAAAAGATCTGCGCCAAGTTGCTCTGACCTCTGTCATAAGCAAGTGCTTTGAGAGGCTGGTCAGAGACTTCATCTGTTTCTCACTGCCTGCCTCCCTGAATCCACAGCAATTTACATACAGACAGAACAAATCCACTGACTGTGCAATTGCCCTCACTCTGCACACTTCCCTCTCCCACCTGAACAAGAACACATGTGAGAATGCTGTTTGTGGACTACAGTTCAGCATTCAACACCATCCTTCCCCCGAGCTTCAACATGAAGCTCAGGGATCTCAGTTTGAACAGCTCTGTGTGCAGCTGGATCCTAAGCTTCCTAACAGGCTGTCAGCAGGTGGTGAGGATGTGCATAAACACATCCTCCTTAGTGACACTCTACACTGGAGCCCCTCAGAGCTGTGTGCTTAGCCCACTCCTGTACTCCCTGCATATCCAGACACAGCTCCAAACTTGCTGAATATACAAATCATAGGCCTGATCTGCAATGATGACAAGGCAGCCTACAGAGGAGGTCAGCCTCCTGACACATTGATACCAGGAAAACAAGCTTCCTCTAATCATCAGCAAGACAAATGAACTGAAGCTGAGCTGACTTCAGTAAGCAGGAGAGAGAACATTCCCCATCAATGGGACCACTGTGGAGAGGGTCAACAGTATCAAGTTCCTGTGTTTACATCTCTGAGGAGCTTAAATGGTCAGAACACACCACATGCGTGGTGAAGAAGGCAACAGCACCTCCATCCTTAGATACTTGGAAGAGGTTTGGTCTGAACCCCCACATCCTGAGGAGGTTCTACAGCTGCACTGTGGAGAGCATCCTGACAGGCTGCATCACCACCTGGTATGGGAACAGCACCACTCTCAAGACGCAAACTCTGCACAGTTGTACCTGAGTAACGTTAGTACACTACACATTGAAAACATAGGGTTCTTCAAGGGCTCTTCTGTAAAGAAAACATTTTTCAAAAGATACTAATATATATATATATATATATATAACTAACCATTTTCTTTACTGAAGAGCCCTTGAACAACCTCTACCTTTAAGTTTGTACAGCCACAGTGTGTAATTTGGGATTTTCTTCTTTGTGGTGTTTTGATATCTCTTGTTATGAGACACCACTGGCTAATACAGGACTTTTGTGCTCATACAAGTGTTTTCACCCTTGGAGAAAGTTCACCTTTCAGGGGGATCACAATGACACCAAGCACAAGGCCAAACACAGCAGTGGATGGTGAAAAGGTTGATGTTCAACAGTGACAAAATTAAAGGTCAGATACCAATCCATCTGACCAACTGGAGGAACCTCAGGCACATTTGTCGGATGAAAATGGTTCCATATCTATAAGCAAGGCTGGTGGAAAGTGGTTCCACGAGCACTGCTCTGAAGTTGAATGTAATTGCTATTTATAATCTGATGGTAGTGCAGTTCTTTGGCAAAGGTGTGTAAATGTAAGGCACTGTTATTACTGCTTTAGCTGTGTCAGCACACAAGAACAATGAGCACTTTTAGAACAATTTTTTGTTTATTTTTACAAATAACTTATCTGTTACAAAGACAGTTTTCCCCACTAACATTAAAAACCACTTTAGTTATCCAATTTATTTTTCTTCTCTTTCCCCTTCCCCTGTTTTAAATGAACATAACTGAAAGCTCTGACTCAGAGCTGCAAACGAGTGTGGTGATTTCTTTGGGTTCCTCAAACATAAGTGCTTCAGACACCCATACATAATGGCTATGAGAAAGAGATTTCTCTTTAATGCAGCAAATTTCAAACCCAGATCAGGCCAGGTCTTGGATTAAACAGCAAGCAAGCATTGACATTATTATATTAGCTCATTAGTTTATAACATTTTCTTTCCCAATAACAATTTCCAGGACACAAGAGAGCTACAACAACTTTACATGTTGTATGAAAAACTACTTGATGGGCTTCCTTTTTAATCCAAGAGTAGGAGTAAACTGGGTTGAAGAGACACCAGCAATTTAGGCTGTTCATCATGATCATGTTGACCTCATAAATGCATAGACTATTCATTTGGGAACACTATTAAGGCCAAAAATTGAGGCAGCATGTGACACTGAAAATGACACTTCTTCACGTATCAAGTCATTGTTTTTTCTTTATCTTCTTTCAAAAATCAAGGTAAAATTAATACACTAATAAACATTTAAAACATCATGAAGGCCTTGTGGAACTTGTGTAATCAAATCTACGAAAAAAAAATAAAATAAAATAAAACAAAACAACAAAAAAGGCACTGTCCATTTCAATCGAAGAGCTTCTGACTGAAGGCACATGGTGACCGATTTGGCTTCACCCAGGAAGACAATTCCTGAACATTGGCAATTTCTGAACACCTGATCTGTGGAGCGTCCCTCCCTGAGTACTCAACAGCTTTTGAGAGGGCACGCGGGCACAGAAACTACACTTCCCACAAGTCTTTCAACTCATACCGCACGCGCATCTGTGTTCCTTGCTTGGCGCAAAGGTGTAGACACAAAGTCCCCAAATATGAAACCTACATTCCAGTTGTCAGCCAAGATGGCAGATAATGTCCTTTGCAGGGCTGTACTTCGTTTGCTGCAGACACCCTGTGGAGACCTTTGGCTGGTCGGAAGTTACGGGCCTCATCCGTAAACTCCATCTTTTTAACCTTTGCTGCATCTGCAGGACGTACGCTGGTGAAAGAGGAGTGCTGGTGCAAAGCGCTATATTAAGCGCTTGGGCACCGTGCCGAGCTTCTCTAAAGTTAACAGGGAAACCGTACTCGTTTGTCTAAGAGAAAACAACAAAAACAACAAAACAAATAGAAGTAAATGAAGTCTATAACTACAGGAAATACACAACACAAAAGAGAGGGGGGGGGGGTTAGGGAAGGGAAAAAACAGCACTTAAAAGCTCATTCTAAAACTATGTACAGTAAAAAGCTTGAGTGAGAAGGGGGCTCCTTTGTAAACTGTACATCTAAGGCATGCAGCTGAGTTCCATTTCTGATGCATTTTCCGCAAAACGGAAAATGAACATGAAGGAAAAGAGGAAAACTCCAATTTGGCAGAAATTCCAAAGATTTTTCCCACTGTTCTGTGGAAAGAGTGAAGAGAGTCAAGTCCAGGAAGTAGTCTGTCAGGTATTCCCTTCAGGTAAGGGGACAAGGCGGCTCTCAAAGGCAGTTCCCATCCATAAGGCACACTGGCATGTGTATGTTTGTAGATGGGTGTGTGTGTGTGTGTGTGTGTGTGTGTGTGTGTGTGTGTGTGTGTGTGTGTGTGTGTGTGTGTGTGTGTGTGTGTGTGGGGTGTGTTTGTGTGTGCAAAGACATTTTGATAATACTGTTTCAGGCAGCACTGAGATTCGTTTTTGGAGCCAGTGGGGGGAAAACTCTACTGTGAAACATACACACACTCACACACACACACACACACTCAGCTTTTCAATCATACACACACACAGGTGCTGTATAGAGCTCAATTGGGCTTGACAGACTGAAATGGAGAAAAACCTGTAAACATCATTCAGTCTTCAGAAGGCAGAAGAACACACAACCAAAGAAAGAGAAAGAGAGAGACCACTACAAAACACACCCTACACATACACACACACACACCCATTTTTAAACATGAGTCTAGTTGAGCTGGTGAATGCTGTGTGCATGTGTGTGTGTGCATGTGTGTGCGCGCATGTTTTTGGGGCTCAGAAGTGTCGTGGAAATTCACACTGTTCACAGCGGTTGAGGGCAGGATGGTTGAGGAAGGTGCAGGCGGTACAACCCCACTGAACACCATCATCATCCTCAACCTCAGACACAGGCTTCATACTCTTACTGCTTGGTTCTGTGTGTGTGAGAGAGAGAGAGAGAGAGAGAGAGAGAGAGAGAGAGAGAGAGAGAGAGAGATGCACACACAGAGTGAGAGACAGAGAGAGAGAGTTTATAAGGACAGAGAGACAGACAGAGAAGGGGGACAAAAAGCAACTGTTTAAGCATTTTGTTGCAATCTTCAATTACACTAAACAATGAGGCAGTGTTTGCTCAGACAGCCCTTTCACAAAAATAGGAACTACAAATAAAAAAAACCTCAGAGACACTCTACATAAATTTGTAACAATTTAAAGCCCACACATTTATGCCCACTTTCACTAAATGTCACTAAAACTGCATTTCATAACCACACTGCACTCAGAAATATCACAGTAAGACAAATACTCTGCATTTCAAAGCTAAATATGTCAGCCTCCTCTGGACATCCTTGCTGTGTTTTGTAAATAACATTGTATACAAAAAAAAAAAAAAAAGATTTTCCTTTTTGTAAAAAAAAAAAAGAAAAAAATTCAAACATGGACTAACATGGGCAAAACAAAACTTTTTTTAACATCATAGTCACCAGATCATTTTTTAATGATTTTTTAATATAAGGAAAAAATAATTTAGAATCACTTGTAAATATCCTTTTTTCATGTGTGTATTTTTGTTTTTGAGTGGAAATGGTGTTTATATGCAAAAAAAAAAAAAAAAAAACAGTCTGAAAAAACATTTGAAAGTGCATTTACCCCCCCCATACGTTAAAGTGTAAGGAAGTGTATAGTTTGGTTGATTATTATCAGTATTATTATTTGCCTTACAACCTCAACAGCTGTACATCACTGCCAAGCAAAACACTCCAAAATTTTACTCAACTTTCAACAAAAGTCATTTTAAAAATACTGTCCTCCATCTAATTTTGGAGCTTGGTTGGTCCATACATCATGACATGTTGACACAATATAAACAATTCTTGTTTTCTCTTCAGTACTGATGCGCTCAAGGAGGCATTTAGTTTCACCATGCATGGCAGAGATGTCAGATAGACACCAACCATATGTTCAATTAGAAACACCAACTACTTCAGGAAACAATTTTACCTGAAGTAGTGTTGTCAATACAGAGCAAGAGATAAAGAGTGAGAGAATATTGCTGAGATTCATGAAGATGAGGGACTAAATGAAAAGATCAGAAAGACCAGAGAAATGGACAGTGAGCGTTACCCACCCACAGGTGTAGGCAGACAGGGTGGAACAGGAGGGAGAGAAGGGTCTCTCTTTAGCTTGGAGCTGACGTTTATTTTGCGTCCTCTCCTGTCTAGAGAGCCCCAATGATCCGAACCTAACCCAACCACAGCAGGATGAAGATGATTGAAAACAGAGAGAAGAATTTTAAAAAAAAGAGGTTTTAAAAAGAAATGTAAAAAATAAGAAATATGAAGATGTGTTACGGGGTAAAAGAAAAATGACAAAGAAATAGATCAGAAAGTAGAAAGGAATGAGAAAAAAAATATGGATAACCCATGTGAGAGTACTCACCTGCTGCTGGGGTACCTTTGGGTTTTGGAGGGACAGGACCCAAGAAGCCGAGGTTGTCATAGAAATTATGGATTGCGTTAGGATTGAAGTGTGGTCCTGAAACACACCAGACAAACTCAGATCAGACATACACATTCACAGAGACTACAAGTGAATGACTGAAGCTGAAGTTAAGGTAGGGCTGGGCAATATGAACAAAAATCAGTCCAAAACGTTTTAGCTGAATGACTATATACATGATATAATATAGAACAATAAGAAACAACCCATAAATCCTGTCTTTTTTTACTATGTTTAAACATACTTAAATATGCTTGAAAGGCTGAAATAAGGGGGAGGAGTAGAGTGACGGAGCAGAAAAAGGTTTTCCCCGAGAGACTGAAACAGAATTATATACGTTACAAACTTGATATTAATAATATGGCCTCAGCCCACAGCTTCCTCTGTTTAAATCCTGATATAAATATAAATATCAATATATTGCCCAGCCCCAAGTTAATGCAGTAGACAATCACAAAATAACATGGTTAAAGACTGGTCTATTTTCACCAAAACCACTGTGTGAATATTATATTATAATATTTCTTACGTGAATAAGAAACCTCCTGACTGGTTAGAAAGTTTGTAGCTACAAAAATTCATTTTATAAGGCGCACACTATGGGGTTCAACGTAATGAAATATTATTTAATTAAACAACCATTTAAAAACAAAACAAGGTGGTGAAAAGGAAAAGACAATTACAGAACATGAACAGCTCAATAATTAAAAAGTCCACAAAGATTGGATTGGTATCAGCTGATCCGCAGATTGGATTGGATTGGGAAACATTTATAAACCATCCTGGACATGTAAACAATGTGGTGGCCACTGGACATACACCATGACACCTCAACAATCAGTACATATCAGTAATGGCACGACTGATTCTGCTCTAAAATAACGACAAGTTCTCACTCATGAAACCACAGACGTACACTTTACCACCTGGTAAACAAGTCTTCCCGTCACACGACAGACATTAAATGAACACCTGCACTACGTCTCCCCCTCATGCGTCCGAAAGTCAATACATCAAAAGCATGAGTCAGCACCCCTACACACTCATGACTGCCGGTGACTGTACAGGATGTGAAAATGCAAACTAGTCCTGAACCAGAGAGTCATGAGAAAATAATGTGCTCGCAGACAGTATGAGATTTCTGAGTCACTCAATGTCACCATGTCTCTTCTATTGTCATGTGTGAATAAATATTATTAAAGTCTACACAACGCGACTGTTACTGTCCAGCGGAATACAGCTAGAGTTGGAGTTTGCAGTGCCCAAGTGTTTGGAGAGTGGTTGTGTGTGTGCACATGGTGTGAAAGAGGTGCCAGAGGTATAATAAATCCCTTACTCTAGAGCAGTAGCAGGATGTCATTCAGGAAACAACTGGCAGTTAACACTACAATAGCAGCAGCATTTGTCGTGTGTGCACACAGGGGCAGGCAAAAAAGGGAAGCAAAGGTCGCTTGTACTGTGTCACTCTGCCACTCGACCTTGCCTACCCACTGCAAGATTTATCTGCGTGAAGAAACTCTGCCAAAGGCCGTGCCAGACACGTTCTCTGGCTTTGACTGAAAGAAAAATATAAAATATAAAAATGGCCTGAACTCAGCTTCCAGACAAAGCAGGGTTTAAGAGCCTGAGACACGCACCGGACCTGCAAACTGAAAGGCTACATGAGTTCATGGGAACTTTTTTTTCTATCCTTCTGTATCACTGCAGCACTGTCTGTTTTTCTAACTTCCCTCAAAAATAAACAATCAATCAACCTTATTACCCAGGACAACAATGAAGTGTTGAACATCCAGTATGACAGCGGACCTTTTAAGATTACCAGATTACAACCACAGTAATAATAAGCATACAAAATGAGCATTGTAATATGCTCACAGACTGTCAAAATAAGACGAAGAAGAGAACTGGGCTTAAATAACAGTGTTATAAACACTCCTCTGCTGTTGAGATTGGTGGATGTACGGTTACATGGTAACTTATCCCACAACACTACGATCTTTGTGTGTTGTGTTCATAACATTGTTGTTAAAGCAAACTTTTCCTCCTCTTCCTATTACTGTGACATTGTCAACCTGAGAATTTTATACTGCTCATTTTGTATGTTCTATGAAAAAAGAACAGAAGAAAAAACTCCTCAAAGTGGTTATGGGGAAATAAGATGCACACATGAAGCACACATGAAACATGCAAGATCAGTGGGCGGAGCTAAACTACTACAGCAGAGATATGTAAATCAGTAGGTTATTGTGACATCAGCAAAGAGGACATGATACTTCAGCAATATTAATATATGAGCGTTTGACTGTACTCATGAGCCATGAAAGCCTTGATTAGGTCCGGTGCTACTGCTTGCAACGTCCCAAAAGTATTGCACGGAGATAAATCACTCCAGACAACACAGATCCACTGCTCTATATCTGAAAGCTATGGAGATTTACACTCCTCAAGGCCACACCGTGCACTGGTCACTGTGACCTTAGGTTCATGTGTGGCTTTTCAGGTGTGGATGCAATAGTGTACTGAAAAAGTGTTGTTGCAGAGCTATTCTTGAGGCAAAATTGTGTGTTTTGTGGACTATGGTTGAACTTTATGTATAAAAAAAAAAAAAAAAAAAAAAAAAAAAAAAAAGGCCCGGTTTGTTAGCATAACATTATAATATATAATGATGGCAAAATGGTCCACACTTGCATTAGTAGAAACATCTGCTGTTTAACTGCAACCAGATTAGTAATTAAACATACATTTAAAAAAAAAGACAGACTCCTGTTCAACAACTGCAGCAAGACTGATAATTCCACGAGTAAACAAGTTTAGGTTAGAGACACAATGTGTGTGTTCACAAGTGAATGAGTGTGCATGGGACTCACCGCGTGTTTGGAGGAGGTCAATCTCTTTAGTTAAACAGTCAATGTCGATCTGCAGTAATCTGTTCTTACACCTCAGCTGCTGCATCTCATCAAGCTACACACACACAGAAAAGTACAATAAGACTGACTGAAATTGACTGGTTGATAAGTCAATTGTTGGTGACACATTTGTGTATTCAGATTATGACCTGTTACAAAATAATTCAACACACAAGTCATACCTCTCCACAACCTGATCTGAGTCAATCATTTTGGAATGGATCAGATTTTTTTTATTATTATTTTCTCTTTAGCGAGGCCCAATTTTCTTTAGACAACCAAATCACTACCAGGATGGTGAACACTGGCTCTCAATCAAGACTTTCCTCTTAATTCCAACACTAGAACTGTTAATGAGCTAACTGACAAGCCCTTGCTGAGCTGGCCTTGAAGAGTTACAGCAGTAAAACTCGGCAGTCCCTGGGATTGAGAACCACTGCTCTATGAATTACTGCTACTGTCTCAGATGAAGCTGTGTCTAATGCATTGGACAGCTGAATGCCCTTGGAAGAGAAAAGCAACTGCCAAGTATATATAATCGTCACCAAACAAATGTCCCCACTTGCCTGCATCATACTGAGAGAGGGTAGAGGGAGGACCATCATAAAAGAGAACTGGACAAATGCATAGAATAACTAAATGCATAGAATCACCCATATCTTACTGATGAATCTACATATACACAGCTGACGAACATATCAAACATACCAATACATCTAAACTACAACTATAATGTTTCCTTAATGACACTGATATTATAAGTCTGACTACCAAAAACAAACCCAACCCTTTTCTTTAAACATGTTTACACTTTAATATGATCAGTTAACATTCCAAAACTGATAACTGAACTGCATCACCTTTATATCAATATATAGTCACTCTTGGAATAATAAGGTTCTATCTACATTATCACCAGTTTTGAGATCTTGGGCCTTAAAGTCTTTATATTGACACTGACATATACTGACATTTCCTGATTAAGAGTTTAAAATGCATACACCTTGAAAATAAAACAAAAAATCCCTTGCATAATGTTAAGAAGTCATAAGAAAGAAATAAGTCATAGAATAAGAATATGTAAATAACCCACCTTTGATTATAATAAATAAAGTCACATAGAACGTAACAGTTCCAAGAGGATAAAATGCAGGTGTGAGTCAGTGTCTGAGGCACTTACAGATGGAATCTGAGAGACCGAGTTGGACCTCTGTAGTCGTCTTCTTGTGAGGTCGTTCTCCATCTCATTCACTTCCTCTTTAAGCTTCTCCAAATTCTTCTTTTTCAACTTTAGCTCATGACACAAACGCTCCATACGCGCCTTCTGATGCACCAGCAACGCTGAAAAACACACACAATTTTATACAGGTTTGATTTTACAGGTCAAATAATTCAAACAATTCTTTATTAAATCAATAGTAGTGTTTCTATTATCACTCAGATGAGCATTCAGTCCCTTTAAAAGCATTCTGAAATGCCTATCTACACCATGGATGGTCATTTCAGGTCCAGCAAGTCTAAATCCACGCCAGGATTTAGTTCCAAATAGAACCCCTTGTTCTAACATACACTCAAACACCACATCTAAGACTTTGTTCACTTGCTCAAATGACAGATTCACTCCAGTCATGTGACCAGCCTTTCACTAGAAGTCTATCACACAAGCACATCTCCTTCTAAGTTCCTGTCTCCCCCCTCTTCATTCATCATCTTGGAATCCATATCTCCATCAATCCTCTGATTTACAAAGCCACTAGACTGTGCTGGATCTGGCAGGGAGGGGTGATCTTTCCACACATACAGCTAACTTCCAGATTCAGAGTAAACTTAGTCTTGCGTTAAAATACCCTGGCAAACCAAAGCATACGTACAGGAATATTTCCATCTGGACTCCTGCCAACATACCTGAATATGTGCAATAGCTCTTTATGCAGATATAGCTCAGATATATAGGTGGGTGTTCCTCAGTTTTACCAGAAGAGGGCTCTTAAGGTCCACAGGATAATGTAATGTGTAATTCTAAATGCATCTATAACATACATTGATTTGGCTATTGAAAACACTAGACCAGTGGTTGTCAATCATGGCCTTGGAGTACCACTGCCCTGCTTGTTTAAGAGTTTCCCTAAGTCCAGCACACCTGATGCAACTAATGAACTAACTGATGAGCCCTGACTGAGCTCAGTTGGATTTGTTACAGTAGGAAAATTCTAAACCAGCAGGGCAGTGGTACCCCATGGCCATGACACCATAATAATTTTAATAATAATAACAATAATTTAAAAATCTCTCTTGGGGTGAGGTCATCTTTACTTTTCTAAGTATGCCACCCACAAGAACACAAAAAAGAAAACAAGGATGGGACAACATTCCCCCTATTTACCTGTCCGTTTCATCTACCAATCTGTTTGTCTGTATTTTTAGGTCTACATATCTGTCTACCTGTCTGTGTAAATGTCTACCTAAGGGTTTGATTTTTCTCTGAATAAATTCACACTGATGAGCTGACACTACCGCATCCCAACATTCCATAATGCCAACTGTCTTGTGTCCTAGTGTGTATATACCTCACTATATACACCCTGTTGTGTATCTTGGGGGGGTAAAATGCCAGATAATGGATTAAAGGGCGTGATAAGGAACCCCTTGTCCCACAACAAATTCACGAGAACACCATCCACCAGAATGCAGAAACACAATTCCAGCGTATCCATACACAGAAACACACACGTGTACGTCAGCAGAATGTTAGAGCCCTAGTCAATGAGTCACACGTCATCAAGGCAAAACTCCATATAAGGTAAACACTGCCCTACTGCTACACACCTTGTACTTTATTTCTTTCCTAGAGTGCTGGCCATGTACACACACTCAAAAAGTTAAAGATAACAAAGCTTTGTTTCTGAGAGAGGTTGAATGAGAATGCGAGTGTACATGGTTTATCTGAAATGTACACCAGTGTCAACATTGCGGAAATTCACACTGGAGAGTCAGACCACTCACCGTCCTCAAAACGTTTAAACTGCCCACTTGGCAGGACTAAGTGGAAAAAAAGCACATTTACTACCACTGTGTAAAAACATATACTATCCCTCTTAATGTAACACAGGCTGGTGCATGAGCAGGCCCAGAGGCAGCGGGGGAAAGTATTAGGCCAACGTTTCTTACGCAACATTATTCTCAATTTCAGCCACTACAGTAAACAAAAAGAAGAAAGGTAAGACAGCCAGAAAATGCACGTTCATTTCTCTACAAAATCCTGTTCACCAATGTGAAGATATCAGTCTAATCAAATTAACACAATCAAACATCACTGTTACTGCATTCACTAGGTCACATGGTCAACTTCACCATCAATCAGGAATAAACCTGCCACAAAAACTCCTAACTGGTTCTTTCGGTTTGTGCAGACTGTTCTATGAATGCAGATCAACAGAGGCAGATGTATTGGGAAAGAACAATTTGTGACTGTGAACCAGAGAGTCAGCAGAGAAGAGAATAATGTGGCTCAGGGACGCAGCCTGTTGGTAAATGCAGCACGTGGACAGTCTATAATCATTGTAATAAAATCTACATATCAAAGTATTGTGATTGTGTTTTTAAATACTGCATCAATTCTCAAAAAAAGCACTGAATCGTAATTGAAATACATAGCCTTGCTTACAGTATTGCAATATATTTGTAGCCCGTGTGTGTTGACACATAGTATTACCAGCTTCTTGCATATTCACGGCCCTATTCATTTGGAAGTGAATAATGTCAGTTTCAGCATTAGAACAGTATCTCAGCTCAGTCTCCTTCTGAACAGCATATTGTCAACAATCACACACACAAAGCAGTGTGACTCTGCCTGCAGACGTTGACCACTGGAGATGCAGATCAAATGATCCAATGTCATGCTTTCTTGATGATCTAAGTGTATATAAGTGCATTACCCCAGCTGAGCACAATTCAGCACATTTTACACAATTGCTGTTTATTTGCATAGAGAGGAGCCAGTTGGGGTGACCTCCCTGGTGAGCTGTACCGGGCACGCCCCCACCGGGAGAAGACCCAGAGGAAGACCCAGGACACGCTGGAGAGACCATGTTTCTCAGCTGGCCTGGGAACGCCTTGGGTCCCAGATAAAGCGGCAGAAAATGGACGGATGGATGTTTATTTGCTTAATGCAACACGAGGGGAAATTACAGTAAAAATGATGGCATATTTTTCATTATGCTAAATTCTGCAAAGAAAGTTGACAAACTAAAATTGAGTCTGTAGGCAGAACGGAGAGCAGAGGGGACAACTGGCATTTTCACTCAATGAAAGGTATGAGCAGGTGAGAAAACATCAGAAAGGCACATGAAGACAAACATCACTACACTCCAATCCAAGATTTTGCAGAAGGTTGAATGATATAATGATATAGTGGCTGATCTGAGAAAAAACCTGAAATCGCTTACCAAGAAGAGCCGGACACGGTTCTTTAATAATGATCAAAATAATCAGTTCAATTCATTACGCCGCTGTTTTTTTATTTCACATGACAACGTCTGTACATTTTTCGATATATACCTTAGAATGCTAGGACAATTTTGTGAGATGTTTTCATAGCTTGATATATCTTTATTCTCCAAAACAGGAGACCACCTACAGAAGACCCATCTAACACTTTTTATCTCAGAAATCCTGTTGGAAATTGAACATCCAGAGTGGAAATGATTTTAATAATGAGTTAACAATGATTTTCCAAATACTTCACAGTAATCCAAATAAAAAAATTATATTTCATGCTCACACAAAGTTTTGTAGTTTGCTATATGTGTATCATCATTTCTGTATCATTATCATTATTCTGATCCTGAGTTATGATGCCTAGAAAACAGCATGGAACTACCTGCAAAAGTGTGGATCTAAGAGTAAAGACCCTGATGTAACATATGTCACAACAAGACTTTAACTTGTATTTCATCATTTTACTATAGAAAAGGGGTCAGAACTGCTTAAATTTAATGAGTGACATTTCAGTGACTGAAGTATTAAATGAGTTGTAACAGCAGTTTGTAAATGAGGTCTCATTTTTACACTTTCACAAAACCTGTGACATGGCAGATTTGGTTTGATTAAAACAAGCCCTCATGTTAGTTTGCATTTCATATCTTTATGTCCTTACATACATTCCCTACACTGTCTCTGAACGAGCGTTGCTAAAAGGACAGAAGACCAATACAAAAGCTACTACCAACATGGACATATCAGATATGGAGGTAGCAAAATCAATCTGCTCATTCAGCCACCGCCAAATCAAAAATCCCCTCTCTCTGGATTTTCCACTCGGAGTACTCCACTGACATATGAACCATCCACTCTGAAACGAGACCACTTCACAACTGACATTCTTACAAGGCATTCTTCCACATGCTCTGTGCATGTACAAATTCCCAGCAAAGAAACTAAACTGAACTTACAGAAACTAACACTTACAAAACATTACTTTAAGAATGAAGACAATTAGAACCACAGGCATCTAAATGAGGGAAATGATATCACAAGACATCATGTGTTAAAGGTGTTCTTGCAGCTAGAATTGTGCACAGGACCAAAATTTCCTGCATGCACCAACGTCACGCTGTCTGCATCTGCTGCCTTAAACCAGTAAACCAGCACGAAAGCTTAACATTTTTCTTGACTGGACCAAGGGACCTGAACTACAAGTATAAGCACACCTATAAAGGAGCTGGAGTGTCCAAGCTTTCGCATACAACCGTAAGAAAGGTTACTGACGCCACACCTACAGTGCTTGGCACTGTGATGTTCCCCAGATCAGAACAATTTCACAGAACAAGCGCCATTTCACCCACTCACCTTGTGTGTAAGCAGCGTCATCGGAGCCCATGCTGGGTCTGCGAGCCTCCGTGGCTCGTTCTCGGTGTGGTGAGAGAGGGTCAGACAGGTGCAACGGTTCTGGTTCAGCATAGTGGTGATCTGCGGGCAGACTCAGCATGTTGGTGGGCTCAAAAGTGGGAGACACCACACCAGGAGACACGGCAGGTGGTTTGTTGGGTGAGACTGTGATTTTGAAGGTGTACTTGGTGTTGGGCTGCGTCACCACCACCCGGGGAGATGTGGCCGTCCCCGCTGCTCCCATTGCAGCACGGGACTTGGGTGGGTGGTGATGGATGTAGGCTGGCCCCATACTGACTTGACCACCTAAGCTCCGTGCACCAGCCGCACCTGGATGTGTGGGGTTGGCTGATATGTAGACCGTGGGTGGGTTCCGCGCACCACCCTCATCTGAAGACGCATTGGCAGAGATATAGAATTTGGACTGTGAACGAGGGGTAGGAGGGAGCGCTGCCCCATCATCCAATGGCGTCACAGCAGTGGCGGGCGGAGAGGCAGAGATGTATACGGTGGGCTGACTCCGGCTAAGCCCTGGCCCTCCAATAGAGAGTGGGGCGGAAACGCTGGTGGAGGCAGCCAACGAGGAAGAAGAGGGAGACGGACAGGACGAAGATGTTGAACTGCAAGAGGGTCGCGAGCTGGAGCCGGTGCACATCAGTGTTGCAGTGGTGGCGGCAGAAGCCCCACCCACTCTCTGCGGGGACTCGAGCTTAATCTCAATCTGGTTCTTTCTCGGCCCGGTCGAGATGTTTTGGATATTGAACTGGCTGAAAGTCGACGACAGCGGGCCGGCTGCTGACGATGACGATGATAAGGAGGAGGAGGAGCAGGCCTGGGAGGATGCAGCCTGTAAGATTGAAGGGGGCTGGGGGGTGGTGGGAGAGCTGATAGGCATGTAAACGTGTGAGGTCTGGTGCTGGGTGCCCGTCCAGTTCTGCGAGCCAGATGGGTGTGTGATCTGGTAGATCTGCTGTGCTGGCTGTGAGGTGGGACTGTACTGGCCCCGGCCCTGGGGCTGCCGGGTGCCACCTGACTGAGTCACGTAAGGGCGTATATAGATTGAATTGGGGCTGTTCAGACCAGCCTGAGGCCCCCCATGGATGTGGAGGGACGTGGGGGTGTTGCGGCCCGTGTTGGGCGCGAGTGTCACCGTGATGGGATTGAAGCGTGGAGTTGGGGGCGGCCCATGGCCTTTGCCCCCAAGATAGAGGCCAAGGTTCTGTGGTGGCTGCGGCTTTCGAGGCGGTTCCATCACACAGAAGGCATTGATGGCAGGTGTGTGAGGAGTGGCGGACTGTGGCTCGGCCTGGTAGAAGTCGGATGGCGGAGGTGGGGCATTGATGGGCCCGTCACTCAGGCTGTGGGAGAGTGTCCTGCTGCCATTCATCCTCACTCCCTCTCGATGCACGGCACCATGGGTATTCTGTGAGACGCCCAGGTTGAGCTGGGTCATGTGATTGCGCAAGTCTGTCACGCTCGGGTTGCCCTCGCTGTATAGAAAGCCAGGACTCACTTGGGTCAGGTACTCACAACACGCTATCAAGTCGTTTTTATTCTGAGAGAGAGAGAGAGAGAGAGAGAGAGAGAGAGAGAGAGAGAGAATGAATGAGAATGAGAGGTGAATGAAGCGTCACCTACCCATGTGTGCAAAAAAATAAATGTACTACTGTTCAAAAGTTTGAAATCCTTTCACAGACATTTGTAATCAATGTGTTCAATACTAAAAATTGAGTTAATGGTATACATCAGATTACAAATAATAACAAAGAAGCCATTAATAAAGTACATTAATGTCCAGAACGAACAGTAGAGCTGCAGAATGAGTGACAGAACTTCTCTGAAAGAATCCATTAAGAATTATTATTCCATATTCAGAAGCCTTTCTCCTAAAACGAAACAGTATTAAGCCCTTAAGCCCTATTCGGACAGGGTTAGTTTAATATCAGGAGGGAGATTCATTTTTAATTTTTTAATTGGAGGTTCTCTGACATTTTATTCCCATTTGATTGCTCCATGTCAGTCTTTTTTCCCCCGACTGCACCTTCCTGTGTCAGTAAAAATCCTGGACTGATTTACCTTCTGTTAAATGAGCCGTAAAAATAACCTCAGGTTATATTAGTCCCAAATCGAGATGTAAATATTCCCTCTTATGTGGAAAAGGACTGTTTAGCAGGATTTCTCAGCACTGAGGTGGTGAGGAGGAATTTAATTTTGTTGTTCATGGCAATGGTGTGTTCAAGTGTGCATACAGACTGGTTCATACAGTCTGCCTTGAGCGTAGCGTAGTTATTTTACAACTAAATTGTCATCATCACAAATGGGTTGTATGAATGATTATGATCCTCTAATACATTATATGTATTCAAGCCAAGACTTACTCATGTTTCTTAGAGGAGGTTTCAGTCCAATTTGAGCAGCCACTGCCATCTCTTTTCCCATACAAAATCGGTCATAAATTTCACAGACATAATGTAGAAAAGTTACTTTACTCCACCTCCTCAGATACAACTGTCCAAATAGGGCTTCATTCAGTGATTTGTTCGTAGCATGAGGCAATGGGAGTGTATCATTAGCATTTTGGCTACTTTATAGCAGTGCTGTTTCACACTGATCTGTGCCAAGTGTATGATGTTACTATAATGCATAATGGTGGCCACATAGCCATGTAGCCCAGTGTCATTTCAAGTATATAGGTCCTAGGAGATTACTTAAGTCTTCTTTGATATTTGTAAATAATTGTAATTGGTTAAGAGTTATTCATGTGACCACCTACAAGTGATATTGCATTACCAACCCAATGAATGGAAATCACAAATGTTTTTTTTTTTTTTACCAATAAATGTAGTATAAAGGAATTTTTTTGTTGTAGAACAAATGTTATGCTAAATATTATACTTTAACGTGGCTGGTCTGGCTATGAAACAAAATGAATCACAGCCCATTCACCCAAACAAAGTGTGTAATTCTGAAATTTGAGCTAAATGACACTGCAGGTGTAAGTGACCTGGAATACTGGTCTGCTGGAGCAGCTGCAGTGATGGTATTAGTTCACAGCTTTAATGATGATGTTAAACTGCATAAAAATATCCACCATCTTCTTGTATTTACTTTCTTGCTCCTGTCCCAGACAGATCTGACTAATAAGTGGAGAGAAAGTTGTCACATAACATTGTTGTGACGCATTTGGGGGCATTTAGACTTTTCCTTGTGTGAAAAACTCCCAGGTTGACTAAAGGATTAAATGATTTGAACTGAAGCAAATGAATAAATGTGTTTAAAGCTTCATTTTATTCATTTAACACTGACCAAAGATGCCTGTTGCACATGTGGTGTGGTACGGTACACTGCAGCACTGTTAAAGCTGTACTGACAACAGTGCTGCCAATTACCAGCCCAGATTTTCAGTCTGTGTGGAAAAACTGCCTCACTCACTTGTAGAACACACTGAGAGACCACGCCTTCGGGTACTTCCGGAAACTTCTGGCGCAGCTGCTGCAGAACCTGAGTGTCAATCTGCTGGTTTCCCTGTGCCATTCGTGGACTGCCAGGATGAAACAGACTGGATCGCAGCACACACTCTCAGACAAATGTTTTCTCTCTCTATCCCAGCATTTTCTGTTGGAAGGAGAGAGGAAGAGACAGGAAAAATGCTCGGTTAGGGCAAGTGGATAAAAGAGCTGTCAAATATGAAAGCTAATAGTACATGTGATCTAAAGTACAGTTACTGTGAAATACTGTAACTTGAACCCTCAGAAGCCCTCGTCACACCATTCACAGCTCAAACAGAGGCATACTGCTCCTGACAGGCAGAAACACACATCGCTTCTCTGTTCCAAATAAATGGAGCTTTCAAAGTCTCTTACCCGAGACCCCCAAAATATTTAAGGTGCTCATACTTTAAACAGCTGTAACAATTAAGACTCCCAAATGAACTCCAATGCGTCTCAAAACATGAACGTACTGACTAACATGCACGATGTGAACAACAGTAGTGGGACACCTGTTATCACTGAATGAAAGAATAATTTAGCGTATCTGTAGGAGTAAAACATTGTCAAATGCATTAATTAGACGGCCTATTCAAAAATACTTGGATGTTTAGTGTAACTGAGCAGTGTCTGCCTAAAACTGACTACAGTTAACTTGCTCTGAATTGACCAAGTGACCTGTAATCCCTTAAGGGGCCCATATACCCTCACTGGTTGATTTAAGCAGGAGGATATATTTCACTTCTGCCCACACTTTCCTTTAAAGCTGTGCTATTTCAACACTTCCTGCAACTCTACAAACATGCGTTGCCCAGCCCATACGACAGGAGAGGCCCTTTCCTCTCCACAAAGCCCTGCCTAGAATAAAGTTTAGACATTAACCCCTTAAGGGCATGACCTGTTAGCGAGTCCAGGCCATTTTTTAATCCTGCTCACCTCTACAATTCAAAAGTAACTCAGTTTGTACAACTTTAAGAATTAGAAGGCAGTCAAAAGCAATTCAATGTTGATCTAAACATGCAGTTTGCACAGTGCCAACTAGTCAAATATAAGCTTGCAATTGTTGCTAGAATTATCCTTCGTTCTCCAGCAGAAAACCGAAGAAGCCTATGTCAGACACCATACATGCATGATTATAATCATCATAATCATCATTTTGCCTATATTCAATATTTCAGTGTCCCACCAATCACCTCACTGGATCTAAATAAAATAATAATAACAAATCAAATGGAACCCATTGAGCTAAGGACTGGCTGAATTTTGAACCACATGTTGAATGAAACTAATTCAACTCCCTTTCACCTAAAGGAGAAAAGTGGAGGGAAGAGATATTGAGAGGAAGAGAGATAAAAGACTTTAACCACACAGTCAATAAGCAAACAGCTCAACCCACAGAGTAACAGATCTTCCCTTACTCACTCTTTTGCATTATCAGCAGATTTCAGCGTCTGACTGATCACTGCAACCAAATAAAAATGATTGAAAAAATGCCTTAAAACACTGCCACTCTTCAAAAAGCTGGCAAATAAACAAATCCAGCTTCATTCAAAACAGAACAGATAGGTGGTGAGAGTTATTTATGTATCTATTTATTATTTATCTATTTTAAGTTTGATCACATTCTGCAATCTGTATTACATTTAGGGCTGGGCAATATGACTAAAAAGCCATATGTTGATATCTTGAGAAATGGCAACATACATAAAAAACAAGACTGAAATCCATTTCCACACAAAGACCTACTCATTTTATGGAATTAATTTGTACACAGTTGGTAAATGTGTTACAATACAGCCATGTTTTATATATTAAATAAAATACATCTCAATATATTGATATGCATAATATATTGCTCAGTCCCAGACTATAAGATTCTAATATTGAAAGCCTGCACATTTGCACACTTTACAACTATTAAAGGAAAAACAGGAGCTGGTTAGTAACCTGGTTTTTGTGGTAACAGAAAGAAAAGGAAAAAAAGAAGCAAATATAGATGAACAAAGATGAGAGAAACATTAGAAGCAGATTTGTGTCACTCTTAATATTGTGAATTCAGGCCTCTCATGAGACCTTAAATATGACTGCATAATTAAAAAAAAATCGTGTGTAGATGAGAATGAGATTGGTCATTTTGAAACCCTATCTGAATAATGATCAAATGTTTAGCTGCAACATTTCATTAATTACCAACTGGTCATTTTTATGCATGAACTGCACTGTATATTTACATACTAATACACACGCACACCATATATACACAGTGCACCCAGAAGGTATTCACAGTGCTTCACTTTTGCGCATTTTGTTATGTTACAATAGAATAGAATAGAATAGAATAGAACAGAATTGAAATTTATTGATCCCTTGGGAGGGTTCCTTCAGGGAAATTAAGGTTCCAGTAGCAGCATCTGTACAGTACAGAGAGTAGAAACATAAGATAATAATTTACACTATATAAATATATAGAATTGCCTTATATACTGACTTATTTCAAAATGGAATCAATTCATTTTTCCCTCAAAATTCCCATGGTGACAAAGTGAGGAAAGTCTTATTGAAAACTTGGCAAATTTATTAAAAATGCAAACAAAATAACATGTACACCAGTACTCACAGCCTTTTCCATGACACTCAAAATTGAGCTCAGGTGCATTTTGTTGATTTTAAATTTTGAAACTTTGAATTGAATCCATTTTAAAATAAGGCTGTAACAAATCAATGTGAAAAAAGTGAAGGGCTGTGTATACTTTCCGAGTGTGTGTGTGTGTGTGTGTGTGTGTGTGTGTGTGTGTGTGTGTGTGGTCAGTCTCTGTCTACCACATTAAATGATAGTTTGTACTACCAAAGCCATGGCCTTCTAATTGTACAATAAATGTTCCTAACCTCAATCATTTTTGCTTTGTTTTCACCCATTATGTAATTGCATTATTATTCTACTAGATTTTCATAATATCAGTGCCAATAATATTAACAATAGTAACACTGTTCAAATAAACAAGAATATTGTTTCTCATTCTTTTTTCTTAGATGATATAGCCAGTACAGAAATGTTTGTGACAGGCCAAACCAGAACCTACACTTTTTAACTGCGTAACAGTGAACATTCATCTAAACTGTATGCCTGCTGTACCCAATCAAAAACTGACTTTGTCCCTTACTGTGTTAGCTGGCCTGCTTCCTTCAGCTGAGCACGCCGGGTTGCTCCTGCTGATACGGGAGCTAGTGGCATGCTGTTTCACGTCAAAGAAATGAGGTCCCCTGACTATACTGCAGTCAGTCAAGGCACCAGCAGCCACAGCTAAAGGCAGCCAGCACAATCAGCCAGAGATCAGAGATAACACACAGCAAAAGAGAGAGCAAGCTCTTCCTTATCTGAACCGCAAGCATGTCTACCATGTGTTCTGTCATAACCAACTGACCGTAAATAACGCTTGTAAAAACAGCGGGCCAAGAGGGAGGGTGGCAAGAGGCAAGAAAAACCTGAACACAAAAAAAGAAGGAAGAACAGAGAAGAAGAAATGTTTACCTCGACTGAATGAACTGTTAGAAGAATCTGCTTGTGAAAGGACTGATTCCCAGTGATTCCTATAAACATTACCCTAAGTGGATAACCAAGTCCATGAAGTTAGGGACTTAAAAGCCCACATCACAACCTCCTTAGGAAAAAGTATTTGTTTTGGAGTGGATGCTGGCTGAAAAGAAAAGCAGGTGCTCCATTAAAATGTGAAGTGTATCAGTTGGGGAACTTTTAACTTAATTTCCGCACACAAAGGAAAAGCAGACAGCTTCCATATAAGCTTTAAGAACCAAATGGTGGATAAGTTGCTGTGCAAGTTGGCTGTTTCTAGGATTTCTTTATTTATTTAAATTTGTAGAGCTTTTTCTACCACACTGAACTGCAATAACTGCGTTACACTGACAGTAATGCGAGCCATACAGTAATGTGGCACTGATATTTAAATATTACCCAAAGGCCTCTGAAAGAGTACTACTGGAATGAATCTGTGTTTATCTATCTTATCTTAGTTACGGTCCCTAAAAGCTCACAGCAAGCAGGTGTAGTAGACACAATTAATCAATTAATAAAACAACAGTTAAAAATAATGAGCTGCATACAGTTAGTGGTATTAAGTCCTGATCAAGGTCAGGGGATTGTGCCGCTGTTGTGGTGGCATGAAGGTGGAACAAGATCTGCAGGATCACATGTCCCTATACAGTCAGTACATCTAGTTTACATTGATGGAAACCTGGAGCCCCATTTAGCAGACACTTACCAGCCCCCTATACACAGACACCAAAAATAAGCCTCTTGCTGAACACGTTGCCTGACTCAAGGTAAGAGACAACCTGACTGGCTGCATTGGTGTGAAGTGGATATTCTTTACATGTAACCCAATTACAAAAAGTAGAATTACAAACTCATACATACTGCGACAACTTTAGGAATGTGTAATGGCAAGAATCTGGCAACAAGATTTGTATCATGTTACGGGGTCACAATTCAATGTATTTAAATGTTAGCAATTATTAAATGTTATTATTATTATTATTATTATTATTATTATTATTATTATTATTATTATTATTATTATTTATTTGTGTTATTAGTAGTAGTAGTGAAAATCGTTTCATGGCCTCAGGACCCTTAGACTGAAAAGAGCTGAAAATCTTGATGATTGTAACCTCATCTCATCTAATCTCTCAAGAGGCTGCAGATACTCCAAAACAGGACACTCTGACACAGCTTAAGCTTTAAAACCTGCGCTTTAACTCTGGATTTTCCCCAATATATAGTGAATAAATACACAAACTGCTGATTTTCAACACGTCAGCTAGTGTGTGTAAGTACTTTCAGTGTTTAGCCATGTGTTTGTGTGAGAGAGATCACCCTCCACCCTCCTCCTTGACTTCCTTTGTGTAAACAAGCAAAATCAAATGTACTTCATCTGACTCTTCACTCCAGTGCAGACAGACAGTGCTACAGAGTTAAACTGTGGTTTAATGCATTGTGAAACAAGTGGATTTATGAGTGGATTTCCAAGCTGAATTAATCGTTGATGGTTGATCACAGGTCAGTAAGATCATGCTGCTCAGATTGGGTATATTATGATGTGCATCAAGTCTGTATATTACTCAGATGCTGAGTTATGGGGCCAACTAGCATGTAGGTAGGCCAGAATCCGCAGTCTGCAACATCAAAGTGTCATGTTAATTAAACATCAATACTGTGTTTGAGAATCGATACAGTATCGTAAAATGTAATATCCCGATACTCACGTATCAATATTTTTCTGAGAACCAAATTTAAGTTCAATTTTTTAATCTGTATTAAAATGCCTTTACACACTTTATTTGGCTTAAATAAATCAGTGAGCAAATGAGAGATGAGTGAGAACAAATGTGAGCATGTATTCTAATGGAGTTGGAAATGCAAATACATGCCTTTTAGACACTATTCAACATGCAGATTTGTGTGCAAAGTCAACCAAATGAAAATCAACACGTCAACTACAAGAACCATCTGATCAATTACTGGCTAACATGCATCAAAGTCCTTCACATGTAACAGAGAATCAATTTTACTTACTTACTTATCAGCATTTAAATGTAATATTGTGCATTTCTCTATCGTACTGTGAAGACAATTTATGACCCCTCAAGTCTGGGTCCACACAAGACAAAGCCAAACTGATGTTTTGGTTGTGATCCAGTCGTCCAGTCTGATCCTAGCAAGCACAACCCATTTTATTTGCTTCAAACCCATCAACTTCAAGAACTTCAAGAATTCACTAATTTGCAGCAGAAAACCAGCATTTAGCCAGAAAATTAGCATTTAGGTCACTTGACCTGGTTTTAATATTATGGCATACACAGAAGCATATAAACATGAATATAAATACATGAACATTAAGGCTGAACTGGATTAACATTCATTGCACACAAAATGCAGATACATATACAACCGATTTTGTTCAAAAACTGTCAAACTACCCTTTTCTCTATTGGTGACTACAGATAGCCCTTTCCAACCACAGGTCAGTTTCTGGCAGGCAACAACGAAAAGAGATGAGCGAGAGTTTTCAAAAGGTGTCGCCTGGACTCCTCTATTCCATACCAAGGATAAAAAGCTACAAACTGGGATGTATCTGCATGGAAAAGGCATGCTGCGGTCAAACTATGCCAAAGTGCAATATCGACGCCAAGCACAGCAAAGTCTGCTCCTGGGAAACTCCCAAGAAGAGCACATCTGTTGGACCTGTGAGTGAGGCTTATGCAAATGCATTAAGATCATCCAAACTAATGTACGCCATTTTAGGGCTGGGTGATATATCAATATTTACCACTGCATTGGGATAAAAACAGAGCGTGATGTGAGCTGAGACGATATTGTTTATATTGAGTTTAAATTTTATAATAATGTTCTGTTTCAATCTTGCAAAAACCTCTACACTCAAACACACACACACACACACACACACACAATGTCAAAACCATAAAAATGACACATATAAAAAAAGAAATTATCAATTTTTTCACATCCTATATTCCCATTCAGCTAAAACATCAGGGTATAACCATCAGCAGTGCTCATATACAACCTGAATGTCCTTTTCATCACACATAACATGTGCCTGAAAGTGAAGGAGTGCAGATGGCGCACTTAACACAAGACACTTTTTTCTGATATGCCTTCCTCCAAAATGTTAAGAATACCAACCCCTTAACACACATACCAGGAACATCCCACAAGACCTTTCGTTTAGGAGATGCTCTGACCCAATCGTTGAGCCATCACAACTCATAAAAGGTTCCATTTTTCTGCTTCCAACACTTTAAATTCAAGAACTGACTGCTCATGGCAATTCATTGCAGTCTAAAACGTAGATCCCACCCTTTGCCATGTGACATT
Organism: Acestrorhynchus altus; assembly: GCA_034509495.1. NCBI lineage: Eukaryota > Metazoa > Chordata > Actinopteri > Characiformes > Acestrorhynchidae > Acestrorhynchus > Acestrorhynchus altus. The sequence goes on along the minus strand of CM067511.1, from coordinate 13,447,817 downwards.
GTAACAAGATAATATGTGTTATATTTGACACCTATGTTTTATGTTATTGTGTAGTTGCTGAAAAGAATTCACAGAAACTGACCAGTATTTGCAGAATCTCACATCATACCAATTTGTGCACTATTTTATGAAAAGATGTAAAAACCAATTAATATAAAGATGCACTAAATTGTAAACTGTAACATGTAGAAACAGCACAGTGTGAAGCCATATTAAGATTGGATTAGTTGTTCAGGGAAATGTACAGAATTCACAACTGATCAATGAATTCTGAGCTCTGTCAGAGTCCATTAACTATATTCATTCGAATTTCACACATCAAGATGTACTATGAAAATACCAAAATGGCCTTCACCAGTGTTCTTTATGCACTGACCATATATCCACAATATGCCTCAAAAAAGGTAATCATGTCATATCATGATACCAATTAAAAGAATAATCATACTGCCTTCCCCTACACCTTGAGTATCACTCAGTAATACATTAAAGCAGTATTGCGTACTCCAGAGGAGGCTTTGTTCACTCACAGACACACCATAGCAAAACAAACTCCTTGCATCGACAAAGCATGCGATTGGTCAGTGCTAAAGAGGCTGCACTTTACAGCATGCAATCCTCTTCCAATAGTCATGAAAATGTCCATATCATGCCTCAGCAGTGAGGTCACACAGGTGGATTCGACTCGTGCAGCCTTTGAAGGCTTAATTTAGTATTCCGAGTCCTTTCACCTCATTACAGCAAAACTATGATTTCGGCCAAATGAAACACTAGACATATTACCCTTCCTGCAACAATCTACTGAAATAAAGTGAGCATCACACTGTTCAATAACCAGAACCATTCGCAACTGATAAACAACTCTGCAGCACCAAATACATCAGAGGGTAACAGAGGTCAGAATCTAGAGTTTGATTATTTAATCATGTTACTGTTTCACACAAAATTCTCAGTGCTGACATACAGACTTACATGACTGTTCTGCATGTGTGGCAGTCCCAATGGGAGAGGTTCACTCTGTCCTAGAATGCCCTGGAAAGGGACTTCCCTGCTACCCCAAAATATTTTTAGGGGCCACTCTGCTATCCCAGAATGCCATGTGAGTGCTGGTTGCCCCTGCCTGCTTCCAATCAGCAGCCAGCTGCAGCCTGCAGCACTAAAGAATTTCTGATTTCCTACTTTCATGCATGCACACGCACACACACACAGCCCTGAAAGGTATTGCCCACAGGGCAGACACATTTATAATTTTATTAAGAGAACATTAATCTGAACCTGAATGACCTGAAGTGTGTTTGTAAATCCATGGCATGGTGGTATTAAGTCATGTCAAGTGAAGTCACTTATGGCTGATGAGTTCTTTCTTAAATGTGCAATAAAAGCAAAGTGCTGCTCAATAAAATCAATGTACAATTAACTGGTTAATACTGCACACCGAATTCAACAGAAAAATAAGACAAATATAAGACCAACAATAAAAAAAGTGAGAAAAGCTGCTGATGCCAGAACCAAGAACACGGAAGCAGGGCAGACGACTGAATACGTGATGTGTAAAACATTTAGAACACCTTAGAGAATAGGTAAGCTTTAAAATTTGACTTTTAAAATTCTTTTATATAATTCACATCTCTAGATTCCAAATGAAGTTCAATTAATACCACTAATGCTTCTCCTGCAAGCAGTAACAAATGGCACTGCCTAGAACTGCGTTTTAAGTAACACAGCCTTCATATTCCTGAACTGAGCACAAAACAATGGAGAGGGAACAATACAGTCAGTGAGAGTGAAGAAGGGTCAGCAGTGAGTGGGCAAGTGAGTGAGCGAGTGCACTGGCTTTCTCACAGCCTGTTTACCATCTGCTTATTGAAAACCTGATCTGCCCACCGGCAGCTCCGATTTCAGCAGGCAGCGCAGGATTGGGCTCGATTGTGCTGACTGACTGAAAATGATTTTGCGCTAGAGCGAGAACGCGTGGCCTGAAGCCGGCTCATCAGGTTTTCTGACTGGTTGGAATCTCTGGCCGTGGCACCCGTGACAGCAACCCAAGAAAAATAACACTATGCACTCACAGAACGTGCTAGAGAGAGAGAGAGAGAGAGAGAGAGAGAGAGAGAGAGAGAGAGAGAGGCTGACCATGTATCAGAAAGAACTGATGTTTTGAAAGAAAATTTCCATTCACATGCACTGAACATTTACTTGTGGCCTCAGTGCTGAGAGGTAAATATGTTTACTTCAGGAAAATGGTCAAAAAGTACTGAGCTAAGCAGCTTGAAGGAAACTAGAAGAGATAAAGACATTTCAGATTTTCAAGATGTACAGGGCATTTATCCTGCATTTTTCTGACTACCTCTACATCGTTTCTCCTATTTATGTTTGAATTTTCACAAACAAAAAAATGTTTCTGATGCAAGTTGGCTCTGGAAGCCCTTGGTCTGAGCAGGACTCTCCCACGCCGCCCAAGTGACTCTGTGCCTTGGTCTGGGAAGCTTACCCCCACCCTGTGGCTGAACTGTCTGTATGTGTTGTGGTTGTTGTTAGAGTTCTTGTATTTGAAAGAGGAAATATATAAGCTAAATAAACTAGTATTATTAATATTACTAGAGTGAAGTAGAATCAGTTTCTAGTAGGTGCCACTGAATCAGATCCCTCATCAATAAAAAATGCAAACCCTAGCCAAGTTATATAATTCAGTAAATGTAAAAAATTATTAAACTGCCCTCTAAATGTAATTTATCTTGCTCCCATTTACCAAAACCAAAAATGTTTCTTTAAATTAATAATATTAGCTGTTTTGAAAGAAGCAACTTACAGCAGGAAGAACCAACCTATCTAAAGAACCGTGTGTCAAAAGAGATACAATGCTGCGTGATTGGTGCCTTGAATCTTGCCAAAAACGCTTCTAACCACAAATGAAGCTGTGGTTGCAAGCTGAGGAGTGTGCTGGCTGGACTTCAGAGCTTCTGCCTAAAGAAGAGGTGCAATGCACGGTGTAAAACAAGCTCCTGACAATCCTTACTTAAGCACTTAAAACCCATAAACAGTTTTTTATGGCAAATGTGATTTAAGTCGCAGAAGTGCTCTTGACTCTGACTTGATTTTTTTTGGGATGAATCAAGTTTTGCACATGGGGGATTAAAAAGGGATTTGTTTTTTAGTTTAAGGCAGATGGGGTCACCGTAGTTCATTTGTATTGAATGCAGGGAGGTTAGTTAATTTGAGTCCATTTATATTTTAAAACATTGTAGAAATAATCATTAGGCTAACTAGTAGAACTATAACAATGAAAGTCTTACAAATACAGTGGAGTTCTTTCTATTTTTTTCTGTCATCCAAGGTCCATTTGGATTTTATTTCCAACAGAGTAAAAAAATCATGGAAATAATGAAAGTTGTAAAATGTATTGAATAGGAATGAATATTTTCTTGCGAGGAACCAGTTAAAACTGATATTTCCTGGTTTAATTAGATATTTCCTATAACCATCTACACTTTCTGTCATCAACTGGAACAAAGATTTCCATTCCCCCATGCAAACTTCTTTCAGCTGTGTGGCATTTTAGCATCACTCTTTGGACAGATGGTCACATTGACATCAAATGTGGCAAGAGCTACCTGTACATACTATGAGGACATTTGTTCTCCTTAGTTTCAGTTGAATGGCTGATTGCTTATTGTTTTTAGATCTTCTAAGATTCATATGCAAGTTCTCACTATTTTTAAAATTAAGATCAAATGTCCTCAATGTGATCAAATAACATCTATATCACTCAAGCCACCAACTGCCTATTTACTTTAGACCTTGTTTGTTTATTGTCAAGCATCTGTAAAGAGACAGGATGAGATTATCTCAACTTTAATACAGGAGCATGAATTGAAGACACAGAGACACACACAGAGACACACACAGAGACACACACAGAGACACACAGACACACACAGAGACACAAACCTACTTTAATTAAAGTTTCCAAAAAAAACAGCTGGCCCTAGCTAACAAGGAATATGTTAATATGACAATGCACAACACAGTAACTATTAAAAAGTACACAGAGCGCCTTGTATTTTCCTTCACACACACCCCTCCTGGAGTCCTGCAACGAACAGCGTTGCTGCTAAATAAATAAATCTGAATGCGCAGTCAACAGGATGCATCTGGTCCATGTTAGTGGAATTACGAACAGAAAAATGAAGTTTAAAAGCATGAGGGCACTCTCCCAACAAGGCTGCCAGGGCACTCGTAAAGGAGGTATTACTCTATCAGACGACGGGTTCTGCTCCATCGCCAAGGCAGCCAGACAAGCAGGAATACTCCACACACACACACACACACACACACACACACACACACACACACACACACACACACACACACACACACACACACACACACACACACACACACACACACAATTAAAACAGAACATGCAACAATATACAGGAGTTTCAAAATGCACACTCAAACCCAACACAGAGTGAACACAGAACATGAATTAGAAATGAAAGGAAGCACACTTGACAAATTTTATGAGTGTGTACTATCTGACTTTATTTCAGTATGATTAGTTGTAGGGATGGACGATAGATGTTTATATCTCTATCAGGATATAAACAGAGCAGGATATGGGCTATATAGTTTAATATCAAGTTTTTTAAAAACGGTTCTGTTTCAACCTTGCAGAAAAGTTTTTTTCTGCTCCCTTGATGTGCTAAACCCCCTGCTCCCCACTATCAACTTGGGTTCTCAAATACACTTCATGGAGGGGACATAAGACAAAGCTCTGACATGAAGACATCTTTTACTACAGTATAAAAGTTTTTTTTCCACATATGTTATATAGTCATTCAGCTAAAATATACTGGGATATGATCTTTTTGTTCCTATCGCCTAGGCCTAATTATTAGTAGTAAGTGTAGTGGATTCCCAGGTACCCTTACATTACATAATAACTTGTTCATTGTAATATAAATTACAAAAATAAGATACATGAATGAATGTACTTTTAAAGCACCATCCCAAAGATCAGCATTTTGGCATTTCCTCACCAACTCATTCAAGTAGAATAATAAAAAAAAAAACAACAACCCAACAACAACTACAGTAAGTTTTGTCTGCAGATGAAACAGCTCCAGGCCTAATCAACTCCTAGGAATCTAGGCAGGCTACATGAAGAAGATATTACTTCTTCACAAACACATAAGGCTTTTACACATGTGGCCTGGATGCTAATGTGTTTCTTTTGCTTAGGTAAGCTCTTGCTCAGCTCTCTCCACTGACAAAATCAGAAGTGAAATGTTATCGACTCTCAAATTCTGTCCTGAAGTGACTGCACACTTTGTCAGCCCAAGTTAGTGCCTGATTAATAAAAGAAACACTGAACTCATACAAGACTCATCAGAACAGTCAGCATCTGAGGCTGATCAAACAGCAAATACTGACTCTGATAAATGCCAAGAAAAGCCTACTGTGTGGAAGATCATACACAGAGAACCAAAATGCACAGAACTGCACATCTCAGATTTTTCAGAGCCCATTTCCAGAGTAGTGCTGTTCAAAGGAACTACATTTTGATGGATCAGGAAAAAAAAGTTATATTAGTTTGCTGTAAGTACCTTCTGAAACAATCTAGTTAATCAAGTCTTAGCATGTGCTTTCCCCAAACACCAGGAAAAAAGGCCTGCAGCTAGCAGCAGCAGCAACCCTCAAGTAGATTCTCTGGCATGCCACACAACTTCAGTAGAAGAGACAAGCTGGTGGAGTTGATTTCTTAGAATTGCGTGCATGCACACACACACACAAATTAGAATGTACATAACTTTCACTCTGACCTGTACATGGAAACAGGAAACCAGGAAAACAAAAATGCTTCATTTCCTGTTATGCGATAGCAGCACTTCCAAATGATAAGCGTATATTCTGAAATCACGCAGCTGTCCTAAGTCAACGTAACATGCTTTACAACATGCAGGACTGTATGACTGCCTAACAAAAATACATTTTGAAGAACAGGGAGGAAAAAAGCAAATTAGAACAGCCTAGACCCCAATGAAGGACCTGGAGAACAGTCTAATAACCAACAAGAAAACCTGAAAAATAAGAAAGAATTGATAAGAGGGCAGTGGAGAAGAGAAGAGGAAAATGGCTTAAAAGCCAATTAGGGCTATGAAGAACAGCTTAGAAGGCTAAAAAGGTCTGGGTAAAACACTAGAAGCCAACAAGGAAAATTGACAAATAGCCTCAAAGACAACAAAGGCAGTGGCGAGCAGTTCAGAAGCCAAAGTTGGCACTGGGGAACAGCTTAGAAAGATACAAGTGCAGGGGGGAACAGACTATAGGCCTACAAAGAAACAAGGACAGTAGGGCACAGCTCAGAAGCCATTGAGGACAATAATAAACAATCAAGAAAGTAACAAGGGCAGTGGGGAACAGCTTAGAAGCCAAACAGGGCACTGGGAACAGACAGAAGACAACAAGTACAGTAGGAAGCAGACTACAAAAGAACAAAGAACATTGAGAAATGGCCTCAACGCCAACAAGGGCACTGGGGAAGAACATGGAAGACAACGAGGGCAGTAGGGAACAGCTTGGCAGCCAATGAGGCCATTTGGAAACTGACTAGAAGCCAAGGAAGACAGTGGAGCAGTAAAAACAACTAAAGGCCTTGGAGAATAGCCCAGATGCAAGTGAAGGCTTAGAAATACAGTGCAGAAACAGTGTCATTTATTACTTTGTTTTTTTGTTGTTATACAGTGTAAATCAATCTCAAATTGTTTTCATTTCTAAATGACAGAAATGAGAAATTGCTACACTTAAATTTGATTTTTTAGAGATTGCAGCAAGCTGCTTTCTTCTGCCACTGCAGAACAGCAGGCTATGGCAGCAGAAAACCAGGAATGCTATTTGCACAGAACAGCTCAAGTTTTATTTCTGGCTTCTCAAGCTGCCTTGTCATCATTGCTGCCTACAGCCCCTAATGAGAGTAGTGAGGAACAGTCCAGAAGCCAGTGAGATCAGTGAGTAATGGCCTAGAGGCCAATTAGTTCCATGGGAAACCATCTATAAGTCAATGAGGGCAGTAGGAAAGATAGTAGAAGCCAATAAGAACAGTGGAGTACATCACTCCAGTAAGACCAGGGGGCGCACTCTGGAAACAAATGAAGGTTGCGGGGAACGGTCTCAAAGCCAATTAAGACCATGGGGAATGGTCCAGATGCCAACAAAAGCCACAAGGAAGAGTCAAAAAGCTATTGGGGACAGTAGGAAATGACCTAGAAGCCAATTATGGATATGAGAAATGGTTAAGCTGTCAATCAGGGCAGTGAATGACAAGGTAAAGGCCAAACTTTGAAGAACTGAAGAATTGTGGGCCAAAACATGCGAGGCAAAGGGTTCTTTGTGTGGAATATTTTGGTGGGAGGGGTCCAAATAAAGCTTCCAAAACAGCTGTTTCTGGGATATTTTCTTGACAGGCCCTCTCACTCTCTGATCCTGTCACCAGCCTTTGGGTCAGCCAGTCTGAACATCTCTTTCCATCTGCCCAACGACCAGATTCCTTCAATGCATGACTGACAGAGCAAAGTGTATATGTTGGCTGCAAAGTCATGGATACGACCTGTGCCAAAGCACTTCCAGGTCTAAGGAGCTGCCTTGTGGCTGTGTGCGGATCCACTGAGCATAAAGCATTACATTTTACATAACTAAAAATGACTCAGGGCAGTGTTAGCAACTCAATAAATGATGACTAGCAGCTCTGCTGCACAGGCTCAAAGAAACTCACACACCTAATTGCTGAATACAACTAATTTGTGATTGCAGAACTCTCAATCTCAACTGCATCAAACAGAACTCATTTAGTCCACCATTACACCACAAAGGGAATCCTTAGTTAGTCCACCGTTACACCAGAAACAGAAGTCAGTCAGTCCACCATTACATCATATTCATTACAAGAAAACTTGTTTCCAGTTTAGCTGTTTGGCCACATTATTGAAAATGTTAATTTCCAGTGGAATCAACACAGTTAAATTGTCCAATCTTCACTGTCCATGCAACAGTGGTCAGTTTGGACAGAGTCTGATAAACTCTAGAGGAATGTGGCCAATGTCCCCAAGAATGGAGGCCAGTTCAAAGCCACACACATTAGACACATACCGCTCATAGCTGCTTCCATCTGCAAGCTCTGCTGCACCTTCCACTGGAACCCAAACACCTCTGTGGCATGGCACAGGAAGGCACCCCTCAAACAATTCTTGGTTCAGGGGAAGGGTCAGCTCAAAATGAGACAGTGTCTGGACCTAAAAGATCAGCCTGCATGGTGTCAATGAAAATATTAAGGGTATTTCTGATTTTCATGGGCCACAATACTCTTTGAGAATGCAAGACTCCATTTTCCATTTACCCTCATTTTTAAGTATAGAGCTATATATTCAAGACTGAAGACACAGAGGGGATTAAACACATGACTTTGGGGACAAAAAGTGCAAAAGCAAAGCAAAACATTTTGAGAAAAATCATCTGAAACACAATCAAAGCCTAGAAGTTTTAATGCACTAGTAATTAAACTACACAAATAAGGTAAGACTTACTAATTAATAGTGAAGTTATTTTTTGTTTGTTTTAGTGAACATTTTCCATTACATGATATTCTGGGTTGATTTATTTAATTTGATGGGTAACATTTCCTAAAATCTTGATCATTCACCTTCCACTTAAAACACTGATGTGACACTGAATTCAACCCAACTAATGATTATTAGGGGCTCATTTCTCAACATTAAGGGTTTAAAAGTGTCTAAAAGGTACATACAAGTTTGGACTGTGCACACTAGGGCTGCACGATATAGAAAGAAACTGAGTCTGAGTGTACATGGCTCTATATGTAACCATTTTCTTTACTGAAGCACACATTTCTGTGTAGCTTTATACTCAAGATCGAAGATGCTGTGGGATTTCAACACATGGTTTTAGTTTCATGGGCAAAAAAAGCCAAAAAGCAAACCAAAACATTTAGAGCAAAAAGCAGCTAAAACACAGTCAAAGCCTAGAACCACAGATGTCCTACTGTAAGACAGTTTCTGTTCTGTTAAAATAAACGATAAGTCATTCATTAAAATATGCCTGGATTGGTTTGAGAGATTACAATCAAAACATTATGGTCTCCATCAGGTTCCTCTTTGTTTGCTCTCTCTTGGAAGTTCATTCAATGTTCCACCATGTGACAACTGAGTTCTTTGTTGTTGGTTTTAAGACAACAAAAGAACTCGTACTGACCCAATTATCACTTCCTGTTGTGCACTGCAATCAGTCACAATGAGTATTACTGTGACATCACAAATCATTAAAGAATCACAGGGCACTTCTGAAAGTGTCAATGACTACTAATGGAGTTTGCTGACTGTTGAACTGTTTACCCCCTTTAGCACAGACATGGTGGAATTGTACAACGAAGCACACATTAACTTACCGCTATTTAACAAACTCGAAAAATAGCACTGCACAAGAAGCTTTCAACAGATACATGCATTTGATTCTCCAAGTTATAAAGCAGCGCAGTGTCCTATATCCTGAATAAAGACCTGAATTGGGACATGGACAAAAGCAAACGCAGGCCAGGAAGCGTTTTGGTTGTGCAGTGAGTGGGACATGGCCCTGCAGGGGCATGCTGGGCCTACTTGTGGTGTGTCAGTGAGGGGAGAGAAGGCTGTAGCGGAAATGCTTGCAGCAGCTGCTAGGAGTATTACTCCCCACCTTGAGGCCAACCAAAAGACAAATGGCAGCCAAGTCACATGGCATGCCTATCGAGAGACACTATTGGTGGAAATGTGGTCTAGTCCAACGGTGTGTGAAACATTCATCTAACATGTGCCTCTTAGCAACAGAGACAGAGAGAAGTGCAGGGAGTATAGCACAGATGCATACATTGAAAGCATAATTGCTGTGGCAGACCAAAACCTCAGGTTTTAGAAATCAGGGGAAGAACTACAAGACTTCTCAAAATTGACTTGAACTCTGTCGATGATAATGAGCTTACTTGGTGGCTTTAGGGTGCATGTGGTGCCGAAATGATTTTTGAGTTTATATGCAGCTACATACCAGTATGATGTATAAAAATTTTACGTATTGCTGAAACTGCAGTTTGAAAAAAATAAATAAACTAGAATACAAGTTTGGCTGAAAAGGTTCAGGAGACACTTGATAAATGACCTTGTTGCAATCCTGCAAAATAACCTTCTGAAACTCCCCTGTACAGTGAAGTAGAATACACAGCAGGACATCAGCAATACATTAATACTTCAATTGCAGGTAGAAAAGACATAAATCTACTGGGAACAGTTGCTTTACCATTATGACACACAAGACATTTTAATCCACATAATATTTGTAACAAAATGTGTTGATTAATGTTCTTTAAGCATCATCAACATCCATAATATGTTCATAAAGTACAGTGCATCATGGTTACAGTTCATCATGATAAAATAATGTCAATTTGCCCACCCTTACTTAAACATGGTCAGAATAATTACATCAGCTTTTCACGTATGACCTTGATCCATTTTTCTCTGACCATGATAATCACACACAGTCTTCCCTTACATGTCTTCTAATATAGGAATTCATTTATAAAACCAATATTTTAGCCAGTCGTACTGGTCTGTCAGAGGCAGAGCTCACATCTGTGAGCAGACAGCAACATGAAAATTGATTGCTTAGTAAGAGTTTAATCCATGCTGTGGATCCAATGTTGTGACGGGTGAAGATGTGTTACCTAAAGCGAATAACCGGTTTTCACAAAGACTTGAGAATTCCAAAGAGGCAGGTCCAAATGGACCTGGTTTCAAAACTGCATTCCACAGCTCCGGTATGGGAACATTTTGGCTTTAAACCAGCTATGAGTGAGACAGTGTGACTGTTTTTAAACAAAGCCAATATACCGACTCAGTGCTCATGTTATTTATTTAGAATATTTAAACAATTTCTATTAGATTCTAATTACAACGTCTGAATATTATTAAGCAAAAGGTTTATTGCTCTCTAACAGGGTGTAAAAGTACTATAATATTCCTGCATAAGTGGCATAAAATCTTAAAAAGGAATTACAATCATCTACTGAAATAATTTGAGACAATATATAGTTTAAATAAATGTAAGTTATCGTGACAGGCCTAAGTTCACCTTTGGCTTTTTCAGCCTTGCTGCTGAATCTCTGTGCTACAGCAAGTGTGTTCACAGTGATACTAACATATCATCCAAAAGCACATCTTAGACCAGGGTTTCTCAACTTTCTCCCGCTCACAGTTGTGAAATCACAATTTTTAAAGACATATTCATCATATTTGTGATATTTTGATACATGATATACATCATAGCAGTAAATTCCAGCTATTCAATGCTCTCCCATACTGACTTATAGAATCTGCTGCACTTCATTCAATCAGGACAAATTACATTCTTAATTAAATGTGTAGAGGAAAAAGGAAATAAAATGTTTATGTAAAATTGTGAGAATTAGTGCCTGAACAACAGCTTTCAGTTACCTGACAAAAACAAGCAGGAAAGATACGTTACTAATGTCAGAGGATACGCATAGCTACAAAATTTTTCTTTAATTCTGTGTACAAGGTGTCTGTCAGTCTCCATGTTGACAATCCATCTACTTATGGTTACATTAAATACGGTTAAATTAAATACAATTCACGGTTCAATTTTACTTAGACTTTTCACATAAACTTTTATGATTGGAGGTACTGGCACACTATTGATTACGGCCTGAGCATGGGCCCACTGACCAGTAGGGACTGCTTCATAGCCTACTGTTGTTCCCTGACACACAGGTGGAGAAACCCTGCCTTAGACAACATGTATACCAGCACTAAAGTAAATGACTCACCAACCTAGATCCAGTATAGAGTTAGAATAGCAGTACCATTCAATCCTCCAGTGCAGTCCTTCCTATTCACCATTATATTCATGCTGGCTATGCATGTAACATACAAGCAGCAGTTGTAGTTGGCATTCTGGCCCAAAGCAGCTTTGGGCATTGAGTATTTTTTGCTATTTGCTGCAAGCACTGATTCATGCCAATAGTGTTCATTTTCCGTCCATTGTACCAAATGGCTTCTACTGTCGAACAAGCTTGAACTATTTAATTTAATCTGAGCTGCTGATATTTTACATTCACTTATTTTATATTCATTCCACATGGTTTCCATACAAGAGGTCAGACACAGTTGTGAATCGTTCGTCTGCTTCATCTATTCCACAGTCTTACCTTTGTGGGTATTTTGTGGGCAATGAACCAGATTTCAGCAATTGCCCACAAGACTGGCACGGGTGAGACTGGCATGGTCAGGTGCAGCTGTGTTGGTGCACTCAATGGATGCCAGTCCTTATCCGTTGCCTGGACACATGCCAAACCATACACAACGCCAGACTCAACACCATAGCATTCCTGTCTGCTAGAGCACTATCCAGCTCAGGATGCAATAGCCGAGCCTGACAGCAGTCCACTGAAAAATAGCTCTCAGGACAACAATGTCTCAGGACCAGATTTTATGTTAATATTTAACTATAAGAACAGCAAGAACTGCAACTGATCCCACTTTAACATTGAATGTGTTTCACAGAAACACAAACAGCAAACAGCTTCTGTAGATAATCAAACAAAATACACAGTTTATCTGTAATATAACACCAGTCTTTCACAACAAACATAACACTGACCTCCACTCCTCCTTTGAATTTCTATTTCTTAATAACATTTCACACAGAAGAAATCGATAAAGCTGCAAAGCTTGGCTTTTTTATACTTTCACTCTCCTCTCTAATCATCAGATCTTTAGACCTCTAAAAGTGGATGCTAAGTATTGGCAAGTTCTGTCACAGAATTTGTTACAGATGACATTTCCTAATAACACCTGGTGACATGTCTGAGGTCAGACTTGCTAATCAAAATCTGAACTTTGTAACCCGAAAATTCATCATAAGTAAATTTTTGCAGATTTTGCGGCTAAATGACACTGAAGTTTGTGCACAGTGGCTAATGTAACTCTGAAGCATTGATGGCATTTAGCAGATTTACATTTATGCCATTTAGCAGATGCCCTTATCCAGAGCGACTTACAAAATGCTTTGCTCTTCACTCAGAGAATATCCTTCGCTAGTAGACGAGCCTAGAGTCTAGATATTCCTCACGCTTAGAACCTGTTGAACACAATGTCTTTATGGAGTTAAATGCGCCTGAAACAGATGAGTCTTCTTTGAAGACAGTGAGAGACTCAGCTGTTCGGACCCCCAGGGGAAGTTCACTCCATTTTGGTACCAGAACAGAAAAGGTCTGGATGCATGTTTTCCTTGAATTTTGACAGATGGTGGATCAAGACGTGCTGTTACTTGAAGCTCGAAGGGCTCTTGGTACAAATTTTGAACATTGCTATCATGTATGGACGAGCTGGTCCATTTTGGCTTTGATGGTCAGCATCAAGGTTTTGAATCTGACATGGGCAGCTACAGGGAGCCAATGAAGAGAATGCAGCAGTTACGTGACTGAATTTAGGAACAGGCCCACATCAAGTCAATGTATGTTGAGTTCCAGAGCTCAATAACATAGCTATAAAATTATTCTGACAATCCACTGAGCTGTGAAGCTGTCTGATCTAGAAACAGCAGAGAGAGGTACATTCCAACAAAACCGCAAAAATCCATCTCAAAGTCCACTTTGAACCCTCTTTCCTCCTCAGCGGCTCGAAAGCATAAGCCACTGGGTTTCTTGGGACCTCTGTTGGGAATATTAGGGGTTAATGTATTGGAAACGCATTGCATTATGACTATTGTAGTGCGTTTTATAGTCGTCAGGTGCTGCAGACTCAAGCAGCACACAAACTTTTGTCTCTCACTCCACTGCTGGTTTTTGCTTTTAACACAGCCACTCTTCATTTTTGTGTTATGCCCAAGCTGTCTGCAATAAACATCCAGTTCTTTGAGATAATGTGGGTATTACCCCAGTCACAAAGCATGGTCCAAGTAATCAGGAAAAGATTAAAACTTAGATAACACACAAATTCAGCTTCACCTTCTGCCATCATTTGACTTGGCTAGCCAAACAACACCTACCTGTGACCCGGGCATTCAGAGTGAAAGTTTCCACCAACCAACCTCATGACGTAGTCACTGACGCAAAATCAATATGGCATCGAAATAGAATGTAAACCTACAAAAGTGCCAAACAAAAATATAATTTCACAAATATTAGTAACATGTTTAATTCTGTAGAAAATGTGTAAAAATGGTGTTTCATGTCCACTTTAAGAGAAATGGCAATATATGATGCAATAACAGCATAATGTACAACATTAAAACTTAAAAATAAATAAGCATGAAACAGCAGCCATTTTTGTGGTATTTCACTGGTATCTATGATATAATTTCCAGCCCTAGGTGAAGCAAGCAAGACCAATCTAACAAGAACCGCATAATGCCATGTAATATTACTCTACTGTGTCAGTCTACATTCTTCTCTCACTTTCAGAGATTGTGTAAATTGGTAGCCACTCATCTTTAAAACTTAAAACTAGTTCTTTAATCCCGTGTAGAACTCTTTGGGTCATAAATATTTTAGACATTCTTCCTCTCACACACTATAAAAACTGACATAAGGCAGCAACATAGCCTCCAATCCTAATTCATGCCAAGGACATATTTTAGAATGTGCTTAAGATGCAAAATACCACAATACCACTGCACCAGTCCTGAAAACACCTTGACCAAAGAGCTTGATGCAATCCATTACATGGCCACAATAACATTACTGTTTTGGTATACTGGCGTGTGTAAGTCATAGAGGTGTCATAGAAGGAGTACAGCATGGTCAGAACAGAATGACAGAATGTAGCCATTTGCTAAAAACACATCTGTAAACCATTGAGCTATTAGAGCCAATGACCTCTTCACAAAACCCTACACAATCAGCAACACTACAGTCCAGTTTCCTGGACATGGATTTAGCATAGTCGTAGGCTGAATTGCAGTGTCCATAATTAATCATTTTTGTTGATTCTTTTTAGTCAGGATTTAAGCCTACTCTGTATCTGGGGAAACTGGCTGTGTGTGTCCAAACACCTACAGGGCCTGCTTATTGATATTACCTCCTAAATCAATTGTATTAAAAGGGTGTTGAAAAATAAGTGTTAGATGCCAAACTATTGAAGTGAGGATTTGACTGCAATCAACAATGACAGCATTAGTGAGGTTGAGTGTTGAGGTCTGATGATTAGTTCTGGCACTCCAACTCATTGCAAAGGTATTTGGTGGAACTCCATCATTCCAAAGAACACAGCTCCACTGCTCTATGGCTCAGCATTTGAGGGGATTTAGGGGGGTCTGCCCCTGTGTGAATGCCCCTTAGTAGCTGCATATGCAAATTAAAAGGGGTGTCTGGATCGCGTTGGAAGAGTCTCAGGAACACAAGCTTCACAAAGCATTACAGGACCTAACAATGGGCACACTACACAAACGCAGCATGTTTACCGTTCTGGTAATTTCACAATTGTTGCTTGCAACACCATAGATTTTCATGATTACAACACAAAAACAAGATGGTAAAATGGTCATTTTGGGAATCAACCCAGATGCTGTAGAAATCAGGCAGGATTAAATTAGGACATATCTTCCTAGGTACAGTTAAACCATCTGCACAATATGCCAAAATGTGAATGCATATGAACACTCCCCTCCACACACACACACACACACACACACACACACACACACACACACACACATTTATACCTTAAAGTTGTAGGATTAATTTCACAAGTGGCTCTCTGCCATTTGTTTTTAACACTACTTTCCAAGAATTCTGCCTCTAGATATTCAGTCTTAAATATGAAAAGGCATGTTTACATTTTGATAGAAACTCTGTGTGGACTCTCAGAATGACCTAGCACAACCCTACATGATTATTAGCAGCAAACACTAAAGCTGGGTCTGAAAACCATATTCACTTGCATTACTCTAGGGTTCTACCATTCATGTAGTAGTGCCCAAAAACGTAGTATAATAATAATCTCACAATGCACCATAAAATATAGCTATGGTTCTCAATCCCAGTCTTGCAGAAGCACTGCCCTGCTTGTTTTAGAGTTTTCCTGCTGTAACACCCAGTTCAACTGAGTAAGGGCTCGTCAGTTCATTAGTTGGATCAGCTATGCTAAAATTAGGGAAAACCTTAAAACCTGTGGGGAAGTGGTACTCCAGGACTAGGACTGAGAATCCCTGATATATAGTGTACAAACAAGGTACTCTAAAAGATATGGAATACCCATCATTTTCAGTGCTGCATAATCTAGCGGCATCAACAAAAATGCAAAGATTTTAAGACACTATAACATACACACACACTCCAATTAGCCACAGCTATGGTCAGTGAACTTGTGATTACAATAATAGAGGTAAAGATAATTATCCAGAAGGTGCCTTCAATTCAAACGAATCAGTCATTTGTCAGTTATCAAAGACACTTTTAAATATACTGTGATATTTTTGTCTTTAACATACAGTACAGCAGCACTTTGTAGTTGTATAATTACAGACCGTAGTCAATCTGTTTTCTTCATTTTACCCTCTTCTTCAATGGTCAGGAGCACCTAAGGACCACCAGAGAGCAGGTATTATGTGGGTGGTGGGTCATACTCAGCATTGTGGTGACACTGACATTGTGTTGGTACATTAGTATTTGCTGCTCTGATATGAATGGATCAGACACAGCCATGCTGCAGGAGTGTTTAAAGCCCTCAGCGTCACTGCTGGACTGAGAACAGTCCAGCCAACAGTGTCCTGTGAGCAGTGTCCTGACAGCAGTGTTCTGTAAACACTGATGAAAGACTAGAGAATGACCAACCCAAACTGTGCAGATACACATGAGCTTCTGTCTCTGATTTTACATCTACAAGGTGGAGTAACTAGGTAGGAGTGTACAATAGCATTGCTGTTTCTGATTCACTCATACCACCACTGTAGTGCAGAGAATGCCCCACCACCCACAATACCTGTTCTGTGGGGTTGTTATAGTAGATAGGTGTGTGTCTGTGATGCATCTAAAGTGTTTTTCTATATTATGTACCATGTATCTTAAAATATTGTGGTACAGATTTATTGCCATACAGCCCAGCTACAATATACAATAAAACTCTGACAGAAAATCTCAACTACACGTTAAGGGGCCTGCTCCATTTTCTACTACACTTAAGAAAGGAAAAAAACATCCCAGCAAGATTAAGGAGCGCTCCTTCAAACTGTTAAAGGCTGATCTGGTTTCAGTTCTTAAGCTGGGAGCGCTGGAGGAGCTTTCCGCTGGCTTAACCATTGTATACGTTTTCAGTGCTGTTGTGCAATGTGTTTTGGAAAACGACTGAGACAGAGACGGGAGGGATAAAAGAAGAGGGAGAAGCCGTGTCAAGCTGGCCCGCCCCCTGTTCGATGGGTTGTTTTCTAGCCTGAGGCTCGGGAGGTTTTGTTCAAGATGCAGACTGCAAAACACGCACACAAACATGCGCACAGTGTGTGACTGTCCTGAGTGATGATCCAAGAAGACTTCTTGCAAGACAGAGCTGGCCAGCCTGTTGCCCCCAGCAATGGCTAATCAGCAAGTCAACAAAACCAGTGGCTCTACATAAATCTCAGAACCCACACAAGAAGCATATACAGAGAGATTAAGAGAGACAGAAAAAGAGATTAAGAATGAGAGAAATAGTGACAGAGAAGAACAAATAACAGGGATGTAGCAGACTGCTAAACTCTGAATCAACACAACTGCCGGCACAGAGATAGAATTGTGCACTCAAAGTGTTATTACAGTAACCCTTAAATGGCTGAAGTACAAGAGCCATCTAACTGGTTCTCATAATACTCAATATGGCAACTGTTTACAGATCAAGTCCCACCTTTGAACAAAAAGAGCCAATCAGCCCCTTAATGTGGAGATCTATGCAAGATCACTATGCATTACTGAGTCAAACACTACAAACTATTCACAATAATTTCACCAGTGATTTCAAACTGTAATTTGACCTTCATTATCAAGGTGGTCACTCCCCGTTGTGTGTGGCCCTGAAGTGGGGGGCCTAAATAACTGACAAGTGTGATTGCAATGGCAGTCCCCAAGCTAACAGATAGTGACTAGCGTTGCCCATGACAACTCTGAATTTGTGACATGGTCTTAATTTTGAATGGTCTGCCAACAGCAAGAAACTGTATTGCATCAGGATTATCACTCTCAAATGCATTCATTACAAAAATCTGATTTGTACTTCAAACAAGCTAAAACTTTACAAGCTAGAGAGATAAATCGCTCTAAGACATGTGTTAGGAAAATTAACTCTTACAAGATCAGCACTTTGTGGGGAGTTACATGCCATTTTCTCGGCTTCATAACTCACTCTAACATACTAACATGATGAACAAATACTACAATACAACTTTCCATATCAACATTGTGTGATGCATTATCAGTGAGTAATCCAGTTTGTAAAACACTTGTTTCCAACTGAATTAAAGTTTAAATACAAAAGGAGCTTCCAGTGTATGCTCACTTCCCACATGTACAGTGGGGAAAATAAGAATGGGATTTTTTGAGTATTTGATATTTGACATATTATAGCATGAAAAAATATTTGATACACTACAAAAACAGAAATTAATATTTGGTAGATAAAGCTTTTTCAATTACATAGGTCAGATGTTTCTTGTAGTCCTTGACCAAGTTTGCACACACCGTAGCAGGGATTTTGTACTTCAAACGGGCCTAGACGTGTGCTGGTGTGAGCAAGCAGACCTTGCATGCCCTGCAGGATCTTGATCCATGACAGTATAATGCATTCCTTACTGTAATCTTTTGTTGTTGTCCCAGCACTATTCAGGTCATTGACAAGGTCCTCCCATACAGTTCTAGGCTGATTCCTGACCTTTGTCAGAATCATCCTTACCCCACGGGGCAAGATCATGGAGCCCCAGACCGAGGAAGATTGATGGTCACCTTATGTTTCTTCCATTTTCTAATCATTTCTAATAACAGTTGTTGCTGCTCAAGCTGCTTGCCCTGTACCCCATTATAGCTTTGTGCAGGCCTACAATTCTGTCTCTGGTGTCCTTAGGCAGTATAACTGATTAAGCATGTGGGCAGGTGTCTTTTATACAGGTAACAAGTTCAAACAGGTGCAATTAATATAGGTAATGAGTGAGAGAAGGAGGCCGTCTTACAGAAAAACTGTGAGAGCCAGAGTATTTGCTGCTTGGTAGGTGATCAAACACTCATTTCATGCAATAAAATGTAAATTAATCATTTAAAAAAAATTAGATTCTGTCTCACAGAATCTGAAGTGTACCTACAATAATTACAGACCTATCCATGCTTTGTAGGTGGGGAAAACAAAAACTGCAGTGCATCAAACTTACTTTTCCCGCTGTACATGCTCAACCTGCATGCAGATACAGACTGATCAGTGGAGGCGGGGCTAATGACACCACTGACTCAGATGTTTGCTCTCATTTTTTACTCCACGGTATTAGATTTGTTACATTTTTTAAAAGCTGATTATTTTTTCCTCTCCAATATCTGATCCCACAATTTCTATACACACCGACAAACACCCATTTGATGCTGATTTCTACAAATCATGAACAACAAATTAAAAGGTTCATAAAAATTTAAAACAATAGAATTTAGGAAAACCTTCAGAGAGACACTAGCAGCACAACAAATGCAGGCTTTGTTTATTACTCTTAGAGAGCAGCGGAAGGAAAGAGGGGAGCAGAAGGGGGTGGAGGGGGGTCTCGTCTCACTTCTCCTTTTCCACTGTGTGTTCTTGCTGCTCTTCCCTCCCTCGGCAGCAGAGCATTTTTCCCAGGCCTTTTGGATGGCTTCCGACGCCAAGTCAGACACAGGCAAATATTACTAAGTTATGAGTGCAGCTCACTTTCTCCAGGCGGCAGCAGGTCAATCTACACACAGCAGAGGCTGAACCCTGCTGAGCAACACACTCTGCAGCACCATGTCAATGGAACCGTTTCCAGTTTGGCCCAAACAGACATCAAAACCTAAGGCCAAATAACAGAACATGCCACTAAGAGAGACACTTCTACAGCAGCACAGGGTAGCAACTGCTGGTGGAAGATACAAGAATACAATATGTCTGACATATGGTGTCTAAATAACAGTTTCCGGTTTTAAATCTCCATTTATTTAAAAAAAAAATAAAAAAAAAATGCATAGGGACTCCCAAGTCAAGGGGCTTTCCAAGGCTGTAGAATAAAACTATTTATCTTGGCATATTTGACTGTCACACAGCACAGTTTGGTTATATTTACACTGTATATTGGAAATCTGGAATCTGGTGATATGATCCATCATAATGCAGGGGTCACGATTTGATTTATTGCGATACTGTAAGCGAGGTGAAAAATTGCATTTTTTTTTACTTGCTAGACCTAATTTGCAGGATTTGAAAATTACAAATGTTAGGAGACAGGAGTTCCTTATGCCAGAGTTCTTTTCAGAACACCCTATACAAGTAGAACATGACTTCATTTGATATCAAATAAACAATTGCTTGTGAGAGTTGCTTGACTTGATTAGACTGAAAGATAATTAAGCTATGTACCATACTAGACAACAGTCCTAACAGTAAAAAACTGAATGTCCTTCATTGTTTGTTTATTATTGTCATGATTATTATTCACTAACTTTTTCAAAATGTATTTAAGCCATTTTCCAAGCTGTTTTATTTGCTGATAGATAGACTGAGAGGACACGGAGAACAGCAATGGTATCTGGTAAGAGTCCGGAATTATGAGCAGAAGAAAAAACAAAAACAAAAAATATCTTGTCACAGTGTTAAAAACAGCTTTGCAATGCTAGGCTAAGATAAGCTAGACAGCTCTTGTGATGCAACCCAGTCAATAAAATCAAAGCTCTCTTCAGTGTTTGTGTGTGGATAGGCAAAATGCAGCTTTTTTGAAAATGCTGGTGTTACAATGTTAATTTGTGTATGAGTGATTCCAGCAGTTTTATTTTAATTACAGTCTGACAGAACTTACTGCACTCAAATATTTATAAAAAGGCTAAAAGAGTGTGAGTGTTTTAGAGACAGTGACCTAATGTTAGAACAGTGAGAAAATCTTTGTTAGAAAAAGTGCTTCATGTCAACACTGTATTTACTCTTGTTTCTTAAGGAATATAATGTCAAACATTCTTTGGGAGGAAAAAGAGAGATCATCACTGTTGCATAATCTATATATTCTAAGAGGGCTATGTATCGGCACACCCAAAACTACTACTAAACAAAGTGAATACAGTCTGTCTGAATACCCGCCTGGTCTGGACTGTGCACGTGTATCAATTTATAATAACTTCCAAAAAAAAAAAAAAAAAAAAAAAAAAAAAAAAAAAAAAAAAAAAAGAAAAGAGAAAATATGAAGGGCAGACATACAAGTCATAGTATTCCAGGACTGAGAAGATTTAGGTCATAGTATACAGTATGTGCTCTGCAAATGCATTGGATGAACATCTCAATTAGTGTAAGTTTAACTAAGTATAATGAATAAAAGAATGGCTCAGAATTCATTATCAGAGATTTTTACCAGGCCTCTTTATTTGGATTAGCTGCATTCACTCTGCACTCTACACATGTGTAGATGAGACAGAACAGGTACTTTTATGTGAAACAGTCATACTTATGTTAAAACTTTTTAGTTTTAGATTTAGTTTGTTATTTTGCACCTACTTTGCTCAGTGTTTTTAAATGTTTTACTGATCTTCTATGTTAACAAAAAATCTCACTTAAACAAAGAAAATAATTGAGGGACAAAAATGAACACTTATTTTAAAGGCTGAGAGTGAATTATCATTTAAATAAGCAATTGATTATTTACACAGTGTTGAAGCCCAGCTGGAGTTGGAAAAACATGTGGATAAAACATGAGACTTCTGGGAATAATGTTTTACAAGTTATTGTTTTATCAAAGAACTAAAATTTAAAAGCAATAATTAAAGCCTGCATTTGTCATGTCTTTATATTTTTGTTGAACAGTTTAGCTGATTAATTTTAACTATACCCAGCCCTACTCCTCAGCAGCTAAAACAGCTTCTGTACAAAAGGTACAAATGAGGAAGAGAAAAACAAGACAAACAAGAAGGTACAAGACCAGAACAGGAGGGCTTTAGCCTACAGTACACTTAGGTTGAGCTCATAATGCTTATAATGATCATCCCTCTGCTGTTCACAGTGCACTGCTTTCCCCAAGTACTTCAAGTGAAGGTTAGCAGTGTTTATCATTAACTAAGCTAAAAGAATCAATATAATGAAACCCTCAGCTGCGAGTACACAATGAGAGTGTACTGACTGTAGTTCACCAAAGAGTGCATTAGAGACGATCAGTGAAATTCAAGACATCACAACCAAAAAGAGGAATCAGTGATTGTCCAGACACACTGATCAGAGGAACTACAAAATAAAACATTTAAAACCAGACCAAGACATTTGCCAACATACAGTGCATCAGGAAAGTATTCACAGTATTCACACTTTCTCTACATTTTATGTTACAGCCTTACTCCAAAATGAATTCAATTAATTTTTTTACATTTTTTGCTCAACAATTTGATGAAGCACCTTTGGCAGCATTTACAACCTCAAGTCTTTTTGAGTATGATGCTACAAGTGTGGCACACCTATTTTTAGGAAGGTTCTCCCATTCTTCTTTGCAGAACCTCACAAGCTCCATCAGATTGGATGTGGAGCATCAGTGCACAGCCATTTTTAGATCTCTGCAGAGATGTTCAAACAGGTTCAAATCTGGGCTCTGGCTGGGCCAGTCAAAAACATTCACAGAGTTTTCCCAAAGTCACTCCTTTCTTATCTAGGCTGTGTGTTTAGGGTCGTTGTCCTGTTGGAAGATAAACCTTGGTCCCAGTCTGAGGTCCAGACCGCTCTGGAGCAGGTTATCTCTGTACATCACTGCAGTCATCTTTCCCTCAAACACGACTTGTCTCCCAGTTTCTGCAGCACAAAGAACATCCCCACAGCATGATACTAACACCACCATGCTTCACTGTAGAAATGGCATTGGCTAGGTGCCTGGTTTCCTCCAAACATGAAGCTTGGCATTCAGTCCTAAAACTTCAATCTTTTTGTTTCTCATGATCTGAGAGTCCTTTAGGTGCCTTTTGGCAAACTCCAGAAAATGCCTTTCATGAGGCTTCTGTCCGGTCACTACCATATATGCCTGATTGGTGGAGTGCTGCAGAAATGGTTGTCCTTCTGGAAGGTTCTCCTCTCTCCACAGAGCAACATTGGAGCTCTGTCAGGCTGACCATTGGTCTTTTGGACACCTCCCTAACTAAGGCCCTCAGTTTGGCCAGACAACCAGTTCTAGGGAGAGTCCAAAGTTCTTTCATTTGCAGATGATGGAGGCCACTGTGCTCATTGAGTGCCTTTCCAAATCCTGTCCAATCATCTGAATTTACCACATGTGCTCCCCAATCATGCTAGAGAAACATCTGCAGGATGATCAGTGGAAAGAAGATGCACCTGAGCTCCATCACAGTAAAGGCTTTGAGTACATGTTATATTTGTGTTTTTATTTTTAATGCATTTGAAGTTCAAACAAACTCATGACTTTTGTCATTGCGGGGGTATTGTGTGTGGAATTTTGATGGAAAAAAAATATAATTGAATCAATTTCATCCACAAGGCTATAACATAAAATGTGCAAAAGTGAAGCAATGTAAATACTTTCTGGATGTACTGTATTTTTTCACTGTTGGAAAAAATACTAAAAAGATGCTCCTTTTCTAAACATGTCTTGTTTCAGCACAAGCCTCTCTGTTTTTAATTATTTTTAAATGCGGTGCTCCAGCAGAAGGTCCTCTATATTAGGCTGGTTGGATGCTTCTGCTAGCATCTTTTTAAAACAATTAAAGCATGTGAAGAGGGGAGAACCATTTAACTACCTTAAACAGTCATTTTCAATTTAGCTACATTTGCTATTAACTGCTATTTTTATTTAATGAGGCTGTTTTGGAAAACAGAATTCAATCAGACTATTAACCAGTGTGAGCTGACTTTCTGTGGTATATAGTCCAGTTACAGGGGTCAAGTGAATGAGTTTGGATTGAGTGAGTGGAGAATGCATTTTAGCACACACATGCTCTGAATGATGCCATGGGCTATTGTTTAACTCTAGTTTCTTTCATTAGGTCCTAAATGCTGCTCTCTAAGGGGGGAAAAAGCACACAGCAAGTTCTCTGTGTGCCTGCTGGATTATGCAGCAGCAGTCCAAATCACTTGCCAAGACAATAACAGGGAGGACTGCAGCCTGCAACTAAAATGGTTGCCAGTGACCCCAAAAATACACCTTGGCATATTGTAGCCACAACAGGTTTCAGGGTCAAATCTTTGCAAAATCCACAGTATCTCTTTAGCACCTATTATGTGGTTCCCATGATTTCCATTCCTTTTAGAGACCAGTGGAAGTGATTTAGTCAGGAGTCCTGCAGTGATGTAGCTAGTGAACTGTATAATCACGAACAGTACAAACAGCACAGCTGGGACTTGAAGTTGAACCCCAGCTGCACTGCACTCTAGCCACCAACACAACCTTCAACTGCTAGGCAGTACCTTCACCAGGTGCAGGCTCATTATTTACTTCTACTGAAGCCGTATGTCACAGTCTGTAGATTTTTGTGCAGTATGTCATTCACCCAAGGGGAAGGAAAGAGTACAAAGGCTGAGTTGACCTGCTTGAGTACAACACCACTTCCTTTGTTCTTTTTTTATCCACTCGCTCTTCTTCCTCAGGGCAATACAACACAAAGGTATAATGACACCTTTGCTGGCAAAGAGAAATGGACCACACTCAAAAAGACTAACGTCAACAAAAGAGAACTCAATCTCTGACCACTTAAACATCAAACGCAGCGGAACAGAGACACTTAGATGATAAAAAGTTCCAAGCTGGTTTCACAGATTTTGTGCCTTACAGTGCACACTGACTATACTCCATAAAGCTGGACTACTGAGGTGGGCTTTGTGTTGATATCTGATCTACATTTGTGATCACACATATGGTTACCCTAAGCGCACGTTTTTCCACAGACAATTAAGATCTGAATGAATCTAATGTTAAAACATGCTGACTGGCTAAACGGCACACTGTTTATGATGTTAATGAAGTGCACATAAATAAAATGTGATGAATTCCACCATGTGGAAGAGTCAGTCAATACTTCATTATCGTAATGCTAGGGCTGCACAATATTGGTAGAAATATTGCAGCCATTGCAGCAGTTTGTTCTTTTTTCTTTTCACAAGATTTCAGTCCAACATGCCACAATATTAATAATGCACTCCTCTTGCATCAAGGAGAAAAATTTGTTTATCATTTCATGAAATTCACCTTCCAGAACACTGCACATCCTGCATTGTGACTATGGTGCATGCCCACACAGCAATGATGATGCTAAAACGCTAAAATCTTGTGTAGCCCCATGTGACATCTGTCCATAATATGCACTATATACTATATATACTCACAGATATTGCAAGTGCAAAGAGTACTAGTGACCTGCACTTTTTATTTCACTTCTAGTCCTGCTTAAGTAAACTTGCCACCATATGTGATGATTTTATATGCAATTGAAGCAAAAGAACAGAAGCTCATTTTATAGAAGCAGACTATTTAATATCGAATGTCAGTGTTAATATTTTATTTCTGGTAAATGAGATGCTGCCAGCGTGTTCTCCGTTGTTGGGAAAACACTTGGGCAGCTGTATTTATTTGCATAAATTTAAATTGCACTGACTTTATTCACCAGAGGCCAGGGTTTCTCAGGACACGACACAGTCATGCACCACGTACATGCAGCAACTTAAATGAATAGCATGCAGTGACATGAAGTGGCAAGTGGACACATACCATTAGACATGCACACTGATTTACCATTCCTGTAGCTATTAAACAATATGATTATTGAGATTAGGGCTGAGCTATTAATCGAAATTCAGAACCTCTAACCAACAACCTTACCCATGTCAGTTATTTTGGTTTTAAAATGCCGTTATACAACTAATACTTTCCCCCACACTGCATGGATTCATGTACTGTCCCTTTAAGAACACACTACCATGCATATAGTCACATGACTACTGTATCTAGTCTGCACAAAAAAAAGCAGCATGGAAAAACTCAAACATGGAGCACTGACACAACTAAAGAAATCGAGCAAACAAAGAAAAAAATCATTCTGACTTTAGTGATGGCAGTACCAAACAAAGCGGTGAAATATAAAAACAGCGGAAAAATACAGTGACAAAAGGAAACCAGCCAGCTTTAACACTTCACAACTTTTTCTTTCACCTTAACTGCAATTGCAGTCTGCTGACAGTGGTTCATTGAGATAACTGATGCCTCACTAACGGTGGGCTGAAAATGTAATAAAAGCTGTCTGACTACAAACAAAATGACATCCAATGTCTTTCAAAAAAAATGAAGAATCAAAAAGTGTTTATTGTTCAAAGATTTCTGACTACAATAGTGAAGTAATGATTCAGTGTGAGCTGAATTTTCCTCACCACTATTACAAAACGGATGTTTGTTTTCCACTAGTGTTTGGTCAAATGATGGACACAGCATTTTTCTTTGGAATTATCTGCTTGAATTGTCTCCGTGTTTGAGTTCTTTTGAAACGGCCTTATTTATAATATCTGTTTTGAAAATCTAAATGCAAATTTCTACTCATAACATTTTAAGTATTTGGTTTGCAAGACAGTATATTATTTAACTTTTACTAACTTTCCGTTTACATTAATAAAAATAAACACAAATCATTCATCGTAATTGAGATAGAATGTTCAATTTATCATGATATTGAGATCATATCACACAGCGCTAACTGAAGTGTATTTCTGTTTATTTATTTTGTATGATTGCATAAACACATTAAACTGATCAGCCATAACATTGAAACCACCTCCTTATTACTACTTTTAGAGTATGTACGACCCACAATCACAGAAAAACTTCAAAAGCACCACCATCAAGTCATTTCATACGAACACATCCTACATTTCTATGGAGTAGCCTAGATGTGACCTCTACCCATCATACATCATGTCATTTCTGGTTTTCCCCACTTAAGTGGACCTTGGCCACTTTCTCAAAAAGGAAGCTAGAATGGCATGATATTGTACTTTTTCAGGTCAATGCAGTAGGCCTACTGACACACATCAGAAGGCTTGAGTCACAGGAAAACAGTACAGTACAGTTTATACAATACAAGTTAGTGCCTTTAACCCTGCATTAGTTATTTAGCTACTAACCTTAATGCAGACTATTGTGAATTACGTGGTTTACTGCATGTTGTGGAGTTCTGAAAAACTGAAGTGTGGACTAACAATTACAATTACACTTACAATTTCAGTGTCATGGGCGGGAGCACACGGTTAACCAATCAAGTGAATATTTACAATTATAAAAATATCAAATATATAAAATAATAAATATCACAATAATTATCAGCATAATCAACAATATTGTGCTACAGAACTGACAGACCTTGTAGATAGCCAAGTCTCAATTGTGGAAAGTACTCAAATAAAGACTAATGCAGCTCAATTAAGCCAAGTTTAGGCAAGTCTGTAGGACTGCAGGTGAGACCAGACACTACTGGTGGGAGCAGGACAGATGCTCAATGCTTGACATGAAGAAGCCCAAGGACAGACAGAATGTCTGGAGAGAGAGGACACTGTCTTGTTTTGTGAAATGCAGATTTTATTCAACCAGAACACTGAACTGAGGGTGGTGGATGGAGTTCTTCCTCATTCAAACCCTATTCCCTTCTTGACTGGTGGCAGTCTATGGGAGAGACTGCAGTGGTATTCCAACAATGCACTTCTTATCTACACAATTCACAAATACAAGTGTCTTTCCTCTGCACTCAAACAGCAGTATCTCTTCTAGAGACGCAGATAGGTTAAGGCCTAGCAGATTGCAAGGGAGAGAGTAAGAGAGAGTGAGACAGAGAAAGAGAATGAGGGAGGCACTGGTAGGGGTGTCAGATATGCTAAACCCACAATGGAAAAATAAACACTTGCGACAAAAGCAAAAACACTGTGACACACATAAAGAGGCAAATAACATCTGAAGGACTTAATGACCAAGCAGTGCGGCATACCGTGTTAACACTCACTCACCCTCAATCCAGCTGCCTCCAACTGCTCAACTGAAGACACAAGCTGCACGCTCTGCAGACGACAAACCTCAAAACTGGTTTTTCAAGGGCCTGAGGATCGCAGGCTTGGCAGTAATTAACCATAATATTTTGAGACTCCCTCCCGACTGCTTAAAGACACGGGAGGAGGAAAAGGACTCCATGTGTAACCGAATACAATGTACCCTCACACACTCCTGCAGCTTACACTCCCAAAGCTAACAAGACTTCAACTTCTCCATTTGTACTGGTTGGCAAACTTGGCACATTTCAGTCCCGCTCAAGTGTGGCAGGGGGAGGGGAGTGGTTGGGTGGGGGGCTACTAATGGAACCTGCTAAAAGAAGAAAAGGTCTGCTTTTCCAAAGCGCTGAGCTGAGTTGCTTTAGAAATCAAAATCTGAAAGAGTAGTGATAGAGTAATTACACAGAAACAAGACACATCCAATTCACGTCCACCCACCTCACTGCATATTTCTCTCACACTGTTTCGGTTATTCAGGTATACGTCTCCTCTTGCACATGTGGAAAGCAACAGCATATCACCATCACACAAAAATCATCTCCATTTCTGCTGTTTAGTTATTTAAAACTCAATATAAACAATATCAACTCAGCCCACATCCCACTGTTTATATGCCCATATTGACTTAAATATCTATATATTGCTGCTCCCTATGGACAATAATAAAAATGCCCCAAAGTTATATAATAAAATCTTCTTACACTTCAATTAAAAGACCAGTCATTTAGATTTTTTTTACATTGAAAGCAATAGTATTCCTCAGTAAGGAGGCAACAAAACATTGTAATAAATATTATCAGCGTGCTCAATTTGTGCCAAACATGGTACAACTGCCCAAGCAACACAGATGAGGTAGCCACTGAGAGTCAGTGAATAAGCAATGCTGCAGCTATCAAAGCCCTGAGCATTTTGCTCAGAATACATAAGGAAAATATGCAGTCGTAGGATTGGCCTACTAATGCCAAAATCAAAAGATGTCTGTAACTGCCTATAAAATGACCATGAAAAATAAAGCGTATGTAATTTAAATTATATACTACTGTTATTATATATATAGTTTATATTATATATAAAGTTTGTAAGTAGAAGCCTTAAAACTATTTTTTAAACATAGACAGGGCCATGTGAGTGTTGTAGATTCAAATGTACCCAGTGAATGTACAAAAAAACTATGAAAAACATATTTTTCGTTTCACTCAGTGAACAATGAATCCAAACATTTTAAATTCACAAAATCACATCCCAAATGCCTGATGTACAAAACACACCCCACAAAATATATACTTAAATGTTGCCAGAAAGTCCAATGATGTGCATGAATCTGATAAAAAAAGCACCCAAAAACCACCAACGATAAATGAAAATCATCTACATTGGGTTTCCTAAACGCATCTTAGTACAAAGATTATTCTCAGATGATGTGAGCATAACAGTGAACACAATCTAAGAGAGGAAGGCATGTGAAGGGATACATGATACTGGGTTTGTGAGTACAAAAGTTTTTTAATATTTCAGAAAAATTCAAAGATGAAAAAATGTATCAGCAGACTGGTTTCTCTCAAGTATGACTGATTCTCTTGAGACATAGTTTGTAGCTTTTGATCAAAGCAGTGTGTTAATCCCTATATACACACACACACACACACACACACACACACACACACACACACACACACACATACACACACATACACACACACACACACACACACAGGGGTTGGACAATGAAACTGAAGCACCTGTCATTTTAGTGTGGGAGGTTTCATGGTTAATTGGAGCAGCCTGGTAGCCAATCTTCATTAATTGCACATTGCACCAGTAAGAGCAGAGTGCGAAGGTTCAAATAGCAGGTAACAGCACAGTTTTGCTCAAAATATTGCAATGCAATAAGTTCAAAAGAGGACAAATTGTTGGTGCACGTCTTGCTGGCGCATCTGTGACCAAGACAGCAAGTCTTTGTGATACTACTGACCATTCCATTTTGCTTCATAGACTTGAGAATCACTTAAGAATGAAAGTATCTGTCCTGAACTGGTTTCAGTCATACCTGACCGACCGCCTCCAGTGCGTAAACGTTAACAATACTCACTCCTATCACACCATAGTAAAATATGGCGTTCCACAGGGTTCGGTCCTAGGTCCATTACTGTTCACCCTTTACTTACAACCGCTGGGTAACGTCATCCGAATGCATGACATTGACTTTCACTGCTATGCTGATGACACCCAACTTTACATGTCAGCCAAACCTAATGAGGATCACAGCCTCAGTAGAATAACGAACTGTGTTAAAGAACTTAAAACCTGGATGACACAAAATTTCCTCTTACTAAACTTAATAAACCCCTTAACCCGATCAACCTAGATGTTTTTTCAATTACGTCGAGCTCAACTGTAAGAAACCTTGGGGTTATATTTGACTCTGACCTTGCATTCGACAGCCACATGTAGTAATGACTGGGTTCTTCCACCTACGCAATATTACTAAAATGCGTAAATCACTCTCACGCAAGCATGTAGAGATACTGGTGCATGCATTCATCACATCTAGACTAGATTATTGTAATGCCCTTCTAGCTGGTAGCTTGGGGAAATCCCTACAGAGGCTCCAATCAGTACAAAACGCTGCTGTGAGGGTTCTCACTGGAGCTCGGAAATTTGACCACATTAGTCCTGTTCTTTCATCCCTCCATTGGCTTCCCATTACATTCCAAATTGACTATAAAATATTGCCACTAACGTACAAGTCACTAAATGGCTTAGCCCCACATTACCTAAAAGACCTTTTAATACCTTACAACCCATCACGTAGACTGCGTTCTCAGGATGCAGGCCTATTGACCATCGCTAGGATTAACAAGAACGCTGTTGGGGGATGAGCCTTTTCTTCCAAAGCCCCCCAGCTCTGGAAAAGCCTTCCTGCTACTGTTTGGGACACACTCTCTTTAAATCACGACTGAAAACCTCTCTCTTTATGCAGGGTTTTCGTTAACACCTCTAATCCCACTGGCTGCTCATTTGAGGTTTGGACCTGGATCTATGTAAAGCTGCTTTGTGACAACTTCTTGTTGAAAAAGCGCTATATAAATAAAATTTGATTGATTGATTTATTGATGTATCAAAAGCCACGGTATCCAGGGTAATATCAGCATACCACCAAGTAGGACCAACCACATCCAACAGGGTTAACTGTGGACGCAAGAGGAAGCTGTCTGAAAGGGTGCTAACCTGGATTATATCCAAAAAATGTCATTCCCAAGACGAATTGACACAGTATTGGCCGCAAAAGGAGGCCTTAGTACACCATACTAATAAATTATTGTGGTCTAAAACCAGGTGCTTCAGTTTCATTGTCCAACCCCTGTACATACACACACATACATACATACCCACACACACACAAACCACAACCAGTCATATTAAGTCTAAGCTTAGTGCAAACAGAGATTGTCCAAAATTTTCTTCAAACACAATACAGAGCTGAGAGACTGGTACATTCATGTTCTTCTTCAAAAACATGAGCATGTCTACATACAGTCACCAAAATCCTGTATTTTCCACTACAGAAAATGGTCTCATACCAGCAGCAATGAAAATGCCTATGTATCCTGTTATTGCCATGGCTGTAGCACTTGACTGTTTAAGTTGAGGGTCCAAAGGCATTTGTAAGTGTCCTTTTGCCATTTTCTTTACAGGCACGCCTGGCAAAAGTACACGGTGATGGTGTGTTTTTGCAGAGCATTTGTATCAGTCATGGTGTACAGCATGATTTTCTTACAGTGCTTACAAACAGATTGTGTCTTGTCTGTCACTGTAATACTGTTTATTGTTTCAACGGGAACCCAATGCAGCTAGACATATGACTTTAAAAAGTGGGAGCATCTTCTATGCATGTTTCCTCCAACATTACACTGGCTGCTACTAGCAAGGATCCTCTGTAATTGACAAGATAATGCATTCAAGCTATACCTCTTCTGCTGAGAGCTGCTCTGACTGCTGAGCCATCACACTCTGCATCGCTATCACTGCTATCGCTACCATATTACCAGATAGCTCTTAAAAAGTTCATACTACCCATCAGTTTTATTCCCGTGAGACAGGATCAAGCTTGACGAGAAATATTGTATGTTTTAATCTCATGAGATCTCAACACCCAAGAGTGTTTTCAAACCTGCACTTTTTAGTGCGGTTAAACAGAATTTTCACTCTTGGTGGGATTGGTTTGGGCACGTGTGAAAACAGTAATTGCACTCAGACTTGGATCAAATCAACTACAACAAGACCCTTTAAAGGAGGTGGTCACAATCTTGTCCCAACTCTGGAGTGATTCAATTGTTGTGAGAAAGTAATCAGACCTCGATCAAACCAACTGGTATACTGGTCAGATAATCACTACAGCTAATCATAAATGCCATTTCTGCCGCTGCTCCATGTTAAACTGGACAGTAATCTGCACATATATTTGAAACACAGAACCTTCTTCCTGTATTTACTCTCTTGCTCACAGCCCAGACAAGTCTGGCCAATCAGGGGTCACATGATTTTTTTTTGTTACTCATTTTGGTGCACCTTTCCTTGTGTCAAAACAAAACCAACAGAGGAAATGCTCCAAGTGCAAAACTGTTACCTGGTTTAGACCAAAGCATAGGAACTACAAGTGTGAAAGGCCCCAAGAAGCTTTTAAGAGAGTGAACTCAGGGTGGTCCATCGATATTGTTGCAAATAGACCCAAACACGATCAACTTCAGATGATATAACCTGTATAACCATATCCCCCACAATCTCTTGTTCAGAATATGATGGAAAACCCTTTTAGCAAACTATGCATTGTGCATCTTTCTGCTGTCAGAATGGAAAATGGCACTGAACTTCAAAAAGTTTCTAAAATGTTACACCCCCAACGACAGCTGACCTGACCAAAATTCCTGTGGATATGAAAGGTGAGTTGGTGCACTGCTACATCAGAGCACCAGGGTGGCAGTGCTGCAGCAGGTTGTGCTGCAACAGGTTGCGATGCAACGCATCCACACATTTGCCCTGCACAGCAACTGCAGGAACAGCTGGTGTGAGTAAAAGCCATACACCTATAAACCCTTTGCTGTGGAGAGCAGCTCTTCTCAGGGAGTGTACTGCAGTCAGAGAGCAGGGACACGGGTCTATATTCACCAGTCAACAGGACCGTAAAACTCCCTTGCCTACTCAAATCATACTGATAATTGCAAACAGTACAAAACCTCAGTGTGATACTACAAACAAGCCTCATCATCCAACAAGGATAGTGGTATGGAAATTGTGCAAACATTTTTCCATGTTTGTATTTCCTGATACCAGCTTTGACCTAGATTACCTGGAGTTAGCACTACACAAAAACAATCATTATAGGGGTTCAGCAAGGTACAACAAAAATTTATAGCACAACAGTTAAAACAACTTCCACAATGGAAGGTATCTGAAGAACAGTCATAGCATTTTAACCTTAAAATATCAGCTTGAGAAACATGATGATACTCCACTGACCATTAATGTGAAGAGAGTCTCTGTCAGTATTACACAGGGCTTTGACCTCTGATGAGAACTACATAATGCTGTGTAACCCAAGTTATATTTGTGTAAAATCCTGTAACTGCCCCGTCCATATGATTCTTTCATGTATTTTATCTTTCAGCTTATAAAATTCAAAATTACATTATACATGATTTGAGTTTAGTACAGTATTAAAGTGAAAGTGACGGGAGCCCAAGATAACACCATATATTTTAAACCTGCTGTTAAAAACTCTTAGTACAATGATTTTATCATCATGCAGTACCTCACGATATATGTTCAGAACAGAATAGTTTTCAGGATAACAAAAAAGTGATTTTCACCTATATATTGAAAAGCACACAAGAAAATTACACACAATAACCCAGCATCACTTTCTAGAGTACAAAAATATCAATAATAATCAAATACTGATTTTATCAGCCAAATCTGACATTTTTAAGCAATCATCCCTGTGCATCTCTGTGACCAGGAAAGGAGCATAAATGCTGAATAGAGAATAAAGTGGGCAGGTTATAAAGCAGGTTTCCTCAATGTTTAGCTGAAAACAAGCCATCACCTACTGCATTATCGCTCTACAAAATGAATACAACAGTCCAACCTTAGTCACACACACACAAAAGGCCTCTCTCAGTCTAAAAGCATATGCCACATTTCTCCTCATGCCTCCTAGACCCAGTCTTACTGGTTAACCATGCAACATGCATGCTGTCATTGTGAACTAACCTTAAGATCTGATAATAGTCATTAATTATCGTGTGTGTGTGTGTGTACTGCTTTCAGCATTCTCTGCATATTTACTTGGATTTTGGCTACAGAGCTTCTGATTATGTAGTTATTTCACATCTCTCACCAACTTTGCACATCATGTCACTTTATCAGTACATATTTCACATCTTTGCACTGAGGATCATCCAGCCGCCTACCACAAGACTCAACTTCTTGAACTCTTCGTAGAGTTTAGTGCAGTGGTTCTCAATCCTGGTCCTGCAGCACCACTGCCCTGCTCGCTTTAGGAGAACACACCCAGTTCTTCTCAGCATGGGCTTGTCATTTAGTTCCATGGATCAGGTGAGCTAGAACTGGTGAATCCTCTAAACCAAGCAGGGTGGTCGTTCTCCAGGAGCAGGACTGAGAACCACTGGTCTAGGATCATCTGTACAGTCTTCCTCCCACCATCTGGATCAATCCAGTCTCTACCTATGGTGGTGGTGGTGTGGGGTCTTGTCTGCAGTACTGTTTAAAGGCAGGTGGTAATGCTGCAAGTCAGATCAGCACCTTCTGATAAAGGGAGGTGCCTACCTTACAGAGTGGGCAATGGGGTGGGCCCTGTGTTGTGTTGAGAGGTGCTGGATTTTGCCATCTTCTTGTGTGTATGTGCGTGCATAGTGATGCAGATCACTACAGCGCACCAATCTACCCCGCTAATGCAGTGTGGACGCCTGTTACTCGGGTCGGCTGCCCTTCAAGGAGTACAGACTGGCAGTGGAGGAGGAGGAGCAGCTTCTCCAGCACCCCAAAGGCAAAGCGACAGAGGCCGACTCGTATCTGCGCAGAACAGCCCCCTCACCCTCCCAGCCCGTCACGCCGAGCTGAGCTGTCAGCAGGCGGCGGAGAGTCGCTCTCAGTCCCAACCGCTCAGCTTTGCCCCCAAAGCTTCCAGAAGCTTCCCGACTCTTACCGTGTCCGCCACCGCTCCCCGGGCCGCCTGCAACACCCGCACTGCCGCCGCCGCCGGAGCGCGGAGGAGGAGGAGAGGAGGAGGAGGAGGAACTCAAGGCTCGGGGCCGCGCTGGGACCCAGGCCGCTCCGGCCGCTGCTCTCGCGGGCTGCCTGAGGACGCCGCCGCCGCGCCCGAGAGCCTCGTTCACCCGCCCGCGAGGACAGCTTTCCTTCCTGACAGCTCGTCGTCGGGCTCTTTTTTTTCCGTCCCCCCCCCAACCTCCGACTCCCCTCCCTTGTTTTCCTCTCGTCTTTTCTACTCCCCTTTTCTCGCTTCCAGCGGATACGAACCAAAATACTGCCCCACAATATGGCGGCCGGACAAACGCGCACCTATCGCGAGAGGAGGAGGAGCGCGAGGAGGCGGACCGCGAGAAGAGACCCCGAGTGCGCGCGCGCGCGAGGCTTCGACAGCCACGCCCCCCACCCCCATCAAGTTGTCACTCGGAGAACCCGAGCCCCGCACTGTGCGGCCAGTTACACGCTGTTTATTAGGCTTCGTAACTCAGGATCAGAGTCGCCTACAGACGTGACAGACACACATCAAACTTTTCAGTGATTCAGTCCAGAGAACAGTCCCACTTTAAAGGCCAGATGAGCTTCAAGTGCATGTATGTGCTCAACCTGCATGCAGACACTGTGCACTGAGAGGGGGCGGGGCTGATGATGTCACTGTATATATATATATATATATATATATATATATATATATATATATATATGGGTTTGGGTTGTTTTTATTTTGAAGACCTTTATAATGATAAAGGTCAAGCTAATCATTACAAACAATTGAGTACCCTAGGATCTCCTAATAAGAACAATGTCTGGCATGAGTGACTGTCTCCTTTAAATACTTTTCTAATGTTTTGCCAAATTAAAGTATGTCAAACTATGCAAATATCCCAAAGACTTAGACTAGGGTCCTAAAGGTTAAACAATGCTAAAAATGTGAGATGTGTAAATACCAGCCCCTATTGTTTTGTACTTTATTAAGAAGACTTTATATGAAATAAAACTTTCAGTGACACTGATCACACTTGGTAATAATTTCAATCTCAGGTCTTTTACCTGAAAGATAGATAAAAGCTACAGCTGAAAGATAAAGCTGTAAAAGGCCTGATAAATGACATTATCTGAGCTGACAGAACGTTATCAAATAGTTTATCTAAACGATAAAGCAGGTGATCATCAGTGCGTTATAGTAACTCACTGTATCTGTTCTGGAGGAAATGAAGACGTCCTTCTGTCTGAGTGATAGAAACGAAGGTCTTTAATAAAGTAAAATGTAACTTTAGCAAAAAGATTAGTTTACAACATTTAAACAGCTGGTAAAAAATCAGTCAACATTTTTACTGTAGAATCACCACTGAATTTTCACCATGATGATCTACAGTAACATACTGTATATAGGCTCTACAATAACACACATATAGGATCTACAGTAACATACTGTAAAGAGGTTCTACAGTAACACACTGTATATAGGTTCTACAGGAACATCTGCTATATATGTTCTACAGTAAAATGCTGTATATAGATTCTACAGTAACATGCTGTATATAGGTTCTACAGTAACAAGCTGTATATAGGTTCTACAGTGACACACTGTATGTATGTTCTACCGTAAGACACTGAATATAGGATCTACAGTAACATGCACAGTATAGGTTCTACAGTAACACTCTGTATATAGGTTGCACAGTGACATGTATATAAGTTCTACAGTAACACTCTGCATATAGGTTCAATATTAATATGCTGTATATAGGTTCTACAGTAAAATGCTGTATATACATTCTACGGTAACATGCAGTATATGGGTTCTACAGTAGCATGCTGTATATAGGTTCTACAGTAAAAAATACTTTGTTAATCAGTTTTAATGCTGTGAAAACTACAGAGAATAACAGTGTATTGTAGCATATATTAACAAACCCTTTCAGAGCTGAAGAGGTCCTAGACCCAGGATTTATCTATCTATCTTGCACAGTGTGCAGAGCAGCTACAGGGTTCAAACCATGGAGAAAACTAAAAATAGAGATACATAGGTTGGTGTGGTGCTGATTGACCACAATACCAGTGTTTAAAACAATCAATGGTGACTATCAATGCTGTCACACACAACTTTGTATCTGTATATTTGTTGTTTCCCCTTTTTTGATGCAATGTAAGATTCTTTTTAATCTTATCACAACCCTGTTAGGACTCCCGCATCACACACAATGCTCCCAACACTATTACACTTTGCTCTCTAAGACAACAGCTGCCGATGGCAAGAAGCATGACCCCG
This sequence comes from Acestrorhynchus altus, assembly GCA_034509495.1. Classification (NCBI taxonomy): domain Eukaryota; kingdom Metazoa; phylum Chordata; class Actinopteri; order Characiformes; family Acestrorhynchidae; genus Acestrorhynchus; species Acestrorhynchus altus. Next base: position 13,409,981 of record CM067511.1, on the reverse strand, counting down.
GGATTCAAACCTGCGATCCTCAGACCATTGAGTCTGATGCAACTCTTCTTTATATTGAGTTAATTTAATTATGGATTGCCCAGTAGAAATGCTCCAGAATGACTCTGAATATAATATTAATATTGACTTCCACATAAAGTTATAAGTTATGAAGGTGTTTTTTCTTTCTACAGTATAGTTTTTCAAAAGACAAGATTTTTGTGTGACAACAATAAAATGCTAGATGTTGCTGAAACACTGGGCAGGGCTCAACTTCTGTAAGGCAAGCAAGCAGATGTATGAAAATGTGTTGGTTTTGCATGGGATCTCAAACACGATTAATTTTTACAGATTCATTAAAGAAATCAGAGATTGAAAAACAATTTGAAACTGTAAATGGATACATTTGCACATGAAACTAACTTATTTTAAAAAGTGAAGAGAATCGAGTATTCTGTGATATGGGCTCTTTAAAACAAGATGTTTTTGTTGGGAGATTTCGCAACATTGCCATCTCACTGAAGCACTGCATTTTGTAATTTGACAGGAGGCAGCGCAGAGTGGTGAGATTTCATGTAAGCTGAGGGCAAGAGATAGTGGGTGCCTTTGTAAAACCACCACACACTCGCTACTTAGTGGATGGGGTGGATGCGTGGCATTTGGCCTATTGCATCTGACTCACACACTCTGCCTCTTTCTATGACACACACACACACACACACACAAAGTGACCTCTACACACTACAGCTTGGGGAAAGAGAGCTTACCCCCAACCAAGGGGATCTAAACTAAAGAATGCCTTTAGTAGTTTGTTTCATGTCAGCACACACATACACATGCACACACAAAAACCCATATTGTTGGAAACGCACATACAAAAGAGCTGACTCAGCAAATCTGAATCCTGAGAATTCCCTTCTCACACACACACCCACACACACACACAGATTCCCTGGAACATGTGTGGGAGGTGGTGATAACTTTTTGCTCTGTATCACACACACACACACACACACACACACACACACACACACACACACACACACACACATACACACACACACACACTAGGCCTAGCACTGGCCTTGCCCCAGCCCCGTATTTGATGAGTCACACTCTGTCCTCCCAACAATGAAGCTTTTGAACTGCGTCTCAGCTTACTGTCCAGCACAGGCTGTCCCGAGATCAGTGGCCACCCGCATTCACAAAGCACCTAACATTCACCAAGCAGCTTATCCCAAATTCTTCTATATACCATTCTTAGACTATACACCTTTTTAACAAATGCATTCAGATACTTTTAGTCACACCCATTGTTGTCACAGATGTGCAAATGCACACACAGATTGTCTAGTCTCTGTAGAGTATTGCATAAAAAGCAGGACTCTCTGTAGCAGATAAACATGAACATATGATGCTACAGGTGAGCAGTAGACGGCAAAAAAGCCCCCCAGCATTGAGCTGTGTTGTCTGGAATGATCCATCCAGCAGTTTTTCTGAGATTCTAAGCCTGTAACATGTGTACAATACAACAAAACTGTTCTCTTCACCTATTCTAGTTTAGAAAGTTGAGGTCAGCACAGAGTCAGCCATGATATAGGAACTATGGGGTACAGGGGGATAAATGAAGTGGTAGCTTAATAGACTTGGGCATTGACCTTCTAGCCTTGTTTTCAATAACCCCGTGTGTCACCACTGTGCCCAAAACAAACAAATGACTATCAAGGTGGTACCAGAACAGCTCTTATTGTTTATAGCAGAAGACAAAAACTTATGACAAGCAATGAACTATAAAATGCAGAGCAGAGCTGAAAGGCTGGGGAATGATGGTAGACTTTGTGGCCACTTTTTAAGTTTGTCTTGGTGCGTCCTAGTCTATTCACGGCCAAACCATAGCTTCCCTCATTGATGAGCACTGGTGTGGAGGGGGAAAATTCAAGAGAGCAAAATGAGAAAGGAAGCAGAGAAAAAGAAAGAGGGGAAATGTATGACAAATGTATGGAGTTTGTAGACCCAAACAGAGAACAGAAGGCAAAAAAACAAGCACCAGACCTGGTCTGAACATTCCAGAGCATTTTGCATCTGTTTTTTGGACTGAAAAAATCAGACCTGATGTAAAAGGGAATTACTACTTTGTTTAGCTATGCAATAGAGGAGAGTGTGGTAACATACAACATGGCCTTATGTGGTTAACCTTTAGAACCCTAGGCCAATTTTTCTGAATGTTTTATTAGTTTAACATACTTTTATTCACCAAAAAATGTGAAAAGTATACAGAAGACAGTCACACATGCCAGATATTGCTATTGTCAGTAGATCCTAGACTAGATCCTTCATCTGAGATGTAAAAATGAAGATTACATACTTCTCTGAATCTGACCATGTTTTGATGAAAAATGTACTCGCACCTACACGTTTTGTTCTTTTTCTGTTGTTTTTTGTTTAAATATAGCTCTGAATGTCCTTTATTATTTTTGTATCATTATGTATCAGAATGATCCCCTCTCAGGACTTTCATTCTGAAATTTGCACACTGTGTGAGCAAAGAAAGAGAGCCCATTTTCTAATATAACCCAATATCTTGGTCAATGACATCATCAGCCCCACCCCCTCTCATTGATCAGTCAGAGTCTACATGCAGGTTGAACATGTACACATGGAGCAGTAATGTATATTGGAAGCTTCTTTGGCATTTAAACTGGGATTTAATTCATTTAATTATTCCACCATGGTTCAGTTCAAGTCTTCTAGTTTGTTATTTTATCTGGATCATGCCCGTAGGTTACTCTGATCCTGACATGTGGAGCCTAAAACATGGCTTATAACTGCTTGCAAATTGCAGATCTCAGATATTAAGAGTTAAACAGATTCAAGCTGACCCCACTTTTAGCCATTTTCATGGCAAAAAAATCAATCAGACAGTGGATATGTGTATCTTCCTGTACATTTAAACCATTTTGCATGCACAGATTCTTCATAATCAATGTTATAATCAATTTTATTATGCTGATATTAGTTCATAATGTTTGTTCAGGGTTAGATGGCCACAGCACTGCTGATTGTAGTGGTTCTTCCTGATTCAGCACATCTGTTTCAGCTCTCAACTGCCCTGATAAGGTGAACCAACTGTGTGTGAGCAAGAGAAACAGTAAACCCAGCAGTGACCTGGCCCTCTGGGACTGGACCTGGGACCAAGGCGATCACAGGCAGTGTAAGATCCGTTCCAGAATCTGTGCTTTCATGCTAAAACTCTATGTGAACTGACCAAGGTCTTTGATAAGAGGTCATACATCTGGGGAGGCATGAGAGGAACAATCCCAGAGCAAAAAACATCTGCCTCAGCCTCATCTGCATCTTCTCCACCCACTTCTTTAGGATTTTTTTTGGAAAGCTTGGCATCAGTTCTCAGCTGATTTGGCTGTTGTAAGACATACAAGCCTGATCAGGAGCTGCAGAAAACAAGCCACTCCAGGATTAGATCAAAGTTTACTAGTGGATCACCTGGTAAGGGCACATATTGTGATCTTCAGTGGAAGGGTTTTTACTGATTTACTGTGGGACATTTTTGTTGTTGCAGTTCCACAAAATGCAGTGTTTCCTGGTGGGGGATTTAGGAGAACATTTTTTTTTACAATTGAACACCTAGAGAATTAACACCTCATTCGACTTCCATGAGTCCATAAGAGAAGCTTTATGAACAATGAATAATTAGAATAAAGAAGTGTTGCAGTGTAGAACTGTCCCATTAATTATGCTATTGACTTATATATAAAAAGATTGTCCAAAAGAGCTCCACCTCACTCACAGCCTTTTGTTTAATTTATTATGAAAAGAAAGACATTTTATAATTAACTTCCACTAATAAACTATTTCAAGTTTAATTTATAGTAAAGGATTTGTTTAACCAAAAACTATTTCTGGTTCAATGAATAATAATAATAATAATAATAATAATAATAATAATAATAATAATAATAACAACAGAATTATGAACTACTGTGCACTGTGATACCATAAACCTGAGATAATTTCTGACATCTACACAGGTTGGTAGTAGTAGCTACACTCTACTTCTACTCAATTCTCAATCTTTGTTTTTGAAAATCGATAAAACAATATGGATAAAATCTGAGTGTCTATAAATTATCTTAATACAGGAAATCTTTGTACACACAGTTCAATCACATGCAGCCTTCAACATGGGTCACATGGATCACACATTTTTATGGACAGATGGCCAAAACATGATATTGAATATAGGATTTTAAAAAGCAAGTAGTTAATAATAATAATAATAATAATAATAATAATAATAATAATAATAATAAACAATAAACAGTTAAACAACATCTGTGTTTTTTACCCATACTGACATTAAAGGATTTATTTAAAAGGAATTATTTAATTGAGTTGGTTCAGCATTATTTCTTTGCTGTCATTCATGATTTTTGATTATCTCAAAGTATTGAGTAAATAAATTCTTTTGAGATATTAAATCAACAATTTTCTGTGGGAAAGTCCTTTTTTACATTCACAGCTATTATTAAGGAAAGGAACTGTTCTGAGTATTATTATAAAATACATAAGATACTAAAAATATAGGACATTTATTATTCTGACATTGTAATTGCTTTAGTAATTTTCCCTCCTTTACTTGAATGGGATTCCATACTTCCATGCTGGGTTATTTTCTAATACCTGTTGTTTAATGTTTAATGCAGTCATTGCTAAATCTAAATGCCAATACCAATGACTTTCAGTGGACTTGTGTGTACAGGGGGCAAGAATGTGCTCCCCTTAATCCCAGACCCTGTTAATGATCAGACATATGAGATGCTGAAGCAAAACCAGAGAAATTGACACCACTTCTGCCTGCAACAACTGACCCCTTCACAGATACATTGGCACACATCTATTAGGACCTAATGCCAATTCCAGCTTCCAGCAATAACTGGAGGTGATGACTAAAGCCCTTAAACTGCCAATTAACTGCCCTAAGCTGGGCAGAACTCAATATACAAGTGAATGTAGGGTATTCAGCTCCCTTAAATGAACAATTTGGTGAAAAGTCAAATCAGCATGATTTATTGCTGGACATGGATTTATGGGCAATGTCCACATCAAGACATTTTATATCTGATGAGCTTCTTTTAGGGTGAAACAGTAGTTTAACAGTAGATTTATAGAGCTTTAAATACATCTGTTTAAGTCCTGCCTTCTCACTAATACTACTGGTCTACATGTACCCGTATCTACATCTGCTTCTCCTCACAGACAAATGACCACCACAAAGAACACAAATCAGTTGGATTATATCTGAACTTTTTATTTTATTTTATTAATGTTTATTATTAATTTTACATTGGCATGTAAATGAAAAGAAATATTCTGTAGAAGGTCAATTACTTTTATTCTTTTATTTTAAGACACATGATTTTGAAATATAGGATATTAAGGTTTTTATTAGTGTTGTAAAATTGTAAGGAAGTTGTAAGGAAATGAAAAATCCATCCATCCATCCATCCATCCATCCATCCATTTTGGTTCACACCAAAAACATCTCTCATGCTGCTTAAAACACATTCAGATCTGTACTTGATCGCATAGATAAAAAAAAAAAATCAGTGTGGTTTAGGACATGCTGTGACTTTAGACTACAAACACAAAACACTTCAGACCTGAAGGGTGTAGTTCCTGGAAACACTTTCACCTCAGCACAGTATATTGTATCAGACACACACTTCGGGGTTTGACATCAGAATAGCACAACAAATCTGAACATCATATGGTTGATAATCTAATTGCAATTTAAAGCTAATATTCAAATAAGGAGGATCCATCAACTGAAAAAGTCACTTTTGTATAGATTTCTGAACCACTATATATGAACACATATTAGATTCAGTGTTTCAGTGTTTATTAGAACATTTAGCAAATCTGAAGGGCACATCAGATTGAACAGGTTTCAGAATTTTAAAGGGTAACACCAGTAAAGTGTAAGAGATGCCGGAGGAGGCCGGTAGCCAGCATCCCAGATAGTGAGCATATGTTTGTCCACTGGCTTGATAAGATGGGCAACCCGCTAACTTTTTGCCACAGCTGGTCCTGAATATAACTTAAAGTAGCTGAATGCATTTTTAGAAGGGATGTCCACGTAAAGCTGTTTTGCTTTTGTGTATGAAATATGCAAGAAATATAAACCTGCCTTGTTTAGAGCAAACCCTGGTAAGTTTCAAGACAGGGTCAGGTATGCAGTTGAACCTCCATTGTTATAAAAGGATACTGATAACATCTGAATGACTGAAAGACAGCATTTTAAAACAAAGACACTGACCTCATGTGGTAAATGTGGATAATTACAACTCAGTTCTGCAGTCGACAATCCTTAGTTCATTAAATAAAGTGAATTAATCTCTAATAGACGTAAGCGGTTTCTAACACTGTATTACATTGTATTCCATCTTTAAACATGGAACAAATACAGAATCTATTACTATTATTATTACCATTCATTCATTTGAATATTTCTTTTTTTGCTATACCATGCATTTCTCTCTGCAGGGCTGTATCTAAACTACAAATTGTGTTGTTATTTATGTTTTATTATTCATTATTCTCATCTCAACATCTGGGTATATCGACATACAGTGCATCCAGAAAGAATTCAGAGAGGTTCATTTTTTGCATATTTTTGTTATGTTACAGAATACTTATGTACATGTTATATTTTTGTGGGGTGTTATGTTTAGAATTTTGGTGGGAGGAAAAAAGAATTTTGAAATAAGGCTGTAACAACAAAATGTGCAAAAAGGGAAGCACTCTGTATTCTTTGCGGATGCACTGTACTTTCACTCACATACATACAGATACAGTGTCGCACACCTGAGCACAATAGAATAGCCAATTCACCTGATATCTGTGTTTGTAGAATGGGGAAGGAAACCCATGCAGACATGGGGAGAACATGGAAACTCCACCCAGATGGGGCCTTGCCACATGACTGTCTGTGACTATCTGTGAGTGTCTTTCATCCAGAATAAACCTGACCTTTTACTGCCATGATATTAGTGGAGAACAGCAACATTGGAACATGTGCCCCATTAGATGCCAATGCCAATCCTGGTGAGATTAATATGACTTTAAGAACAATACTGCAAAAGCATGTTTGCTCATTTGTAAACAAAGATTATCAACTCATTTATGAACAAGGAAGGATTTCTGGCACTATCATCCTTTTACCTAATTTGAGTGTGTCATAATATCACACAATAATGCAATAATGCAATAAATAAATAAATAAATAAATAAATAAATAAATAAGAACACCTGATTGATAAATATTCTGTGACAAAGCCAAATAAATGTATATTATTGTAGTATATTATTATTGTATAGTATAATCTGGGCACAAAAGCAAGTATTAATGTGTTGAGACTGTGTTAAACAATTATGTTTAACAATCTAATTTGGAACTGTTTGAATTGAGAGGCAAACTTCCAGGAATTTGAATTTCTTACAGCCCCTGTCTACTGATTATCCCAATTCTCTTATATCTGTAATTTTTGTAATGATTTATTCATTACATTATTCAAAATTGTTTTCCTCTGTTTACCTTTGGTGGGATTAAATATTGCCCAACTGAAGTTTGATTAGCCAAACAATATTTCAGAACTAGCAATATGTTTACATCACCTAGCTCGATTCCACTGATTCAGCTAACCTGATTCTCCAACCCACAGTGCATTCTTAAAATGCAGCAGCACGTGATTTTTGACACAAATTTGCAGACCACATGCTTGCTTGTCAAAGCTTGTTGCTCTGGGTAGCGCCTTAAAACTGTGTGCTAGTTAAATCCTTATTAAGCTCTGTGTGCTAATGAAAGCTGCAAGCAAGTTGAAGCTCTGAGTTCAACAGACACTCTGGCCATTCACTGTGTGAAGTGTTCTGTTGTGAACATTTCCACAAACATGGCTGCTGCACCTGTGTGCCTGGAGTTATTCTCCACTTTAGCTCTTGCAATTAATCAGTCCATCTTGAACTGTGCAGAACTTGAATTGGGCAAAATGTAACTCTGTAATTATCAATGCAAGATAAGCACACAACAGTCAGACCCAGTGCACACGTGAACTGAAGTCATAAATTCTCACCTCTTTATTATTATAGGATATTATTAGAGTATTTAACTACAATTAAACTGCTGTAATATATAATTATACATTGACTATAACATTGATAATGTGGATATCTAAAGTTGACAGGGGTTCACATTAATTTTGACTGTTTATAAGCGGCTTGGCCAGTCAGAAAACATCAGATATGAATTGAGGACAGATTATTTTGCTACTTTCATGATTTTAAAGAGTCAAAGAAGTCAAAACCTCAGCAGACATGCAGTTTGTGTCAAGGACCTAAACTGCCTGCACATCTGGAAGCTTTAACAGTCATTTTCTGTGTTTGTTTTGATTTGATGGAACCAGCAGTAACATCTGATATCACCCTGATGTTGACATTTATTATTTCATCAATCATTGCTTCTGCTTCTTTAACTGGCTCTGAACCTGTGACATTTGGTTCATTTTTTAATGCAAAGAGGCAGTTCTGGTCATTGACATGTTAGTAATTGGCTGTTACTGAGGTGATGTGTTAAAATACTGCAGCAACAACAGGAAACAGTACGTGGACCATCTCCACTGTAACTAGTATTAGGACTGGTTAAAGATCCCTCACCCATGTATCAACAAGAAGACAACATGAAGCAAAAAAGAGATTTTTATTACAATAGAGGATATAAAATAAATATACATGACTTTTTCTCATTTAACAGTCATTTATACAGTGAAATAAAGGACAACATAGCTACAAGCACCCAGAAAGTACAAATGAGTTTTTTGTCGCTTGCCTGCGCTGTGCTATTGCCTTAGCTACTTCAGAACGAAACGCTCCCAACAGCAGGTGTCTGCTGGCAAATTCAGAGCTTTATGTGCGTCTGCATGGTCACACACACATGAATATACACTCACTGGAAAATACGTAGTCAATGCATCTGAGTAACAGCTAGTCTCCCTTGGTGTCATATAAAGGGCATGATTCAAGGCCCATTTGTAAGCACTGTTTACAAAATCAATGCTTCTTCTGAAGCTAAAGGGTTGACCTCTACAGCACAACATGAATTCTGTTGTGGTTTGAATCAAATTTGTAGAAAGGATCCTCAAACTGGTATAGAACCTTTCCACCAATGGTCTCCAAGCCTACTCCCAAAGACTTATCTTCCTGCAGACTGTATCCAACCATGGATTTGGGTTGGAGTTGAAACCTGCAGGAATCTTTCCAGGAGGAGGGTTGGAGATCAATGCTATAGATTATCATTGTCTTGAAACATTTAAAACACTCCTCACATTTTCAGACTTCTTTTTTAAACAGAGCTCTTGAGTGGAGCAGAAGTGGTTCTTCTATGGCATTCCTTAAATCTTTTTAAGAGCTAATTTGAAGAAGATTGCTCAAGCTGTGTGCAGAAGATTTTGTGCTGGTTCATAATGAGAAACAGTTACAAATAAAGTACACAAAATGCAATACACAAAGGACATGTTGATGGAGGATTACAGGAAGACAACATATCTATATTTTTCTTATTTCTCTAAGGGACCGCGTGTCCAGGAAAAATGTTTGCGTGGTCGCACGTCAATTTCATAAGGACCATTTGCCAAACAATATGACTTTTATGTTTCTTTCTGTTACTGTATCTTTAAGACTGCTATGTATTAATGAGCTCTCTTCTAATTGGCTGTCCTGGACTGTGTCTTAATCAAAAAGCAGAAACACAGAGATGTGTTTGACATAAATGCTTACATATCTTACATTTCCATGCAAGAAAGTGGGCAGAAAGCAAAACAAAACCATGCTCTTCACAATAGAGAGCAGCAAAGACAAGGAACAGTTTTGCAGTAAAGCTGGAAGGATGTTTAATAATCTAATTACATGCTTTTGCCCACTATCGCAGAAGATTATGGATCCAGAACAGAGCACTAATTTACTGAAGTAATCAGCACAGTCCAGACTAATGAGGCTACCAAGGTAATCTGTGCCAGGCAACTTCTCACTGTTCCAGACATAGCTAACAAGCTGTTTTGTGTCTCAGGTTGGGTTGGACTTATGATCCTAAGCTGCTGGACTTATAAATATAATTTTTTACTTTGATTTAACATTAACTTAGTGTTATTGTTTTTGTGAAGAGGCAGTCAGCTACGAATCACAAATTTTTCACTTAATGTTATATTAATATGCAATTAAATTGAAACTGATCCAACACTGAGATTGTATTTTATTATTGAGTCAACAAAAATTTACAATCAGTGTGAAATCTATGCTGATTACAGCAGATGACTAACATTATATTCTTGTGACCGCTACAGTGCTCAGTGCACAGTAGCATCAGTGCACATTGGCAGGGTCAGTAACAGCATTTTGTAACTGACAGCATGGTTTGTGTATTGCATTTCAGGTTTTTCTTTTTCTCTGTTAAACCCACCTGACACAGCACATTCTTCCTAATCTGAAGCTCTAGGCAAAAAAATAAGACTGCTGAGCAACTCCGCCAGCTCGTCCAATCATTATTTAGGGTGTGAAGTGACAAGTAGCACCAAGCTGGCTATACTTAGAAACCACCAATCAGTTCCTGCAGATGAGGTGAAAGGGTACTGAGGGAGTTTCCGAGCAGACCTGGTGACTCGTCTGGTCTGAGTGATTACAAATGTAGTTTACAATGAATTTGAGGGGTGCGCTCTGTCTAAATACTTCCATGCTCCCTTTGCAGTCGGCCTATGACTGTATAAGGAATGCCACATTGCAGCTTCCGAAAGCACTCCTCCAGCACAAACCACATGTAAAGTGTTCAAGGATGAGAGCAAAGAGAGCCACGATCTACACTACAGGCCTCAGATTTGGAAGCAACACCATTTGTAAAAATATAAATACATTTTTCTTTATTTTTAAAACATTATGGACATATGAGCAATGATGTGAGTTTGGGAGCATAATCATTAAAGACTGTGAAGGCTTCGCTACATCACTGCAACTGAATATTCCGATACAATTTCTTTGGTTAAACTAGATGTCAATAATAAACATGAGTTGTTTTTTGGCTTACTTATTTAATTTAAACATCTCTGAAACTTCATAACGTGCTTCCAGATTTTTGACATGTAGTGTAGGACAGAGACGACCACTCGAGTGGCCAAGTGTGATGTGACAGTAAGCTTTTAAGTGCTGAAAGTTGTGTGTGATATAAGACAAACACGTAATCTCTATAAAAGTAAGAGAGTGATGGGGTGCAGGCTTATGTGTTAATTGGGAGGCTTTATATTTCTATACATTTACATAAAGACTTCTTAAAAGAGCGCCATCTAGCTGTCATATTACTGCCATATCTTTAGTGTCTAAACAAGACATAAAAAACATTAAATACTTTTAATTTACCACTAAATATTTCAGCAATAACAGTGCATTAAAAGACAATTATCATAGCAATATGTTTCAATGAAGAGGTCTTATGTACAGCTCTTTAAAATCTATGGGTTTTTTGGAAAGAAACAATTTCCATAATAAAACAACATAAATGAAGACACCAGGCCTCTCCTGGGAGGCCCCTTATCATTCTTAGATGCTCTGTAATTTATGAAATGCAGAAGAAACAAAATCATAACCATAAATGATTGGTTATAATAATGATACCAGTCTGTCTGAAAAAAAAAACAAAAAAACAAAAGGCAAAATAAAAGAGTGGTATGAAAATCGTGTCATTTGGTGGCGATTTGAACAAAGGCTGGAACACTCAGGCTAAATAAAAGGCACTGTCCACATGCTGAAATGCTTTAGCTAAAAGGACAGAATCCCAAGCCAACTATTGGCCACATATGCTGCCTTCATGTGCTATTGGAGTTCCCAACTGAAAAGTCATAATTACAAATTGGAGCTATCTTTAATAGTCAGATAGTCATACTGCAGGAGGGGTTAGGAACATGCCAAAATAGATCTTGGATAGATTTTATACATACAACTACTTCTAGTTGTCACCACTTTGGCCACTGATATCTGATTTCATTTATAATCACTGGTCACGCTGTGTAAATCTGTAGGGTGGAAAATATTTGTAGGTGTTAGAAACCAACTGAAACAGATTAAGAAATAAAAAAACTAAATAGCTATGAAACATATGCTAGTTTATTTCTCTAAATACAGTCATATGAAAAAGTTAGGACAACCCATGACTAATATTTAAACACATGGACATCTGATCTCCATTATAACAATACTCAGATATTGAGGGGATGAACATCTAAACAAAGACCAAATACTGGAACAATGGGCTTTGGACTGATGAATCCAAAGTTGAATAATTTGGGCACATTAACAGACGCATGTTTTGCAGACAGCATTTGAGCACAAGAACATACCAACTGTGAAGCATGAGAGTGGAAGTGTTCATGGTTTGGGGCTGTTTTGCCGTATCAGGGCCTGGAGAGCTCTCCATCAAAAAAGCGACTATGACATGTAAAACCATCTGTACAAAGACTGATGCTGAAACAACATACAGCTGAAAGAATTATGTAAAGAGGAATGGAAAAATCTGCCAGCCAGTGACAGAGACTGTTAGATGATTATAGGAAACATCTAATTGACATTATTGACTTTGAATTTCTAATAAATACATTTGTCTTTTTTTCTTCAGTTTAATGTGTTATATAGTTTGTGGGGTGTCCTGACTTTTTCACATGACTGTATAAACACTTGTAGGTGTCACCAGTTCAGTCATTGACATTTAACTAACATTAGTAACGTTTGGTCACAAGACCATTGTGTTGAGAACATACCAAAATAGATTAGTAAGCTTGAGGATTGATTGGTTCTTTCTTTCTTTCTTTCTTTTTCTTCCTTCCTTCCTTCATATATACTACTATTACTGCTGCTAGCAGTCACCAGTTAGTCAAAGACACTGTTCATATTGATATTTGATTAAATCTCCTTACAGTGATGAATAAAGAAGCAGACTGGTTTAGCTTTAATTTAAGCCTACATCAGTTTTGAAAGCAGTTGAAAGTGATAACTGCTTGGAAACTATAGGACTCTCCTCTGAGCATGTGAAGGCAGCATTAGAAGCCAAAGACAAAAACCATGACAGGCACAAAGTCCCTTTAGAACTACACGTCCCATATGGCTCACCCAGCCAGCAACATTCGGTACCCAAAACCTACAGGACTGGTGCCTTCTGGGTAATGGAGTTCAGTGCATAATCACTGCGCCTACTATATCAGTGCCTATGTACAATTTTGTATATAAAAGGCTGCTGGCAAGTACAGATGCCTACAGACATACATTAGAGAGGAAAATAAAGAAAATGACCTAAGCAAAGGGCCTAAAAAACTTTTCATTTAGTAAAACAGACCCCCAGCTGAACTGTAAATTAAGGCCAGAGACATATCTAAACATTACTCTATTCATGTAGATATATACACGTGAGACAATAATAAATATGATTGTACAGAATTAATATACATGCCATTTTTACAGTCTATCATAATGTTAGATAACAATACAGCATACAAAAAAAAAAAAAAATCAACATCGTATTCAATGACTGCACATCAGAATTGCAGTTTGCAGTCCAATTTATAAAGTCTGTTTTATTATTATTATTATTATTTATTATTATTATTATTATATCACTATTAAAATCTGAGAGGAAAAATGTTTCAGTCATAAGAAACGCTGTGATCTTCGCTGCTGTGGTCAGAAAGTGAGGCTTATTTGCACAGGTGAAAGCTTTCAGGTAGTATTTTTTTTTTCTTTTTCTTTCTTTTTTTGCATAGGAAGAGTGTGAAGGTTAATGTCCCACACAGGGACGCAAGCAGGAGACACTGCAACAACAACAAAAAATACAATACGCTGATCACCTCGCTTTGAGTTTACAGAAAGAGATGCCCAGCTCTACTTCGTGCACACCTCAACCTGAATCCACTCATTCTGAATCTGCTGAGGCTCCTTTCACTGGGTTTAGAAACACACTGTAGAAAATAGCAGGGCCTCAGAAACAGGAGAGGGAGAGACAAACAAGAGTGCAAAAGTGAGAAGGGGAAAGAGGTTGCTGGCTTCTTTTAAAGAAACTCTCACTGTTTTTGGAAGGCTCTTTGTTTGGCCTGAACACCAAACTCACGTTAACTAGTAAAAAAAGAGAGAAATGTGAAAAATGATCAAAGGAAAAAAGACTTCTAGCCTTCTAGGGCAGTACTGAGTTCCAGGGCAGGGTAAGAGGGCCACTCTGCAGTGTGTCACTAGTAATTAAAGGGAAAGTCCATCAAATGTTCAAAATGTCTGCCTCATTAAATTGTAGTGTAGTCAAAAAGATCAGTACAAAAATGTGAAGCAATACTAATAGTCACGTTCCACAGTATTAATACTATTTTTCCTCACACGTACTAGAAATAATTCAGACGTTTCTACATGAATCATTGTTAATATATGCCCTGCTTGCAGATGTTTAAAATGTCCTAAAACTATACTCAGTTCTCACTGCAAACACAAAACATGTTCACATTGAAGAAACAAGATGTTCTAAGTCCAAACTAGCCTTAGTCAGCTATCTTTTTTTTAATGAACCTAGCAGGACCCAGTTATTGGAGAGTCCTCTTCTTATGGAACATCAACACTTTTCAAAATATAGTAACAAAATTGAAAAGTGCAGTATCAACACTTCGGATATCAGATACAGACAAGATCATTCAAAGTGGTTTGATTTAGATCTTCAGGGTGGTATCTGTTAAGCATTTAACACCTCTCTGATGTTCACTCACCTCACCTCATGTTCCATTATAACAGTGAGAAAACACTGCCTAATGGCTGAGGTGTTGTTTAACAATAGTTTTCAGGCAAAGTTTAGCCCAAAATGTATTTTTCATCCAAACCGAGCTCATCGATTGCCATCATCAACATTGCATCACACAAGACTCTGTCAGGTTCACTGTTGGCTTTGGATAGTAAATAAATTGGCCATTTCTGTGCTGCAGTCATGGGCCAAAATGGATCCCTATTTCCAGGTTTGGGGCACTACTGAGTAGGTCAGCCATTTTTTCACTAAGTGCCCAAAGCTGAATGTGGACGAAAATCAATTGAAAGTCTAATTATTAAGTAACACAGTGGAGCAAAATGCAGCTGACAAACTTTGCTCATATAAGTCAGTTATAGTTATGAGCCACTGGACGCTGTGAAGTTGGAAGATATTTTTCCATACATTTCATTACTGGGAGGCTTATGCTTATATATATATATATATACGCAATATAATGGTCCAAGATTATTCCAGGAACAGCACTGAATTTAGAATTTTGTGAATGTGGAGTTTAGAATATGTGTTTACGGATCTTTAAACAATGTTTATTTATGTGACCAGTGCTGATAGGTCATGAATAGGCAATCATCACAGCAAAAATGAATGTTTCTCTACAATAAGCCACGTCAACAAACCACTGTGGATGACTTTGCTTACGTTTCATTATCTAAATTATGGTTGGTGCCAACACAGCTACTTTTCTTGTGACACACCTGCTTCAGGCCTGAGGCAAGAGCCCTATCACTATATTCACCAAACTCGCTAGCATGACTCATTATAAAGTGAATTACAAATGTAAATTCCAAACATTTGGTGGAATTACCCTTTAAAGCAACATTTCACTGAGAAAGTCTTCTTAGTAATGAATGAGAGCCAGCAGGACACAGCTGGCACTATGTTAAGAGGCATTGCTGGCTGAAGTGTGCCTTTTTACACTACATTTAATGCTCATTTGTAATGAAATGAATTGCTCCTCTCGGGTCAGTGCAATCTGAACTGGCATCAGCACCTTTTGCTCATCTGATGCACATTGTTCATCTCAGTGTGTTTTCGTCAGTCTTTAACAGGGATCGGGGTTGGCTGCACAGCATCAAAGAGAGCTATGAGTCTCAATTCATACATCACAAAAGCTTCTCTGGTACGTCCTTGAATACAGAGTGTAGAAGAGCTGGATGGTCAAGACCACTCAATTCTATGTACTTCGCTTAGCCACCACTAGATGCTGACATAGTGTAGTTTCAGGCTGCGTTTTGGTATGAGTTTAGGCCTGTATCACTATTTGCATTTTGACACCAGAGGCAAAATGTCTCAGTTAGCTTAATAACCTAAGCCCAAAGGAGTTTCAGGACCTTCACGGACAAACAGCATGACCTTTAGCTCTCCTAAAGAGTTTGCTCTTTCAGTTTCGATCTGGACCTACAAGGCTAATGTAACTAATGTAGTGATGAAATCCTGTAGACTTTTATTATGTTGGCTTCATAATGAACATCAGATGGTTAAAAGCTGAGCTGCATTCTTTTAATCTAGCTGAGGAATCCTGCTCTCTCCTATATTTTACAGTTCTGCTTACCACAGGATTTGGCTATGAGGAAACGGAACCTGGGACAATATGAAATGGCATGTTCTAGATCCCCTGCCCCAACAGGGCCACCGGCTGAATCCGTCCAGCCCTCTCATTTGATTCAGTGCTCGAGAAACTCTTGTTATTAATGCGAGTTTGCCTGTTGAGCCAAGAGAAACAAACAAAAAAAAACAAATATGTTCTTCAAAAGCAACAATCATAAAAAATAACATTGTAAAACCCACAAATTATAAAATATCAAAAGTACTAAGGAGGTAACTGTCACTGGAGCAGTTTACCTGCTAGCTGCCCCAGACAAGGTAACAAACAGACACCCCCCCCCCCCCCCCCCACACACACACACACACACACACACATACACACACGCAGGGTGGACACTCCTACTGTTACAACCAAAAAGCTCCATGTTCCTCTTCGGCAAACAATAAAATGCTTTGTTTTTCTTTTTTTTGTCTTTTTCTTTTCTTCATTTTCTGACAAACTTCAATTTCTGCTGTTCGTCATTGTTAAGGAAATGGACGTCCTCCATGGACCAAAGAGTCTGAATCATAAAAGTAAAGGGTTTCTTCTGCAGTGCCCCGATCTAAGAATTCGATATTTACAAAAGGGTGGGGGTGGAGAAAAGGTCAAAAAGTCTAAACCTCTGTAAGTCTGTATTTGCTGTCTGTAACTGAAAAGTTAGCTGCGTCCTGCTCTGGTTCAGAGTCCGGCTGCCGGGCAGTGCACTCATGCGGTAAGTGCTTCTTGTCCTTCTCATTAACGTGCATATAGGAGCAGTGTAGGAGCTCTCAGACATGCACTAATTGACCTCCATTCTGAGAGAGAAAGAGAGAGAGAGAGAGAGAGAGAGAGAGAAAGAGAGACTGCCTGTCAAAAGTTAGGGCACACACTTTCTTTTTTTGGGACTCGCCTGGTAATCTGGAAATAAACTGTTTCTATTCTGCAAACTGTCTCAGGTCATCACATAAATTGATTGGACAGCTTTCTATAAACTGTTCAGAGCTCATAATGAAACGTTTGATACACCTGAAGGATTTAAAGAGGAATTCCACAAATGTTTGAACCTTTCTGCATAACTACACGAATGTAAATGTACAGGTGTCCGTAAGCCGTCGTATGGGGACCCAACAGTTTCCTCTGAGCGTGTTAGCTGCCCAACGGTGATGCCATGACAGCAGTTTGAAAAGAGACGGAGGTTGACTTCACACGTGTCGGGTGAGGCATGTGCTTGTCTTCACCCTCCTACTGTTGGGTGCATCATATTTGAGAGGGGAGAGTCCTAACGTGGTTGGGTAACTGGTTCTTTCAAATTGGTTGATTCGTTTGTGTGGTAGTCATGAGCTGTGTCTGAAACAGGAGGCAAATACCTGACTTGATGCTTTGCTGCCAACACTGTTTTACAAGGCAGTTTAGCAATGAACGTCTCTGTAAACAAATCACAAAGGCAACAAAACGTCCTGCTGTTGCCAAAGTATCAACACCTCACTGCTAGATATGAGTGTTCACCATGAACTGATGGCACTTAGCTTTGATTCAGATATGACCGGGTGCCATCCTGCCTCAGAATCCCGAGGTAGCATTTTACAATTCAGACACAGCCACGGTAACCCCTTGTTCCAGCACCACTACTGTAAAGAAACCTGCATCTGTACCTTTATCTACAAAGAACCAATTCACACTCGGAATGACTTGGAGTTCCCCTTTAAGTGCTGATAGGTGCAGACATCCCAGCATAGGATTGGGATCCAAAGTAGGATTATAGTACATTAATCAGCTCTTTGCTGTTTTTGTTCTATACCTAATTCATTCTTACTGAAAACCATCCAAATTGAACTTCCCTTTAAAAATGAGGTGCCTGTAAACGTGTGACAGACAGCCATGAAGACAGAAAGAGACACAAAAAGACAGACAAAAGGACCTCCACATTGCAGGCGTGTGGCTGGTCATTGCAGGATCACAGCTGCTGCAGGGCGGACACTTCCACATAATCTCTACGGGTCATGAGGGGCCGGTTCCGTCTAGATCAGGGGTCTCAACCGGGTCAGAAAGGGGCCGCTGTGGCTGCAGGTTTTCATTCCAACCAAACAGAAGCTTATGTGATCAGCTCTTTGAAGATTGGCTGATTAAGGGGAATCAGCTGGTGCTGCTGGTTGATTAGCAGGAAAACCTGCAGCCACAGCGGCCCCTTTCTGAACTGGTCTGAGACCGCTGGTCTAGATGATGAAGTTCTTTACAGACACTGGAGGTTGTGATGGCAGGACCACAGGTCAGGCTGGTGTTGATTCTGATCAGAGGGTTTCAGTCCTCCTATCCCAAGATCTCCAAGGGATTTCTGGATATCACAGAGTTCTGGAGGACGCTGGTCTCAGTGCTACCAGTAGACTTCAGCTTCTGCCAGTCTAGCTCTTTAAGGGCAGTGAAGGTAGGTGGAAATTTTAATGCTGTTGTGGATAAACTTGTAAACAGAAGCTCTACTGAAGCAGTGCTCAATTTAGCCTATAAACAGTTTGCAAATGTCACCAATAAACACAAACAATATCAAGTTAAGTACTGTGTAGGTTCTCCTCTAGCCTTGATCAGCACCTCGCATCACTCTTATATTTTCAGTAACATACACACATCTACTGTATGGATGGACTTATCTTCTCCATTTTCTTCTCCAACAGTCTCACAAGCTATGTTATTTATGTTTTTTAAGGTTTTTTTGGAAACACAGATGCTGAACATTGATAAATGAGTTTTGCTATAAAGGTGAAAGTGCTTCAATTGTTTCTATATAGAGATGTGAGTGTGAACAAGCTAAAGGTCTAACGAACCTTCACTTGATGTACTGTTACAAATTCAAAGGTTCTTCACACTCTCACACCTCTGTTACAAACATGGCTTTTTGTGGAACCAAAATTAATTCTTCTACGGCATCATGCAAAACACATTTGAGTATTTGAAGCCCCATGAAGCCAAGTTCTAACTTGAATGCACTAAATGCTTCGTAGGAAGACCTACACTACGAATGACCCCAACTACTCCATCAGTGCCATCACCATGGCAACAGTTTTTGTATGCCCTCATGTAAACAGCATTGGAATTTAAAGTCATTCTTGTAGGAGAAACGATAGGCGAGCACTCGAAATACAATTACAGGATTGCATAATTAATTTTATACTTTGTAATATAATAAAGTATATTTACATTCTGTACTGAGAGATTTGAGCCTTTCCGTTGCCATACACATGGCAAAACAAGGATACACACATAACAGTTCCAGCTGTGTAACCCACTGCCCTGCTGTTTTGACAGATGTGCATGGTCTTCAGGATGCGTTGGAGCAAGTATAAGAGAACAGATCTGGAGGGGCAACAGAGAGCACTGCTTCAGTGGCTGCTGAATTCAGACATGGAGGGTGGAGTGTATAAAGAGGCGGAGTTTATGATGGCAGAGGCAGTAGGCACAGAGATCACATCCCACAACTGTCATACAGTATTATGGGGGCAGTGCAGGACACTACTGCGAATGCCACTGGTCACCAGGATATAGTATACAGTACCATTCAAATGTCTGGACACCTCTAGTCAGCTTAAAAATATTTTGCATTAAATGAATGAATGAATGAATTTATCTTTTAAAGCCTTAACCAGCTTTTTTAATGGTCCAAAATTACTGTCTCACCTTCAATTTAGTCATTTTCAATTCCCATCCAGTAGCCTAAAGTCATCCATCACATTATGCTGCCGGTACTGGGAGAGTGAAGGCTAGCATATGCTCCCAATGAGTCATGGGAACCCAGCCCACTGCTGCCATCAATAGACAGCTCAATGCCCAGAGGCTTGTGCTTGGAGGACAATATCAACTGCCAGATCTCTTACATAAGTTAAGACATCTGTACTGGATAACACTGTGCTAAGTGAAAGGAGGAAATGAAGGGCCAGTCCACCACCATTGTTTTACACCACCTCTTGCCAGGTTCCGCATAGTTCAAACTCAATCAATCTATTATATGGCCAACACTTATTGTGCCACTTAGAAGCACTCAGACGTTTGTGGCTGGTACTGTACAGCTTAAGCTGATGACTTAAAAATGTACAAGAAATAAAAAGGAGAGGGTTGAGGAAGCAAAAAAGGAAGGCTTATACTCTGGCCTCACGAAGTAAGTGCAGGAGGAATGGCAGCAAGATCTGTGTGCATGTGCTTGTGGATTTGTAAGTGTTTGTGTGTGGGCACACGAATAAGTAGCCTCAGTAGCGGTGAGACTGATGAGAGTACTGTGAGCTTTGCTGAGATGAAGATGAATATCCCATAGTGCTCTGCGACTGGGTGGTGCCCTGGACGTTGCTTTGGTAACCAAGGCGTGAACTGGAGTGCTGAAATAAACAAGTGGATAGAAAGAGAGAGAGAGAGAGAGAGAGAGAGAGAGAGAGAGAGAGAGAGAGAGAGAGTTTTAGTGTTGAAACTGTCAGTAAAACACTGCCTCCAACAAGATGTTTTCATTAACAAGGACTCAACATATCATCACAGAGTTACTGGAAAATATTGTAATTACAGATGTCAGTTATTCTCAAAATTACCCTTAGTATAAAATCAGGGGCTCAGCACTTCTAAAAATAGCAGGAGCTGTTTTGAAGTGTCAAACAGCAGGTTAAGACATGTCTGTCCTTGTGAAAATGTGTGTGTCCGTGTCCGTGTGTGTGTGTGTGTGTGTGTGTGTGTGTGTGTGTGTGTGTGTGTGTGTGTGCAATTAGTGCTTGGCAAAGGGGAGCCCAGTTGTAATTACCTAAGATGTACCAACTCATGAGAAGGTCAATACTGGTCTTCACTTGAGAAAACAAACATAACAATATGACTGTTGGCAGAATTGAGTGAATAGACTTTTAAATCCATAAACACATAATTAAGAATTTAAGCTGCCTCTTCAAAATGAAGACAATGGGCTGAACATTTTTGCCCCAAGGCTGTTGTCAAGACACTAAAATGCACTCAGCACAAACATGCGATGGCAAGTCATGTTTACATAAACATATAGTAAAAAATAAATGAAGAATTTTAAATTATCAGTAATATAGGCACTATAAAGTATAATGACCAATTATAACATGCAAGTAATCAGTCAATTCTTCAACCTGATGTGTTGGAACCAAGAAAAAGACAGGGGCCACTCTACCTGCCTGAGAGAGTGGGGCACCTGTCAAATAGGTGGGGGCAGCAAGTGAATAGTCAGTTCTTGAAGAAAAAATGGGCACGTGTAAAAATCTGAAACACTTCAACAAGAGCCAGACAGTGAAGACTAGACCACTGCGTCAGAGCATCTTCAAAATATCAGGTCTTGTGGGGAGTTCCTGGTATGCAATGGTCAGTACCTACCTAAAGTGCTCCAAGGAAGAACACCAAGTGAACCAGTAACAGGGTCATGGGCAAGGCTGATGGAGGTTCCACCTCACAAACTAAAGGCCAGGTACCACAGGACTCCTTCAGAGGTCTTGTGGAGTTCATGCATTGACAGATCAGAACTGTTACGGAGGCAGGAGGGAGACCAACACAGTATTAGACAGGTGGTTTTAATGTTATAGCTAAAAATGTGGGCAGGAGACACATATGGGCACATGGTTGAGTGCAAGTAATTAAGCCCACAGAGGGGCACTGTTGCCTGTAATTATGAACACACACACACACACACAGAGAGAGAGAGAGAGAGAGAGAGAGAGAGAGAGAGAGAGAGAGAAATGGTGAGACAGCTGCATATTGAGGAGGAACGTAGTGGCTGAAAAAACTAGGACACAATGTGGCTGTGTGTGTGTGTGTGTGTGTGTTCTTTCTTAACAATCTTGGGAGACACCATTTTAAATCAGTTGCACAGCTGCACAGCACAATACACAGCAGTCTCACCCAGACTAAATATAAACACACACACACACACACACACACACACACACACACACACACACACACACACACACACACACACACACACACACTTATTTCTCTGTCATACCACTCTGCACAGACGTTCCTCACCAGGGCAGCCATAAATATGGCTTGTTAATCGTTATCACAATACTAATGTCTTTGAGGGCTGCAATATACAAATAAGCCCTTCAAAGGACCTGTATCATACATTTGGCTTGTATTTATTCATTTGCAGACCACTGGGAATTTGAACAGTATTTAAAATGCCAGAAAGACAGAGCCTATCGTAAATAAAGGGTCTAACAAAGGATTCTTTCAGAGACCAACATAACCAGCACAACATGTGCCTTTAGACTCTAACATAAACGTCTCTATTTTGATATTGGCTTGGACATTTGGTAGAAAGAAAGACTTTTAATCGATAATTTAAATGGGTTGTGGTGCAACCATGGCCTATTGTTTAAAAAATGGGTTTGGAATTGGAAGGTCACTGATTCAATACCTATGACTGATAGGAAGCCACCTAACTTAGAGCAAGGCACCTAACCTTCAATTGTTTGTCACTGTAGTGTGTGTTCCTGCTCCATAGACACAAGACTGTGTGTGTGTGTGTGTGTGTGTGTGTGTGTGTGTGTGTGTGTTCCTTATCATGGACAGGTTAAATGTAGAGGCAAAATTCCGTCACTGCTGTGACCAGAATACTTCACATGGTAACAACCAACGTAAATGGGTTTATTCTAATGAACCATGATTTATTTAAAGGATTTCAGTTGAATGAAAGCTTAATTGCTTGTTTCAACATGAAGTATCTTATTGAAGACACCAAAAAACAGTTCAATCACGTCACAACAAAGATGAAGTGTAAAGGAATTATTAATATATACTGAACGATACGGCAACTTCAACATGTGCCTATAACAGAACTGTAACGTGATACTGGTGACAGTTTCGGGAGGTGCCAGAATGTCCTGGCTGACTGTAACATTTTCTGAGAAATAACATTACTCATTTTCTACTCTGACTGTGTGTGTATGAGTGTGTGTGTGTGTTAATTTTTAACATGTAACCTCATATAACATATAAACGGGAAGCCAACCACCCTGACCTGTAGTGAATGACCGTGCATCACTGACAGTCTTAGCCCTCTTTACCCTCTTTAATTCTTTCCTTCTGTACTATCTGTGTGTGTTTTTACTGGTAAGGTGAATCAGACAGACTGTAATTGATAGTACTGGCCTGCTATTGCTATCAGTCAATGAGAGTGACACACACACACACACACACACACACACACACACACACACACACACACCAATCACCCACCAATTTTATGGTAAGACCATAAAAACAGCAAAATGTGAGTACAGAGACAAAGTGGAAGCACAGTTTAACACCAACAGTGTCAGAGGCATGTGGCAGGTGTTAGATACAATCACAGACTTTAAGGGGAACTCTCTCTCTCCCTGTGCAGCACCAGTGCAACGCTTCCAGATGAGCTAAACACCTTTCAAAGCAAATCACAGTGAGCCCGTGGACAGAGCCATGTTCACCACTGAATCCAACACACCCTTTGTCTCTGTAGCTGACCTGCACAGATCCTTCGAGCATGTCAACACTCACAAGCTTAAAGCACGTGCAGATCAGTTAGCAGGAGTCTACGCAGACTTTTGTAACACCGCTTTCACTCTCAGTATTGCCAGCATGCTTCTAACTGGCCACCGTCATCCCTGTTGTTTGTGGACTACAGTTCAGCATTCAACACCATCCTTCCCCGCGGCTTGACACGAAGCTCCGGGATCACGATCTGAACAGCTCTCTGTGCAGCTGGATCCTATACTTCCTAATGGGCCGTCAGCAGGTGGTGAGGATGGGAAGAAACACATCTCACCACTGACCCTCAACACTGGAGCTCCTGTACTCCCTGTGCAATGACAACAAGGCAGCCTACACCGAATAGGTCAGGCTCCTGACACACTGGTGCCAGGAAAACAACCTCTCTCTAAATGTCAGCAAGACCAAGGAGCTGATAGTGGACTTGAGGAAGCAGGAAAGAGAGCACTTCCCTGTCTACATCAATGGGACCACTGTGGAGAGGGTCAGCAGAATCAAGTTCCTTGGTTTTTCATCTCTGATGGTCAGAACACACCACATGGGTGGTAAAGAAGGCACAACAGCGCCTCTTCTACCTCAGGAGGCTGAAGAGGTTTGGTCAGAATCCCCGCATCCCGAGCATGAGCTGCTCCAATCGCCAGTGGAAAAATCTGCCGAGGGTGGTGCACATAGCCGGTGTCTGAGGAAGACCAGGAGGATTATAATGGACTTCACCCACCCAATCCACTGCCTGCTCTCAAAGCTGCCCAGCAGTAGGAGGTAGAGAAGGCATGAGGACCAGAACCAGTATCTGAGTTCTGAGTGAACCAGTTCTGAGAGAACCAGTTCTGAGACAGTATCTTCTACCAGGATGCTAAATAGTCAATAGCCCAGTGTTCCAGTCCACAGCTAATCACAACCAATCTCATCTGTGTCATCACACCATCACACCACATAAACTCTTTCATAAACTCTTTCTGCACCTGAAGTTTACTCACAACTGGAGCAGCAACAAGCTGCTCAGTTACACTACACCCACCAAAGACTTTCTCCCACTACCTTCTTATACAACAGCTACATTTAATTCCTAGTGCACATGTATATATAATTCAATTTATACAGTACAACAATGTACATTTCAGTGTAATAATGCAATGTATAATGGATGCATATTGTAGGTTAATGTGCAAATACTCTATGTATATTCTTTATTTTTTATTCTTATTTTCTTAGCCTGTGTTTTTTATACATCTGTTATGCTATTGTGAGGAACTTGCACCTAAGTACTGTATTTTCTGGACTATAAGACACTACTTCTTTCCCCACACTTTAAAAAATGTGGCTTATATTGAGGTGCAGCTTTGTCTTCTTATATATGTTATTTTCCAGGTTTTTTTTTTAAACTTTGCGGGTGTGGCTTATATTCCGGTGCGGCTTATAGTCCGGAAAATACGGTATTTCACTCCCCTTTGTATATGACCATACATTTGATCTTACTTGATTTACTGTGAAACAGGACATTATCTTATTTCTACACTGTCCATTTTATCAGCTCCATATAGGAGCACTCTGTAGTTCTATAGTTACAGACAGAAGTCCATCTGTTTTTCTGCATGCTTTGTTATCTTCCTTTCAACCTGTGAACAGGTATCATGTGGGTGTTGAGGCATTCTGACACTGCAGTGACAGACTGACAAGATGGTGCCCTGTTCATGTGTGTAGTGCTGCTATGAGTGACTCAGACACAGGGCTAAAGACGACCAACACAAACTGTGCAGCAACAGATAAGCTTCTGTCTCTGACTGTACATCTACAAGGTGGAGCAACTAGGTAGGAGTGTCTAAACGCTGTGTCAACTCACTGTCCCCTCCAGCAGCACTGCTGTGTCTGATCCGCTTGTACCAGGACTGAGAATGATCTACCACCCACAATTGCACTGTGGTCGTCCTGTGTGGTCCTCACAGGAGGCTAAATTATGCAGTAAAACAGATGGACAACAGTCTGTAGTTACAGTACAACAAAGTGCTCCTGTACAGTAAGAGAAGCTGATTAAATGGACAGTTAATGTAGAAACAAGTAAACAATAAAACTGTTATGGTTGATCACTGTACATACAGAGATTTTAGTTTACATCTGAAGGTGTGTGTGTGTGTGTGTGTGTATGTATGTATATAAAGGACGTTTTCACCAACCCCATGGTTGAAATACTGTCACACCTTCTCCAACTGTTGCATTATTACTGTAGTAATGTTGCCCAAGAGTGTGGTAAGTGAGGTAAGCACACCTGGTAGTCTGACTGCAGAACATTTGTTCCTGAGGTGGCCCCTGAGGGCCCGATGCGGGGTTTTTTGTTTGGAGGCCCCTGGTCCTGACCGTGCTGGATGGAGGGGCCTGTGTTGGCCCCTGTGGCCCCCGACGTGCCATTGGTTTGAGCGGAGCTTTGCTGGGACTGGGCCTGCTGCGTCTGTGTCTGCGTCTGAGCTTGCGTCTGTGCAGCCGTCTGCTGGTGCTGCTGTGTCTGGTTCTACATGCAAGCACAAACACACCACACAAACACACATCACACCTCAGATGGCTCACTCTGCACTGCAATATGCCCTATGACACTTGGATATTGGTGAATGAGGCAGTCTTTTCTACTGTAAGATTTGGAATGTTTATTTATTTCTTTCTGGTAATTAACAGGTGAGTTGAATCAGGTGTGCTTGGAAAGGAGAAGCATAAAGCTGTGCATGAGTCGAACACTCCAGGACCGGAGTTACCTACCCCTGCGCGATTGCATACTGATGTCCAAAAGCCGTCCATAAGTGTAAAAATAGAAGGTCTGAGAGACGGAGCCACAGATTCCAATTAAGGAAAAAGAAATGATGTTTGATGGAATACAGTAACAAATAAATAAAGGGAAAATAGAAAGAAAAATGAGAGGAACCAAAGTATCAATAACTTCTATCCACTTTTAAATCCTGACAAAGCAGACCACATGAGCTCTGAAAGCCCCTTTAAGAAAGCCAAGTCAGTCTCGACTGGACCTGTGTGAAACCATGCATGTGTGTAATGTTCTGAAGAGGTCATTCGATCCATATCAAGGGATATAGCTTCACTTCACCCAAGTTGATGTATGAATCATTAAATGTGAATTCAAAGAAGGAAAAGGAGTGGTCAGATTTTATTTTGGCAAAAACTCCAAGTAACAAGTAAAAACAGAAGTAATTGTAATTTTTGGATTATAAATATGACTCAATGTTTCCGTACAGTTAAGGTGGGATTCATTGACTGGTGCTGTAATTCAGGGAGAACTAACATCTTTCACCTGCATATTGACAAGATCATTTAAAACGGTGAACACATTCTTAAGTATTTTAATAAGAACTAAATAAATAAAGATATGCACTCCAGTTTCCAATTCGGCTGAGTGGGTTTTTTATCAGCCTTCTGTAAAGTAACAACTGTTTGTTTGTCTTCCTGACTTAAGCAGACAGGTGTTACTAGATAGGGCTTTACCTTCTCTGTCTTCTCCTCAGGTTCGTCCTCATTGAGGAACTCGCGTTTGGGGTATGGTATCTGGCATCCTGCAAAGACACTGAAACAACACATTTCTGTAAGCACACCTCCCACAGTGTGACTAATGTAACTGCGGTCTGCCCATGGGAGCTGACCCACTATTGGATCATTACACTACAACGATCATATGGAAAACAGGGCCAAACATGGATCTTTTTTATTCTGTAGTAAATAGCAGCGCAGTGGCCACCGGCGTTACGATTTCCAATACTTAACAACTGACCTGCTTCACATCAATACTGACAATGGACTATAGTGCAGAAGCAGAAATCTTTAGTTGCGTAAAGCATGTTCTACATGTTGTGTGTGTGCTTTAGTTTGCGTGGTGGCATGTTTCACTAAGTCTTACTCAGACGTGGGTAAGGGCTCCTCCAAGAAATAGGGGTCCTGCAGTGCTTGTTCAGAAGTGATTCTTTTGGTAGGGTCCATGGTGAGAAGTTTCTGGAGCTGAATGAAAATCAGATCAGATCGTGAATATGAGCAACGTGACCTTACAGAAATATGCCAACAGTTTACCTCCTAATCTCTGTGTGTCACATCTGTAGCACATGACTGATTACCAGAAACAACAACAGTTTCCCTGTTTACTCAAAAAATAAGGAGCCACAAAAGGTTCTTTGAATAATGCCACAAACTAACCATTTGTGGGTCCATAAAGAACCATATTTGTAATAGAAGTTTAAAAGTGTGAAGGACATTTAACCTTTAGAACCAGAGGAGGCTCATTTTGCAGGATATTTTCATAGACTGGTCGTACTTTTATTCGACAAAACATAAAAAAAAAAAGTATTTACAGAA
Organism: Acestrorhynchus altus; assembly: GCA_034509495.1. NCBI lineage: Eukaryota > Metazoa > Chordata > Actinopteri > Characiformes > Acestrorhynchidae > Acestrorhynchus > Acestrorhynchus altus. The sequence goes on along the minus strand of CM067511.1, from coordinate 13,381,695 downwards.
CACAGTCGCGTGTCTGATATTGTTATTTTCAGGAGATCATAGGCTAATTAAATTGGTCTTCATTTGAAATACAAATATTAACAGAATTTAAATTGTGTTCATGTTTTGACAAAAACAATTGACTTGCACCAGACGTCCTGTTGAAAATTGATCATCCAGAGTGTTTTGAGCTGAAATGCCAGAATTTGGATAAATGATTTGTAATGATCAGATTGACAGGGATATTTATAATAAAATGTTCTTCAAAATACTTGACAATAGTCTAAATAAAGTAAACAACAACCTGAATGTTCTTTATTATTTTTTTAACATGTATGTACATATCAGTCTTCCTTCTCAGGACTTTTATTCTGAAATTTGAACACTGTGTGAGCAAAAATAGAGCAAACTTCTCATTTTCCCAACCCAATATCTGTGTCAGTGACCTCATCATCCCTGCCCCACTGATCACTTGCAGTCTGCATTCAGGTTGAGCATGTTCACATGGACAGAACAGTAAACATGCACTGGAAGCTCCTTTGGCATTTAAACTGGGATAAAATTCAGATGGAAACGACTGAATTTGATCTGTTTTCAGGTCTTCCAATTTTCATTTCTTTTCATACAAAAAATAGACATTTTTTCATTTGGGATTTGGTCAATGAACAAGGACAATAGGAGCTATAAACTGTTCTAAGGTTTAAAAACACTGATTCTGATGTAGACTTTTTTCAACAGCAAATTTAAGAAAGTTCTTAGTAAGATACTTGGTGAATGAGGCCCTTCCTTAGGAACATATCTATGGTTTAACAATGGATAGGACTTTTTTCAAGAACAAATTTAAGAAAATAATGGTGAATACTCGTGACTTAGGCCATTTCTTTGCTCTACACAACTGCAAATGCTGACATAAGGCAGAGGCTATTTTCATTTTGGAAAATGAAAGGAGGGCTGATAGTCATCCAAACAGTTGAATGAAGCTTCTGATCCCAACTTCTTGTCTTGATTTGGCTTGATCTGGCAGCCATGTGGAGCCAATACTTAGTGAAGCCATGAGCTACAGATTAGGCAAAAGCAGAACCACCTCATTCAGGAGATTTAACGTTCACACATAGCCAAGAAGGATCTGAACTCCGTTTGATCTGCTATTGCTGCACATGTGACAAAGACACACAACCTTTTTTCACATTTTTAAAAAGATTTTAGGATAAGATAGACCTTTATTGATCCCTTGGGAGGGTTCCCTCAGGGACATTAAGGAGTTGAAAATATCCATGGGGTATGTATAAGAACACACTATGTCTTCGTAAGAAGAGCAAAGTGTGTGGAAAAGCGAGCGAAAACTACAGAGCTACTGGAGAGGCAGCCGTCTTGCACAGCGCCAGGTTGGAATGTTGCTGGGACAACACTGATTCATCATGTTGCGAGCAGTCAGACCAACTGTAAGTGGTTGAGTTTCTTGGGTAAGACATCACCAGCGATTAATGTGTTCAAATTTACTGACATCCAAATAAGTCAAACAATGTTTTCACTTGGTGAGTTAAGGCCTTAACTCTGTTGAGCTGCAAAACATTGGGGTTGGGGAATATTTTCCATATAATAGAATCATGCAATACAAGTCAGCAGGAAGGTGCTTAAAAATGTTCTACTAGCTTCCATTATAAGTGCATTTTTAATTTAACAAACTTTCAGGAAGCAGATAAATTATTGTTCATGACAATCAACTGTCTCTTACAGATGTAGCAGTCTGAGGTAAGGCTAAAATATACTGGAGTATTCCTTTAATTTAACAGTTACATAAAATGTACAGATTAACGAGGTATTTTATGGAGTGTAAACTATTGTACATACAATCATCAAGCAGTAGTACAACAATTGGTGAGCAGCCATGGCCTGGTTGTTAGGAAACCAGCCTCGTGACTGGAAGGTCGCCGTTGCCCACCACTCCGGGCACGTGTGCTCATTGCTCCCTGGTGTGTATGTGTTATAGTATAATTACTATAGCAACAATTGCACAATATTTGCAGCTGAATCTAAATGATGTACTCACCAAGAGAAATACTTTACTGTCTGGTTTTACTTTATGCTTTTCCATGTACTTGATGAGGCTGCTGTTGGCATACCTGGCAAACAAATATAAAATATTTAAGGCATAATGTCAAGACAACAACAAGCATATATGAATGCTATAATGCAATAAAACAGTCTTGCCACAATATTGAAACTGATTACTAAAACCAAATTGTTTGAACTTTAGTTTTAATTAACAGCACATTGTGCCTAAACATTGGGGCTCTATTATTTACAGAAACACAGAGCTCAGATCCATATCAGCAGATACCCGGCGTTAAGGTACTTGGATAAAAAAACGGATCACAAGATCCATAATACAAAGACAGCACTTATGTAATCCATGTGGATCATGTTTGTGCAGGGGAATGGCTTTTATTTTCAACAGGGTCATTTATAATGGGGATGAAGGAAGAAAAGCAAAACAGATGCAAAAATATATTAAACTTTTATTTCACAGTTAATCATTCTGGACTCAAGTGACCTACTTTCTTTCCAGGAAAGTAAAATTCCACTCACGTTGTTCTCCTGAAGTCTTTCTGTAGGGTTGGGTATTCTGGCATCTTCCTGATGTCTTCCCAATCTTTATCTGAAAGGCAAACACAAACACAATCACGCACTTTAGCCCACAGGGTGCAATAATGCTGCATCGGGTGCAAAAAGCATTTTGCACAAAAACGATCAGTGTGTTGTGTAACAGGCGGTTAGCAACCTTTCATCAGTCTGCCATGTTTGCTAAATTTAAAATGGTGTAAATACTTTTCGACACTTTGTGGTTGGATACGTGCTTGTGGCTCTCGACCAGTAACAAACGACTCATACAGATTTAGAAAGTCTTCAGAAAGACATTTTGTTGCACAATTTTAAATTTCAAATAGTGATGTTACGATTATGCCCACAACCAAACTATCATTACATCTGTACCCCTGAGAATTACTGTAGACATGTGGGGGTCCAGTGTCGCCTAACTAACTATGTATAAGTTTGAACAGAGGAGGATGGGTCGCCCCTTGTGAGCCTGTCCATAGAAAAGACCTGGAAAACTACAGCAACAATCTGGGTCAATCATAGTTCACACTATAGTTTGTCAGGAATTTCTCATGTACATAAAGCAAGCGTAGATATGATTTATGCATTATGACATATTTAGTCAAGGGAAAGAACCTGCAGTGGAATTTGAGTGGTGTGAATGAAACAAACAGCAAATAGCAAAATAGCAAATTAAATAAATAAGCAAATTTATATGGCTTTCTTGCATTATTAGCAAGATTATCAAATGTTGTGCATAATTTTTTTTATTATTTATTACCATTACAATTTTCTTCATTAATAATCTATCACTTCTTTTTTCTCCCCACAAATTGGGAATTCCCCAACCCCATTATCATCTCCAGCCTATCACATGCAAGACACAAGGATATATATGACATCAATCACCATCTCTTTGCATCCTCGCCAGGCAGCCAACACGCTTCGAGGAAAGCGCCAGGACTCAAACTCTTATACAATGGATAACAGACACCTGTGGTGACCAGCATCACATTGAGTGTGATGTGGGGAGAGAGGGCCAATTTCACTGACCTCAGCTGCCAATGGCAAGCAGCATGACATGGGTAGCGCTTTAGACTGCTGAGCTCTAACATCCATTAAGATCAAAATTTAATATATAGTACGAAAACATCCACACACTCAAACGTGTGCAAAAATCATTCGAATCTGATAGGCCAGAGACTTTCTTCAAGGTCTAGACAAAGTGTCAAGTAGATACAACAGAGTTAGAGGTTTAAGAACAACAATTCATTAGTCTTAATACATGGCACATGTGTCATTTAGCTGAAGTAATGACATTATAGGAGTTGTATTCCTTAAATGTACTCCAAGTAAAAGATACAGTATCCAGAGAGATACACAGAACTGTTTAGGCCGGACCTGCAGGGAATCCCATAACGCTGAAGATGCGATCGAGCTGGTCATGATGGAAGGGGTTGCTGGTTTTGATGTCCTCCTGACGGCAGTGGAATATCGGTTCTGACGTCAGCAGCTCTGCGAAGATACAGCCTATCGCCCAAATGTCTTGATGGAAACAGGAAAAAAAAAAAGTCACTACCACAACAAGAACAAAGGGGGATTAAATTTCTGCAGAGAAGAATAAAAAAATCAATACACTATGAATCTGAGCAACATGAACAACAGAACTGCAGCTTTGGTCCAAAGAAAGTCACATAGTACTAAGACCACGGGGCACTATTGTTAACAGCTGCTGACTTACTGTCTGTACTGAGAGTGTGATATCCAAGTGTCATGAAGGTCACAAGGGGTGAGGAAGTAGGGCTAATCTGAAGCTCTGATATGAGTCAGATATGAATACACTGAAGGACACACTTTTAGAGACACTATAGAAGTCAAGGACATTTCTAACCCCAGGCCCCAAATGGTGAGAAGCAAGTCTATAGAAATTCAATGCGTGTAATGAGGTCAGTTGCACAATCATGCATAACTCCAAGAGGTCACAGTGGTCATACAATCAGACAAGATTCTGCACTGAAATATGCATGAGGTCAGGCCTTATTCTGTAAGGTGTGCATGTTTTTGTTTTTTATAGAGCTTTACATTTACATGCACACTGCACAACTTAAAATAGTACCACTGACTAAGCATTTTATTATGTACGCTCAGACAAAAAATGCAACGTCAGATTGCTACAAACCATGGCATGCAGTGCCATGTAAATGACTACAGGTGTGCTCTGATTTGTCACTGGGTTTCGGCACGAGAGGGCATACAATGCTTCCCTCACTGCCCTTTAAAAAATCCTACTTTTGCTCTGGAGTGACACAATGCCCCAAATGCTGCTGTGATTGTGAGCTCGGTGATATGTGCACGACGTCCAGCAGTTGTCCTGTCTCTCATGGCAGGTCTTCCAACTGGCATTTTTCAGCAGGATAATCATCACCCACACACATCTAGGGTTCTCAGGAACGTCTCCTCCACATTGCAACATTTCCTTGGCCTGCGCAGTTGCCAGATTTACTGTTATCCATGTATTTATGAGACCAACTAGGATGGCAGCTTGGGCAACCTACATGCTTGCAGGATCTACAGGCCCAGCTTCAACATCTTTGGGCAAAAGCCACAGGATGCCATACAAAATCTGCCATACACATCATTGCATAGTTAATCTACTGAGCACTTCACTCCTCTCACAAACCACATTCTCTAAAGGTTCCTGCTCGCATTTCCTGCAGCTTCATAATGCTGTGCTTTATTAACCACTGAGGGTTGCATCCAGATGTGCACTATGGTATATTTACTGTACTATAGTACACTGCAAAGCCTGGTTTAATTGCACTATGTAGTCTACTTCTTCTCCCTATAGCGCTTCACATACTCAAGCTGGTTACTGAAATGCATTGATAACAGTATTGCAGGTAACATGCCAATAAATAGCAAATCATTTGGCAGTTGTGACTGTTGTACCACTGGGTAACTATACAGTATGTCAGCAATACAAGATCTAATCTTTCTACAATATTTGTGAGCATTGCTGTGAGAACTGGATTGCATTCACTAATGCAATGGAGCACCATCATTCCAGAGAGCACAGTTGCACTGCTCCACAGCTCAGTCCTGGAGAGCTTTATACCCCTCCATTCCATACTTGGCATTGGGCATGGTGTCAACTGGATCATGTTTATCTGCCCCTGAGTCCTATTCTCTTGGAAATACTTCTCTATAGGGACTAGACAAACTCTGTGTTATTTACACATCTGTGTCAGCAATGAGTCCAACTTCAACATTCATTTATATGCTGTGGAACTGTATAGATTTTTATCAGCATTTATTAAAAACATCCTCGATGAACCTTGTTCCCCTAATAAACGCAAGCTTTACCACTCAATACGACTTTGCAGGCACATCCTGGCAGAAACTTGCTTAAGTGGTTCTTGGTCTGTTTTAATAGACCTTCACTGTTATGGAAAACCTGTTGTATGAAGAATGTTATAAAATAGTTCCATTTAGCACCAAAAAGGGTATAAATAAGTGCTTTATGAAGCTAAACTGCTGAACGCTTTTTTTCCAAAAGTCTATTACAGCTGTATAAACTGAACTGACTAATCTGATTACAAATTACTGACATGCTTAGAAAGACCAAGGTAAAAGGCACTGATGTCATTAGACCATTTTAGGAAGGCTGTGGCCCCTCCTAATTGTTCTTTAGCTCCTCCTCCCCATTTCTCATTTATGTTTTTCAACTGTTATCCACGTACATCTTCACATTGTAATGAAATACTGACACACTAGGACTGGCAGAGGCACTGCTGCCCCACAACCGCTCTGAAACTTCGTAATGTTAAACATGTAGAGTATTTGCTTGTTTTGGGTAAAGTCCCTCCCTTCACCAAAAAACCAAGTAAGCTTTCTGTTAGCAAATACAGTGCCTTCCTTCAACAAAAAGAGACAATCAGTTTGCTGGAGGAGCTGCAGATATCTGTGTATAGTAAGTTAATAGGTGATCAGGACTCTTTAATTCCTCTACCTGTAGATGGATATACAAAAGCTTATGTTAAAAGTTGTTTTTAAAGCAGCTCCCACAAAGGCCAGTTAGGTGACAGACTTTAGAGGTTAAATGGAATGTTTTAATAGGTTTAACTGGCGAATGAGGAATATGCTTGTTACTAAAGGCAGGAACATTTTTTTAAACCATGTGCCACCAATGATCATAATAAATCTTACCACCTAAAAGTCATTTGACAGAAACACACGTGTTACACACACACTTGGTTAAAGGTTGGTTAAGTATATGTTATGGAGTTCCACAGGGTTCTATTGAATGCCCAAACTGATGTTAGTTGTAGTTGTGAATGAAAACAGGAGTGTTGGCTTCCATACAGCTTCTACTGAGTTAAGCATTGATTACAAACAAATGAAACAATCTGAAAATTATAGATCTATACGTTATAGATTTAATCCTTGCAGCTGATTTTATGAGGTCACCTGGCTTTCTACCTTGGGATGCTTTGCATGCATGTACGCACCACAGTTTGAGAACCACTGTTCTAAATGTCTCTGAATCATCATCTCAGGCATTTTCGTATCCCTAATTGTTGCCACAGAGACCTTCATGAAGGAGAAGTGTTAATTAAGACTAGTGTGGGGAAAAGGTGGGCAGATGGTGTTCTATTTGCATTTTCCTGCCTCTAAACCCAACTTATGCACAGTCCACTTCAGCTGCATCAATAATGGCCTCTTATGTAACAGAACATGTGAGTATTTCTAAGGCAGATATTCTAGTGTTGGAGACGGGTGTGTACACACAGCTGAGGTCATTCTGCAGGTATGTGTATGATGCTTGATAAGGTGAAAGGGGTCTCATCAGTGGAGCTTAGAAGGATTGTGTCATAGGCAAACACTGAAGTCACACTGATTGGGGGTGTAAGAATATTCACACGCAGACACAGATGGGAAAACATGCAAACAACACAAACTGCTTACGGGTGTGATCACTTACATTCAAGCTAACACGTATACACAATGATGAGTAAATAGAAATGCAAACATTAAGCAAATATACAGGTCAGTAAAGCCAGTGGTCAGAGGGCAAAGTCCAGCACCTGTATGGCAACAGGATTGCTCACTGACGAGTTATCACACCCAGCTCATTATTAACCCCTAAAACTCTATGTCTATGTCTATATAAAATGTCTATGATCACAAAAGTAGTCGTATGATATCTGACATGTGCATCTTTATTTTAGAACAACAACTTTATTTAATTTGTTTGGACACATGAATGGGTTTCAGAACACAATGTAACAAGGAATGTCAGACTAAACTTTTAAATGAAGTATATCCAGGCTGTTTTATTAAACTAGTATTTCAACTTGTGTACATGTGTTTTGGTAGATTTTTACAGCAAATATATTAAGATCTGAAGTAAGTAATCAATCATGTTAATTAGATTTTTCACCAAACTGTTCCTGTAAGAAAAACTCAACAGGTTTGTACAGGTTTGTACAGGTTTGTACAGGTTTGTAATCACCAATGATTTCCAAAATCAATTCCATCTGTCACTATCACTCAGATCACAGGGTGCTGGCATCCCAGAGCTAGTTCCCAGAGTTCAGAAGGCTTCAGCAGGGGGAAGAGCCATTTCCTGTTCAGTGTAGCCTTTGGTGTTTAATGTCTCAGCTTAGTCATAGGCTGCAGAGGATCATGGACATTACGGTAAACCGGGATGTTGGTGCTGCCCTATAAACATAGGGTGTTTCAGGATGTCCCTCTGTTTATGTTACCTTCTGGTTCTCATCTTTATGTTAGGCTGTTATAGTCAGATCTGCTGGAGTCACTCGTCACACTCTGGTAATGTTAACATTCTTGGTTTCTCCATAAATCTAAACATCGCACTAATTACATCTCTACCTTTTCAGAGTTAATGATGACCCACCGATCTGAGCTGATGAAATGCTAACCTTGAACTCCCCTGCCCCATCAGAAGAAAGCATCAGAAGGACCCCGACTTCCCTGGCCACCACTTCACATTGGCTGCCCACCTTCTGTCTATTTGACCTGGATAAGTTTCCCACCCTGCCCTGGACTAGTTGTCCACCTGCCGTCACCTACTATGTAGAAATTTACACAGACTAATTAGCTGCTACTGTTACTATTATGTCCACCATCAAACTATCATTACTTCAGTATAACTGGTATTACATGTGGTCGTCCAGTGTCCTCCAACTAACTATGTATAAGTAACTGACCAGAGGAGGAGGGGTCCTCTTGTGATGCTGGTTCCTCCAAAGGTTTCTTCTTCCAGCTCTAAGAGAGGTTTTCCTTGTCACTGTTGCCCTTTGTCTTGCTCAGTGGTGGGTTTATGTGTCTTTATCCTTTGTTTCATGTGTTGCTCACCTTTTCAATTTTGATTTTTGTAAAGTTGCTCTGAGACAACATCAGTTGTAGAAAGTGCTATACAAATAAATTTAGATTTGCTCTCAATTCAATTCGAATTCACGAGGTCCCGATGTGTTTCGATTTCTGAATCGATTCAATTAGATTTAATTAAATATTGATTCATTCACCTGCATTAACTGCAGCACTATATATGTGAGCATATGAGCAAATCAGCTCCATTCAAGGTTACTGGAGGTGTGTTCCTCGGATAAAAACTAATCTATGAATCAATTTGACCACATTTACACAATTATTTAGCAAAATTTTTTTAAATGGATCAGAGCAAGATTAATAGTGTTTAATAAAGTGCTAGCAGCTAAAATGCTGGTAAATCAAGGACCAGGTGACCAGACTACCCAGGGAGCAGCTGGGGAGTTAAGTGCCTTACTTAAGGGCACATGTCCTGCCAGTTCAGGGAATCAAACCAGCAACCTTCCAGTCACAAAGCTTGTTCTCTAACCACTAACTGAGCTGGGTACATTAAGCTTGTGTAATCTTTACTACAGGGGTTGGACAATGAAACTGAAGCACCTGTCATTCTAGTGTGGGAGGTTTCATGGCCAAACTGGACAAGCCTGGTAGCCAATCTTCATTAATTGCACCAGTAAGAGCAGAGTGTGAAGGTTCAATTAGCAGGTAAGAGCACAGTTTTGCTCAAAATATTGCAATGAACACAACATTATGGGGGACATACCAGAGTTCAAAAGAGGACAAATTGTTGGTGCACGTCTTGCTGGCGCATCTGTGACCAAGACAACAAGTCTTTGTGATGTATCAAGAGCCACGGTATCCAGGGTAATGTCAGCATACCACTGTGGACGCAAGAGGAAGCTGTCTGAAAGGGATGTTCGGGTGCTAACCCGGGTTTGTATCTAAAAAATGTCATTCCCAAGACGAATTGACGCTGTATTGGCTGCAAAAGGAGGCCCTAGTACACCATACTAATACATTACTGTGGTCTAAAACCAGGTGTTTCAGTATCATTGTCTAACCCCTGCACATGAGCCATAAATCACCATGTCTAACCTCAAGCATTGACTAGAGGGGTATAAAGGCAACCCCCAGCATGGAGCTGAGGAACAGCAGAACTGCATTGCATGGAGTGAAGTTGCTCCATTCAATCAACTGATCAGTAACTGACCTCATTAATGCACTCATCGCTGAAATCAAATCATCACAGCAATGTTCCAGAATCTAGTGGAAAGACTTCAGGGCTACAGTGACTTGTTACAGTGATTTGTTAAACCACAGCCAAATTACATTTACAATGTGGTTAAACTTACCGATTGCTTTGGTGTAGTGTCGCGCGCCCAATAGCAGTTCAGGTGCCCGATACCAGAATGTGACAACCACTGGGTCCAGATCAGCCAAAGGCTTCAGAGGAGAGTTAAAAAGGCGTGCAAAACCCATATCCGCTATAACACAGACAGAAATGTACAACAGAACATCAGTATCAAACAAATACAACCAATTTGACTAATTGGCTGTAACTCTTAACTCTATAACTCTCCTCTTATGATGTCATCAGCATTTATTATGCCATCTGGGTGGCAGTGTCCCTGTATGGAATCTGGATTTTAGCTGAAACATTTAAAAGGCCACACATGCCATTTTACTTGTTTATGACATTTTTTTGGTAAATTTTGTAAGCAGTCTATAACGTGGTACATACAGTGCATCTGGAAAGTATTCACAGCGATTCACTTTTTGCATGTTTTGTTATGTTACAGCCTTTTTCCAAAATGCATTAATTTTATTTTTTTTCTATTTTAATATTTTTTCTAATTTTATATTTTAATTTTTTCCCCTCAAAATTCCATTAAAACACAATGAGAAAGTGAGAAAGGTTTTTTTGAAATTTATTAAAAATAAAAATGCAAAAATATAAGGTATATAAGTATTCGCAGCCTTTGCCATGAAACTCAAAATTGCATCAATTTGGAAAGGACATGATTTGGAAAGGCACACACCTGTTTATATGAGGTCCCAAAGTAAACACTGGATGTCAGAGCACAAACCAAGCCATCAAGTCAAAGGAATTGTACGTAGATCTCTGGGACAGGATTGTAATAAGACACAGATCTGGGGAATTTCTGTTGCATTAAAAGTCCCAATGAGCACAGTGGCCTCCATCATTCGTAAATGGAAGAAGTTTGGAACCACCAGGGCTCTTCCTAGAGCTGATCAAGCTTAGTGATTGTGACAGAAGGGCTTTAGTTAAGGAGGTGATCAAGAACCCAATGGTCACTCTGATAGAGCTCCAATGTTGCTCTGTGCAGAGAGGAGAACTTTCCAGAAGAACAACCATTTGTGCAGCACTTCACCAATCAGACCTATATGATTGAGTGGCCAGACGGAAGCCACTCCTCTGTAAAAGGCACATGACCTTTGTCAAAGGTTCTTTAACAAAGTATTGAGTGAAGGCTGTAAATACTTATGTACATGTTATATTTTAGTGTATCATTTTTTTTTAATGTTGCAAAGATTTCAAATGAACTCTTCTTACTTGGTCATTGTGGGGTTTTGTGAGTAGAAAATGAATTTAATCCAGTTTGAAATAGTGCTTTAATATAACAAAATGTGCAGAACGTGAAGCGCTGTGAATACTTTCCAGATGCACTGTAAACAATATGGACAAAACTATAGACCTACATATCACACCTACAGGAGCTGTTATGGTATCACATTCTTTTTACAAGATTTTTAACAAGATTGTGGAATGTTTTGCCCGTTCATCTACAAGTGAGTTTGGGAAATCATAGAGTGATGTTGGACTAAAGAGCCTGTCCAATGTTGTCCAAAATATCTTGGTATAGGGAAGCAGTAAGAATTCACTTCACTGGAACTAAAGTCCAACACTTGAAAAACAAGCCCATAGCATTGTCCCTCCTCCACCAAACTTTATACCTGTCACAAAGCAGTCAGACAGGTAACATTCTATTGACATTTGCCAAACCCTGACCCTACAAACTTCCAGGCATAGAAGAACATTCCACAGAACATTTCCATTGCTCAATTAATCCACTCCATCTGACGTCAAACATTGGGCTTGGTGTTGTAAGGTTAATATGCCACAAAGCTCCCAGGGAACAGTTCTTGTGTTGATGTGTGGTGTGTCCCAACACAAAAGGTTTGGGCACCCCTGGTTAAATTGACTGTTATTGTGTACAGTTAAGCTGAAGATGAAATGATCTCCAAAAGGGATAAAGTTAATGGTGAAACTTTCCCTTTACATTTTAAGCCATTTTCATATTTACACTTTCAAAAATGAAAAAGGGCCCAAATATAAACTTCAGGTACCGTGCATGTTAGTACCTAGTATCACCCCCTTTGGCAAGTATCACAGCTTATGAACACTTTCTATAGCCAAGAGATTTCATCCATTCTTCCTTGCAAAAGTGTTCAGATCTGTGAGATTCCTGGAACATCTTGCAAGCACTGTTCTTCTGAAGTCTATCCACAGATTTTCAATGATGTTCAGGGGACTGTGAGGGACTGTGCCATGGCCAAACCTTCAGCTGTGTCTTTTAAGCTAGTCTATTGTGGATTTTGAGACATGTTTAGGATCATTATCCATTTGTAAAAGCCATCCTCCAGGTCTTTTACAGATGTTGTTTTTTTTGCTTCCAGAAGTTGTTGGAATTTCATTGAATCTATTCTTTTTTTGACCCAAGAAATGCTCATCTAGCAATTGGCTGCAACACAACCCCAAAGCATGATTGATCCACACCCATGCTTAATGGTTGGAGAGGTGTTCTTTTCAGGTTTCAGGGTCCACAGGACTAGTTTCAAAAATGCATCAGGCTTGTTCAGATGTACTTTTGCAAATTTCTGACACTGAATTTTGTGGTAAGAATGCCACAGGTTTTCTTCTGATGACTCTTCCATGAACGTCATACTTGTGCAATGTATCACAACTCCATAGTCTGCTAAATCTTTCTGAAGGTATTTTGCAGTCAAGCTGGGGTTCTGATTTGCCTTTCTAGCAACGCTACGAGCACCTGTATGTTCTTTATCTCCCAGACCTCATCTTGATCTTAACTTGTTCCTCTTAACTGCCATTTAAGTACATATGAAACAGAGGAAATGGCAAACTTCTTATAGCCTTCTCCTGCTTTGCGGGCCTAAACCATTTTCAGATGAGCAGACGCTTAGAAGAGCCCATGGCTGCAGTTCCAAAGGACAATTTTAGAGGAGTCTTGGTATTTATAAAGTTTTGAAAATTGCTTCATCTGTCTTCCAAATGATGACTGTGAATGTGCCATAACACTAAATGGCTAATTATGGTCTGAGACTTCGGGCAAAGTTATCTGAGCGCACAACTCTACTAGGGTTCGTTTTTCTTTTTTTTTTTTTTTTCATTCTAAAATTGTACAAAACCAAATGAATACACTGGTGTTGCTTAAAGTGTTTCATCTTTAACTCCTTTTAGAAATCATTTCATCTTCAACTTATTTAACTGCTCAGAGTAAATCACTTTATGTAATAATTCCCCCGTAAGTGCTGCTAATGTAACCAGTCAAAGGTTTCAAAGTTGTCATCATACACATTCCTCAGACTCCAGACTAGTTACAGGAATGCTTTAGTAAAAATGCTAATGTTGCTTAAAATGAATGAAAATCAATAGTCACTGAACTGCATTTTTCAAACAATATCATGTGAACCGATGACATCAGCATACATGGTTTAACCATAGCTTTTAAGCGACCATTGTTTTCACCCTAATCCTTTTAATCCATGTGTATTCAAACATATTTTCAAACATGCCTGGAGAACATGGCTGACCAGCTCACTCCCACAGACTGGGTCGAGACACTCTAAAACCCAGAGCAGAGGTCAACTCAATTTCACATCAGACAGTTCAGGAGGTCAATTCAATCCAGAATATTGGGGACGTGTCAATCTGTCCATACTAATCCTATGACCAGGAATCTAATTATTGGGGGGACACTGCAATTATTGCTGGATTTTGGTGGGAATGCGTCAGCTCCATGAAATTATGCCCCTGATCTAGACCATTACAGCTGGCTCTGGTTCCACTAATGAAAAATCCAGGAGAACTCGCAATGCAGCATTCCAAAGGCTGGCAGAAATAGCCTCCACTGACTTTTCTCTAAACCATTGCACATGAAGTTACATAATGTTACAGGCTGAGGTCCACAGTCTAACATTATCCTTCTCCCTCCTGGAGAAGTCAACTGGCGTGACCTTTAATGTGCTGAGCCTGAAGTCTGCTCAATCTCTCCAACACCAGGGTCACCACTGAGGTCAAATGAACCAAAGGGCAGAAACATTGTTACTTAGTATTCTCAGAACAAGCTCTGTGGCTTAGTATACAAAGAGGAGCTGATAGCTTAGTGTGCTGTGAGTCGTTTAATCATCTTTTTCCATTTGCTGTGTGGCAACATCAGGACTAGGAAGTGGTTGACGTCTTGTTAATATGCAACATTTGCTGTCATCAGATGCATCCAGTCTAATGTAAATTTAAATCTTAAATCTTACATCTTAAATCTTACAACCCGACATCCGCACTTTGTTGTCAGTTACATGCTGTTTTCTAGGCTTCATAGCTCAGGATCAGATTAACCTACAGATTAACTGGTGTGTGATCCATCTTGGAAAACAGGTAAAATTCACCAGTGATCCACAACTGAATGAAACCCCAGTTTAAATGCCAAAGGAGCTTCCAGTGCATGTTTACTGTTCTGTCCAAGTGTACATGCTCAACTTGCATACAGACTGATTAATCAACGAGAGGGGGCAGAGATAATGATGTCACTGGCCCAGATATTGAATTATAGAAGAAAATAAGAGGGACGCTGTTTGCTCAAAACAGGTTCAAATTTCAGAATAAAACTCCTGAGAACGGATAAATACTGACATATACTGTGTCCATACATAAAAATAAAAAAGGACATTTATGCTGTTTGTTTTTAATAAACAATCAAGTATTTAATTATAAATTAAGTCAATGATTTATTAATCAAGAAATTATAAATCAAGTACAGTACTTATTATTATAAATATCCTTGTCAATCTGTTCATTACAAATAATTCATATAAATGCTTCCATTTTCATCTTAAAAACACTCTAGATGACCAATTTTTAACATGAGTTCTGGGATATAAAGATGTTTTTAATCCTTATACACAAAAAAACAAAAAACAAAATTGTGTTGATCAAAATTACATTTTTGATCAAAATTATGGGCAAATTCATACAAATATTTAGCCTATAATCTCCTGAAAATATCAGACAATGTCTAGTATGCGTTACGGTCTCCTATAAATACTTTTATAATGTTTGGTAAATAATAGTATATCAAACTATGGTTGGTTAACTTAATTTTTCTGCAAAATCTAAATCTTCGTTTCAACAGCAACATTAGTTATAAAAGAAGCAAAGTCTACAAGGCCAAAGGAGCTAACTTTAGCTAAATTACTGAAGCCGTAAGTATTCTGTGAGCTTCGTCATTTCCATGCATAAGTCACATTTGACTTATGACATCACATTATGATTTGACATCACATTTGTCTAAAACCATGTCACAGAGGCCAATTTATAGATGTAGTGAGCCAAATTAAGTATCAATCCATGTAAAGAAGTGGATTGATGAGGTTTGATGCACGTGTGTCTTTGACATACAGTATACAAACTGAAAGCTATAACTGTGTTAGTCACAATAGCCTTGTAGTCCCGTCCCAACCGGTCCCATCTCCCTGCCTCCATAGAAAATATAAAAACCCTCAATAGTGCTTACCTATTTTCACTCTTCCTCGCTCTGGGCCCTCTCCCATCACCAGGATATTGGCAGGTTTCTGTAACAGAGAGAAAGGAAAACAGTCAGCCAGTTTTATGAAGAGCGTTGAGTTCCTGGCAAAGGCCGTTATCAGCAGAGAGACGCTGATTCAGCAGAGGAGGAAGATGTTCTGGCAGGAGGAAGATGTTCTCCCACAGCTTTAGGCAGGGTGTTTGCACATACAGTACACCAGACACTGTTTTCCAGCATACCCTTTTAATGGTTTACATTTGGTTTCAGGATAAACAGTCTGAAATGTGAACATCTCAGCTCTCACTAGAGTACAGTCTACATATGAGTGATCAGAGCTTTAAAAGTGTGGGGATGGTAGAATATATTGCATATATTATATATACAAAACATTATGACGACCTCCTTGTTTCCTCACTCACTGATCATTTTTATCAGCTTCACTTACCACACAGGAGCCTTTTTTTAGCCTTTTTTCACCCTGTTCTTCAATGACCCCACAGGACCACCAGAGGACCACCACAGAGCAGGTATTATTTGACTGATAGGCCATTCTTAGCGCTATGATGCTGTACAGTGAGTGTAGAAGTAAGGAGGTGGTCATAATGTTGTGGTTAAACATCAGTTTCAGACAGGGCGAAGGCCGTATTCCCCCACTAAAATAAACCAACAAAACAATAACAAGTCATGTATAGCCCTGTAAATATTCTAGCCCTTTTAATACTTCCCATGGATTCTTCACTGGCATCCCGAGGTCTCCCACCGTTTCCCAACACATTCCCATAAAACCCTCAATCTGGCTACTGTGAACTTTCCACTCCTCATCCCACTCCTGAATAATGCAGAATCCAGATAAGAAGACGTTATGGATGTACTGATATTTTCTGTTATCGAGCATGTTTGGTGTCACTGGTCAGTGTTTTTGATTGTACACAGACTAATTTTGACCTGTTGGAATTTGTCATCATGACTATGCTCTGTTTGTTTGTTATTCCTTTATTAGAATCTGTAGCTCTAATTGTGATTTAAGTTCATTTTAGCAGCCAAACACCTGATATTAGTATCAGTTTTGATGTCACATGTATGAATTGTACTCGTTTTAAAAACGAGTGCATCTTCAATAATTAGCTTTAAGAAAAGTGATGTGTTTCCAGTCTTTTCTGTTTTACATTTGATTAGCATGGCCTAAATCAAAAGAAGTCCAGTATGTCAAATTATTAGCATATCATTTTTAGTTTCAATAAATTACTAATCAGGATGTATCAACATTAAAACATCGACTTAAAATAAGTCACTTTAAATGTGTTGAGCATACAAAAAACTGATTATGTTGTATATTGATTACTTTCCTTAAACGAAAGGATGTAGGCGAGTTGTTGAAATCCCTCACGTCTTATAATGCAGACATGGGTAAGAGGCAATGAAATTCTTTCAAAGCATTCCAGTTAGCCAACCAAATCTGGACCAAACCAAACCAATCCAAACCCATTCATTTCAAACCAAACCACAAAGACATTAGCATGTCTAACAAATACCACACAAAAACAGCCAAAATGCTCCCTGGCTGTCTTCAGGGCAAACAAGGCAGCCTTTTTAATCCAAACCCCAACACTGAACAACTGGTCTCATTCCGTGACCAAGTTTATGTCTGTCATGCTCTTAAAGACAGCAATAGACATAATAGAAGACATAGACGAAAAGTCAAGAGGACAAATGCTCAAGAGTAAACACCATCTACATGCATCTACGTGTGTAACAGTAAGAGACACATCTCCTCTGTCCATGAACTGTTAGATTACAAGGATGACACTCTGCTTCATTTCGATTGGCCATTCAATCAGCTTTTATCTAAACAAAGTACAGTACCTAATTCATACCTTAATATATATATTAAGTACCTTAATGTATATATATATATATATATATATATATATATAGTTCTACATGATATATTAATAAATATATATATATATATATATATATAAACACATTATAAATAAAATTAAAAGGAAAAGTAATAAAATTATAAGTAAAGTTTATAAAGAAACTAAATTTAAAATCCCATTTAGGACAAATAAACAGGGTGGTAAATAAGAGCTGTGAAATAAACAGAATGAAAGACAAATAAAAGTAACTAAACATATCAAAATCTATAAATCTATAATCAAATTAAACAGCCCAGGCCAGGTGGATGCAATTAGAGATAAAAGATGATTTGGACCAATGAGCAATGAGTTTCCTGTAAACTATAGTAACCAAAACTCATTCATTTACAATAAATAACAACATCTACAACACATAATTCTTTTAAAAACATACTATTATTAAACACCCTGCAATGAACTATATATATTTAACTGCATGTCTAAAACCACACAGACTATTAACTTCCTGGTGACCCATGCTGCCAACTTTCTGCTGAAAAAAAAGTATCCTAACTTCAGTGACTTTGGAGATGACACAATTGGAGGATTTGATAGAATACTTGTGAGGATCTTTAAGATGAATGAAATATCCCAATACATATCCTGATGTGATTGGCTAAAATTAATCGCTTACCCAACTAAGATTATATCTCAGTAACTATCATTCTGCCTCATTTGTCACCCACCAATCACCTCCAATAGTTGTATTTTTTTCTTCCCCAAATTTCAGCCCAAATTAGTTTTCTCAAATTCCCATCCACTAGCTAGGGCTCCCAATCACACAATGCTGCCAGTGCCAACAGGTATAGGTACAAACTACAATGTGGTTTCTTTGAGACACTCTTTAAAACTACCACTAAAGCACCGTTGCTGGGGGGCAAAACCTGGCTAGTTAATCTTGGAGTGGAGAAAAAAAAACAGATAAGGAGAAACTAGTCTTTGAGATAAAGAACAGAGAGCTGTGTGATCTGTCCTCTGCATTTAATGTATAAAGATATTGGCCTTTTTTATCCTTCCTAGCTAAGTTTTTTAGTCTGACTAGAGAATGTAACTTTTCATTAACATTGTTCAACATTGTGAGCAATTTTAAGGCATGAATATTAGCATATATAAATATTATATTGGAATACTTTTACAACATTCATTGTTGATTTCCATGATTTTTAATGTTTTTTCCTTTTCATTCCATTTTGAGTAACATTTACATTTTATTTTACATAATAGCTCAAATTCTTTCTAACTTTCTAATATATATAATTATTATTATTATTATTATTATTATTATTATCATCTTTTTTATTGTTTATCATTTCTCTTTAGTAGAAAATGCCTGTTTTTTAATCTTATAATACTTCAATAATATAATGCTTCATGTCATGTGAAGCACTCTGAAGGTCAATCTGATTTATGTGAAAAGTGTATAAACAATGTCTGATTAGCTGACTGGCGGGTAATCAAGTATATTCTGAAATGTTCTCACGACAAGTTAAATAGCTTCAGCAAATCTATTCCGAAAATGTATCAAATCACTCAGCTGATGAACCTTCTACAGTCCCTGAACATCTTGCTGGAAACCCCTAAACAAGACAACACAAACTCTTCAACAATGAGGACTGCACACAAATCAGTCCTCAAATATTGATTGCTTTTGTCACAATTTCTAAAATGAATTCATTTCTGTCTGTCATTGATTTTACTTTCTGTTTGTTTTGGAAAAGAACTACTGTGTCATCCTGAAGACGTGCCAGACAGAACGAGGGAGTAAGAGATCATCTGTGAGGACAGAATAATTCAATACACTGTCGCAATTATTCCATATTTTTTCTCCAAAGCAGTGTGTGTGTCTGTATCTGAGACCCTTGAGCTTCTATGAATGTGTCGGCAGTGTCTCACAGCACCTACCATAAAAAAACCCCCCCAAAAAAAAACTGTGTTGCTATGGAAACAGCAGCCTTAATGAGCTCTATTATTCAAAACGCAGGACACCAACAGCAACACCTGCAAACACACTCACTATATCTCTGCGTGTGTGTGTGTGTGTGTGTGTGTGTGTGTGTGTGTGTGTGTGTGTGTTCTGAAAATATCATGTAGGTCCTGACCGATATGTACATTCTGTCATCAATACTAATACAGTGCATACAGAAAATATTCACAGCGCTTCACTTCTTGCACATTTTATGTTACAGCCTTATTTCAAAATGGATTCAATTCATTTTTTAATCAAAACTGTACACAAAATAACCCACAAAAACACACAAAAATATAACATTTACAAATTCACACCCTTTGCTCAATACTGACAGCAATCATAGCCACAAGACTTAGAGTATGATGCTACAAGCTTGGGACACCTCTTTTTAGGAGGTTTCTCCCATTCTTCTTTGCAGAACCTCTCAAGCACCATCAGATTGGACGGGGTGCACAGTCATTTTTAGGTCTCCGGAGATGTTCAATTCCGCCACTCAGTTGAGCCAATTCACAGAGATGTCCCGAAAGCCACTCCTTTATATCTTGGATGTGTGCTTAGGGTTGTTGAACAGTTGGAAGGTAAACCTTTGTCCCAGATTTGTTATCATCAAAGATGTCTCTGTACATCGCTACAGTCATGTTAGTCTCCCAGTTCCTGCTGCAGATAAATATCCCCACAGCACGATGCTGCCACCACCATGCCTCACTGTAGGAACGGTGAGGAATATAAGACCTTCACTTTGCAGAGCCCTACAGTGTGGCCCCTCTTCAAATCTTCCAAATGTCAATTTGCTTCTGAGCCCTTCTCTGAGGCAAACTTCACTTGCAAAGGATACAACCAACACAACAATGAGTCACAACAAAACAATCTTAATCATA
The DNA here is from genome assembly GCA_034509495.1 of Acestrorhynchus altus. NCBI lineage: Eukaryota > Metazoa > Chordata > Actinopteri > Characiformes > Acestrorhynchidae > Acestrorhynchus > Acestrorhynchus altus. The sequence goes on along the minus strand of CM067511.1, from coordinate 13,361,156 downwards.
TGATAATCAATGATAAAGCCCGCCCTTGCTTTTCAAACACAGTCAAGCTCGAAACCTCAGTCAACTGCAAACATACCCAACAAGTTTCAATCCTGTTGGTCGATTCCTTCTGGGTTCAGCTATTTTTTTGTTTGAAGAGGCGTGTAACTTACAGTAATGGATGGGAGACACACCCTGTGATTTCTCGACACTGTGCCATTCAGGAGACCTATAAGAACATACGCTCAAGTGACCTTTCATAATTACACTGTAGGGTGAGGGTTGGTACATTTGCATGCCATTTCTGACTGTAACAGGATGAATATAACCACCTAAAATATGAAAGTAGTCATATTAAAGCATAAACTAAAGCATGTAAAAATTAAAAAACAGCAACAGCTAGTTCAATGCCAATTAGTGTGCAGATCCAAAGCAGTTCATCCACATACCCTCACGTATCTGTTCCGGTAATCTCCTGTCCTGTCATAGTCCTGTCTCCTCCCACTCCCAGGTGGGTCTGTTTGGTAACCCTGCCCTGTCTTGATTGTGTACCAGGTGTGTCCCACGTCTCTACGTATTTAAGACCCTTTGGCACAGATGACCTTTTGTTATTCCTTGTTATACACTTACTGTCGTGGTGTTAATGTCGTGTGAGTCCCGTGTTCGCGTGGGTTTCCTCCGGGTACTCCGGTTTCCCCCACAGTCCAAAGACATTTGCGGTAGGTGAATTGGTGACTCTAAAGTGGCCCTTAGTGTGTGAGTGTGTGTGTGTGTGTGTTAGCCCTACGATGGAGTAGCGCCCTGTCTAGGGTTGCTTCCTGCCCTTGTGCTCAGAGTTGCCGGCTGGGCACCGGCTCCCCCCGTGACCCTATTCAGGAATAAGCGGTATAGAAAATGGATGGATGGTAATACCATGAGACAGTGCTAAAGCAAGTCTACATGAATGTATTTACATAATCTCTACAACTGTAATCCATCAGTAACAGCAAATACATCAGCCATGGTTACACTGCCTTTAATGTGTAGGTACAGTTGTACAGTTATTGCATTGTTCTGGTAATGAAAAGATCTGTAATGCATTAGACATTACATGACACAGGAAACAGCTACTCATCACAACAAATACCATGGAGGTTCAGAGAGTTTGCCTCGGCTGGTTATGGTGGCAGCATTACTATGTGAAACTATTGAGCTTTCATTCTCTGGAGCTTCCAAACCACAAAATAACAGGATTTGCTACAGAGGTTGGAGTTTGCGGATGTAGAAGCAGTAATGAGTCTCTTTCGGATGAGACAGAATTTCAGCAGGGTTTAAAAAAACAACCCAAGGGAACAAAAGCTTGGCCTTTACTTACACCCTCGCAAAAAAAAAAACCGCATGATTAAGTGATGAATTTAATTCCTGGGACTTGAAAGTATGTCTGACCTTTCACGCACACAAACATGCCAACACACCCACACACTTGAGCAATGCAATCGCTGTGTTTTTTCCACTGATTTATGGATTTCTGTAATAATGGATTTCTGTAACTAATACTGCTAATACTGTATCTAACCCCAATACCACTAATGCCTACACCTAACCTCAATCCTCATATTATTCCTAATATATTTTTTGTGCTTCTGTGTGTACATTCTACTCTTACAAAGGGTTCTTAAACCTCCCTTAGGACTCTAGACCAATTTTGTAGAAAGTTTTCAGAGTCTGATGTACTGAGGGGAACACCCTTTATTATTTTATTTATGTATGTAAACATACACTGGAAGCTCCTTTGGCATTTAAACTGAGATTTAATTCAATTAGAAATGAGTGAAGTATTCACTGATAAGACTTTTACATAAGGTAAGTCTTATCATTTGATATGGTATGTGCATTATGTCTGTAAGTTACTCTGTTCCTGAGTTACGAAACCTAAAAAAGGGCAGTGTAACTACTCACAGTTTCATTAACATTTGATTTTTACAAATGAATGTTTAATGTCATTTTTAAACTGAACTGAGTGAATAATAAATAACAAATTATCTGAATAAAAGTTCATTTCAAAAAAATAAAAAAATAAAAAAATCAATGAAACAATTCTTCTGCAAAAATGTGTTAAACGCGAGTGAACATAATTTTGAACCATTTGGCACATTTCCACCAACAAAAATAGGTTCCAAAAGATGAAAAGTTCTTTAGCAACAGGAACCAAAGATTAGTAGGTTTTCTAGTTGTATATGAGCAAGGAGCAATGACATACCATTCGTCTCGTAGTCTTTTACATCTTCTTATGGCCTAAAGTTGATCAATTTTTGTTTTTTAGAGAAAAACAAACATCTGTAAGAGCAGCACAAATGTTTG